>JARWIR010000018.1:15869725-16491600 GCA_029959085.1 Nemophila menziesii | reverse complement strand
TATCTCCACCTCAGCTCCATGTAAACATTACATGAACCCATTTTTCATTTGTGGCTAGAGGTATTTCAGTCGATTCCTTTTGTATATATTTTATTTTTAAAAATAAAAACATCAACCTCATCTTCCTCACGATTCACCAGCCGCTCTCCATCCTTAACCTCCTTGTTCCCAAAACCATCCACACCATTCACGATCTGATCTCTCTACACCATTCACGATTTGATCTCTCTGTTCAACACCTCGCGACCAGTTCACAACCTTACCCATCGAGCCAAGTCCGCCGTCTAGCCCAAAGTCACCATCTCTGATCATATCTTCTCCATTTTTTCTTAGACGATCTGCCACCATCATATCACTGGCAGCCTGTCAGCTCCATCCCATATCTAATACTCACCATTCATGATCACCATCTCACCACCACTCTGCTCAACACTCTCTTCATGTGGTGGACTTTGATGTGTGAAGGATGTTGCACTCTATGAATGTTTGAAATTACCAAGGTAAAAAATCAAACCTTTTACAAAATAATACTATAGTCTCAAAGATATATTGTTTAATTTTGAAATTATATGTATTCGATTAAAAGAAATTGAATACTAAAGACCACAAGTTTTTGATATTCAATTACCAGTTACTTCAGTAAGATTTGTTGAAGATCATTTTAAGTAGTATTTGTTTACTTCCAATAGTTTTGTATTGTTCCATTAGAAACAAAAAATATTATTATATTGTTCTTTCAATTGTCCACTAACTGTTTGTATAATTGTTTCCGACTTGTTTCAGTGGTCGTGAGCTATTTGTATTCGATGTTAGTTGGTAAATGAGGCATACAATCAGTAATAAATAGAAGAGGAAGCAGATGTTTCTCAATAAAAGGTGAAATTAATTAATGGTTTCGCTGTGTTGCTAAGTATGATACTTATCTTCTAATGAAGAGACATTTTCTAGGGCCTTACTATACTTTTTCAAATTTTATCTTACAAATATGAATACAATTGGACATCTGAGAAACTATTGATCAAGAGTCTTGAGATGTTCATCCAAAAAGAAGTGCAAGAATGGTCACTCAAGAGTGACGGTGATGAAGGTGAATTAGATTCTAACGAGGAAAATTTGAGATAGATGATTTTATAGTTCCTTCATTTATACTTGTATAGTACTATTTTAGTGGTGTAGAGTTTTTTTGGTTTTCTAGTTGTCTTCATCTTTGGCACATGAATGATATACGGAAGTAACAAGGGTGTAACTTTCTATGAATGACAAAACAGATACCTAAGATAATCCTATTTTGTTTAATGAAGCAGGTTCAATTTGGCTCAATGATGCTTCTTTTGTTAAAGAATAGGAACCAGTATGGGTTACGTCTATCACAGTTAATTTTAAAGGAGAGATCACCCATAAAGTCATGGGAAGATGTTTTCTTCAAAGTCCAATTTAAGGTTAAAGTTGGGCTTTACCATTGGAAATGAGATTAGCGGTTAGTCTAAACCTTAAGAGTAGATCGTTCTACTCTGACAATCTTGAGCTCATTCAAGGTATCCATAAAAAGACAGGTCTTCACTGGCGTATCCAACCATTACTTGTCGAAGTGGAAAATTGGCTAAGAAGATTTCCTTACTGGAAAATCTCGCACACCAACAAATGTTTTAATGGCACGGAAGATGCGCTTGCTAAATGTGATCGGCGTAAAATTGACACTTCTAGTTGGCATGACTATCTCTTGTGGGTTCTTTTAATTTCTTTTGTAAAATGTGTAATAGTTACGGTAGAAGTTGATTTTTCTCTAATCTGACAAAAAAACTTTCTATGAAAGAATGTGCTATGTCAGCTCAAACTAGTTATTATGGATTTGAAGTCATGATCAAAATAATTAGTGTTGTGATGAAAGTTATATCAGTCATAATTTAAGTTATGTCAATTGAGGGATGGAATGATCTCAGAATTCCTACGACGGAGATATTTTCTTACAAAATGTTGAGAGTATCTCTCACATTCTGATTGGTTGTCTAGAATCCCAATAACCCCGATTTTACTTATTCACTCTGATATTAAAAAATATATTTAATATTTACATCAATTAGCCAAATATAAGTGTTCATTTCCCTTGAAAATTGGCGTCTTCCAAGTTGTGATCAAATTAGCTAACAAATCAACACGTTGAGAAATCGTTCCCTACAAGTGTACATGTCATTTGCAAGGAATAAGTAAGTAATAATATTATTCTCCATAGGGACTAAAGTCATTATAGTAAGATCATGTTCTTAAAGAGTGTAGACGATTAAGTTGTTAGAACTAAAAGACATAAATAAAATAGAAATATCTGTTTGGTTTTATAAAACTAAGATGCAAGAATCAAAACTAATTAATTGACTAATAAAGAAAGTAAATAAATTATGAAGAATGAGAGAAGAGTATAGCTCAAGTTGAAAGTAATTACCTATCGTGATAATGATTGTTTCTAGTATAAGGGTGAATTTTGGGTAATTTTTTTATTAATAGGTATTCTAACTCCCACCATGGTAGCTTAAAGGCTGCATAACTATTACTAAGTTTCTCGAGTAAGATTATTCTATGCGAAAGCTCGGCGTTACAAATTACTTAACCTACGTGATTGTCCGGCTAGGCAAGCCCGCTGATATCCCCCTATTTGTGATGATTTAATCTAGGTTGGAGATATCATTTTATAAATATTTAGGAAGTTAATAATTGATTTTTAATTATATATTGCTATTTTCTTATTTCTTGCCTTGATTTGATGATTTATTATTTTTAGAGCATATTTGGTTTAATTTGTGTGTTAATGTGAATCTTTAAAGATATATGGTAATTAATTGGATGCCAAATAAATTCCAAGAGATAAAGGAAAGAAGATAAGGATGACAATTGGAGATAAAAGGAGATAAAGATAAACTAGGAAAAGATAAAGTTGACAAGTAAATCTGAATTCAGCAGCTACGCCCACTAAAGTGATTATAACTTAAAATAGGCTGGGAATTTGGAAGAATGGTTTAGAGCTAAAGTGTAGTGCTTTCCGAGAAGATCAGTTTCGATATAAAAAAACACGTCAATCAGAGCAATATTGAAGAAGTTACGGCCAAAACAAAATAGCAACAGTTTCTTACCTTTTCTATATTTTTGGGTTATGAATTTGAGTTGGGCTAGAAGTCCAATTACTTGCCTCCTACTCCAAGAATCCGACCTAGGGCTTCCTAAACACCTATAAATACACCCTTTAACCTTTGTAAACATGTCCTTGCTCAGTGCCAAGTATAGGCTTAGTCTTTGCTTTTTTTCCTTAATTATAAATATTAGCTTAGTCCTTAATTTAATATTTATCCTTAGTATCAAGCTATTATTCCAAGAAGCAAGCTGACCTGTAGAGGAAGACAAGACAAAAGAAGAAGGAGAGTGACAAACTCCACTTCTACATCTCTCTCTCTCTCTCTCTCTCTCTCTCTATATTTAGTGTAATTAGTTATATATTCGTGACTTCACCATATTTCTAAGCTTTTATGCTGTAAGTTTTATTATTAATTATTTGGATTATTATTTTGTCTTAAATTTCATAATACTATTTGTTATTTTAATTGATTTGAGTTTGACTTATATTGTTATTTTAATACTTGCAGTGAGTTTCCCGTGGTATTCAAGGGCGTGTCCTTTATTATTATCTTTATTTATCTGTTTATTTATCACACCTTTGCCCCCACCGAGTTTTTGGCGCCGCTGCCCAGGATTTATCTTTAAGTTAGTCTATTTGTGTTTATTTAGTGTAGAAGTTTTTATTTGTTTTTAGTTTTACGCGTTTTTTTTGTTTTTGTCTTTTTCAGGTTTTAGATTGCTAATCAACGGTTAGAGCTAGGTTTTCCTGGTCCATTCCGAGTGCAACCCATTGAAATCCGCCCTCCAACTATTCAAGCCGTTCAATTCAAGCCCGATCTTGACTTGATTAATCAATTCGCGAGCTATGGTAAATATAGTGGTGTTACACATCAAGATCCGGTTCGCTCTATTCAGAAATTCATGCAATTCTATGATGCCTACATTACTGAAGGTGTTACGCAAGAATAGATGTATTATTTAATGTTTCAATTTTTCTTGACTGTGAAAGCAAGCGATTGGTTAGATGATCAACCTCCCGAGCTAATAACAAATTGGGACAAGCTTCAAGCGAGATTCCTTGATCAATTTTATCCTACAAGTATGTGAGTAAAGGAACAATTGGAGCTTATGAATTTCTTACAAGAAGCCGGAGAGAGTGTTGGCGAAGCATGGACTAGATTTTAGAAGAAGTTGGCAAGATGTCCACTACATGGATACACGCCAGAATTACAGTTAGCCATGTTCTATCAAGGACTCAATAACGATTCAAGGCTGAGAGTAGATGATATAGGTCGTGGTAGTTTTGTTTCTATGGATCCGAAAGAAGCAAAGAGTGGTATGGCCACAATCACAATCTCATATCACTAATATCGATACAGAGGTGAGGTTTTCAAGCTTGCAAGATCAAATACAACAACTCGCTTTAACATTTGAGAAAAGCACCCAATTTCCACCTTAACATTTATGCCCGCAAGAACAAGCCTATGAAAATCAAGCTTATCATCTACCAGACTACAATGCGTACAATGGAAGTCAAGCTCCATCATGTCCTCAAGAAGATATCATTGAGTTAAAAGAGACTATAATTCAATGCATCAACTTCTCAAGGGAAAATATGAGTAGACTTGAGTCAAAGATCGATGCATCAGTAGTGCAAAGCCTGCAACAACAAAATCGAGATCTGAAGCAACATAATCAACTTTTAAAGAAAAACGTGATGCGGCTCACTACAGTCATTGAACACATGCAAACTAAACTCTTGCAATTGACCCAAGGTACAAATTCTAACATGAAGAAGATCCAGTACGTTGAGGACAAGGTTAAGATTATTAGTCTTCAAGCTGCAAAGATGAAAGAATCACCTCATCTCCATCGAGTAAAGTGGAGGTTCTACCAACCAAGTCAAATGTAGATAAGATAAAATTAGATGAGATAATTGTTGAAAATTGGAAAAAAGAGGTTGAACATGATGAGAGTAAGAATCCAAGAGTGGTTGATGTACTAATAACTGAAGAGAGCAATAGAGTAAGACGACCACCCCTACATTGCTATTATCCTGTAAAACCCGCTTATCAAAAGGAGCAACAAGAGAGGTGTATGGAGACATTAAAACAAGTAAAAATCAACGTCCCTTTACTCGAAGCTATGGAAGGAAAGCGAGACTATAATCGATTCTTTATGGAAGCACTCTCCAATAAAGAAAGGTTCACAAGATCTAAGTCTGCGACACTCAATGAAGGGATATCAGAACAAGTTCAGCAAATATTACCACCGAAGCTTAAAGATCGTGGAGGTTTTAACGTCCCAATAAAAATAGGTGGTATATATCATGGAAAAGAAATGTGTGATTTAGGGGCAAGTGTAAATATCATGCCCAAAATTATATTCAAGAAGATTGGTATTAGTGATGCAAAACCGACATCTGTAATCTTACAATTTGAGGATCAATCAACAGCAAAGCCGTGGGGTGTAATCGAGGGAGTGCTTGTCCAAGTAGATAACCTTGTTATTCCTACGGATTTTATCATTCTTGACTATAAAGCAGATAAGAACGTCTCATTCATACTTGGGCATCCATTCCTAGCAACTAGCGACACCATAGTCAATGTGAATGAGGGGACCCTGACTCTTAGTATTAAAGATGATTCTGAAACATTCTATGTTTCGGGAAAGAAGAAGAAAAAGAAGTCAAAAGAACTATATCCAATCAGAGTTGTAACCAAGAAGCCAGGATCTGTAAGCCCCCAAGACACCATGGAAAAGGAAATTGAGTTTGGGGTGGGAGACGAGGTAGCATGAAAATCTCCCAACCCCAGACATACCAATTTTTGGATAGGGTCATACTTCATCACGCGAATTATTTCAGCAGGAGTGGTCGAAATAAAATCTGTCGAGGGTTGCAAGCTCAGGTTCGTAAGTGTTAATCACCTCACTCACTGCTGGGGAGGCTATAAAAAGAAATAATCGAGGTAACTCGTCTAACTTTGAAAGACGTTAAAAAAAAGTGCCCTCTAGGAGACATCCCACAGTATTTTATGTTGTTATATCTTAGTTTAGTCTAGTTGTTTTCAGTTCTTATTGCATATTTGAGAAAAGTATTAGTGTTTTTGATGTTCATGTACTAAGAAAATCGAGTTCAGTAGAGAAAGAAAATAAATTCAGAGAAAATATAACCCTCCAACCGTTAAGCCGCTCATTTCACCGGTAAGCTGGTCGACTTCACCGGTAAGCCGATGCGACCAGACTGTGCCACGGTATTCAGAATTAGGTTCTTCGCCGAGAGCACTTGGGAAAAACCGTGGACGCAAGTGTCAACACAATACCGCACCGGTAACCCGGTGAAATGATCGGTATACCGATCGACGCCACGGGAAAAATATTTTTAGGGTTTTAAAGAAGAAAGAGGTTAGTTATATCAAGAATTTTTTATCCTTTATTCCCCAAACCTCTCCCAACTCCATTAAAGCTTCAACAAACCTTCACCAAACATCAAAACACTACCCAATCACCATAAATTCATATCCAAATCCTTCCCCAGTCATTACAAAGAAGATCCAACAACCCAAATCATATCAAAACACCTAGAATCCATGAATCAAAACCAAAAATTTGTTAATCTTCTTCCAAAATTCCTTAAACACATATCAATTAAGCAAGAGTTCATCATACCCACATAGAGAATTATCATCCTTACACCTTCCTAACCCAAATAACACCTTATCTATCTATAAACAAAAGGTAGTTCAAGAGTGTTTAAACCCTTTGAGTTGGGGGTCAAAAGAGATGATGGAAAGAACAGAGATATTATCAAGTGTTAAGGGAGATGAAGTATCAAAGCAAGGTATCGGGTAAGATCAAGAATAAATCAATTTAAATAGGCACTTGTTCGGGAATAAACTACAAGGTAAATCGGGTCCAGTAAGTAGAGGAAAGCATGTAGTGGTGAAATAAAATATCAAAATAGTTACATCTTTCAAGAACACCACAACCTCTGCATTTCAAGATCCCTATACCGAAGATGAGCAAAGCTTCTGGGACGCTAGTAACTATTGCCACAACAACATATTCCTAGATGAACACCTTCATATGAGAGAGTATTCGAGAAAAAAGTTGGATAAGTAAGAAATATCTAGAGTGTGATTGATTGGGATGGAGCATAAGATGATGTAATAGGGAGCGAAATTGGTAATACATGAAGTTTACATACATGTAAAACACTGCACCCTATCTTGGTTATTTATCATGTGAGACACTAGCCTTGAAGAGTATATTTTTTTATTCCCTACCATCTTTCTATACTTGCAATATTTGTTAAATTTTAATTTCTTTATTGAGTCTTTCTGAGTCGTAGGGACACGCCTCATTTTTGAGTTGGGCGTGTGGGGTTTCGCTGTCCCCCATCTCCATTCTTATGTGTTTTATTGTTTTTATGAAAAATTAAATTTTTTGAGAGAAGGATTAGATGTAGAGTGTGTTTAATAGCTTGAAAGCATAAGCTTAGTAAGTTAATGATAGAAAGTAATATGTTTATGAACTGCTTTATTTAGTATGCTTTGAGTATTTGCAGGAAAAAATACATTAATAGTAAAGAAAAGATTAGTGAGCAATGCGATAAAAAGTATGTTTGATATCAGGGAGCCTTGAGTGGTGTGTAGGACGTGAGATATAAGCTAGTTGATAACCCATTTACTGAACATGCTAAAGGTAAGATAATGACGAAATTGCATAGTTTAGAAAGTGATTAAGACATTTCTTTGATAAGCCCCTTGTTGCCTTTTAGCTTGCTATCCATATATTATATTATATCCTTATCAGACCCTTCTAGCCTAAAGCCTTTCTATTAGCCATATCCCTTTAGATTATAGGACTTTTCCATATGACCTGCACTCGAATCGCGATGCATATACAGTTGTTTTAGAGCTTGAGTTTGGAGTGGTGGGACCACCATTACGGGAATTATTATTGGGTTGGGATTTTTGAGCTTATTAATTATGCTCTATTTATAATGATTCACAAGATCTTGTATTATAACCTTTTGTCGGGGTAAGAGTAAATGAATAAAGCTGAAAAGCATGAAAAAGAAAAGGAAAAAATATATGAAAAAAATAGCGTGATATCTCAACATCAAAAAGAGATTTATAGCTATACAAAATAAAAAAAGATATGAAAAGAACATATATTTGGACCGGCAAAGTGGAATTTTTATGTGAACATCTTTATACTTTAATTGGGTTATTGAGGATGCTAATTACTGCATCAAATCATTGGGTTGAGTGAGAACGTTTTATGAGAGTAACTCAAGCTTTAGGGCGATTCGTTACTAACTAGTGAGGAGAGAGCCAAAAGCTCACTCTAAATTATCCAGATATACTATCATACCGTCCCTATGCCAACATTACAACCCTAAAGACATTTTAATTATTTTCTATGTAATCTAGAAGTGATTGAGCCGTTAGAGAGTAGTTAAGTGAACCTTTAGATACTAGTGAAGTTCTATGAACAATCTATAGCCTCCTTGGTAAACTGAGTAAAGACCCTCTCATTCTTACATTGCGAAGCTAATCTAATCTTGAATCTAAGCTGTGTTGATCGTGGATATGACAAGTGTGCAGGTAATTTAGTTTGTAAATATTACTACAAGCAATTTTCTAGGTAGTTACTTTGAGTCTATTCTATATATTTTGCTATCTTCTTTCCATTGTGCTTAAGTGACTTAGGTGTGTATTTAGAGACTTCCATGTGTTCTTATCTTTATTGTATCGGGACGATACAACTTTGAGTTGGGGGTCTTAATGTCTCCCTATTTTTGATGATTTAATCGAGATTAGAGACATCATTTTAGGAATATTTAGGAATTTAAAAATTGATTTTTAATTATATATTTCTATTTTCTTATTTCTTTCCTTGATTTGATGATTTATTATTTTTAGAGCATATTTGGTTTAATTTATGTGTTAATGTGAAACTTTATAGATATATTGTAATTAATTAGATACCAAATAAATTTTAAGAGATAATGGAAAGAAGATAAGGATGGAAATTGGAGATAAAAGGAGATAAAGATAAAATAGGAAATGATAAAGTTACCAAGTAAATATGAATTTCAGCAGCTACGACCACTAAAGTGATCATAATTTAAAATCGGCTGGGAATTTGGAATAATGGTATGAAGCTAAAGTATAGAGCTTTCCGAGACAATCAGTTTCGATATAAAGAACGCGTCAATCGGAGAAATATTGAAGAAGTTACAACCAATACAAAACAACAACAGTTTCTTACCTTTTCTATATTTTAGGGTTACGAATTTGAGTTGGGCTAGAAATCCTATTACTTTCCTCTTACTCCAAGAATCCGACCTAGGGCTTCCTAAACACCTATAAATACACCCTTTAACCTTTGTAAACATGTCCTTGCTCAGTGCCAAGTATAGGCTTAGTCCTTGTTTGTTCTTTCTAAGTTATAAATATTAGCTTAGTCCTTAATTTAATATTCTTCCTTAGTATCAAGCTATTCATCTAAGAAGCAAGCTGACCTGTAGAGGAAGACACGCCAAAAGATGAAGGAGAGTGACAAACTCCTCTTCTACATCTCCCATTCTCTATATATAGGGTAATTAACTATATATTTGTGGCTTCACCATATTTCTAAGCTTTTATTCTGTAAGTTTTATTATTAATTATTTGCGTTATTATTTTTGCCTTAAATTTCATAATACTATTTGTTATTTTAATTGATTTGAGCTTGGCGTATATTGGTATTGTGTGCTTTGACTTATTTTTCCAGCCCTAGATTTGGCTACTCTTAGGATTATCCTTAGGAATTGAGTTAACACCCGGAAGGAGGATTCAATTACTGACAACACCACATAATCGTCTAGTGTGCGGTAGTGATCCTGACGGGCTTGCCTAACTAGATAGCCATAAAGGTTTGGTTTAACCACCGATCATTACGTATGGTTCCTTTACCAAAGTCCCTGGTAGTGGGAGAGGTTGCTCCTAAGTCAACCCTGACGGGGGTTAGGTAGAATTTAGAATCTCGGTTAATATATAATGCTCAGTTCACCTTAAGGTTAGAATAACAACTTAGTAAAATAGACTCCTATTAGGAACCCTAATTTATCTGACTTACATTCATATTTATTTATTTACATTATTTATTTATTCGCGTTAGATAATTATTCATCTTATCCTATTTTTATCTAAACATCTAAATTCGTCTACGCTTATTGAATACAAGTAGATCTAACAGATTAATCCCTGCGAACGAACTTTTCTTATCAACTAAACTTGCAAACGATATGTAATACTTGCAGTGAGTTTCTCGTGGTAGTCAAGGGTGTGTCATTTATTATTATCTTTATTTATCTGTTTATTTATCACACCTTTGCCCCCACCACCCGTTAGGATCACTAACACACTCCGGACGAAGACGAACCAAATATGATCCTAAACCCCCCGCCAGGATGACAGTTTAAGATACTAAGGTCAATATATATTTTGATCAGGATATATAAAGCATAAATTAACAAAATTCATATGCAATAAAATGATAAAACCATATCATTTAAATTAGAATATCCCAAATAACATTAAAAACGAATCCATTGTCATTTAAGGTTCATACAATTTGAAAATCAAGTTATAAGGAATTTAGTTAATAATTAAAGAAATAAAACTAACTAGTAAATATATTAGAATCATGTTTAAGACAAGAATCCCATACAATTTACCCTAACATTGAAGATGGAATGGTATAGAAGTAGAGCAATAAGGCTCCAACTTCTTCTCCTGGCATTTTCTCTCTTCTCTAGCCGGTTTTCTTGACTTCTAATGATGTAATTCTAAACAAGGACCCTTTTATAATGATAATAACTGATATTTAAAGGTTGAATTACGTTTTATGGGTGATGGGCCCATTTTAAGTAACCTAATCCTATCCAAAAACATTTTCAAGGTAGAGTGGACTAGTTCGAGTCACGACAATTGCAACTTTAATATAAACAACTCCAAATCACAAAATATTAGTTCTTACCCGCTTCCAACTTAAAGTACTATATATAAACAATAATTATCCCTCCATAATATTTATCAATTTCACGTGGTGAAACCAACAAGTCGATTAATAATTTTTGCCGAAAACTACTCTTGTTTTCCAAAAGTGGTTTTTTGGTCCTTTAACGGCTTGATTGGGTTTGACCTTCCATTCTTGATTTCTTATCCTCATCTTGGTCTCTAACATCATCCAAATACCTAAGAGTTACACACTTAACACATAGATTACACACAAATAGCACCAAAAATGACAATTTTCCAAAACTAGACAAAAGAACGAGAAACTATCAAAATATAGGGAATAATACCTCATGTATGCACAATATAACCTTGAAATGATGTCTCGTTACTAGATTAATATATCACATAAATAGAGACATCAATACCCCCAACTCAAAGTTTTTTTGTGTCAACAAAATAAGAACAAAACTGGGGAAGTCTCTATTAATTAAGTCAAATCAGGATGGGAGAAGAGAATGTAAAGCATGATCCCAAAGAAACTACCTAACAAGTTTCATGTAATATTACCAATAAACTAAATCACATATAAACTTATCATACAAACAATCAAAACATAGTATCATATGTGGTGGTGGCAAAGGTGTGATAAAATAATATATAAATAAAGATAAGAGTAAATACACCTGTTACCCCCTGTACTATGGCCTGATTGACTACTTACCCCTTGTTTTTGAATTTGTGAAATTTTATCCCTTGTACTAGGTTTTTGTGACTCGTTACCTTCACTTAACGAAATCCGTAAAAAATCATCATTAGTTGGTCACGTGCTGGTCATGTGCGCGGTTTTCCTGACATTTTACCCCATGTACAAAGTTTTCGTGACATTTTACTCCATGTACTAAGTTTAATTTTTCTTCTCCTTACATGTCCTTGTATTATGTCCTTCTCCTTTGTAAATCTTGCATTTCATTACCCTACCAACTCTACTTGCCTTTTGAACAACCCCAGTTTTGTGTGGTTTTCTCTACTTTTTAAATTAAACCTTATCAACCTCCTTTTTCATAGCCCTTTTTGGTTTGACAACCAATTTAAAGGCCATAGGTGGTTCCACAAAAATAGGCCTTTTAGAAAGCCACATAAAAGTTCCATTAAATGGGTTAATCATTGGTGTATATGCCTTCATATAAGTAACCTTTTTTGTAAAACTCATGGACATACTTTTCTGGATCTAGTACAGGGTTAAAATGTCACGAAAACTTAGTACAAGGGTAAAATGTCATGAAAACCACACACATGACCAGAACGTGACTAACTAAAGGCGATTTTTGATGGATTTCGTTAAGTGGGGGTAACTAGTCACGAAAATTAGTATAGAGGGTAAAATATCACAAATTCAAAAACAGGGGGTAAGTAGACAATCAGACCGTAGTACAGGGGTAACAAGTGTATTTAATCTAAATATAATAATAAAGAACACACACCCATTACTACCACAAGAAACTCACTGCAAGTGCACATACCGTTTGCAAGTTATAGGTGACAAATAAGATTTGTTTTCGGGGTTTTATCGGTTAGCTCAGACTTGTGTTTAGACAAGATAACTTAGTAGAGATTAATTGATTAGACTAAGAGATAAAAATAAAGAAATAATATTTATTTGGTTTTCAGATAAGGAATTATAGATAACAATTAAACTAATGCAAATAAATAAACTAAGAAAATGGAGATGCGATATATAGCTTAGGTCTGCTAGTATGCACCTATCCTTCCAAATCGTATTCTAATTCTAAGGGTGATTTAAGCAAATATAAATAGCCGGGATTCTATAATCCTCCCAAATCCCATTAGGGTAGACATAGGAAGCAACCTGAACACTACCAGGGGAATTTGGGTAAGGGACCCTGCGCAATGATTGGTGGTTAAATTAAACCTTAATGTCTATCTAGTTAGGAAAGCCCGTCAGGATCAATGCTGCACACTAGACAATTATGTGGTGTTGTCTATAATTGAATCCCCCGTCAGGGTGACAATCTAAATACTAAGGGCAGTCCTAACAATTTCTAGCATACTAATCTCTCCAACAAGAAATTACGGGAATACCGAATAAGATTAGTCTGAATCTTATATATGCAATGTACTAATTTATTGGTTGTCTTATCTTCTGCATCCGATATGAACAACTTATGAGAATATTCATGGAAAATAGAAGGCAATAATTAGTGAAGATGAATAAATTCATATTACTCATAAGACAAGCTATGGATTCCATCGTGAATGGGGCATAAAGAATCTAGACACTTCTCAACGAATTAAGTTGTTATGGGTTGTTGATTTAAAATGTGTGACTTATCCTTCTTATACTATAAATATAGATTTGGAGTGACAAGGGGTTCAGCTGCAATCCCAGCAAGATGTACGTATTTTTTTAAATCGAACTTTATCATCCAAAAGTAGAAATACAATAGGAGTTTATATTGCAAGAGAATCTTGAGTACTGGGTTTGCGATAGAACATAAATATATTTGTCACCCTTATGTAGTTGTTAGTTACTTAGTTCTCATGATGAAATATCAATGTGAAGAATAACTAGCATATTCATCTTTTTTGACATAGAGAATGTAATGTGATCTTCTAATGTTTTCCATCTTAGTAACTTTTACTTTGTTTTCTATAATAAATTATATGATATGATTCTGCACACTTCTAAGAAAATGATTACTATATGCTAGTATGTTTACTCACGAAATGATTTTTTCCATTTGGGATTTGTCATATGTTTCAAGGTATTTCTGATATATTTCAGTGGGATAATTATATAGTGTTATCACAAATTAAAAAATTATGTAAACAAAAGATAAAAAATGGCTTAAATAAAAAAAATTCAAAAGATAAAAGTCAAATTTTTCCAAACTTCTAACTCTTTAGACTAATGTGTTTTTTGGCGTTGCGTCTAGACGTTAATATCTTTAGAGAAAAAATATAAAAAGTAATACTCTATTGACATTTTCTGAAGATATATACTAAAATAGGTAAAACATGCAAAGATAATTAACCTCAAGGATAATTCTATCATAGATATATAGCTTGTTATCATATTTTTTGATTTTTATTAAATTTATTTAACTCATGTCAAACAGTCCATCTTATTGATCAAAACCCAAGATCAAGAATTCCATTAACTTGATGTTCATTTAATCAAGTGTTATTATGAAGTCAATTAAAATTACATCAAATCAATAGTGTAACAACATTGGTTTATCTTTTATTAATATTCTTACACTACTACATTTCGCATGTTTAGGGACGACCCACGTTTCGTCGCTAATATTTAAAACTCAGCGACGAGTTTTTGTTAGCGACGACAGAAAAGTTGTCGCTAAATAGAGACGAGAGGAAATCGTAGCTAATATCTTAAAAGTTCGTCGGTAAGATTTATTTTTATTTTTGATTTCTTTTTATCGTTCAAAATGTCATTGCTATATTTGGGATGACGATATTCGTCGCTATTAAAGTATATTACCGACGACTTCTATGAACTTTGCGACGACGCGTGTCGTCGGTAAATTGAAAACGTATTTAATGAAGACAGCAGGTTTTTTATCATTAAAAACACCTAAAAACCCTAAAAAATTTCTCCCATTTTCTCTAAAAAAGACAACTCAAAAATATTATTTTTTTCCAATTGTTTCTCCAATTCATCTTGCACCATTCTCGGGTTCATAATCAAGGTGGGTCATTGTCAATATCCGATTTCATCACACAATTGAAGGTAATTTCATGATTTTTTTTTTTGGTTTATGATTGTGTTTTATTCTTGCTATATGTTTTGATTAGGTTAAGTAATACATTTTCAAGGTAAGACATGATCATCAATCTTCAATTTCTCCAACCAATTCAAGGTATTTTCATTAAATTTCAAACCTTTTAATTTTTTATTTTTTGGATAATACTTGTGTATTAGTTGCAATAAGATATGATTAGGTTCATAGTTAACTTGTTTTTTGGT
Organism: Nemophila menziesii; assembly: GCA_029959085.1. Taxonomy (NCBI): domain Eukaryota; kingdom Viridiplantae; phylum Streptophyta; class Magnoliopsida; order Boraginales; family Hydrophyllaceae; genus Nemophila; species Nemophila menziesii. Next base: position 16,476,480 of record JARWIR010000018.1, on the reverse strand, counting down.
TATCTTGTTTATTAGTATGTTGTAAATTATGCATATGTTATTTTATTTATATTTTTTCTCATATATTTTTATATGTTTAATTAATTATTTGAAATTGTTTATCTATTTATTAGGTTATAATTTTATTCATTCAATGGTTTGTTATTTTATTCATTCGATGGTTTGTAATTTTTATTCATTCATTGGGTTTGTAATTTTTATTATTTTATTCATTGGGTTGTAATTTTTATTCATTTTATTATTTAGGTTGTAATAATTATTTATTTTATTTTTATATGAATGTAGTTGCTTAGTTGTATCATATTGTTTCTAAAAGATGGCTTCAGGTATGGATAAGAGTTGGATCAATACGACATATTATTATACGGAAAAATATATTTTTGGGGTTTTGGCTTTTATCGCATATGCTAAGAAAAAAGATGGTTATAATGGTAACATGTCTTGCCCGTGTACTAATTGTAATAATTACTGTCGATTACCCACTTAAACGGTTAGGGGCCACCTTCTAACAGCCGGGTTTAAGCATATATACCAGGTTTGGAGAAAACACGGTGAGTAGTTGGTAATTACCGAAGCAATTCATGTGCCAAATATAGAAAATGATATGCATGATGTTTATGATGATGTGAGACACAGTTACAATGTTGGTGGACATCCGGGTGATACCAAGATGAGAGACGCACATCTTCCAAGTCGGAGCAGTTTCGAAAAATTGTTCGATGAATTGGAGACAGAATTATATTCTGGTTGTACATCGATGAGTTCCTTGAATTTCATTGCCAACCTTATGCACATAAAAGTAAAGAACAAGTGGACTAACACATCATTCACGGAGCTATTGGACTTGGTTGGTCGTATTTTGCCGAAACATCACAATTTGCCCGATTATTATGAAGCATGCAGCAAGAAGTTGAAAAGTTTGGGTATGGGGTATACTACTATCGATGTCTATTTGACCAATTGTGCCATTTTAACAAGGAGAATGAATTCCTTGACAAGTGTCCAGTTTGTAGTGAATCAAGATGGCACCCGAAGAAGGGTCAGAAAGTACCGCATAAGAAGTTTCGTTACTTTCCGATTGCAGCGACTATACGCTTCGAAGCACACCGCTGAAGACATGATATGGCACCATACCGGAAAAAGTACTGATCCAGATGTGTTACGTCATCCAGTTGACGGTGATAGCTGGAAACGATTTGCAGAGTTACATCCAGAGTTCGCCAGTGAACCTCAGAATGTATATTTTGGCCTAGGTATCGATGGTTTTTGTCAGTTTCTATGCAGAACAACTCATATAGCACGTGGCCTGTTATATTGACCGTGTACAACCTACCAACGTGGGAATGCATGAAGGATAGCACATTTCAGCTTTGTTTGTTGATTCCGGGTCCCCGCTCACTAGGAAAGGACACATATGTCTTTCTCCACCCTGTTATAGATGAGTTGGATATGTTGTGGGAATCAGGGATCCCTACCTATGATGCTCATATGAAGCAACTGTTTACAATGAAGGTTTGTCTGGTGTCCACTACTAATGATTACCCCGCTAGGCCATACACGTCAGGGTGGCAGGGGCAAGGTTTCTTAGCGTGTCTAGTATGCATAGGTTCTACTTTGTCGTTGAAGGTGAACAAAGGGGTGGTTTATTTTGATCATAGACGTTGGTTACCTATCAGACATCGATTTAGAAAAGACAGAGTTTTGTACCCGGCTTCCGATCATAGACGCCCACTGAGGAAACATTCTCTGACCGATATTCAGACACAGTTGAATGGGTTGCCTATTGTGTTACCGGATAAACACAAGGATTTTGGGGGCAAGGCGATGAAGAAAACAGGTTCTCGCAAGTCGAACTGGAAGAAAAAGAGTATTTTTTATCGTTTACCTTATTGGTCGGAAAATTTGTTAAACCATAACATCGATGTAATGCATTGCGAGAAGAATGTGTGAGACAGTTTGCTTGGTACAATTATAGGACTTGAAGGGAAAATAAACAAAGATAACACGAAGGTGCGAATGGATCTTCAGAATATGAAAATCAGGAAAGAGTTATGGTTGATATCAAGAGGAGGTAAAGCGATACTAAAGAGAGGAAAGTATACGTTGTCAGCGGAGAAGCGAATTTTTTTTCTTGAGTGGTTACAGGCACAGAGGTTTCCCGATGGTCTCGCGTCTAGTCTGAGGAATAATGTTCAAGTTGATACGGGAAAGATTATTGGAATGAAATCGCATGATTGTCACGTTATGATGCAGTATCTTTTTGTTTGTTGTCTCCCTGGTATTATAGATGATAAACCGATTAGAGATGCGATTATTGGGTTAGCTAACGTGTTTAGAGTCGTTTATAACAAGAATCTGAGTAGGAAAGAGTTGGAAGCCGGTAAGGCGGGAGTTGCTGTAGTGATGTGCAAACTAGAAATGATCTTACCTCCCACATTTTTTGATATAATGATCCACTTGGTGATACACTTATACGATGAAACATTACTAGGGGGTCCGGTTCAAATGCGATGGATGTAACCATTTGAAAAAGTTGAAAGAATATATACGAAACCCGGCTAGGCCAGAGGGTTCAATAGCCGAGGGTTACGTGGCGGAAGAGACGTTGACCTTCATATCACGGTATCTTAGTGAAGAAAAAACAAAGTTCAAAGATCCAGGTAAATACAACGAACAAATGCTAAAACCGAAAGAGCTATCCATTTTAAAGTCTTAGTGTACTCTAGTTGGCAAGAAAGAGTCTGGTCCATTACCACATAAAGATAAGGAGCACATCAGTTGGTATATTTTGAATAATTGCGACGAACTCGAAACATACATGACTTAAGTAACGTTTACTTATTTATATTTATATTTATATTTATATTTATACTTATATTTATACTTATATTTATATTTATACTTATATTTATACTTATACTTATACTTATACTTATATTTATATTTATACTTATATTTATATTTATATTTATACTTATATATATACTTATATTTATATTTATATTTATACTTATATTTATATTTATACATATATTTATACTTATACTTATATTTATATTTATATTTACATTAATTTATTTATATTCATTTACGTTTTTAGTGAACACAAATCCACGCTTTCGGGAACGAGTAGCGAAATAGAGAATATGCACCGTCAAATGTTTAAGGATGGTTTTTGAACAAGGTATGTAACTTTAGACATTGGTTTAAATATTATCTATTCATTTTGAAAGTATTAAGTATTATTTTTGTATGACAGATTCATGGAATGAAATCCTGTGGTGATGCATTAACTACCCCTGAGATGGTGCCCTTGGCAAACATGTCTTATGGTGCTGTGCATAAATACGATTCATGTGTTGTGAATGGTGTCAAGTGGGTAACTAAAGATAAAGGAGAAAAAAGAGTGACGCAGTATTACGGAGTTTGTACCATGTATGATGGGTCACCTTATTACGGTGAATTAGTGAAAATCTTGGAGGTCATGTTCACTAGAGGTTGCTCGGTTGTGTTATTTGTTTGTAGGTGGTACAGAAAGGGCGATGCACGGACAGAACACGGGGTAACCTTTATCAACACATCAAACTTTGATTGGGCCAACGAACCATACATTTTAGCATCGCAGGCGAAGAAGGTGGTTTACATTGACATGATTAATCAAAAGAAAACAATGAAAGGTTGGAAAGTCGTTTGGGAAATAAACGATCGTCACGGATGGAGTCCCGAGTTATGGGGTTCGATATCACTACCTACTAACAACGAGAGCATCATGAAACCTTTGGTGAACACTGGGAGGGTTTCCGATCCGGTGAACTTGGAAACTACCGAGGAGATCGAGATTGACCCATCACATTTTCGTATTGATTTGGTTATTGATGAAAACGATGAAATTGATGATGAGACGTGGGAAGAATATGGAGATGAAGAACCTATCCAGGTTGATAGCAATGATGAACCTATATATTATAGAGGATATGAAACTGATTAGGGAAAAAATTCATTTTGATTTTCAACTTTTTTTTTGGATTCGATTTTTAAATTAATTTTGAATTTCAACTACATTTGACTCTAATAGTTGACCAAGTACCCCAAACAATTACATTTGACTCTAATAGTTGACCAAGTACCCCCAAACAACTACATTTGACTCTAATAGTTGACCAAATACCCCAAACAACTACATTTGACTCTAATAATTGACCAAGTACCCCAAACAACTACATTTTACTCTAATAGTTGACCAAATATCCCAAACAACTACATTTGACTTTAATAGTTGACCAAATACCCCAAACCCTTACGTTTGACTCTAATAGTTGACCAAATATCCCAAACCCCTACATTTGATTCTAATAGTTGACCAAGTACCCCTAAACAACTACATTTGACTCTAATAGTTGACCAAGTACCCCAAACAACTACATTTGACTCTAATATTTGACCAAGTACCCAAACAACTACATTTGACTCCAATAGTTAACCAAATACCCCTAAACAACTACACTTGACTCTAATAGTTGACCAAGTACCCCTAAACCCCTATTTTTGACACTAATAGTTGACCAAGTACCCCAAACAACTACATTTGACTCTAATAGTTGACCAAGTTCCCCAAACAACTACATTTTACCCTAATAGTTGACCAAATACCCCAAACAACTACATTTGACTCTAATAGTTGACCAAGTACCCCAAACAACTACATTTGACTCTAATAGTTGACCAAATACCCCAAACAACTACGTTTGACTCTAATAGTTGACCAAATACCCCAAACAACTACATTTGACTCTAATAGTTGACCAAGTAACCCAAACCCCTACATTTGAATCTAATAGTTGACCAAGTACCCCAAACAAATACATTTGACTCTAATAGTTGACCAAGTACCCCAAACAATTACATTTGACTCTAATAGTTGACCAAATACTCCAAATAACTACATTTGACTTTAATAGTTGACCAAATACCTCGAACCCTTACATTTGACTCTAATAGTTGACCAAATATCCCAAACCCCTACATTTGACTCTAATAGTTGACCAAATACCCCAAAAAACTACATTTGACTCTAATAGTTGACCAAGTACCCCAAACAACTACATTTGACTATAATAGTTGACCAACTACCTCAAACAACTACATTTGACTCTAATAGTTGACCAAGTACCCTAAACAATTACATTTGACTCTAATAGTTGACGAAATACCCCAAACAACTACATTTGACTCTAATAGTCGACCAAGTACCCCAAACAACTACATTTGACTCTAATAGTTGACCAAATACCCCAAACAACTACATTTTACTCTAATAGTTGACCAAATACCCCAAACAACTACATTTGACCCTAATAGTTGACCAAGTACCCCAAACAACTACATTTGACTCGTTTATTTAATATTAATATTGGAATAAAAAGGAAAAAAAGAAAAAAAGAAAAAAATGTATTAAGAAAAAAAAAGGTTTACCGATGAGTTTTTTGTTTGATGATCGTTGCTAAGTTAATTAGCGACGACCTTCAACACAAGAAATTAAATAGAAATAAAACAAAAAAAATTAAAAAATAAAAATTTTACCGACGAGTTCTTCATAAGAAGATCGTCGCTAAGGCTATTAGCGGCGACCTTCATACGACGAACTCGTCGGTAAAATTTCACCAAATTTCGATTGGTCAATTTGGGCTGTCAAGTTTCCCGCTCTTGAAAATACCGACGAAATGCAAATTTCCTGATGACGTCTGTTGTCGCTAAGTAATCACACGCAACCGTCGTGGCTACGGATGCTGACGCGTGGCATTATTTACCGACAACAAGCGTGTCGTCGGCAAATAATTATTCTATAAAACACTATACGGAGCTCATTTCTGCAAAAACACAACCAAAATTCTCCCAAAAATTCTCGAAATCCGCCATTATCAAGCATTTCTGAGGCATTATAACATCATTTCAAGCAATAATGTAAGTGAAATCCATTAAAAAACAACCTCAAATTATTTCTTTTTTGCTTTTTAATTTCAATATCTATTAACTTTTTTTTTTGTTTGTGGTTTTTGATTCATACTAATTTGCATGGATTCTATGCTGCAATCTTCACCATTCCCACGTAAAAGGTATGAATTTTCGGTTCTATATTCATCTTTTTTTGATGCAAAATTTGTGATTTGTAATTAATTTTTTAAGGAATTTTGATTTTATGTGATGTTATTTTAGGTTGATTAGTAGTTAGGTTAAAAACATTTTAATTATGGAATTTTTGGAAAATTAGATTTGAGAAAATTATTTAGGGTTAATATGTAATTTATTAAAAAAAGAAAAGACTGAATTGCAATTTTTAAAATAGTTAAAAAAATTGCTAGGCCTAATAAGTAATATTGATATAATTCATGTTATGATATATGTAAAAAAAATTTAGATTTGTTTTAGGGTAAATATTGTAATTTTCTAAAAACTAAAAGGACTAATTGCAATTTTTAAAATAATTAAAAAATTTACAAGGACTTATATGTAATTTTGATTAAATTCATGTTATTATTATTTTAAGAAAAAATTAGAATTATTTTAGGGTTAATATGTAATTTTCTAAAAAATATAAGGACTAAATTGCAATTTTTAAAATAATTATAAAATTTACAAGGACTAATATGTAATTTTGATTAAATTCATGTTTTGAATATTTACAAAAAATTTAAAATTATTTTAGGGTAAATATGTAATTTTCTAAAAAAATGACTAAATCGCAATTTTTAAAATAATTAAAAAATTTACAAGGACTAATATGTACTTTTGATTAAATTCATGTCTTGAATATTTAAAAAAAATTTGAATTTTTTTTAATATATTAAGCGATGAAAGGACTAAATTGCAATTTTTAAAATAATTAAAACATTTACAAGGACTTAATTTCAGTTTAAAAAAATATAGGTTTTTATATGTAATAATTTATTATTATGTGTACTAATTTATTATTTTTTGCTACTGAATATATTCGAAAATTTATTTAATCCAATTTTGTAATATTAATTATTTATTTATTTGACTGTAATAATATAAATTTATTTATTTGATTTTAATAATTGTTTATTTAATTATTCATATTGTAATAATTTATTTATTTATTCATATTGTAATAATTTAGTTTTAAATTCGTAAAGAATTTAATATTTATTTTTATTTATTTCCTTTAAATTATAAATTACAGATGTATTACTTTGCCCAACCATCTGGTAATCTAAAATAATCAAACATATTCAATTAATATAAGTTAATAATTAATTAATATTATTCAATTTAATAGCTTCTCGAAGAAAACGCTCCCGAGGAGTCACTTCCTTAAAGTCGGCCCAAGAAACAAAAGAGAAAGTAGGCTGGCCCATACTGGTTGACTTTTGTATCCTTGATAATACTTTAAATATCGTGGGAGAGTACGGGAAACATGTGGCCCAGGTGGTGGGGCCGTAATTTGGAAATCGGTGCCTCCATGCTTCAAAGATGTCCCTGATCTTATGAAAGGACTATTCTAGTTCGACGAGTTTTTCCCTCGAGGAGTGGAGGCGGAGAAGGGATTGGGATGAAATCACGAAGAGATTGAACACGTTGAAATCTACAAGCTATAAGCATTGAAAGGGGGATCTTAAGTACGACTATTACAACACGAATACAATACCCCCGGATGTTCTTCCGGGGTTTTGGAGAAAAGCCAAAGAGATGTGGGATGACGAGAATGTTCAGGTACAAAAGTTTAATTTTTATCTTAACTAAAACAATATTTTATTAGTCTTTATCTATTTATTTTTTAAAATATATTTGTAACAGAGCCAGGCGAAAATAAATAAAGACAATCGGCAGTCGCAGTCAAATGCGAGCAAGACAGGTTCGAGAAACTTATCCCAGACTCGCGAGGTCATTATAGAGGTATAATTTCTTATAATAAAAATATAATTTATTAATTTAATTTTTAATACTATTATTATTTGTTATTGTATACTATATAAGGGAAGTTGAAGACACAAACCAAGGAGCCGTTGACTTTTTTCGACGAGCAAACCCAGGAGTAGATGGAAATTCCAGCTTTAGGTGGCTACTTCGAGCACATTTCTTATGATGCGGCTACAAATAGCTGGCGGGACTAATGTTATAAAAAAGCTAGCCTAAGTACTTTATTATTATTTTAATTGCTTTAAATTAATTAATTTTTACTTTCAATTTTTATTATTGTAATTAATTTTTAAATTGAAACCTAATTATGGGGAGTTTATCTGGAGAAGCTAAAACAGAAGGTTATCGAGGCCGAATCCGGCGGGGAGGAACGAGTTTCGCGCAACTCAAAGACTTGACCCTATACCGAATCCGGCCACCACATTGACCGCCTCCACAGCTTCTCCGAGTCAGCCGCCGAGCATGGTGGACACGCTTCTCCAAGCGTTGAATAGTATGAGAGCCGCCCGAGGTCTTCTCACGATCACCGCCCCGAGGCCTCCGCAGATGAAGAGAGAGCAGATGAAGAGGAAGAAGAGAGATTGAGTGATCCGTGAGTGTTTGTGTTGTGTTGGTGTTGGTTTGACTTTATTTTCATTTATGTTGACTTTATTATCTGATGTATGACTTTATTTTTCTATGTTTGACTTAATTTTAATTATATTATGATATTTGCTATAAATTGGTTTTTTTATTTATTTATGAATTTTATTTGCATTATATTTAGAATAGAAAAAATTAAATCAAAACAAAATAAAAATTAAAACAAAAAAAAACTTAATTAAAAAATACAATAAAAATTTAAATTATTAAAAAAAATTAATTAATTATCGACGAGGTATGTCTGTCGCTACGAAAAAAAAGAACAACAAATCAATAATTCAGGAATAAATTTTTTTTATTATATACGTAGCGACGATAGTGCCGTCGCTAAGTTTCGTCGCTAAGTTAATATAAAAAAAATAAAAAAAAATCAATAGTGCTGAAAATAAAAGATTAATTAAATTATTACCGACGAATAGATCCGTCGCTAAGCGTATCATATAGCGACGAAATTGGTTGTCTCTAAACTTCTCTGAAATTCGGGGCGAATTTACCACTTTTCATCGGTAACACAGTTATTTTCCGACGAATTTCTAGGGACGAGCACTTACCGATGAATTTTTGCGAATTACCGACGACGCGTGTCGCCCTTAAACATGCATAATGTTTTAAAAATATTTGAAACATATTCACTTTTTTTCATTCCTATATGCAGGTATGTAAGAACAAGTAAATGTACTTACAAAATGGTCTCAAGTATGTTTAAGATAAAATATTTTTGAGAGAAAATTGAAACAAACAATGTGTAATGTGTTGTAGTTTCATACTTTTGAAACTAATGTCATTATGTCAATTCAATTGCAAAGTCGTAAGTTATAAAACTGAATTCTCATTGAACTAGATTGGTTTCTATAATTGAAATTATCTTTTTGGATACATGCATATTTGAAATAATCTTACATTTTTATCCTACATAAACTACAAGGTTTATGAACAATATTTTGGATTGGAAAGTTACATAACATAAAAAAGATTGTTATTGTAGATTAAGTATGACAACCTAGAACTGTCTTGGAATATAAAACTCATGTATTTTTCTCTGAATAATTTTATGTAAAGCTTGAGATTATAGAACATGGGTTATGAATGAGTTTTATATGATTCTTCGAAACTTCACTATATTAAGACATGAACAAAGTTTAAAAAAATATTATTATGGGTTAATATTTTAGAATTGATGGGCTATATTTAAGAAGGTAATGATCAATACAGTTTATATTTCTAAGTTTCTTAATTGATCAAGATAGTGTTTAGTCGAGAAATGGACAAACTAGTATGAGGTTGAGGATGTTGATGAAGATTAAAAAGTTTGTATGTCATGGTTTTCATGTTCCTCGTAAAAGAAATCCTAATACATTTACTAAATATAAAAACAGAAAAGATGAGATATATTTTAGGTGTGTGGTTTGTTAATGCAATTCATAACACTTTCAGAATTATAAGCTATTAGATGAAGTATTTACTGATAGTTGAAGAAAAGAACATAGTAACAATATGTCTAATAATTTTAACAAATGAAAAATATAAAGAGGGTATGTTTGAGCTTAAATAACAAACTTCACCATATATCTTAGTTTCTCACATTAGTTCTAATCCTACTGATGTTTACATGGAAGTTTATAATGCAACCAATAATTTTTTCTGGTTATTTAATGCAAATACACCACGTACTAATTCAAATTGAAGTGCTAGAGTGCTTGCGGGAACTATTACCGAGGATGAAGTTGCACAAAAATTGTAAAATTTTGGAATAAAAAAGATCCATGACATGAAGGCTATAATTTTTTTTTTACTAAAGAATATATACAAAGTGTTTGTCAAGAATGTCCTCAATTGTTCATGGACTTCCATGAAGCTAAAGATTTATCAGCCATACTATTATTACTCTAATTTATAAGACACAAAACTCTATCCAAATTATCTTCTTTAGACCAAGCTCTGTTAACTTTATGTAATATGTTTTTAAAATGTTATTTGACAGAGTACAACATATTATGAATGAACTGCTTTCACCCATAAAATCTTCTTTCATTAGATTATAATACATTAATTAATAAAAAAATTAAAAATATAAGCAAGGATGCCAATATATGTATGTAACCATTAAGATTGATATTCATAAATCTTATGATAAGGTAGAATGGCCATTCATTTAAGCGAATCTTACAGAATGTTTTTCAATTTTGTATAAATTGGGCGATGAAATACATCACTAGTGTCTTCTTCTATATTATCCTTACTAGAATATAACTCCCTACGTATACTCCAACTATGTGTATTAGAATAGGTTGCCAAAACTCAGTATTCATCTTCTTATATGTATGATAAATTATCGAGTGTCTAAAGGTAAAAGTAAAAAGTTTAAACTTAGTATAACATCATACAAGTTTACTTACTTTATTTTTGTAGATTATTCATAGTTTATTTTCAAAAATATCTAGAGTTGAAACTCATAACACTAACTGTCTCTTGTACAAAATCTGGTTTGTCTATAGACAGTACCTTTACTACAATACAAAATTATTTTTAGTAGAAGTACTTCTAATAAAATTAGACATCATATTCAAATATTAAGAGAATTTTTTAAAATCATGATCTTTATAAACATCTTGCATTATATATAACTTTTATATGCAAAATCAGATGTAGAGGTTATAAAATTTGTTGATGGTATAAAAAATATGTTACATGGGAGGAAATGCTGATTCTTTTATAAGCATGGAAAACAAAAAATTGGACTATGTTTCTGTATATTTACCCACCTCTACCAGGTAAATGTTCTTGTTACCTAAAGATATATGTATGATAAATACTCTTGTATAGCAAACTTTGGTGATGCATCAAAACCCATTGGGAAAGGATTAAGTTCCTCTTTAATCATAAGAAATAAGGTGGTCCTTGTTGTTAAGACATTGGAATTTTAAATTTAGCTCTATTTGCTAATGAAGCAAGTAAATTTTCAACTAATCCTGAAAGTTAGAAATTAAAAACATTAAGTGTATCTATTTTCTGTATACTAGCTTCTGAAATTCTAAAATTGGTGGTCATGTCTAATGTTCTATAAAAGTGCTCTTGGAGTAAGAAAGTTTATTTTAAGTAAGTATAGATGTATTCTTTAAAACTAATATAAATTATTATTTTAACTACCTTGAGGTTAATGTATAACTATGTGCGTTCTGAATAAGCATGCCAAAACTATAATAAACTTGTTAAACATTTTGAGGTAATATACAAAAATCTATCAGGGTAAATTATTTGAAAACAACTTCTAGGAACTAAGCATTAATGGATCATATATATCCCTGAAAATGTGGAGTATGTGACAAGCTGGCCCAAACATAAGAATAACTATATTTGACAAAGTTAGGAATACATACTTTGAATAATGAAATGACAAATTTATCATCCAATGTTTGTCACATAAGTGTAGCCTCTAATGTGATTGCTCATAGTTTTTGAAGCTATCATTGGCTACAAAGTAACACTTGTGTTACACCTCAAGTCAGATTGACTACAAATTAATATTTTATAGGGACAATGATATTTTCCACTATGAATTTTAACAAGCATATTTATTTGTTTATTTAAGAGTCACAAAGATAGGGACATATGATGTTGATGATACACTATTGAAGGCACCCAAGATAGTGGATTATTAAACCAAGATAGGTTGGTCAGAGAAGAAAACTGATTTTAGGGATAACTGGTTCAATGACAGAGGTGTAAGATTTAGTACACTTAAATTCAATAAATATTATTTTTGACTATGCAAAATAATTTATTGAGTAGGTAAAAAATTTCTACCTCTTTGCAATTTTATTCAAAATTCTTCTAAGATCTCCTGGAAATGACAATGACACAATCTTATCCATTTTATTGTATTTTTTTGTTTATTTTTCATTCATATTTAGGATAAAAAGTAAATAATTAATTCATTAAGTGTTAAAAAAATTACGGTACATGTTTATTTTGAAAAATATTAATTATTTAGAGGTTTAGCATCTAATGGTTAAAATTATTGGAGTTAATTGATTCGGGGTTGATGCAGTATGATTATATGTATGTATGGGGACTCTCTGGCTTGGTGGTTGTATTCAGGGGTCAAAAAGCTTATTTGATTAAATTTTTTATAAATTTATTTTCTACAAAATTAATTCAATATAATTTAATCTTATATTTATATCTGAGGATTCTTTGGATTGGTGGTTATAATAAATATATGTTGTTTTGAAAAAACCCAAATACAAAATAGTGTTTCTAAAGATACCAATTCTACAAGATTATATGTTTTATTCCAAAATTAGTGCACCTTCCTGAGGGACAGATTCAATCTTAGTGTATAACTCTCATGTGAATTTTCTATATGTTAAAACAAATGGATATATCATATGAGTGAAAAAACTTATGTGAGATAAATTAGGAATGTCCTTAATTTATGATAAGATGAGTGAGCACATTAATTTAGGATAAAAATCATTGTATAACTCTTCTTGGTTTCAACATGTTTTTTACAAATACTTAATTTTGAAATGTTGATCCAAGATTAATGGGATGGTTTCAAATTATAATAAGTCGAAATAAAATAGGAGTAAAAGATTATATATGTCAATCTTTGTATCGTCTACTTAGATGCTGGTGTTTTTATATTGCAGATGTAATTAAATCATAAAAATTATAATGGCGATTGAAAACCATCACTCATGTATGTATGTTTTTGTTAATATTAGCATTAGTATCATATAGTTCAATCCCACACTTTCCGTAAGTGATAAGTTAAAATATTATAGTAAAGGATACTTATGTAGGTTATCTTTAACATATATTCTTGGGGATTGAAAAATAATATTCATACAGAAAAGGACGCGGTGTGAATAAGAAATGTTACCATAGTGGTCTAAGAGTTTCTGTAAGTAAATTTTACCATCTATTCATCCATACATTATTCTCGTTATTACCTTTAATAATATATTTTTTGGATTGGGTAAAAGATTTCATTAAAATTATAAAAAACTGTACACTATACAAGAAAACCTATCTAGACTCGAAAAATTAAGATAGTTACTATCTATTTGCTAGTCTAATCTCAAGAAGATTCAAATAAGAATCCGCAGTCATCTGTTAATGCAATAGGAAGGTACAGAGCGATTAAATTAGAAAAAAAGATTCAACTTTTTATCTCTTTAATAACTCTATCCTTTGTGTTAGTTTCACCTCTAATAGTTAAGTTGTTTCTCATTCGCCAAATATGATAAGTAGTAGTGCTAAATACAACTATTTCTGCTTTTCTTCTTGAATTTTTCTGGGGTTTAAACTTCTTTATCTATTTCAGAGCATTCAAAAAAGTGTTCATTTTTTTCAAATACTCAACCATATTTTTATATCCTCCCAAATGATTCTTTACAGATGCATATTGAAAAAAAAATAGGTGTTTATATATTTGACTAAATATTTTCACCACACAACTACCAAAATAGATATAAATCCAAATAAATTTTCCTATCCTTTAATCAAAATATTTTATTTATTGTAGTTTATAAAATTATTGCATGTTTCACTATAACACAATAGTCCTACAAATATTCGGCTAATTTTTAGACCTAAAATATTATTATGTTTCTTATATACAGAAAGAAACTCATCATTTCGAGGCTCATTTTCGATGGGATAATCATTTGATGTGGAGAAAAATGGTGCAATAGCCTTTAACACCCTTCATGTCCCACCAAAATGTCAATTTCTAGTCATGTAGCTCATCTAATTAACATTTTTCTTCATATACTCCAACCAAAAATACAGTGTATTCGTTGAATTATATTATAGTAATGTTATATTTATTATTTTTTTCAAATTAACACTTGTACTTGTATACAAGTGTTATTTTTTTTGTATCAGAAATACATATTACTTGTGGTGTCGGTTGAAGCTTGTTTTAATTGTTCGATACCTAAGTTCACAATGCTAGTGTTTTATGCATATTAAAGGAGATTCTTGTTTTTTTGGGTATCATATGGTTTACCTTAGTAATATATATGTAAGGTATCACTATATATGTATATACACACTTTCATTTACAATGGAAAAAGTGAAATGTTAGGACCCTATGTCAGGACCAAAGGAATAAGCGGACAGTCTATGATAATGATCATTAGAGTGAGCCATAAAAGCCTAACTAATTCTGACAGTTTATGATGTTTTGAGAAATGAATTTTCAAAAGTTTATGGTGTTCCTAGAAACCATGTCTCGATCGAATTGTTTACAATTTCCAACATGTTGGTCTCTTCAGCAAGAAATCTCGAGAATACCAAATAAGATTAGTTTGAATCATATATATGCGATGTACTAATTCATTGGTTGTCTTCTCTTTTTCTGCATCCGATATGAACAACTTATGAGCATATTCATGGAAAATACGAAGGTAATAATTAATGAGGATGATTAAATTCATATTACTCATAAGACAAGTTATGGATTCAATCGTGAATGGAACATAAAGAATTCAGGCACTTCTCAACGAATTAAGTTGTTAAGGGTTGTTGATTTAAAATGTGTGGATATACTTCTTATACTAGAAATATGGATTTGGAGTGACAAGGTGTTCGACTGCAATCCCAGCAAGATGTACATAATTTTAAATCGAACTTTATCATCCAAAAGTAGAAATATAATATGAGTTTAGATTGCAAGATAATCTTGAGTACTTGGTTTACGATAGAACGTAAATATATTTGTCACCCTTATGTAGTTGTTAGTTACTTAGTTCTCATTATGAAATGTCAGTGTGAATAATCACTAGCATATCCATCTTAGTAACTTTTACTTTGTTTGCTATAATAAATAATATAATATGATTCTACAGACTTCTGAGAAAATGATTATTATATGCTGGTATGTTTACTCACAAAATGAGTTTTTCCATTTGGGATTTGTCATATGTTTCAAGGTATTTCTTATATATTACATTGGGATAATGACATAGTGTTGTCACAAATAATAAAATTAAGAAGTCAATTAAAATTACATCGAATCAATAGTGTAACAACATTATTTTCTCCTTTATTAATATTCTTAATTAATGACTATGTACGTCGTATATTTTCTATACATTATCTTCCTTGTTCAGAAACGAAGTTCTAATATATTGGATGTCACCTTAGTATAGAACTAGAAAAATTAATTTAAAAGTTGACATCAAAGAAGATATACGTGTTGAGATTTTATGTATGATGTTAACTAGCAGGTCTCTTGTTCTGCAATCTTTGAAATAGTTATCATTGTGATACGCAACTCCAATATTTTTTATTGTAAAACTTACTTTTCAAACATTGTGTTACAAAGAGATGTGTAAGAACTTTATCACGTTATGTTTTATCCATAATCTTTATTAGACTAGTTCTTGTAAATTGATAACATATATTGATAAAGTAGCAACATGTGTTTCTAGCAATAGATAATATTGTATTAAAGTATTTTCCTATTGTATAATACAGAAATATATTACAAACTAGATTGTCAAAATTTATCTTAATCTTCATTCGAATGCTAAATATCTTAATTCTCCTTGTAATGATTCTAGATTTTTCTAATTTTTTAATATTTTTTATGTAAATCATATATAATTTTTGTATATATATACTAATGATTGTCGATAACTTTGGTATCCTATTATATCTTTTGATTGGTCTTTATTGTTTTATTTTACTTATTTAAGATATTTGATTATTGAGAGTAATTAGGATTCTAAATTTAATTTTTACTCAACAAAAGAAGAAAAAAACATTAAAATATTTTAAGAAGCTGGTATTTGATCCTAAAAGATATCATCAAACTGGTGATTTTTCACAAACTAGAATATTAAAGGTTTTCGCTAAAAAAACATATATATGATCCTTTATCAAGTAAATTTGTTTTTCATCATATATTAGGTAATAAGTTTTGGTACAATCTAACACATATTTATATATACTTAATGTCTCAGCTAATAACAAACAAATTTATGTTACCTTTGATTCGTATTCTCCTAAGGCAGACATATTGGTACTAGTTAATATAATTAGTTTAATTATTTTTGTGATACTACTATAGTTATAAAGTTATTATCAATGAAAGTGCTCTGGATAATTAATTGATTGGTTCTTCTTTTAAAATATAAAAGATATATATTTCCAATTTTAATTTTTATGAATGAACTTATGTAATTATGCCTTAAAATATAATAACTTGAAACTTAATAATAATAATAAATATTACATAAGCATCAATAAATAATAAATATAGATAAATATTCTCTAATAGGAAATTATCAAACATCAAAATTAAAAAACCACAACCAATATAATGTTTAAGAAAAAAATAGTCTAATAATAAAAATACTTGTCTCTATCACCCCAAGAAAATTTTCCTATTTTGTAGTCATACATTAAATGTGTTGATCTAATGGACGTTAGAGAGATTCTTCCATGATTCTGCAAAAAACTTTTTAACTTCTGGTTCAGCCTGCAAAACAGTTTTTTAATCAAAATTCATATTTAATTCAAAATAAATAAATTATTATTTAATGCTTACCTTTAGTACGTTTGATGATATTTTATATTTTTCTCTCTTTTTGGTATGAGAACTCTCACCAGAAATGAACCTTTTAGCCTCTGGTAAAGATCGAAATTTCTTTCCACTCTTTGAATGATAATATAACTGTAGAAATATATATAAAGTTAAGTCTCTTAAAATAAGAATAATATTATGGATAATCAATAAAAAAACAGTTTAAAGTTATAATTATAAAATGTTTGGAAACAATTCATTGATATAAAGCATAATTTACATACATGGTCTATCCTTCCAGCTTTACGCTTTCTTCTTTCAACTATCCACCCTTGTAGTTTTTCATCGTTGATATTTGCAGTTTGATAACACGGAATATTTGGACGGGTAGTCTATATACCACAACAGAATAACAAGTCACTTTATTAATAATCACCACATATAATTTATAATAAATAATATAATCAATAAATTCTACAATTAAAGAAATAATAAGTATTCAAAAAATGGCAAAGCCTAAATAATAATATAAATTTTCGTTAAAAATAATAATTTTATCAGATCTGAACTTCAATTTTTTAATAATTATATATCTTAAGAAACAAATAGATTTAGTAGGTAACAAACCTCATCCTCCATTTCTAACTCATACTTAATAATTCCATCAACTTTTAATGACCTAAAGGATGCCCGTGAAGAGTCAAGAATTGTGGTAGAGACTAGTCTATTTCGGCGAGGTAATATTTGAGGGACCTATAAGAAAAAAATTGTTTATTATTTTATAATTAAAAGCACTAAATATTTATCCCAAATATCAAATGACAATGTAAATAAAATGGGAGATTGTAGATATATTGAAAAATCTGAAAGACTAACTCATCTAAAATTACCTCGCGATTCATATGGCTAACTATGTCATCCATGGGTACACATGATAATGGATCGGGATTCAGCACCACGCCTTTTGGAACACTTTCTCTGAACTCTTCGGAACACTATGATGTGCAATATGTCAGAAACATACAAAGTTAGTATATTTCAAAAATTTATAATTATTGAATTGAATAGTATTGGGCAATAGTTTATTATTATTTTATTAATAGTTTGAATTTGATTTTGTAAATAGGTTTCAATCCCTATAAAGATATGAGTTGGAGAATCATATTCAATTTTAATTCATTTTAAAATAAGTCAATTTAACTCATATAAAATCACCTCATAGGTTATATAATTGGGTTTGTTAATTCGACAAATCCAAAGTATATTATTCATAACCCTAAGATATGTGTACAATCTTATAGAATAAAAAATTAATAATGTTTATTAATATTATGTTGAATATTACCTGTTCATACAAAACGATCTCCATTCCCGTTGGAGCCGAAGAGTCATTTTTTGGATTTTCTTTGTAACATATGATTTCCATTCCCGTGGAGAATGGAAAGTTACTCTTTTGACTTGGATTGCAGAATTCCTCCTCTATTCCAATAGAGTTTTGAGTAGCATGTTCTTCACTTAAAGCCATTTTGATTAATTGACAAATGAATAAAAACTATTTCAAATATAGTGAAGTATTAGTATTCATAAACTTATTAAATAGTTAAATAATTTGTCACATACATCCATATACATGTATCTGTATATAAGAAAAGGAAAGGTGTAATAAATAATATTTGTCCAATTATCATTAAATGTAAAAGGTCTTTTAGTAAAGACGCTAAAAATATTTTGTATATAGTCATATATTTTAATATAATATAATTATATTGGGTTATGATTTACTATTTTTTCCAAATATAAAATATATTTTGAAATTCAAATTATTTCTTTCGTTTTGGTTTGGGTTGTAAAAGATATTTCACTAAAAAATATAAAGAAGACACAAATTTAATTAATATAAATTTTACCAATTAAAAGTGTTAACAAAATATTTTTCTAGAAAAAAACGTTACAAAAAGTACAAGCAAAACATATTACTCGAGTCTGAGACAAATTATATAATGAGTGAGGTTTTGTATAATACATCATTCAAATAATCATTCAATATATTGTCTATAAAATAAATATGATATTAAGTACAATTTGATTTACCTTATATATCCATGACATTCTTTACATTAGGTTGAATGTTCCACTTGGCTCCAGATAGATTGATAAGACACTTAATAACATTAATATAGTCTTTGCTGATGAAAATGTGAGTTTATGTACAATTTATAATGAGATGATAAGCTTGCATGGCTAATATGGCATCGAGTTAAAATTTGAGATTGTCATTTAGACAAGTTTCCATGACCTCTATCTCGTTAATTTAAGTATCGAGATTTTCATTAAACTTATTTTGTGTAAGGTTACCTATATATTCTAAAATTATATCATTCTCACATGCACACTTATATGTAAGAAGGAAGGAGACTCTACCAACAATGAGCCTGGCATGACTAAGCATGGATTTAGATAGATGATTTCATTTAAAGATTTATTATTGTTCTAATTATTCCTTTTTTTTACTTTCAAGCAAATTAAGTAAATGATGATACTTATTTAATGACATCGATAAGTAAATTAAGTTATAATTTTGAAAATATACTAGTCAAATATAATTTAGTAATATATAATATATATTTGTGATATGGGGAAATAATCGAGGCCTTAATGTGAGGCGACATAAGTAATGAGACAAAATTTTAAACATGTTTTACCAATCTACTTAATCTTTATAATGTCATTCAAAAATTTGAAGTTTTTTAATTCTTTTACAAAAGACTCTTTTTCGTATATCTTAGTTCACACAATAATTGGGAGAAAGACATTATCTTACAAAAGGTAAAGGTATCACATAATATGTATTAGGTCCATCTAAAAGTCAGCGGTTTCATCCTTATGAACAGAGTTTAACCCATGTAAGGACTTTTCTTCATATGCGTTTCTGAAATAAATAAGGAACAACCTTTCTTAATACTCCTATGTTCTTTCAATCGTACATTATACAAATTATATAATGATGTTGTTATAGAGAAGATCATGAGGTTATGGAGATGAAACATCATATATCCTTACCTGATCCCCAAGCTTCTTTAACAACACTCCATGGTATTCAAGGTTTTATCGATGTCATCATAGAGGCTTACGAAAAAGTTAAGTTATAGGATATGATTACTGGTGACTCTTATTTTTCATCATGACCATATTTCCCTTTCTAATTGGATCTTCATGCATATGTATGTGTATATATATAATAAAAGGACTTGTATTTTACAGTAACATGTTTTCCACTTTTATCATGCCCTTGTTGCTCGGATATATAAGGATTCATTCATGATCTTATACCATTATCAGATCATTTACACAGTTTTTCTATTGTATAGGACAACACTAAAGGAAAAAATTTTGATCCTCATAAAATTTCCTTTAATTTTTAAGAAATATAATGTATTGGCTGAGCTAATATCCAAGTTGGTCTTTCAGCTAGACTTCAAAATAATTTTTAGGCTGCTAGAGTACCCACAAACATAGAGAGGTACACCATCTTTTTCCTGACAAGATCTGATAAACATGAGTTTAGAAAATATTTAGTATACAAGATATTTTACAAATTAGTATTTTTAATGTACATTAGTAATATTTAAAAACCCATGAGATTGTAGGATTCGGCTAAGAAATTAAAATGAAATACTTAGGGTTTTGTATCCAGATAATATTTTGAATGACGTCTACCTGGTGACTCCACATAGAAGATCAACAAAAATATCTGATATTTTTATTTATCAAAATAAAATGTTACCTTACATGAAAACTTGTATTTGGACATGTGTTTGACCTAAATACTTGGGGTTCTTTCATATAATGAATATTTTATTGTCCATGAGCCTAGTGAATCTTCATAAAATATCAATTTTTTACAGCCTTGAAATTTTCCCTCCAAGTAATTTATTCAATTCCATGAACATGTAGAAATTTCATAGAAGTTTGACTGACTGACGTATGTATTTTTCATCTATTTAAGATGTTAAAGGCCATGAGAATGTCGTTACAACATGGTATCTTGACTAAATTTATAGGGAACTTTTTTATCTAAGTGAGATTCTAAGATCCATGAGCATGTTGACACATCATAGGAGCTTGACTGAAAGATTGGGGATTTTTTTTTTCAAGTAAGATTCTAAAGATCATGAGCAATATGAGTCGGCATATGAGAAAATCTAAAATTATTAGTGATTTTTCACTCAAGTAAGATACTAATTTATGAGTATGGTAAGTAGATATATGTGCACGACCAAAAGATTTAATTATTAGACATATGTAGGTAATTAGACTTTCGTTTTGATAATTGAGCCTGACTGAAATACTTGGATATTTTTCTTCCACAAAAGATTTTAAAGGGAAATGAGCAAATTGAGTAGGTTTTGGAAATCGACTAAAAGTGTTGACGATCTTTAATTCGAGTATGATTGTAAAAGTCACACGTCTAATGAGACAACATCGAAGCTAGACTAAAGGACTCAGAAATTTTTTATCCAAGTAGGAGGTTTCATCCAGGCAAGAGTTTAAAAATAATGATTATGTAGATTCTTCATGGAAGCTTGACTGATATACCATGGTAATTTTTATCCAAGTGAGATTTTAAAGGGCATGAGTTTGTTGAGTTGACCCATGAGTTCAACTGAAATTTTGGGATTTTTAATTATAGTAAGATTTTGAAAGTTGTGAGAATTATGGGGCAGGTTGAGAAGTGTTATGGTGAACATATGTGGTCTTACATGTACGTTTGCATTGATACGTTTAATATATTTTTTATAATTTCTATTAGAGAATAAATATCGATTATTAAGTGAATATATATCATTATATTAGTTTACTAGCATAAATCAATATACTAATATTATACTAGTATAAGATTAAATAGTAAAAAAAATTTTAAAAAAATAATTATTTTGTCCAAGTCATAAACCAAGAGGCAAAAGTAAAATTTCATTATACGAAATGTATTCTTAGAGGACATAAGTCATTGTGTTAGAAAAATATTTGAAACATATTCACTTTTTTTCATTCCTATCTGCAGGTATGTAAGAAAAAGTAAATGTACTTACAAAATGGTCTCAAGTTTGTTTAAGATAAAATATTTTTGAGAGAATATTGAAACAAACAATGTGTAATGTGTTGTAGTTTCATACTTTTGAAACTAATGTTATTATGTCAATTCAATTGCAAAATCGTAAGTTACAAAACTGAAATCTCATTGAAGTAGATTGGTTTCTATAATTGAAATTATCTTTTTTGATACGTGCATATTTGAAATAATCTTACATTTTTTATCCTACATAAACTACAAGGTTTATGAACAATATTTTGGATTGGAAAGTTACATAACATAAAAAAGATTGTTATTGTAGATAGAGTATAAAAACCTAGAACTGACTTGGAATATGAAACTCTTGTATTTTTCTATGAATAAATTTATGTAAAGCTTGAGATTATAGAACATGGGTTATGAATGAGTTTTATATGATTCTTCGAAACTTCACTATATTAAGACATTAACAAACTTTATAAAAATATTATGGGTAAATATTTTAGAATTGATGGGCTATATTTAAGAAGGTAATGATCAATAAAATTTATATTTCTAAGTTTCTTAATTGATCAAGATAGTGTTTAGTCGAGAAATGGACAAAATAGTATGAGGTTGAGGATGTTGATGAAGATTAAAAAGTTTGTATGTTATGGTTTTCATGTTCCTCGTAAAAGAAATCCTAATACATTTACTATTATTAAAAACAAAGAAGATGAGATATATTTTAGGTGTGTGGTTTGTTAATGCAACTCATAACACTTTCAGAATTATAAGCTATTAGATGAAGTATTTACTGACAGTTGAAGAAAAGAACATAGTAACAATATGTCTAAAAAATTTCAACAAATGAAAAAATATAAAGAGGGTATGTTTGAGCTTAAATAACAAACTTCACCATATATCTTAGTTTCTCACGTTAATTCTAATCCTACTAATGTTTACATGGAAGTTTATAATGCAACCAATAATTTTTTCTGGTTATTTAATGCAAATACACCAGGTACGAATTCTAATTGAAGTGTTATAGTGCTTGCGGGGACTATTACTGAGGATGAAGTTGCACAAAAATTGTTAAATTTTGGAATAAAAAAGATCCATGACATGAAGGCTATAATTATTTTTTACTAAAGAATATATACAAAGTGTCTGTCAAGAAGTTCCTCAATTGTTCATGGATTTCCATGAAGCTAAAGATTTATCAGCCATACTATTATTACTCTAATTTATAAGACACAAAACTCTATCCAAATTATCTTCTTTAGACCAAGCTCTGTTAACTTTATGTAATATGTTTTTAATATGTTATTTGACAGAGTACAACATATTATGAATGAACTGCTTTTACCCATAAAATCTTCTTTCATAAATGATAGGTTAATTAATGATAAATAGATTATAGTACATTAATTAATAAACAAAATGAAAAATATAAGCAAGGATTCCAATATATATACGTAACCATTAAGATTTATATTCACAAATCTTATGATAAGGTAGAATGACACTTCATTTAAGCTTATCTTACAAAATTGGAATGTTTTTCAATTTTGTATAAATTGGGCGATGAAATACATCACTAGTGTCTTCTTCTATATTATCCTTACTAGAATATAACTCCCTACGTGTACTCCAACTATGTGTATTAGAATAGGTTGCCAAAACTCAATATTCATCTTCTTATATGTATGATAAATTATTGAGTGTCTAAAGGTAAAAGTAAAAGGTTTAAACTTAGTATACCATCATACAAGTTTACTTACTTTATTTCTATAGATTATTCATAGTTTATTTTTAAAAATATCTAGAGTTGAAACTCATAACACTAACTGTCTCTTGTACAAAATCTGGTTTGTCTATAGACAGTACCTTTACTACAATACAAAATTATTTTTAGTAGTACTTCTAATAAAATTTGACATCATATTCAAATATCAAGAGAATTTTTTAAAATCACGATCTTTATAAACATCTTGCATTATATATAACTTTTATATAAAAATCAGATGTAGAGGTTAAAAAATATGTTGATGGTATAAAAAATATGTTACATGGGAGGTAATGCTGATTCTTTTATAAGGATGGAAAACAAAAAATTGGACTATGTTTCTGTATATTTACCCACCTCTACCAGGTAAATGTTATTGTCACCTAAAGATTTATGTATGATAAATACTCTTGTATAGCAAACTTTGGTGATACATAAAAACCCATTGGGAAAGGATTAACTTCCCCTTTAATCATAAGAAATAAGGTGGTCCTTGTTGTAAAGACATTGGAATTTTAAATTTAGCTCTATTTGCTAATGAAGCTAGTAAATTTTCAACTAATCCTGAAAGTTTGAAATAGAAAACATTAAGTGTATCTATTTTCTGTATACTAGCTTCTGAAATTCTAAAATTGGTGGTCATGTCTAACGTGCTATAAAAGTGCTCTTGGAGTAAGAAAATTTATTTTAAGTAAGTATAGATGTATTCTTTACAACTAATATAATTTATTATTTTAACTACCTTGAGGTTAAAGTATAGCTATGTGCGTTCTGAATAAGCATGCCAAAACTATAATAAACTTGTTAAACATTTTGAGGTAATATACAAAAATCTATCAGGGTAAATTATTTGAAAACCGTTTCTAGGAACTAAGCATTAATGGATCATATATATCCCTGAAAATGTGGAGTATGTGACAAACCTGGCCCAAACATAAGAATAACTATATTTGACAAAGTTAGAAATACATACTTTGAATAATGAAATGACAAATTTATCATCTAATGTTTGTGACATAAGTGTAGCCTCTAATGTGATTGCTCATAGTTTTTGAAGCTATCATTGGCTACAAAGTAACACTTGTGTTACACCACAAGTCAGATTGACTACAAATAAATATTTTATAGGGACAATGATATTTTCCACTATGAATTTTAACAAGCATAGTTATTTGTTTATTTAAGAGTCCCAAAGATAGGGACAGATGATGTTGATGATACACTATTGAAGGCACCCAAGATAGTGGATTATTACACCAAGATAGGTTGGTCAGAGAAGAAAACTGATTTTAGGGATAACTGGTTCAATGAAAGTGGTGTAAGATTTAGTACACTTAAATTAAATAAATATTATTTTTGACTATGCAAAATAATTTATTGAGTAGGTAAAATATATCTACATCTTTGCAATTTGATTCAAAATTCTCCTAAGATCTCCTGGAAATGACAGGCTCTTATCCATTTTTTTTTTGTTTCGTTTTTTTTTTCATTCATATTTAGGATAAAAAGTAAATACTTAATTCATTAAGAGTTAAAAAAATTAAGGTACATGTTTATTTTTAAAAATATTAATTATTTAGAGGTTTAGCATCTAATGGTTAAAATTATTGGGGTTAATTGATTTCGGGATTAATTATTGAGGTTTAGCAATTCTTCAGTCTTTGAAATAGTTATCATTGTGATACGCAACTCCAATATTTTTTATTGTGAAATTTATTTTTCAAACATTGTGTTACAAAGAGATGTGTAAGAACTTTATCACGTTATGTTTTATCCATAATCTTTATTAGACTAGTTCTTGTAAATTGATAACATATATTGATAAATTAGCAACATGTGTTTCTAGAAATAGATAATATTGTATTAAAGTATTTTCCTATTGTATAATACAGAAATATACTTCAAACTAGATTGTCAAAATTTATCTTAATCTTCATTCGAATGCTAAATATCTTAATTCTTCTTGTAATGATGCTAGATTTTTCTAATTTTTTAATATTTTTTATGTAAATCATATATAATTTTTGTATGTATATACCAATGATTGTCGATAACTTCGGTGCCCTATTATATATTTTGTTTGGTCTTTATTGTTTTATTTTACTTATTTAAGATATTTGATTATTGAGAGTAAAAATTTAATTTTTACTCAACAATAGGAGAAAAAAACATTAAAATATTTATGAAGCTGGTATTTGATCCTAAAAGATATCATCAAACTAGTGATTTTTGACAAACTAGAATATTAAAGGTTTTCTCCCAAAAAACATATATATGATCCTTCATCAAGTAAATTTGTTTTTTCATCTTATATTAAGTAATAAGTTTTGGTACAAGCTAACATATATTTATATATACTCAATGTCTCAGCTAATAACAAACAAACCTATGTTACCTTTGATTCGTATTCTCCTAAGGCAGACATATTGGTACTAGTTAATATAATTAGTTTAATTATTTTTGTGATAATAGTACTATATTTATCAAGTTATTATCAATGAAAGTACCCTAAACAATTACATTTGACTCTAATAGTTGACGAAATACCCCAAACAACTACATTTGACTCTAATAGTCGACCAAGTACCCCAAACAACTACATTTGACTCTAATAGTTGACCAAATACCCCAAACAACTACATTTTACTCTAATAGTTGACCAAATACCCCAAACAACTACATTTGACCCTAATAGTTGACCAAGTACCCCAAACAACTACATTTGACTCGTTTATTTAATATTAATATTGGAATAAAAAGGAAAAAAAGAAAAAAAGAAAAAAATGTATTAAGAAAAAAAAGGTTTACCGATGAGTTTTTTCTTTGATGATCGTTGCTAAGTTAATTAGCGACGACCTTCAACGCATGAAATTAAATAGAAATAAAACAAAAAAAATTAAAAAATAAAAATTTTACCGACGAGTTCTTCATAAGAAGATCGTCGCTAAGGCTATTAGCGGCGACCTTCATACGACGAACTCGTCGGTAAAATTTCACCAAATTTCGATTGGTCAATTTGGGCTGTCAAGTTTCCCGCTCTTCTTGAAAATACCGACGAAATGCAAATTTCCTGATGACGTGTGTTGTCGCTAAGTAATCACACGCAACAGTCGTGGCTACGACGACGCGTGGCATTATTTACCGACAACAAGCGTGTCGTCGGCAAATAATTATTCTATAAAACACTATATGGAGCTCATTTCTGCAAAAACACAACCAAAATTCTCCCAAAAATTCTCGAAATCCGCCATTATCAAGCATTTCTGAGGCATTATAACATCATTTCAAGCAATAATGTAAGTGAAATCCATTAAAAAACAACCTCAAATTATTTCTTTTTTGCTTTTTAATTTCAATATCTATTAACTTTTTTTTTGTTTGTGGTTTTTGATTCCTACTAATTTGCATGGATTCTATGCTGCAATCTTCACCATTCCCACGTAAAAGGTATGAATTTTCGGTTCTATATTCATCTTTTTTTGATGCAAAATTTGTGATTTGTAATTAATTTTTTAAGGAATTTTGATTTTATGTGATGTTATTTTAGGTTGATTAGTAGTTAGGTTAAAAACATTTTAATTATGGAATTTTTGGAAAATTAGATTTGAGAAAATTATTTAGGGTTAATATGTAATTTATTAAAAAAAGAAAAGACTAAATTGCAATTTTTAAAATAGTTAAAAAAATTACTAGGCCTAATAAGTAATATTGATATAATTCATGTTATGATATATGTAAAAAAAATTTAGATTTGTTTTAGGGTAAATATTGTAATTTTCTAAAAACTAAAAGGACTAATTGCAATTTTTAAAATAATTAAAAAATTTACAAGGACTTATATGTAATTTTGATTAAATTCATGTTATTATTATTTTAAGAAAAAATTAGAATTATTTTAGGGTTAATATGTAATTTTCTAAAAAATATAAGGACTAAATTGCAATTTTTAAAATAATTATAAAATTTACAAGGACTATTATGTAATTTTGATTAAATTCATGTTTTGAATATTTACAAAAAATTTAAAATTATTTTAGGGTAAATATGTAATTTTCTAAAAAAAGGACTAAATCGCAATTTTTAAAATAATTAAAAAATTTACAAGGACTAATATGTACTTTTGATTAAAGTCATGTCTTGAATATTTAAAAAAAATTTGAATTTTTTTTAATTTATTAAGCGATGAAAGGACTAAATTGCAATTTTTAAAATAATTAAAACATTAGCAAGGACTTAATTTCAGTTTAAAAAAATATAGGTTTTTATATGTAATAATTTATTATTATGTGTACTAATTTATTATTTTTTGCTACTGAATATATTCGAAAATTTATTTAATCCAATTTTGTAATATTAATTATTTATTTATTTGACTGTAATAATATAAATTTATTTATTTGATTTTAATAATTGTTTATTTAATTATTCATATTGTAATAATTTATTTATTTATTCATATTGTAATAATTTAGTTTTAAATTCGTAAAGAATTTAATATTTATTTTTATTTATTTCCTTTAAATTATAAATTACAGATGTATTGTCCCGTAACCATAACGGAAATGGAAACGACTAGGATCCTAACAGAATCTGAACCCTCGGTTAAATGACTTTGCCCAACCATCTGGTAATCTAAAATAATCAAACATATTCAATTAATATAAGTTAATAATTAATTAATATTATTCAATTTAATAGCTTCTCGAAGAAAACGCTCCCGAGGAGTCACTTCCTTAAAGTCGGCCCAAGAAACAAAAGAGAAAGTAGGCTGGCCCATACTGGTTGACTTTTGTATCCTTGATAATACTTTAAATATCGTGGGAGAGTACGGGAAACATGTGGCCCAGGTGGTGGGGCCGTAATTTGGAAATCGGTGCCTCCATGCTTCAAAGCCTGGAAAGATGTCCCTGATCTTATGAAAGGACTATTCTAGTTCGACGAGTTTTTCCCTCGAGGAGTGGAGGCGGAGAAGGGATTGGGATGAAATCACGAAGAGATTGAACACGTTGAAATCTACAAGCTATAAGCATTGAAAGGGGGATCTTAAGTACGACTATTACAACACGAATACAATACCCCCGGATGTTCTTCCGGGGTTTCGGAGAAAAGCCAAAGAGATGTGGGATGACGAGAATGTTCAGGTACAAAAGTTTAATTTTTATCTTAACTAAAACAATATTTTATTAGTCTTTATCTATTTATTTTTTAAAATATATTTGTAACAGAGCCAGGCGAAAATAAATAAAGACAATCGGCAGTCGCAGTCAAATGCGAGCAAGACAGATTCGAGAAACTTATCCCAGACTCGCGAGGTCATTATAGAGGTATAATTTCTTATAATAAAAATATAATTTATTAATTTAATTTTTAATACTATTATTATTTGTTATTGTATACTATATAAGGGAAGTTGAAGACACAAACCAAGGAGCCGTTGACTTTTTTCGACGAGCAAACCCAGGAGTAGATGGAAATTCCAGCTTTAGGTGGCTACTTCGAGCACATTTCTTATGATGCGGCTACAAATAGCTGGCGGGACTAATGTTATAAAAAAGCTAGCCTAAGTACTTTATTATTATTTTAATTGCTTTAAATTAATTAATTTTTACTTTCAATTTTTATTATTGTTATTAATTTTTAAATTGAAACCTAATTATGGGGAGTTTATCTGGAGAAGCTAAAACAGAAGGTTATCGAGGCCGAATCCGGCGGGGAGGAACGAGTTTCGCGCAACTCAAAGACTTGACCCTATACCGAATCCGGCCACCACATTGACCCCCTCCACAGCTTCTCCGAGTCAGCCGCCGAGCATGGTGGACACGCTTCTCCAAGCGTTGAATAGTATGAGAGCCGCCCGAGGTCTTCTCCCGATCACCGCCCCCGAGGCCTCCGCAGATGAAGAGAGAGCAGATGAAGAGGAAGAAGAGAGATTGAGTGATCCGTGAGTGTTTGTGTTGTGTTGGTGTTGGTTTGACTTTATTTTCATTTATGTTGACTTTATTATCTGATGTATGACTTTATTTTTCTATGTTTGACTTAATTTTAATTATATTATGATATTTGCTATAAATTGGTTTTTTTATTTATTTATGAATTTTATTTGCATTATATTTAGAATAAAAAGAATTAAATCAAAACAAAATAAAAATTAAAACAAAAAAAAACTTAATTAAAAAATACAATAAAAATTTAAATTATTAAAAAAAATTAATTAATTATCGACGAGGTATGTCTGTCGCTACGAAAAAAAAGAACAACAAATCAATAATTCAGGAATAAAAAAAATTTATTATATACGTAGCGACGATAGTGCCGTCGCTAAGTTTCGTCGCTAAGTTAATATAAAAAAAAAAATCAATAGTGCTGAAAATAAAAGATTAATTAAATTATTACCGACGAATAGATCCGTCGCTAAGCGTATCATATAGCGACGAAATTGGTTGTCTCTAAACTTCTCTGAAATTCGGGGCGAATTTACCACTTTTCATCGGTAACACAGTTATTTTCCGACGAATTTCTAGGGACGAGCACTTACCGATGAATTTTTGCGAATTACCGACGACGCGTGTCGCCTTTAAACATGCATAATGTTTTAAAAATATTTGAAACATATTCACTTTTTTTCATTCCTATATGCAGGTATGTAAGAACAAGTAAATGTACTTACAAAATGGTCTCAAGTATGTTTAAGATAAAATATTTTTGAGAGAAAATTGAAACAAACAATGTGTAATGTGTTGTAGTTTCATACTTTTGAAACTAATGTCATTATGTCAATTCAATTGCAAAGTCGTAAGTTATAAAACTGAATTCTCATTGAACTAGATTGGTTTCTATAATTGAAATTATCTTTTTGGATACATGCATATTTGAAATAATTTTACATTTTTATCCTACATAAACTACAAGGTTTATGAACAATATTTTGGATTGGAAAGTTACATAACATAAAAAAGATTGTTATTGTAGATTAAGTATGACAACCTAGAACTGTCTTGGAATATAAAACTCGTGTATTTTTCTCTGAATAATTTTATGTAAAGCTTGAGATTATAGAACATGGGTTATGAATGAGTTTTATATGATTCTTCGAAACTTCACTATATTAAGACATGAACAAAGTTTAAAAAAATATTATGGGTTAATATTTTAGAATTGATGGGCTATATTTAAGAAGGTAATGATCAATACAGTTTATATTTCTAAGTTTCTTAATTGATCAAGATAGTGTTTAGTCGAGAAATGGAAAAACTAGTATGAGGTTGAGGATGTTGATGAAGATTAAAAAGTTTGTATGTCATGGTTTTCATGTTCCTCGTAAAAGAAATCCTAATACATTTACTAAATATAAAAACAAAAAAGATGAGATATATTTTAGGTGTGTGGTTTGTTAATGCAATTCATAACACTTTCAGAATTATAAGCTATTAGATGAAGTATTTACTGATAGTTGAAGAAAAGAACATAGTAACAATATGTCTAATAATTTCAACAAATGAAAAATATAAAGAGGGTATGTTTGAGCTTAAATAACAAACTTCACCATATATCTTAGTTTCTCACATTAGTTCTAATCCTACTGATGTTTACATGGAAGTTTATAATGCAACCAATAATTTTTTCTGGTTATTTAATGCAAATACACCACGTACTAATTCTAATTGAAGTGCTAGAGTGCTTGCGGGAACTATTACCGAGGATGAAGTTGCACAAAAATTGTAAAATTTTGGAATAAAAAAGATCCATGACATGAAGGCTATAATTTTTTTTACTAAAGAATATATACAAAGTGTTTGTCAAGAATGTCCTCAATTGTTCATGGACTTCCATGAAGCTAAAGATTTATCAGCCATACTATTATTACTCTAATTTATAAGACACAAAACTCTATCCAAATTATCTTCTTTAGACCAAGCTCTGTTAACTTTATGTAATATGTTTTTAAAATGTTATTTGACAGAGTACAACATATTATGATTGAACTGCTTTCACCCATAAAATCTTCTTTCATTAGATTATAATACATTAATTAATAAAAAAATTAAAAAGATAAGCAAGGATGCCAATATATATACGTAACCATTAAGATTGATATTCATAAATCTTATGATAAGGTAGAATGGCCATTCATTTAAGCGAATCTTACAGAATGTTTTTAAATTTTGTATAAATTGGGCGATGAAATACATCACTAGTGTCTTCTTCTATATTATTCTTACTAGAATATAACTCCCTACGTATACTCCAACTATGTGTATTGGAATAGGTTGCCAAAACTCAGTATTCATCTTCTTATATGTATGATAAATTATCGAGTGTCTAAAGGTAAAAGTAAAAAGTTTAAACTTAGTATAACATCATACAAGTTTACTTACTTTATTTTTGTAGATTATTCATAGTGTATTTTCAAAAATATCTAGAGTTGAAACTCATAACACTAACTGTCTCTTGTACAAAATCTGGTTTGTCTATAGACAGTACCTTTACTACAATACAAAATTATTTTTAGTAGAAGTACTTCTAATAAAATTAGACATCATATTCAAATATTAAGAGAATTTTTTAAAATCATGATCTTTATAAACATCTTGCATTATATATAACTTTTATATGCAAAATCAGATGTAGAGGTTATAAAATTTGTTGATGGTATAAAAAATATGTTACATGGGAGGAAATGCTGATTCTTTTATAAGCATGGAAAACAAAAAATTGGACTATGTTTCTGTATATTTACCCACCTCTACCAGGTAAATGTTCTTGTTACCTAAAGATATATGTATGATAAATACTCTTGTATAGCAAACTTTGGTGATGCATCAAAACCCATTGGGAAAGGATTAAGTTCCTCTTTAATCATAAGAAATAAGGTGGTCCTTGTTGTTAAGACATTGGAATTTTAAATTTAGCTCTATTTGCTAATGAAGCTAGTAAATTTTCAACTAATCCTGAAAGTTAGAAATTAAAAACATTAAGTGTATCTATTTTCTGTATACTAGCTTCTGAAATTCTAAAATAGGTGGTCATGTCTAATGTTCTATAAAAGTGCTCTTGGAGTAAGAAAATTTATTTTAAGTAAGTATAGATGTATTCTTTAAAACTAATATAAATTATTATTTAAACTACCTTGAGGTTAATGTATAACTATGTGCGTTCTGAATAAGCATGCCAAAACTATAATAAACTTGTTAAACATTTTGAGGTAATATACAAAAATCTATCAGGGTAAATTATTTGAAAACAACTTCTAGGAACTAAGCATTAATGGATCATATATATCCCTGAAAATGTGGAGTATGTGACAAGCTGGCCCAAACATAAGAATAACTATATTTGACAAAGTTAGGAATACATACTTTGAATAATGAAATGATAAATTTATCATCTAATGTTTGTCACATAAGTGTAGCCTCTAATGTGATTACTCATAGTTTTTGAAGCTATCATTGGCTACAAAGTAACACTTGTGTTACACCTCAAGTCAGATTGACTACAAATTAATATTTTATAGGGACAATGATATTTTCCACTATGAATTTTAACAAGCATATTTATTTGTTTATTTAAGAGTCACAAAGATAGGGACATATGATGTTGATGATACACTATTGAAGGCACCCAAGATAGTGGATTATTAAACCAAGATAGGTTGGTCAGAGAAGAAAACTGATTTTAGGGATAACTGGTTCAATGACAGAGGTGTAAGATTTAGTACACTTAAATTCAATAAATATTATTTTTTACTATGCAAAATAATTTATTGAGTAGGTAAAAAATTTCTACCTCTTTGCAATTTTATTCAAAATTCTTCTAAGATCTCCTGGAAATGACAATGACACAATCTTATCCATTTTATTGTATTTTTTTGTTTATTTTTCATTCATATTTAGGATAAAAAGTAAATAATTAATTCATTAAGTGTTAAAAAAATTAAGGTACATGTTTATTTTGAAAAATATTAATTATTTAGAGGTTTAGCATCTAATGGTTAAAATTATTGGGGTTAATTGATTCGGGGTTGATGCAGTATGATTATATGTATGTATGGGGACTCTCTGGCTTGGTGGTTGTATTCAGGGGTCAAAAAGCTTATTTGATTAAATTTTGTATAAATTTATTTTCTACAAAATTAATTCAATATAATTTAATCTTATATGTATATCTGAGGATTCTTTGGATTGGTGGTTATAATAAATATATGTTGTTTTGAAAAAACCCAAATACAAAATAGTGTTTCTAAAGATACCAATTCTACAAGATTATATGTTTTATTCCAAAATTAGTGCACCTTCCTGAGGGACAGATTCAATCTTAGTGTATAACTCTCATGTGAATTTTCTATATGTTAAAACAAATGGATATATCATATGAGTGAAAAAACTTATGTGAGATAAATTAGGAATGTCCTTAATTTATGATAAGATGAGTGAGCACATTAATTTAGGATAAAAATCATTGTATGACTCTTCTTGGTTTCACCATGTTTTTTACAAATACTTAATTTTGAAATGTTGATCCAAGATTAATGGGATGGTTTCAAATTATAATAAGTCGAAATAAAATAGGAGTAAAAGATTATATATGTCAATCTTTGTATCGTCTACTTAGATGCTGGTGTTTTTATATTGCAGATGTAATTAAATCATAAAAATTATAATGGCGATTGAAAACCATCACTCATGTATGTATGTTTTTGTTAATATTAGCATTAGTATCATATAGTTCAATCCCACACTTTCCGTAAGTGATAAGTTAAAATATTATAGTAAAGGATACTTATGTAGGTTATCTTTAACATATATTCTTGGGGATTGAAAAATAATATTCATACAGAAGAGGACGCGGTGTGAATAAGAAATGTTACCATAGTGGTCTAAGAGTTTCTGTAAGTAAATTTTACCATCTATTCATCCATACATTATTCTCGTTATTACCTTTAATAATATATTTTTTGGATTGGATAAAAGATTTCATTAAAATTATAAAAAACTGTACACTATACAAGAAAACCTATCTAGACTCGAAAAATTAAGATAGTTACTATCTATTTGCTAGTCTAATCTCAAGAAGATTCAAATAAGAATCCGCAGTCATCTGTTAATGCAATAGGAAGGTACAGAGCGATTAAATTAGAAAAAAAATTCAACTTTTTATCTCTTTAATAACTCTATCCTTTGTGTTAGTTTCACCTCTAATAGTTAAGTTGTTTCTCATTCGCCAAATATGATAAGTAGTAGTGTTAAATACAACTATTTCTGCTTTTCTTCTTGAATTTTTCTGGGGTTCAAACTTCTTTATCTATTTCAGAGCATTCAAAAAAGTGTTAATTTTTTTCAAATACTCAACCATATTTTTATATCCTCCCAAATGATTCTTTACAGATGCATATTGAAAAAAAAATAGGTGTTTATATATTTGACTAAATATTTTCACCACACAACTACCAAAATAGATATAAATTCAAATAAATTTTCCTATCCTTTAATCAAAATATTTTATTTATTGTAGTTTATAAAATTATTGCATGTTTCACTATAACACAATAGTCCTACAAATATTCGACTAATTTTTAGACCTAAAATATTATTATGTTTCTTATATACAGAAAGAAACTCATCATTTCGAGGCTCATTTTCGATGGGATAATCATTTGATGTGGAGAAAAATGGTGCAATAGCCTTTAACACCCTTCATGTCCCACCAAAATGTCAATTTCTAGTCATGTAGCTCATCTAATTAACATTTTTCTTCATATGCTCCAACCAAAAATACAGTGTATTCGTTGAATTATATTATAGTAATGTTATATTTATTATTTTTTTCAAATTAACACTTGTACTTGTATACAAGTGTTATTTTTTTTGTATCAGAAATACATATTACTTGTGGTGTCGGTTGAAGCTTGTTTTAATTGTTCGATACCTAAGTTCACAATGCTAGTGTTTTATGCATATTAAAGGAGATTATTGTTTTTTTGGGTATCATATGGTTTACCTTAGTAATATATATGTAAGGTATCACTATATATGTATATACACACTTTCATTTACAATGGAAAAAGTGAAATGTTAGGACCCTATGTCAGGACCAAAGGAATAAGCGGACAGTCTATGATAATGATCATTAGAGTGAGCCATAAAAGCCTAACTAATTCTGACAGTTTATGATGTTTTGAGAAATGAATTTTCAAAAGTTTATGGTGTTCCTAGAAACCATGTCTCGATCGAATTGTTTACAATTTCCAACATGTTGGTCTCTTCAGCAAGAAATCTCGAGAATACCAAATAAGATTAGTTTGAATCATATATATGCGATGTACTAATTCATTGGTTGTCTTCTCTTTTTCTGCATCCGATATGAACAACTTATGAGCATATTCATGGAAAATACGAAGGTAATAATTAATGAGGATGATTAAATTCATATTACTCATAAGACAAGTTATGGATTCATTCGTGAATGGAACATAAAGAATTCAGGCACTTCTCAACGAATTAAGTTGTTAAGGGTTGTTGATTTAAAATGTGTGGATATACTTCTTATACTAGAAATATGGATTTGGAGTGACAAGGTGTTCGACTGCAATCCCAGCAAGATGTACATAATTTTAAATCGAACTTTATCATCCAAAAGTAGAAATATAATATGAGTTTAGATTGCAAGATAATCTTGAGTACTTGGTTTACGATAGAACGTAAATATATTTGTCACCCTTATGTAGTTGTTAGTTACTTAGTTCTCATTATGAAATGTCAGTGTGAATAATCACTAGCATATCCATCTTAGTAACTTTTACTTTGTTTGCTATAATAAATAATATAATATGATTCTACAGACTTCTGAGAAAATGATTATTATATGCTGGTATGTTTACTCACAAAATGAGTTTTTCCATTTGGGATTTGTCATATGTTTCAAGGTATTTCTTATATATTACATTGGGATAATGACATAGTGTTGTCACAAATAATAAAATTAAGAAGTCAATTAAAATTACATCGAATCAATAGTGTAACAACATTATTTTCTCCTTTATTAATATTCTTAATTAATGACTATGTACGTCGTATATTTTCTATACATTATCTTCCTTGTTCAGAAACGAAGTTCTAATATATTGGATGTCACCTTAGTATAGAACTAGAAAAATTAATTTAAAAGTTGACATCAAAGAAGATATACGTGTTGAGATTTTATGTATGATGTTAACTAGCAGGTCTCTTGTTCTGCAATCTTTGAAATAGTTATCATTGTGATACGCAACTCCAATATTTTTTATTGTAAAACTTACTTTTCAAACATTGTGTTACAAAGAGATGTGTAAGAACTTTATCACGTTATGTTTTATCCATAATCTTTATTAGACTAGTTCTTGTAAATTGATAACATATATTGATAAAGTAGCAACATGTGTTTCTAGCAATAGATAATATTGTATTAAAGTATTTTCCTATTGTATAATACAGAAATATATTACAAACTAGATTGTCAAAATTTATCTTAATCTTCATTCGAATGCTAAATATCTTAATTCTCCTTGTAATGATGCTAGATTTTTCTAATTTTTTTAATATTTTTTATGTAAATCATATATAATTTTTGTATATATATACTAATGATTGTCGATAACTTTGGTGTCCTATTATATCTTTTGTTTGGTCTTTATTGCTTTATTTTACTTATTTAAGATATTTGATTATTGAGAGTAATTAGGATTCTAAATTTAATTTTTACTCAACAAAAGAAGAAAAAAACATTAAAATATTTTAAGAAGCTGGTATTTGATCCTAAAAGATATCATCAAACTGGTGATTTTTCACAAACTAGAATATTAAAGGTTTTCGCTAAAAAAACATATATATGATCCTTTATCAAGTAAATTTGTTTTTCATCAGTTTTTCATCATATATTAGGTAATAAGTTTTGGTACAATCTAACACATATTTATATATACTTAATGTCTCAGCTAATAACAAACAAATTTATGTTACCTTTGATTCGTATTCTCCTAAGGCAGACATATTGGTACTAGTTAATATAATTAGTTTAATTATTTTTGTGATACTACTATAGTTATAAAGTTATTATCAATGAAAGTGCTCTGGATAATTAATTGATTGGTTCTTCTTTTAAAATATAAAAGATATATATTTCCAATTTTAATTTTTATGAATGAACTTATGTAATTATGCCTTAAAATATAATAACTTGAAACATAATAATAATAATAAATATTACATAAGCATCAATAAATAATAAATATAGATAAATATTCTCTAATAGGAAATTATCAAACATCAAAATTAAAAAACCACAACCAATATAATGTTTAAGAAAAAAATAGTCTAATAATAAAAATACTTGTCTCTATCACCCCAAGAAAATTTTCCTATTTTTTAGTCATACATTAAATGTGTTGATCTAATGGACGTTAGAGAGATTCTTCCATGATTCTGCAAAAAACTTTTTAACTTCTGGTTCAGCCTGCAAAACAGTTTTTTAATCAAAATTCATATTTAATTCAAAATAAATAAATTATTATTTAATGCTTACCTTTAGTACGTTTGATGATATTTTATATTTTTCTCTCTTTTTGGTATGAGAACTCTCACCAGAAATGAACCTTTTAGCCTCTGGTAAAGATCGAAATTTCTTTCCACTCTTTGAATGATAATATAACTGTAAAAATATATATAAAGTTAAGTCTCTTAAAATAAGAATAATATTATGGATAATCAATAAAAAAACAGTTTAAAGTTATAATTATAAAATGTTTGGAAACAATTCATTGATATAAAGCATAATTTACATACATGGTCTATCCTTCCAGCTTTACGCTTTCTTCTTTCAACTATCCACCCTTGTAGTTTTTCATCGTTGATATTTGCAGTTTGATAACACGGAATATTTGGACGGGTAGTCTATATACCACAACAGAATAACAAGTCACTTTATTAATAATCACCACATATAATTTATAATAAATAATATAATCAATAAATTCTACAATTAAAGAAATAATAAGTATTCAAAAAATGGCAAAGCCTAAATAATAATATAAATTTTCGTTAAAAATAATAATTTTATCAGATCTGAACTTCAATTTTTTAATAATTATATATCTTAAGAAACAAATAGATTTAGTAGGTAACAAACCTCATCCTCCATTTCTAACTCATACTTAATAATTCCATCAACTTTTAATGACCTAAAGGATGCCCGTGAAGAGTCAAGAATTGTGGTAGAGACTAGTCTATTTCGGCGAGGTAATATTTGAGGGACCTATAAGAAAAAAATTGTTTATTATTTTATAAT
Source organism: Nemophila menziesii (assembly GCA_029959085.1). Taxonomy (NCBI): domain Eukaryota; kingdom Viridiplantae; phylum Streptophyta; class Magnoliopsida; order Boraginales; family Hydrophyllaceae; genus Nemophila; species Nemophila menziesii. The sequence continues at coordinate 16,437,207 of JARWIR010000018.1, read as the reverse complement.
TAAAAGCACTAAATATTTATCCCAAATATCAAATGACAATGTAAATAAAATGGGAGATTGTAGATATATTGAAAAATCTGAAAGACTAACTCATCTAAAATTACCTCGCGATTCATATGGCTAACTATGTCTTCCATGGGTACACATGATAATGGATCGGGATTCAGCACTACGCCTTTTGGAACACTTTCTCTGAACTCTTCGGAACACTATGATGTGCAATATGTCAGAAACATACAAAGTTAGTATATTTCAAAAATTTATAATTATTGAATTGAATAGTATTGGGCAATAATTTATTATTATTTTATTAATAGTTTGAATTTGATTTTGTAAATAGGTTTCAATCCCTATAAAGATATGAGTTGGAGAATCATATTCAATTTTAATTCATTTTAAAATAAGTCAATTTAACTCATATAAAATCACCTCATAGGTTATATAATTGGGTTTGTTAATTCGACAAATCCAAAGTATATTATTCATAACCCTAAGATATGTGTACAATCTTATAGAATAAAAAATTAATAATGTTTATTAATATTATGTTGAATATTACCTGTTCATACAAAACGATCTCCATTCCCGTTGGAGCCGGAGAGTCATTTTTTGGATTTTCTTTGTAACATATGATTTCCATTCCCGTGGAGAATGGAAAGTTACTCTTTTGACTTGGATTGCAGAATTCCTCCTCTATTCCAATAGAGTTTTGAGTAACATGTTCTTCACTTAAAGCCATTTTGATTAATTGACAAATGAATAAAAACTATTTCAAATATAGTGAAGTATTAGTATTCATAAACTTATTAAATAGTTAAATAATTTGTCACATACATCCATATACATGTATCTATATATAAGAAAAGGAAAGGTGTAATAAATAATATTTGTCCAATTATCATTAAATGTAAAAGGTCTTTTAGTAAAGACGCTAAAAATATTTTGTATATAGTCATATATTTTAATATAATATAATTATATTGGGTTATGATTTACTATTTTTTCCAAATATAAAATATATTTTGAAATTCAAATTATTTCTTTCGTTTTGGTTTGGGTTGTAAAAGATATTTCACTAAAAAATATAAAGAAGACACAAATTTAATTAATATAAATTTTACCAATTAAAAGTGTTAACAAAATATTTTTCTAGAAAAAAACGTTACAAAAAGTACAAGCAAAACATATTACTCGAGTCTGAGACAAATTATATAATGAGTGAGGTTTTGTATAATACATCATTCAAATAATCATTCAATATATTGTCTATAAAATAAATAGGAAAATTCTTCCATCCAATATTGGATGATCCTACACCTATTACATTAATACACATACCCTATGTTTTAAACTTGCAAAAGTAACTAACACATTAATCTAATGACATGTGTTTTGTTATAATAATCAATGACCGTGATATGAAAATTGGACCATCCAATATTGGATGGAAGTATTACCCAAATAAATATGATATTAAGTACAATTTGATTTACCTTATATATCCATGACATTCTTTACATTAGGTTGAATGTTCCACTTGGCTCCAGATAGATTGATAAGACACTTAATAACATTAATATAGTCTTTGCTGATGAAAATGTGAGTTTATGTACAATTTATAATGAGATGATAAGCTTGCATGGCTAATATGGCATCGAGTTGAAATTTGAGATTGTCATTTAGACAAGTTTCCATGACCTCTATCTCGTTAATTTAAGTATCGAGATTTTCATTAAACTTATTTTGTGTAAGGTTACCTATATATTCTAAAATTATATCATTCTCACATGCACACTTATATGTAAGAAGGAAGGAGACTCTACCAACAATGAGCCTGGCATGACTAAGCATGGATTTAGATAGATGATTTGATTTAAAGATTTATTATTGTTCTAATTATTCCTTTTTTTTACTTTCAAGCAAATTAAGTAAATGATGATACTTATTTAATGACATCGATAAGTAAATTAAGTTATAATTTTGAAAATATACTAGTCAAATATAATTTAGTAATATATAATATATATTTGTGATATGGGGAAATAATCGAGGCCTTAATGTGAGGCGACATAAGTAATGAGACAAAATTTTAAACATGTTTTACCAATCTACTTAATCTTTATAATGTCATTCAAAAATTTGAAGTTTTTTAATTCTTTTACAAAAGACTCTTTTTCGTATATCTTAGTTCACACAATAATTGGGAGAAAGACATTATCTTACAAAAGGTAAAGGTATCACATAATATGTATTAGGTCCATCTAAAAGTCAGCGGTTTCATCCTTATGAACAGAGTTTAACCCATGTAAGGACTTTTCTTCATATGCGTTTCTGAAATAAATAAGGAACAACCTTTCTTAATACTCCTATGTTCTTTCAATCGTACATTATACAAATTATATAATGATGTTGTTATAGAGAAGATCATGAGGTTATGGAGATGAAACATCATATATCCTTACCTGATCCCCAAGCTTCTTTAACAACACTCCATGGTATTCAAGGTTTTATCGATGTCATCATAGAGGCTTACGAAAAAGTTAAGTTATAGGATATGATTACTGGTGACTCTTATTTTTCATCATGACCATATTTCCCTTTCTAATTGGATCTTCATGCATATGTATGTGTATATATATAATAAAAGGACTTGTATTTTACAGTAACATGTTTTCCACTTTTATCATGCCCTTGTTGCTCGGATATATAAGGATTCATTCATGATCTTATACCATTATCAGATCATTTACACAGTTTTTCTATTGTATAGGACAACACTAAAGGAAAAATTTTTGATCCTCATAAAATTTCCTTTAATTTTTAAGAAATATAATGTATTGGCTGAGCTAATATCCAAGTTGGTCTTTCAGCTAGACATCAAAATAATTTTTAGGCTGCTAGAGTACCCACAAACATAGAGAGGTACACCATCTTTTTCCTGACAAGATCTGATAAACATGAGTTTAGAAAATATTTAGTATGCAAGATATTTTACAAATTAGTATTTTTAATGTACATTAGTAATATTTAAAAACCCATGAGATTGTAGGATTCGGCTAAGAAATTAAAATGAAATACTTAGGGTTTTGTATCCAGATAATATTTTGAATGACGTCTACCTGGTGACTCCACATAGAAGATCAACAAAAATATCTGATATTTTTATTTATCAAAATAAAATGTTACCTTACATGAAAACTTGTATTTGGACATGTGTTTGACCTAAATACTTGGGGTTCTTTCATACAATGAATATTTTATTGTCCATGAGCCTAGTGAATCTTCATAAGATATCAATTTTTTACAGCCTTGAAATTTTCCCTCCAAGTAATTTATTCAATTCCATGAACATGTAGAAATTGCATAGAAGTTTGACTGACTGACGTATGTATTTTTCATCTATTTAAGATGTTAAAGGCCATGAGAATGTCGTTACAACATGGTATCTTGACTAAATTTATAGGGAACTTTTTTATCTAAGTGAGATTCTAAGATCCATGAGCATGTTGACACATCATAGGAGCTTGACTGAAAGATTGGGGATTTTTTTTTCAAGTAAGATTCTAAAGATCATGAGCAATATGAGTCGGCATTTGAGAAAATCTAAAATTATTAGTGATTTTTCACTCAAGTAAGATACTAATTTATGAGTATGGTAAGTAGATAAATGTGCACGACCAAAAGATTTAATTATTAGACATATGTAGGTAATTAGACTTTCGTTTTGATAATTGAGCCTGACTGAAATACTTGGATATTTTTCTTCCACAAAAGATTTTAAAGGGAAATGAGCAAATTGAGTAGGTTTTGGAAATCGACTAAAAGTGTTGACGATCTTTAATTCGAGTATGATTGTAAAAGTCACACGCCTAATGAGACAACATCGAAGCTAGACTAAAGGACTCAGAAATTTTTTATCCAAGTAGGAGGTTTCATCCAGGCAAGAGTTTAAAAATAATGATTATGTAGATTCTTCATGGAAGCTTGACTGATATACCATGGTAATTTTTATCCAAGTGAGATTTTAAAGGGCATGAGTTTGTTGAGTTGACCCATGAGTTCAACTGAAACTTTGGGATTTTTAATTATAGTAGGATTTTGAAAGTTGTGAGAATTATGGGGCAGGTTGAGAAGTGTTATGGTGAACATATGTGGTCTTACATGTACGTTTGCATTGATACGTTTAATATATTTTTTTATAATTTCTATTAGAGAATAAATATCGATTATTAAGTGAATATATATCATTATATTAGTTTACTAGCATAAATTAATATACTAATATTAGACTAGTATAAGATTAAATAGTAAAAAAAATTTTAAAAAAATAATTATTTTGTCCAAGTCATAAACCAAGAGGCAAAAGTAAAATTTCATTATACGAAATGTATTCTTAGAGGACATAAGTCATTGTGTTAGAAAAAGTATTCTTAGAGGACATATTCACTTTTTTTCATTCCTATCTGCAGGTATGTAAGAAAAAGTAAATGTACTTACAAAATGGTCTCAAGTTTGTTTAAGATAAAATATTTTTGAGAGAATATTGAAACAAACAATGTGTAATGTGTTGTAGTTTCATACTTTTGAAAATAATGTTATTATGTCAATTCAATTGCAAAATCGTAAGTTACAAAACTGAAATCTCATTGAAGTAGATTGGTTTCTATAATTGAAATTATCTTTTTTGATACGTGCATATTTGAAATAATCTTACATTTTTTATCCTACATAAACTACAAGGTTTATGAACAATATTTTGGATTGGAAAGTTACATAACATAAAAAAGATTGTTATTGTAGATAGAGTATGACAACCGAGAACTGACTTGGAATATGAAACTCTTGTATTTTTCTATGAATAATTTTATGTAAAGCTTGAGATTATAGAACATGGGTTATGAATGAGTTTTATATGATTCTTCGAAACTTCACTATATTAAGACATTAACAAACTTTATAAAAATATTATGGGCAAATATTTTAGAATTGATGGGCTATATTTAAGAAGGTAATGATCAATAAAATTTATATTTCTAAGTTTCTTAATTGATCAAGATAGTGTTTAGTCGAGAAATGGACAAAATAGTATGAGGTTGAGGATGTTGATGAAGATTAAAAAGTTTGTATGTTATGGTTTTCATGTTCCTCGTAAAAGAAATCCTAATACATTTACTATTATTAAAAACAAAGAAGATGAGATATATTTTAGGTGTGTGGTTTGTTAATGCAACTCATAACACTTTCAGAATTATAAGCTATTAGATGAAGTATTTACTGATAGTTGAAGAAAAGAACATAGTAACAATATGTCTAAAAAATTTCAACAAATGAAAAAATATAAAGAGGGTATGTTTGAGCTTAAATAACAAACTTCACCATATATCTTAGTTTCTCACGTTAATTCTAATCCTACTAATGTTTACATGAAAGTTTATAATGCAACCAATAATTTTTTCTGGTTATTTAATGCAAATACACCACGTACGAATTCTAATTGAAGTGTTATAGTGCTTGCGGGGACTATTACTGAGGATGAAGTTGCACAAAAATTGTTAATTTTGGAATAAAAAAGATCCATGACATGAAGGCTATAATTATTTTTTACTAAAGAATATATACAAAGTGTCTGTCAAGAATGTCCTCAATTGTTCATGGATTTCCATGAAGCTAAAGATTTATCAGCCATGCTATTATTACTCTAATTTATAAGACACAAAACTCTATCCAAATTATCTTCTTTAGACCAAGCTCTGTTAACTTTATGTAATATGTTTTTAATATGTTATTTGACAGAGTACAACATATTATGAATGAACTGCTTTTACCCATAAAATCTTCTTTCATAAATGATAGGTTAATTAATGATAAATAGATTATAGTACATTAATTAATAAACAAAATAAAAAATATAAGCAAGGATTCCAATATATATACGTAACCATTAAGATTTATATTCACAAATCTTATGATAAGGTAGAATGACACTTCATTTAAGCTAATCTTACAAAATTGGAATGTTTTTCAATTTTGTATAAATTGGGCGATGAAATACATCACTAGTGTCTTCTTCTATATTATCCTTACTAGAATATAACTCCCTACGTGTACTCCAACTATGTGTATTAGAATAGGTTGCCAAAACTCAATATTCATCTTCTTATATGTATGATAAATTATTGAGTGTCTAAAGGTAAAAGTAAAAGGTTTAAACTTAGTATACCATCATACAAGTTTACTTACTTTATTTCTATAGATTATTCATAGTTTATTTTTAAAAATATCTAGAGTTGAAACTCATAACACTAACTGTCTCTTGTACAAAATCTGGTTTGTCTATAGACAGTACCTTTACTACAATACAAAATTATTTTTAGTAGTACTTCTAATAAAATTTGACATCATATTCAAATATCAAGAGAATTTTTTAAAATCACGATCTTTATAAACATCTTGCATTATATATAACTTTTATATAAAAATCAGATGTAGAGGTTAAAAAATATGTTGATGGTATAAAAAATATGTTACATGGGAGGTAATGCTGATTCTTTTATAAGGATGGAAAACAAAAAATTGGACTATGTTTCTGTATATTTACCCACCTCTACCAGGTAAATGTTATTGTCACCTAAAGATTTATGTATGATAAATACTCTTGTATAGCAAACTTTGGTGATACATCAAAACCCATTGGGAAAGGATTAACTTCCCCTTTAATCATAAGAAATAAGGTGGTCCTTGTTGTAAAGACATTGGAATTTTAAATTTAGCTCTATTTGCTAATGAAGCTAGTAAATTTTCAACTAATCCTGAAAGTTTGAAATAGAAAACATTAAGTGTATCTATTTTCTGTATACTACCTTCTGAAATTCTAAAATTGGTGGTCATGTCTAACGTGCTATAAAAGTGCTCTTGGAGTAAGAAAATTTATTTTAAGTAAGTATAGATGTATTCTTTACAACTAATATAATTTATTATTTTAACTACCTTGAGGTTAAAGTATAGCTATGTGCGTTCTGAATAAGCATGCCAAAACTATAATAAACTTGTTAAACATTTTGAGGTAATATACAAAAATCTATCAGGGTAAATTATTTGAAAACCGTTTCTAGGAACTAAGCATTAATGGATCATATATATCCCTGAAAATTTGGAGTATGTGACAAGCTGGCCCAAACATAAGAATAACTATATTTGACAAAGTTAGAAATACATACTTTGAATAATGAAATGACAAATTTATCATCTAATGTTTGTCACATAAGTGTAGCCTCTAATGTGATTGCTCATAGTTTTTGAAGCTATCATTGGCTACAAAGTAACACTTGTGTTACACCACAAGTCAGATTGACTACAATAAATATTTTATAGGGACAATGATATTTTCCACTATGAATTTTAACAAGCATAGTTATTTGTTTATTTAAGAGTCCCAAAGATAGGGACAGATGATGTTGATGATACACTATTGAAGGCACCCAAGATAGTGGATTATTACACCAAGATAGGTTGGTCAGAGAAGAAAACTGATTTTAGGGATAACTGGTTCAATGAAAGTGGTGTAAGATTTAGTACACTTAAATTAAATAAATATTATTTTTGACTATGCAAAATAATTTATTGAGTAGGTAAAATATATCTACGTCTTTGCAATTTGATTCAAAATTCTCCTAAGATCTCCTGGAAATGACAGGCTCTTATCCATTTTATTTTTGTTTTGTTTTTTTTTCATTCATATTTAGGATAAAAAGTAAATAATTAATTCATTAAGAGTTAAAAAAATTAAGGTACATGTTTATTTTTAAAAATATTAATTATTTAGAGGTTTAGCATCTAATGGTTAAAATTATTGGGGTTAATTGATTTCAGGGTTAATTATTGAGGTTTAGCAATTCTTCAGTCTTTGAAATAGTTATCATTGTGATACGCAACTCCAATATTTTTTATTGTGAAATTTATTTTTCAAACATTGTGTTACAAAGAGATGTGTAAGAACTTTATCACGTTATGTTTTATCCATAATCTTTATTAGACTAGTTCTTGTAAATTGATAACATATATTGATAAAGTAGCAACATGTGTTTCTAGAAATAGATAATATTGTATTAAAGTATTTTCCTATTGTATAATACAGAAATATACTACAAACTAGATTGTCAAAATTTATCTTAATCTTCATTCGAATGCTAAATATCTTAATTCTTCTTGTAATGATGCTAGATTTTTCTAATTTTTTAATATTTTTTATGTAAATCATATATAATTTTTGTATGTATATACCAATGATTGTCGATAACTTCGGTGCCCTATTATATATTTGTTTGGTCTTTATTGTTTTATTTTACTTATTTAAGATATTTGATTATTGAGAGTAAAAATTTAATTTTTACTCAACAATAGGAGAAAAAAACATTAAAATATTTATGAAGCTGGTATTTGATCCTAAAAGATATCATCAAACTAGTGATTTTTGACAAACTAGAATATTAAAGGTTTTCTCCCAAAAAACATATATATGATCCTTCATCAAGTAAATTTGTTTTTTCATCATATATTAGGTAATAAGTTTTGGTACAAGCTAACATATATTTATATATACTCAATGTCTCAGCTAATAACAAACAAACCTATGTTACCTTTGATTCGTATTCTCCTAAGGCAGACATATTGGTACTAGTTAATATAATTAGTTTAATTATTTTTGTGATAATAGTACTATATTTATCAAGTTATTATCAATGAAAGTACCCTAAACAATTACATTTGACTCTAATAGTTGACGAAATACCCCAAACAACTACATTTGACTCTAATAGTCGACCAAGTACCCCAAACAACTACATTTGACTCTAATAGTTGACCAAATACCCCAAACAACTACATTTTACTCTAATAGTTGACCAAATACCCCAAACAACTACATTTGACCCTAATAGTTGACCAAGTACCCCAAACAACTACATTTGACTCGTTTATTTAATATTAATATTGGAATAAAAAGGAAAAAAAGAAAAAAAGAAAAAAATGTATTAAGAAAAAAAAGGTTTACCGATGAGTTTTTTGTTTGATGATCGTTGCTAAGTTAATTAGCGACGACCTTCAACGCATGAAATTAAATAGAAATAAAACAAAAAAAATTAAAAAATAAAAATTTTACCGACGAGTTCTTCATAAGAAGATCGTCGCTAAGGCTATTAGCGGCGACCTTCATACGACGAACTCATCCGTAAAATTTCACCAAATTTCGATTGGTCAATTTGGGCTGTCAAGTTTCCCGCTCTTGAAAATACCGACGAAATGCAAATTTCCTGATGACGTGTGTTGTCGCTAAGTAATCACACGCAACAGTCGTACGCGGCATTATTTACCGACAACAAGCGTGTCGTCGGCAAATAATTATTCTATAAAACATTATATGGAGCTCATTTCTGCAAAAACACAACCAAAATTCTCCCAAAAATTCTCGAAATCCGCCATTATCAAGCATTTCTGAGGCATTATAACATCATTTCAAGCAATAATGTAAGTGAAATCCATTAAAAAACAACCTCAAATTATTTCTTTTTTGCTTTTTAATTTCAATATCTATTAACTTTTTTTTTGTTTGTGGTTTTTGATTCCTACTAATTTGCATGGATTATGCTGCAATCTTCACCATTCCCACGTAAAAGGTATAAATTTTCGGTTCTATATTCATCTTTTTTTAATGCAAAATTTGTGATTTGTAATTAATTTTTTAAGGAATTTTGATTTTATGTGATGTTATTTTAGGTTGATTAGTAGTTAGGTTAAAAACATTTTAATTATGGAATTTTTGGAAAATTAGATTTGAGAAAATTATTTAGGGTTAATATGTAATTTATTAAAAAAAGAAAAGACTAAATTGCAATTTTTAAAATAGTTAAAAAAATTACTAGGCCTAATAAGTAATATTGATATAATTCATGTTATGATATATGTAAAAAAAATTTAGATTTGTTTTAGGGTAAATATTGTAATTTTCTAAAAACTAAAAGGACTCATTGCAATTTTTAAAATAATTAAAAAATTTACAAGGACTTATATGTAATTTTGATTAAATTCATGTTATTATTATTTTAAGAAAAAATTAGAATTATTTTAGGGTTAATATGTAATTTTCTAAAAAATATAAGGACTAAATTGCAATTTTTAAAATAATTATAAAATTTACAAGGACTAATATGTAATTTTGATTAAATTCATGTTTTGAATATTTACAAAAAATTTAAAATTATTTTAGGGTAAATATGTAATTTTCTAAAAAAAGGACTAAATCGCAATTTTTAAAATAATTAAAAAATTTACAAGGACTAATATGTACTTTTGATTAAATTCATGTCTTGAATATTTAAAAAAAATTTGAATTTTTTTTAATTTATTAAGCGATGAAAGGACTAAATTGCAATTTTTAAAATAATTAAAACATTAGCAAGGACTTAATTTCAGTTTAAAAAAATATAGGTTTTTATATGTAATAATTTATTATTATGTGTACTAATTTATTATTTTTTGCTACTGAATATATTCGAAAATTTATTTAATCCAATTTTGTAATATTAATTATTTATTTATTTGACTGTAATAATATAAATTTATTTATTTGATTTTAATAATTGTTTATTTAATTATTCATATTGTAATAATTTATTTATTTATTCATATTGTAATAATTTAGTTTTAAATTCGTAAAGAATTTAATATTTATTTTTATTTATTTCCTTTAAATTATAAATTACAGATGTATTGTCCCGTAACCATAACGGAAATGGAAACGACTAGGATCCTAACAGAATCTGAACCCTCGGTTAAATGACTTTGCCCAACCATCTGGTAATCTAAAATAATCAAACATATTCAATTAATATAAGTTAATAATTAATTAATATTATTCAATTTAATAGCTTCTCGAAGAAAACGCTCCCGAGGAGTCACTTCCTTAAAGTCGGCCCAAGAAACAAAAGAGAAAGTAGGCTGGCCCATACTGGTTGACTTTTGTATCCTTGATAATACTTTAAATATCGTGGGAGAGTACGGGAAACATGTGGCCCAGGTGGTGGGGCCGTAATTTGGAAATCGGTGCCTCCATGCTTCAAAGCCTGGAAAGATGTCCCTGATCTTATGAAAGGACTATTCTAGTTCGACGAGTTTTTCCCTCGAGGAGTGGAGGCGGAGAAGGGATTGGGATGAAATCACGAAGAGATTGAACACGTTGAAATCTACAAGCTATAAGCATTGAAAGGGGGATCTTAAGTACGACTATTACAACACGAATACAATACCCCCGGATGTTCTTCCGGGGTTTTGGAGAAAAGCCAAAGAGATGTGGGATGACGAGAATGTTCAGGTACAAAAGTTTAATTTTTATCTTAACTAAAACAATATTTTATTAGTCTTTATCTATTTATTTTTTAAAATATATTTGTAACAGAGCCAGGCGAAAATAAATAAAGACATTCGGCAGTCGCAGTCAAATGCGAGCAAGACAGGTTCGAGAAACTTATCCCAGACTCGCGAGGTCATTATAGAGGTATAATTTCTTATAATAAAAATATAATTTATTAATTTAATTTTTAATACTATTATTATTTGTTATTGTATACTATATAAGGGAAGTTGAAGACACAAACCAAGGAGCCGTTGACTTTTTTCGACGAGCAAACCCAGGAGTAGATGGAAATTCCAGCTTTAGGTGGCTACTTCGAGCACATTTCTTATGATGCGGCTACAAATAGCTGGCGGGACTAATGTTATAAAAAAGCTAGCCTAAGTACTTTATTATTATTTTAATTGCTTTAAATTAATTAATTTTTACTTTCAATTTTTATTATTGTAATTAATTTTTAAATTGAAACCTAATTATGGGGAGTTTATCTGGAGAAGCTAAAACAGAAGGTTATCGAGGCCGAATCCGGCCGGGAGGAACGAGTTTCGCGCAACTCAAAGACTTGACCCTATACCGAATCCGGCCACCACATTGACCCCCTCCACAGCTTCTCCGAGTCAGCCGCCGAGCATGGTGGACACGCTTCTCCAAGCGTTGAATAGTATGAGAGCCGCCCGAGGTCTTCTCCCGATCACCGCCCCCGAGGCCTCCGCAGATGAAGAGAGAGCAGATGAAGAGGAAGAAGAGAGATTGAGTGATCCGTGAGTGTTTGTGTTGTGTTGGTGTTGGTTTGACTTTATTTTCATTTATGTTGACTTTATTATCTGATGTATGACTTTATTTTTCTATGTTTGACTTAATTTTAATTATATTATGATATTTGCTATAAATTGGTTTTTTTATTTATTTATGAATTTTATTTGCATTATATTTAGAATAAAAAAAATTAAATCAAAATAAAATAAAAATTAAAACAAAAAAAAACTTAATTAAAAAATACAATAAAAATTTAAATTATTAAAAAAAATTAATTAATTATCGACGAGGTATGTTTGTCGCTACGAAAAAAAAGAACAACAAATCAATAATTCAGGAATTAAAAAAATTTATTATATACGTAGCGACAATAGTGCCGTCGCTAAGTTTCGTCGCTAAGTTAATATAAAAAAAAAAAAAAAAATCAATAGTGCTGAAAATAAAAGATTAATTAAATTATTACCGACGAATAGATCCGTCGCTAAGCGTATCATATAGCGACGAAATTGGTTGTCTCTAAACTTCTCTGAAATTCGGGGCGAATTTACCACTTTTCATCGGTAACACAGTTATTTTCCGACGAATTTCTAGGGACGAGCACTTACCGATGAATTTTTCCGACGACGCGTGTCGCCTTTAAACATGCATAATGTTTTAAAAATATTTGAAACATATTCACTTTTTTTCATTCCTATATGCAGGTATGTAAGAACAAGTAAATGTACTTACAAAATGGTCTCAAGTATGTTTAAGATAAAATATTTTTGAGAGAAAATTGAAACAAACAATGTGTAATGTGTTGTAGTTTCATACTTTTGAAACTAATGTCATTATGTCAATTCAATTGCAAAGTCGTAAGTTATAAAACTGAATTCTCATTGAACTAGATTGGTTTCTATAATTGAAATTATCTTTTTGGATACATGCATATTTGAAATAATTTTACATTTTTATCCTACATAAACTACAAGGTTTATGAACAATATTTTGGATTGGAAAGTTACATAACATAAAAAAGATTGTTATTGTAGATTAAGTATGACAACCTAGAACTGTCTTGGAATATAAAACTCGTGTATTTTTCTCTGAATAATTTTATGTAAAGCTTGAGATTATAGAACATGGGTTATGAATGAGTTTTATATGATTCTTCGAAACTTCACTATATTAAGACATGAACAAAGTTTAAAAAAATATTATGGGTTAATATTTTAGAATTGATGGGCTATATTTAAGAAGGTAATGATCAATACAGTTTATATTTCTAAGTTTCTTAATTGATCAAGATAGTGTTTAGTCGAGAAATGGACAAACTAGTATGAGGTTGAGGATGTTGATGAAGATTAAAAAGTTTGTATGTCATGGTTTTCATGTTCCTCGTAAAAGAAATCCTAATACATTTACTAAATATAAAAACAAAAAAGATGAGATATATTTTAGGTGTGTGGTTTGTTAATGCAATTCATAACACTTTCAGAATTATAAGCTATTAGATGAAGTATTTACTGATAGTTGAAGAAAAGAACATAGTAATAATATGTCTAATAATTTCAACAAATGAAAAATATAAAGAGGGTATGTTTGAGCTTAAATAACAAACTTCACCATATATCTTAGTTTCTCACATTAGTTCTAATCCTACTGATGTTTACATGGAAGTTTATAATGCAACCAATAATTTTTTCTGGTTATTTAATGCAAATACACCACGTACTAATTCTAATTGAAGTGCTAGAGTGCTTGCGGGAACTATTACCGAGGATGAAGTTGCACAAAATTGTAAAATTTTGGAATAAAAAAGATCCATGACATGAAGGCTATAATTTTTTTTACTAAAGAATATATACAAAGTGTTTGTCAAGAATGTCCTCAATTGTTCATGGACTTCCATGAAGCTAAAGATTTATCAGCCATACTATTATTACTCTAATTTATAAGACACAAAACTCTATCCAAATTATCTTCTTTAGACCAAGCTCTGTTAACTTTATGTAATATGTTTTTAAAATGTTATTTGACAGAGTACAACATATTATGAATGAACTGCTTTCACCCATAAAATCTTCTTTCATTAGATTATAATACATTAATTAATAAAAAAATTAAAAAGATAAGCAAGGATGCCAATATATATACGTAACCATTAAGATTGATATTCATAAATCTTATGATAAGGTAGAATGGCCATTCATTTAAGAGAATCTTACAGAATGTTTTTAAATTTTGTATAAATTGGGCGATGAAATACATCACTAGTGTCTTCTTCTATATTATCCTTACTAGAATATAACTCCCTACGTATACTCCAACTATGTGTATTGGAATAGGTTGCCAAAACTCAGTATTCATCTTCTTATATGTATGATAAATTATCGAGTGTCTAAAGGTAAAAGTAAAAAGTTTAAACTTAGTATAACATCATACAAGTTTACTTACTTTATTTTTGTAGATTATTCATAGTGTATTTTCAAAAATATCTAGAGTTGAAACTCATAACACTAACTGTCTCTTGTACAAAATCTGGTTTGTCTATAGACAGTACCTTTACTACAATACAAAATTATTTTTAGTAGAAGTACTTCTAATAAAATTAGACATCATATTCAAATATTAAGAGAATTTTTTAAAATCATGATCTTTATAAACATCTTGCATTATATATAACTTTTATATGCAAAATCAGATGTAGAGGTTATAAAATTTGTTGATGGTATAAAAAATATGTTACATGGGAGGAAATGCTGATTCTTTTATAAGCATGGAAAACAAAAAATTGGACTATGTTTCTGTATATTTACCCACCTCTACCAGGTAAATGTTCTTGTTACCTAAAGATATATGTATGATAAATACTCTTGTATAGCAAACTTTGGTGATGCATCAAAACCCATTGGGAAAGGATTAAGTTCCTCTTTAATCATAAGAAATAAGGTGGTCCTTGTTGTTAAGACATTGGAATTTTAAATTTAGCTCTATTTGCTAATGAAGCTAGTAAATTTTCAACTAATCCTGAAAGTTAGAAATTAAAAACATTAAGTGTATCTATTTTCTGTATACTAGCTTCTGAAATTCTAAAATTGGTGGTCATGTCTAATGTTCTATAAAAGTGCTCTTGGAGTAAGAAAATTTATTTTAAGTAAGTATAGATGTATTCTTTAAAACTAATATAAATTATTATTTTAACTACCTTGAGGTTAATGTATAACTATGTGCGTTCTGAATAAGCATGCCAAAACTATAATAAACTTGTTAAACATTTTGAGGTAATATACAAAAATCTATCAGGGTAAATTATTTGAAAACAACTTCTAGGAACTAAGCATTAATGGATCATATATATCCCTGAAAATGTGGAGTATGTGACAAGCTGGCCCAAACATAAGAATAACTATATTTGACAAAGTTAGGAATACATACTTTGAATAAGGAAATGACAAATTTATCATCCAATGTTTGTCACATAAGTGTAGCCTCTAATGTGATTACTCATAGTTTTTGAAGCTATCATTGGCTATAAAGTAACACTTGTGTTACACCTCAAGTCAGATTGACTACAAATTAATATTTTATAGGGACAATGATATTTTCCACTATGAATTTTAACAAGCATATTTATTTGTTTATTTAAGAGTCACAAAGATAGGGACATATGATGTTGATGATACACTATTGAAGGCACCCAAGATAGTGGATTATTAAACCAAGATAGGTTGGTCAGAGAAGAAAACTGATTTTAGGGATAACTGGTTCAATGACAGAGGTGTAAGATTTAGTACACTTAAATTCAATAAATATTATTTTTTACTATGCAAAATAATTTATTGAGTAGGTAAAAAATTTCAACCTCTTTGCAATTTTATTCAAAATTCTTCTAAGATCTCCTGGAAATGACAATGACACAATCTTATCCATTTTATTATATTTTTTTGTTTATTTTTCATTCATATTTAGGATAAAAAGTAAATAATTAATTCATTAAGTGTTAAAAAAATCAAGGTACATGTTTATTTTGAAAAATATTAATTATTTAGAGGTTTAGCATCTAATGGTTAAAATTATTGGGGTTAATTGATTCGGGGTTGATGCAGTATGATTATATGTATGTATGGGGACTCTCTGGCTTGGTGGTTGTATTCAGGGGTCAAAAAGCTTATTTGATTAAATTTTGTATAAATTTATTTTCTACAAAATTAATTCAATATAATTTAATCTTATATGTATATCTGAGGATTCTTTGGATTGGTGGTTATAATAAATATATGTTGTTTTGAAAAAACCCAAATACAAAATAGTGTTTCTAAAGATACCAATTCTACAAGATTATATGTTTTATTCCAAAATTAGTGCACCTTCCTGAGGGACAGATTCAATCTTAGTGTATAACTCTCATGTGAATTTTCTATATGTTAAAACAAATGGATATATCATATGAGTGAAAAAACTTATGTGAGATAAATTAGGAATGTCCTTAATTTATGATAAGATGAGTGAGCACATTAATTTAGGATAAAAATCATTGTATAACTCTTCTTGGTTTCAACATGTTTTTTACAAATACTTAATTTTGAAATGTTGATCCAAGATTAATGGGATGGTTTCAAATTATAATAAGTCGAAATAAAATAGGAGTAAAAGATTATATATGTCAATCTTTGTATCGTCTACTTGGATGCTGGTGTTTTTATATTGCAGATGTAATTAAATCATAAAAATTATAATGGCGATTGAAAACCATCACTCATGTATGTATGTTTTTGTTAATATTAGCATTAGTATCATATAGTTCAATCCCACACTTTCCGTAAGTGATAAGTTAAAATATTATAGTAAAGGATACTTATGTAGGTTATCTTTAACATATATTCTTGGGGATTGAAAAATAATATTCATACAGAAAAGGACGCGGTGTGAATAAGAAATGTTACCATAGTGGTCTAAGAGTTTCTGTAAGTAAATTTTACCATCTATTCATCCATACATTATTCTCGTTATTACCTTTAATAATATATTTTTTGGATTGGGTAAAAGATTTCATTAAAATTATAAAAAACTGTACACTATACAAGAAAACCTATCTAGACTCGAAAAATTAAGATAGTTACTATCTATTTGCTAGTCTAATCTCAAGAAGATTCAAATAAGAATTTGCAGTCATCTGTTAATGCAATAGGAAGGTACAGAGCGATTAAATTAGAAAAAAAATTCAACTTTTTATCTCTTTAATAACTCTATCCTTTGTGTTAGTTTCACCTCTAATAGTTAAGTTGTTTCTCATTCGCCAAATATGATAAGTAGTAGTGTTAAATACAACTATTTCTGCTTTTCTTCTTGAATTTTTCTGGGGTTTAAACTTCTTTATCTATTTCAGAGCATTCAAAAAAGTGTTCATTTTTTTCAAATACTCAACCATATTTTTATATCCTCCCAAATGATTCTTTACAGATGCATATTGAAAAAAAAATAGGTGTTTATATATTTGACTAAATATTTTCACCACACAACTATCAAAATAGATATAAATTCAAATAAATTTTCCTATCCTTTAATCAAAATATTTTATTTATTGTAGTTTATAAAATTATTGCATGTTTCACTATAACACAATAGTCCTACAAATATTCGACTAATTTTTAGACCTAAACTATTATTATGTTTCTTATATACAGAAAGAAACTCATCATTTCGAGGCTCATTTTCGATGGGATAATCATTTGATGTGGAGAAAAATGGTGCAATAGCCTTTAACACCCTTCATGTCCCACCAAAATGTCAATTTCTAGTCATGTAGCTCATCTAATTAACATTTTTCTTCATATACTCCAACCAAAAATATAGTGTATTCGTTGAATTATATTATAGTAATGTTATATTTATTATTTTTTTCAAATTAACACTTGTACTTGTATACAAGTGTTATTTTTTTTGTATCAGAAATACATATTACTTGTGGTGTCGGTTGAAACTTGTTTTAATTGTTCGATACCTAAGTTCACAATGCTAGTGTTTTATGCATATTAAAGGAGATTCTTGTTTTTTTGGGTATCATATGGTTTACCTTAGTAATATATATGTATCACTATATATGTATATACACACTTTCATTTACAATGGAAAAAGTGAAATGTTAGGACCCTATGTCAGGACCAAAGGAATAAGCGGACAGTCTATGATAATGATCATTAGAGTGAGCCATAAAAGCCTAACTAATTCTGACAGTTTATGATGTTTTGAGAAATGAATTTTCAAAAGTTTATGGTGTTCCTAGAAACCATGTCTCGATCGAATTGTTTACAATTTCCAACATGTTGGTCTCTTCAGCAAGAAATCTCGAGAATACCAAATAAGATTAGTTTGAATCATATATATGCGATGTACTAATTCATTGGTTGTCTTCTCTTTTTCTGCATCCGATATGAACAACTTATGAGCATATTCATGGAAAATACGAAGGTAATAATTAATGAGGATGATTAAATTCATATTACTCATAAGACAAGTTATGGATTCAATCGTGAATGGAACATAAAGAATTCAGGCACTTCTCAACGAATTAAGTTGTTAAGGGTTGTTGATTTAAAATGTGTGGATATACTTCTTATACTAGAAATATGGATTTGGAGTGACAAGGTGTTCGACTGCAATCCCAGCAAGATGTACATAATTTTAAATCGAACTTTATCATCCAAAAGTAGAAATATAATATGAGTTTAGATTGCAAGATAATCTTGAGTACTTGGTTTACGATAGAACGTAAATATATTTGTCACCCTTATGTAGTTGTTAGTTACTTAGTTCTCATTATGAAATGTCAGTGTGAATAATCACTAGCATATCCATCTTAGTAACTTTTACTTTGTTTGCTATAATAAATAATATAATATGATTCTACAGACTTCTGAGAAAATGATTATTATATGCTGGTATGTTTACTCACAAAATGAGTTTTTCCATTTGGGATTTGTCATATGTTTCAAGGTATTTCTTATATATTACATTGGGATAATGACATAGTGTTGTCACAAATAATAAAATTAAGAAGTCAATTAAAATTACATCGAATCAATAGTGTAACAACATTATTTTCTCCGTTATTAATATTCTTAATTAATGACTATGTACGTCGTATATTTTCTATACATTATCTTCCTTGTTCAGAAACGAAGTTCTAATATATTGGATGTCACCTTAGTATAGAACTAGAAAAATTAATTTAAAAGTTGACATCAAAGAAGATATACGTGTTGAGATTTTATGTATGATGTTAACTAGCAGGTCTCTTGTTCTGCAATCTTTGAAATAGTTATCATTGTGATACGCAACTCCAATATTTTTTATTGTAAAACTTACTTTTCAAACATTGTGTTACAAAGAGATGTGTAAGAACTTTATCACGTTATGTTTTATCCATAATCTTTATTAGACTAGTTCTTGTAAATTGATAACATATATTGATAAAGTAGCAACATGTGTTTCTAGCAATAGATAATATTGTATTAAAGTATTTTCCTATTGTATAATACAGAAATATATTACAAACTAGATTGTCAAAATTTATCTTAATCTTCATTCGAATGCTAAATATCTTAATTCTCCTTGTAATGATGCTAGATTTTTCTAATTTTTTAATATTTTTTATGTAAATCATATATAATTTTTGTATATATATACTAATGATTGTCGATAACTTTGGTGTCCTATTATATCTTTTGTTTGGTCTTTATTGCTTTATTTTACTTATTTAAGATATTTGATTATTGAGAGTAATTAGGATTCTAAATTTAATTTTTACTCAACAAAAGAAGAAAAAAACATTAAAATATTTTAAGAAGCTGGTATTTGATCCTAAAAGATATCATCAAACTGGTGATTTTTCACAAACTAGAATATTAAAGGTTTTCGCTAAAAAAACATATATATGATCCTTTATCAAGTAAATTTGTTTTTCATCATATATTAGGTAATAAGTTTTGGTACAATCTAACACATATTTATATATACTTAATGTCTCAGCTAATAACAAACAAATTTATGTTACCTTTGATTCGTATTCTCCTAAGGCAGACATATTGGTACTAGTTAATATAATTAGTTTAATTATTTTTGTGATACTACTATAGTTATAAAGTTATTATCAATGAAAGTGCTCTGGATAATTAATTGATTGGTTCTTCTTTTAAAATATAAAAGATATATATTTCCAATTTTAATTTTTATGAATGAATTTATGTAATTATGCCTTAAAATATAATAACTTGAAACATAATAATAATAATAAATATTACATAAGCATCAATAAATAATAAATATAGATAAATATTCTCTAATAGGAAATTATCAAACATCAAAATTAAAAAACCACAACCAATATAATGTTTAAGAAAAAAATAGTCTAATAATAAAAATACTTGTCTCTATCACCCCAAGAAAATTTTCCTATTTTTTAGTCATACATTAAATGTGTTGATCTAATGGACGTTAGAGAGATTCTTCCATGATTCTGCAAAAAACTTTTTAACTTCTGGTTCAGCCTGCAAAACAGTTTTTTAATCAAAATTCATATTTAATTCAAAATAAATAAATTATTATTTAATGCTTACCTTTAGTACGTTTGATGATATTTTATATTTTTCTCTCTTTTTGGTATGAGAACTCTCACCAGAAATGAACCTTTTAGCCTCTGGTAAAGATCGAAATTTCTTTCCACTCTTTGAATGATAATATAACTGTAGAAATATATATAAAGTTAAGTCTCTTAAAATAAGAATAATATTATGGATAATCAATAAAAAAACAGTTTAAAGTTATAATTATAAAATGTTTGGAAACAATTCATTGATATAAAGCATAATTTACATACATGGTCTATCCTTCCAGCTTTACGCTTTCTTCTTTCAACTATCCACCCTTGTAGTTTTTCATCGTTGATATTTGCAGTTTGATAACACGGAATATTTGGACGGGTAGTCTATATACCACAACAGAATAACAAGTCACTTTATTAATAATCACCACATATAATTTATAATAAATAATATAATCAATAAATTCTACAATTAAAGAAATAATAAGTATTCAAAAAATGGCAAAGCCTAAATAATAATATAAATTTTCGTTAAAAATAATAATTTTATCAGATCTGAACTTCAATTTTTTAATAATTATATATCTTAAGAAACAAATAGATTTAGTAGGTAACAAACCTCATCCTCCATTTCTAACTCATACTTAATAATTCCATCAACTTTTAATGACCTAAAGGATGCCCGTGAAGAGTCAAGAATTGTGGTAGAGACTAGTCTATTTCGGCGAGGTAATATTTGAGGGACCTATAAGAAAAAAATTGTTTATTATTTTATAATTAAAAGCACTAAATATTTATCCCAAATATCAAATGACAATGTAAATAAAATGGGAGATTGTAGATATATTGAAAAATCTGAAAGACTAACTCATCTAAAATTACCTCGCGATTCATATGGCTAACTATGTCATCCATGGGTACACATGATAATGGATCGGGATTCAGCACCACGCCTTTTGGAACACTTTCTCTAAACTCTTCGGAACACTATGATGTGCAATATGTCAGAAACATACAAAGTTAGTATATTTTAAAAATTTATAATTATTGAATTGAATAGTATTGGGCAATAGTTTATTATTATTTTATTAATAGTTTGAATTTGATTTTGTAAATAGGTTTCAATCCCTATAAAGATATGAGTTGGAGAATCATATTCAATTTTAATTCATTTTAAAATAAGTCAATTTAACTCATATAAAATCACCTCATAGGTTATATAATTGGGTTTGTTAATTCGACAAATCCAAAGTATATTATTCATAACCCTAAGATATGTGTACAATCTTATAGAATAAAAAATTAATAATGTTTATTAATATTATGTTGAATATTACCTGTTCATACAAAACGATCTCCATTCCCGTTGGAGCCGGAGAGTCATTTTTTGGATTTTCTTTGTAACATATGATTTCCATTCCCGTGGAGAATGGAAAGTTACTCTTTTGACTTGGATTGCAGAATTCCTCCTCTATTCCAATAGAGTTTTGAGTAGCATGTTCTTCACTTAAAGCCATTTTGATTAATTGACAAATGAATAAAAACTATTTCAAATATAGTGAAGTATTAGTATTCATAAACTTATTAAATAGTTAAATAATTTGTCACATACATCCATATACATGTATCTGTATATAAGAAAAGGAAAGGTGTAATAAATAATATTTGTCCAATTATCATTAAATGTAAAAGGTCTTTTAGTAAAGACGCTAAAAATATTTTGTATATAGTCATATATTTTAATATAATATAATTATATTGGGTTATGATTTACTATTTTTTCCAAATATAAAATATATTTTGAAATTCAAATTATTTCTTTCGTTTTGGTTTGGGTTGTAAAAGATATTTCACTAAAAAATATAAAGAAGACACAAATTTAATTAATATAAATTTTACCAATTAAAAGTGTTAACAAAATATTTTTCTAGAAAAAAACGTTACAAAAAGTACAAGCAAAACATATTACTCGAGTCTGAGACAAATTATATAATGAGTGAGGTTTTGTATAATACATCATTCAAATAATCATTCAATATATTGTCTATAAAATAAATATGATATTAAGTACAATTTGATTTACCTTATATATCCATGACATTCTTTACATTAGGTTGAATGTTCCACTTGGCTCCAGATAGATTGATAAGACACTTAATAACATTAATATAGTCTTTGCTGATGAAAATGTGAGTTTATGTACAATTTATAATGAGATGATAAGCTTGCATGGCTAATATGGCATCGAGTTGAAATTTGAGATTGTCATTTAGACAAGTTTCCATGACCTCTATCTCGTTAATTTAAGTATCGAGATTTTCATTAAACTTATTTTGTGTAAGGTTACCTATATATTCTAAAATTATATCATTCTCACATGCACACTTATATGTAAGAAGGAAGGAGACTCTACCAACAATGAGCCTGGCATGACTAAGCATGGATTTAGATAAATGATTTGATTTAAAGATTTATTATTGTTCTAATTATTCCTTTTTTTTTACTTTCAAGCAAATTAAGTAAATGATGATACTTATTTAATGACATCGATAAGTAAATTAAGTTATAATTTTGAAAATATACTAGTCAAATATAATTTAGTAATATATAATATATATTTGTGATATGGGGAAATAATCGAGGCCTTAATGTGAGGCGACATAAGTAATGAGACAAAATTTTAAACATGTTTTACCAATCTACTTAATCTTTATAATGTCATTCAAAAATTTGAAGTTTTTTAATTCTTTTACAAAAGACTCTTTTTCGTATATCTTAGTTCACGCAATAATTGGGAGAAAGACATTATCTTACAAAAGGTAAAGGTATCACATAATATGTATTAGGTCCATCTAAAAGTCAGCGGTTTCATCCTTATGAATAGAGTTTAACCCATGTAAGGACTTTTCTTCATATGCGTTTCTGAAATAAATAAGGAACAACCTTTCTTAATAGACCTATGTTCTTTCAATCGTACATTATACAAATTATATAATGATGTTGTTATAGAGAAGATCATGAGGTTATGGAGATGAAACATCATATATCCTTACCTGATCCCCAAGCTTCTTTAACAACACTCCATGGTATTCAAGGTTTTATCGATGTCATCATAGAGGCTTACGAAAAAGTTAAGTTATAGGATATGATTACTGGTGACTCTTATTTTTCATCATGACCATATTTCCCTTTCTAATTGGATCTTCACACATATGTATGTGTATATATATAATAAAAGGACTTGTATTTTACAGTAACATGTTTTCCACTTTTATCATGCCCTTGTTGCTCGGATATATAAGGATTCATTCATGATCTTATACCATTATCAGATCATTTACACAGTTTTTCTATTGTATAGGACAACACTAAAGGAAAAAATTTTGATCCTCATAAAATTTCCTTTAATTTTTAGAAATATAATGTATTGGCTGAGCTAATATCCAAGTTGGTCTTTCAGCTAGACTTCAAAATAATTTTTAGGCTGCTAGAGTACCCACAAACATAGAGAGGTACACCATCTTTTTCCTGACAAGATCTGATAAACATGAGTTTAGAAAATATTTAGTATACAAGATATTTTACAAATTAGTATTTTTAATGTACATTAGTAATATTTAAAAACCCATGAGATTGTAGGATTCGGCTAAGAAATTAAAATGAAATACTTAGGGTTTTGTATCCAGATAATATTTTGAATGACGTCTACCTGGTGACTCCACATAGAAGATCAACAAAAATATCTGATATTTTTATTTATCAAAATAAAATGTTACCTTACATGAAAACTTGTATTTGGACATGTGTTTGACCTAAATACTTGGGGTTCTTTCATACAATGAATATTTTATTGTCCATGAGCCTAGTGAATCTTCATAAAATATCAATTTTTTACAGCCTTGAAATTTTCCCTCCAAGTAATTTATTCAATTCCATGAACATGTAGAAATTTCATAGAAGTTTGACTGACTGACGTATGTATTTTTCATCTATTTAAGATGTTAAAGGCCATGAGAATGTCGTTACAACATGGTATCTTGACTAAATTTATAGGGAACTTTTTTATCTAAGTGAGATTCTAAGATCCATGAGCATGTGGACACATCATAGGAGCTTGACTGAAAGATTGGGGATTTTTTTTTTCAAGTAAGTTTCTAAAGATCATGAGCAATATGAGTCGGCATATGAGAAAATCTAAAATTATTAGTGATTTTTCACTCAAGTAAGATACTAATTTATGAGTATGGTAAGTAGATATATGTGCACGACCAAAAGATTTAATTATTAGACATATGTAGGTAATTAGACTTTCGTTTTGATAATTGAGCCTGACTGAAATACTTGGATATTTTTCTTCCACAAAAGATTTTAAAGGGAAATGAGCAAATTGAGTAGGTTTTGGAAATCGACTAAAAGTGTTGACGATCTTTAATTCGAGTATGATTGTAAAAGTCACACGTCTAATGAGACAACATCGAAGCTAGACTAAAGGACTCAGAAATTTTTTATCCAAGTAGGAGGTTTCATCCAGGCAAGAGTTTAAAAATAATGATTATGTAGATTCTTCATGGAAGCTTGACTGATATACCATGGTAATTTTTATCCAAGTGAGATTTTAAAGGGCATGAGTTTGTTGAGTTGACCCATGAGTTCAACTGAAATTTTGGGATTTTTAATTATAGTAGGATTTTGAAAGTTGTGAGAATTATGGGGCAGGTTGAGAAGTGTTATGGTGAACATATGTGGTCTTACATGTACGTTTGCATTGATACGTTTAATATATTTTTTTATAATTTCTATTAGAGAATAAATATCGATTATTAAGTGAATATATATCATTATATTAGTTTACTAGCATAAATCAATATACTAATATTAGACTAGTATAAGATTAAATAGTAAAAAAAATTTTAAAAAAATAATTATTTTGTCCAAGTCATAAACCAAGAGGCAAAAGTAAAATTTCATTATACGAAATGTATTCTTAGAGGACATAAGTCATTGTGTTAGAAAAATATTTGAAACATATTCACTTTTTTTCATTCCTATCTGCAGGTATGTAAGAAAAAGTAAATGTACTTACAAAATGGTCTCAAGTTTGTTTAAGATAAAATATTTTTGAGAGAATATTGAAACAAACAATGTGTAATGTGTTGTAGTTTCATACTTTTGAAACTAATGTTATTATGTCAATTCAATTGCAAAATCGTAAGTTACAAAACTGAAATCTCATTTAAGTAGATTGGTTTCTATAATTGAAATTATCTTTTTTGATACGTGCATATTTGAAATAATCTTACATTTTTTATCCTACATAAACTACAAGGTTTATGAACAATATTTTGGATTGGAAAGTTACATAACATAAAAAAGATTGTTATTGTAGATAGAGTATGACAACCTAGAACTGACTTGGAATATGAAACTCTTGTATTTTTCTATGAATAATTTTATGTAAAGCTTGAGATTATAGAACATGGGTTATGAATGAGTTTTATATGATTCTTCGAAACTTCACTATATTAAGACATTAACAAACTTTATAAAAATATTATGGGTAAATATTTTAGAATTGATGGGCTATATTTAAGAAGGTAATGATCAATAAAATTTATATTTCTAAGTTTCTTAATTGATCAAGATAGTGTTTAGTCGAGAAATGGACAAAATAGTATGAGGTTGAGGATGTTGATGAAGATTAAAAAGTTTGTATGTTATGGTTTTCATGTTCCTCGTAAAAGAAATCCTAATACATTTACTATTATTAAAAACAAAGAAGATGAGATATATTTTAGGTGTGTGGTTTGTTAATGCAACTCATAACACTTTCAGAATTATAAGCTATTAGATGAAGTATTTACTGATAGTTGAAGAAAAGAACATAGTAACAATATGTCTAAAAAATTTCAACAAATGAAAAAATATAAAGAGGGTATGTTTGAGCTTAAATAACAAACTTCACCATATATCTTAGTTTCTCACGTTAATTCTAATCCTACTAATGTTTACATGGAAGTTTATAATGCAACCAATAATTTTTTCTGGTTATTTAATGCAAATACACCACGTACGAATTCTAATTGAAGTGTTGTAGTGCTTGCGGGGACTATTACTGAGGATGAAGTTGCACAAAAATTGTTAAATTTTGGAATAAAAAAGATCCATGACATGAAGGCTATAATTATTTTTTACTAAAGAATATATACAAAGTGTCTGTCAAGAATGTCCTCAATTGTTCATGGATTTCCATGAAGCTAAAGATTTATCAGCCATACTATTATTACTCTAATTTATAAGACACAAAACTCTATCCAAATTATCTTCTTTAGACCAAGCTCTGTTAACTTTATGTAATATGTTTTTAATATGTTATTTGACAGAGTACAACATATTATGAATGAACTGCTTTTACCCATAAAATCTTCTTTCATAAATGATAGGTTAATTAATGATAAATAGATTATAGTACATTAATTAATAAACAAAATGAAAAATATAAGCAAGGATTCCAATATATATACGTAACCATTAAGATTTATATTCACAAATCTTATGATAAGGTAGAATGACACTTCATTTAAGCTAATCTTACAAAATTGGAATGTTTTTCAATTTTGTATAAATTGGGCGATGAAATACATCACTAGTGTCTTCTTCTATATTATCCTTACTAGAATATAACTCCCTACGTGTACTCCAACTATGTGTATTAGAATAGGTTGCCAAAACTCAATATTCATCTTCTTATATGTATGATAAATTATTGAGTGTCTAAAGGTAAAAGTAAAAGGTTTAAACTTAGTTTACCATCATACAAGTTTACTTACTTTATTTCTATAGATTATTCATAGTTTATTTTTAAAAATATCTAGAGTTGAAACTCATAACACTAACTGTCTCTTGTACAAAATCTGGTTTGTCTATAGACAGTACCTTTACTACAATACAAAATTATTTTTAGTAGTACTTCTAATAAAATTTGACATCATATTCAAATATCAAGAGAATTTTTTAAAATCACGATCTTTATAAACATCTTGCATTATATATAACTTTTATATAAAAATCAGATGTAGAGGTTAAAAAATATGTTGATGGTATAAAAAATATGTTACATGGGAGGTAATGCTGATTCTTTTATAAGGATGGAAAACAAAAAATTGGACTATGTTTCTGTATATTTACCCACCTCTACCAGGTAAATGTTATTGTCACCTAAAGATTTATGTATGATAAATACTCTTGTATAGCAAACTTTGGTGATACATCAAAACCCATTGGGAAAGGATTAACTTCCCCTTTAATCATAAGAAATAAGGTGGTCCTTGTTGTAAAGACATTGGAATTTTAAATTTAGCTCTATTTGCTAATGAAGCTAGTAAATTTTCAACTAATCCTGAAAGTTTGAAATAGAAAACATTAAGTGTATCTATTTTCTGTATACTAGCTTCTGAAATTCTAAAATTGGTGGTCATGTCTAACGTGCTATAAAAGTGCTCTTGGAGTAAGAAAATTTATTTTAAGTAAGTATAGATGTATTCTTTACAACTAATATAATTTATTATTTTAACTACCTTGAGGTTAAAGTATAGCTATGTGCGTTCTGAATAAGCATGCCAAAACTATAATAAACTTGTTAAACATTTTGAGGTAATATACAAAAATCTATCAGGGTAAATTATTTGAAAACCGTTTCTAGGAACTAAGCATTAATGGATCATATATATCCCTGAAAATGTGGAGTATGTGACAAGCTGGCCCAAACATAAGAATAACTATATTTGACAAAGTTAGAAATACATACTTTGAATAATGAAATGACAAATTTATCATCTAATGTTTGTCACATAAGTGTAGCCTCTAATGTGATTGCTCATAGTTTTTGAAGCTATCATTGGCTACAAAGTAACACTTGTGTTACACCACAAGTCATATTGACTACAAATAAATATTTTATAGGGACAATGATATTTTCCACTATGAATTTTAACAAGCATAGTTATTTGTTTATTTAAGAGTCCCAAAGATAGGGACAGATGATGTTGATGATACACTATTGAAGGCACCCAAGATAGTGGATTATTACACCAAGATAGGTTGGTCAGAGAAGAAAACTGATTTTAGGGATAACTGGTTCAATGAAAGTGGTGTAAGATTTAGTACACTTAAATTAAATAAATATTATTTTTGACTATGCAAAATAATTTATTGAGTAGGTAAAATATATCTACGTCTTTGCAATTTGATTCAAAATTCTCCTAAGATCTCCTGGAAATGACAGGCTCTTATCCATTTTATTTTTGTTTTGTTTTTTTTTCATTCATATTTAGGATAAAAAGTAAATAATTAATTCATTAAGAGTTAAAAAAATTAAGGTACATGTTTATTTTTAAAAATATTAATTATTTAGAGGTTTAGCATCTAATGGTTAAAATTATTGGGGTTAATTGATTTCAGGGTTAATTATTGAGGTTTAGCAATTCTTCAGTCTTTGAAATAGTTATCATTGTGATACGCAACTCCAATATTTTTTATTGTGAAATTTATTTTTCAAACATTGTGTTACAAAGAGATGTGTAAGAACTTTATCACGTTATGTTTTATCCATAATCTTTATTAGACTAGTTCTTGTAAATTGATAACATATATTGATAAAGTAGCAACATGTGTTTCTAGAAATAGATAATATTGTATTAAAGTATTTTCCTATTGTATAATACAGAAATATACTACAAACTAGATTGTTAAAATTTATCTTAATCTTCATTCGAATGCTAAATATCTTAATTCTTCTTGTAATGATGCTAGATTTTTCTAATTTTTTAATATTTTTTATGTAAATCATATATAATTTTTGTATGTATATACCAATGATTGTCGATAACTTCGGTGCCCTATTATATATTTTGTTTGGTCTTTATTGTTTTATTTTACTTATTTAAGATATTTGATTATTGAGAGTAAAAATTTAATTTTTACTCAACAATAGGAGAAAAAAACATTATAATATTTATGAAGCTGGTATTTGATCCTAAAAGATATCATCAAACTAGTGATTTTTGACAAACTAGAATATTAAAGGTTTTCTCCCAAAAAACATATATATGATCCTTCATCAAGTAAATTTGTTTTTTCATCATATATTAGGTAATAAGTTTTGGTACAAGCTAACATATATTTATATATACTCAATGTCTCAGCTAATAACAAACAAACCTATGTTACCTTTGATTCGTATTCTCCTAAGGCAGACATATTGGTACTAGTTAATATAATTAGTTTAATTATTTTTGTGATAATAGTACTATATTTATCAAGTTATTATCAATAAAAGTACCCTAAACAATTACATTTGACTCTAATAGTTGACGAAATACCCCAAACAACTACATTTGACTCTAGTAGTCGACCAAGTACCCCAAACAACTACATTTGACTCTAATAGTTGACCAAATACCCCAAACAACTACATTTTACTCTAATAGTTGACCAAATACCCCAAACAACTACATTTGACCCTAATAGTTGACCAAGTACCCCAAACAACTACATTTGACTCGTTTATTTAATATTAATATTGGAATAAAAACGAAAAAAAGAAAAAAAGAAAAAAATGTATTAAGAAAAAAAAGGTTTACCGATGAGTTTTTTGTTTGATGATAGTTGCTAAGTTAATTAGCGACGACCTTCAACGCATGAAATTAAATAGAAATAAAACAAAAAAAATTAAAAAATAAAAATTTTACCGACGAGTTCTTCATAAGAAGATCGTCGCTAAGGCTATTAGCGGCGACCTTCATACGACGAACTCGTCGGTAAAATTTCACCAAATTTCGATTGGTCAATTTGGGCTGTCAAGTTTCCCGCTCTTGAAAATACCGACGAAATGCAAATTTCCTGATGACGTGTGTTGTCGCTAAGTAATCACACGCAACAGTCGTGGCTACGACGCGTGGCATTATTTACCGACAACAAGCGTGTCGTCGGCAAATAATTATTCTATAAAACACTATATGGAGCTCATTTCTGCAAAAACACAACCAAAATTCTCCCAAAAATTCTCGAAATCCGCCATTATCAAGCATTTCTGAGGCATTATAACATCATTTCAAGCAATAATGTAAGTGAAATCCATTAAAAAACAACCTCAAATTATTTCTTTTTTGCTTTTTAATTTCAATATCTATTAACTTTTTTTTTGTTTGTGGTTTTTGATTCCTACTAATTTGCATGGATTCTATGCTGCAATCTTCACCATTCCCACGTAAAAGGTATGAATTTTCGGTTCTATATTCATCTTTTTTTGATGCAAAATTTGTGATTTGTAATTAATTTTTTAAGGAATTTTGATTTTATGTGATGTTATTTTAGGTTGATTAGTAGTTAGGTTAAAAACATTTTAATTATGGAATTTTTGGAAAATTAGATTTGAGAAAATTATTTAGGGTTAATATGTAATTTATTAAAAAAAGAAAAGACTAAATTGCAATTTTTAAAATAGTTAAAAAAATTACTAGGCCTAATAAGTAATATTGATATAATTCATGTTATGATATATGTAAAAAAAAATTAGATTTGTTTTAGGGTAAATATTGTAATTTTCTAAAAACTAAAAGGACTAATTGCAATTTTTAAAATAATTAAAAAATTTACAAGGAACTATATGTAATTTTGATTAAATTCATGTTATTATTATTTTAAGAAAAAATTAGAATTATTTTAGGGTTAATATGTAATTTTCTAAAAAATATAAGGACTAAATTGCAATTTTTAAAATAATTATAAAATTTACAAGGACTAATATGTAATTTTGATTAAATTCATGTTTTGAATATTTACAAAAAATTTAAAATTATTTTAGGGTAAATATGTAATTTTCTAAAAAAAGGACTAAATCGCAATTTTTAAAATAATTAAAAAATTTACAAGGACTAATATGTACTTTTGATTAAATTCATGTCTTGAATATTTAAAAAAAAATTGAATTTTTTTTAATTTATTAAGCGATGAAAGGACTAAATTGCAATTTTTAAAATAATTAAAACATTAGCAAGGACTTAATTTCAGTTTAAAAAAATATAGGTTTTTATATGTAATAATTTATTATTATGTGTACTAATTTATTATTTTTTGCTACTGAATATATTCGAAAATTTATTTAATCCAATTTTGTAATATTAATTATTTATTTATTTGACTGTAATAATATAAATTTATTTATTTGATTTTAATAATTGTTTATTTAATTATTCATATTGTAATAATTTATTTATTTATTCATATTGTAATAATTTAGTTTTAAATTCGTAAAGAATTTAATATTTATTTTTATTTATTTCCTTTAAATTATAAATTACAGATATATTGTCCCGTAACCATAACGGAAATGGAAACGACTAGGATCTTAACAGAATCTGAACCCTCGGTTAAATGACTTTGCCCAACCATCTGGTAATCTAAAATAATCAAACATATTCAATTAATATAAGTTAATAATTAATTAATATTATTCAATTTAATAGCTTCTCGAAGAAAACGCTCCCGAGGAGTCACTTCCTTAAAGTCGGCCCAAGAAACAAAAGAGAAAGTAGGCTGGCCCATACTGGTTGACTTTTGTATCCTTGATAATACTTTAAATATCGTGGGAGAGTACGGGAAACATGTGGCCCAGGTGGTGGGGCCGTAATTTGGAAATCGGTGCCTCCATGCTTCAAAGCCTGGAAAGATGTCCCTGATCTTATGAAAGGACTATTCTAGTTCGACGAGTTTTTCCCTCGAGGAGTGGAGGCGGAGAAGGGATTGGGATGAAATCACGAAGAGATTGAACACGTTGAAATCTACAAGCTATAAGCATTGAAAGGGGGATCTTAAGTACGACTATTACAACACGAATACAATACCCCCGGATGTTCTTCCGGGGTTTTGGAGAAAAGCCAAAGAGATGTGGGATGACGAGAATGTTCAGGTACAAAAGTTTAATTTTTATCTTAACTAAAACAATATTTTATTAGTCTTTATCTATTTATTTTTTAAAATATATTTGTAACAGAGCCAGGCGAAAATAAATAAAGACAATCGGCAGTCGCAGTCAAATGCGAGCAAGACAGGTTCGAGAAACTTATCCCAGACTCGCGAGGTCATTATAGAGGTATAATTTCTTATAATAAAAATATAATTTATTAATTTAATTTTTAATACTATTATTATTTGTTATTGTATACTATATAAGGGAAGTTGAAGACACAAACCAAGGAGCCGTTGACTTTTTTCGACGAGCAAACCCAGGAGTAGATGGAAATTCCAGCTTTAGGTGGCTACTTCGAGCACATTTCTTATGATGCGGCTACAAATAGCTGGCGGGACTAATGTTATAAAAAAGCTAGCCTAAGTATTTTATTATTATTTTAATTGCTTTAAATTAATTAATTTTTACTTTCAATTTTTATTATTGTAATTAATTTTTAAATTGAAACCTAATTATGGGGAGTTTATCTGGAGAAGCTAAAACAGAAGGTTATCGAGGCCGAATCCGGCGGGGAGGAACGAGTTTCGCGCAACTCAAAGACTTGACCCTATACCGAATCCGGCCACCACATTGACCCCCTCCACAGCTTCTCCGAGTCAGCCGCCGAGCATGGTGGACACGCTTCTCCAAGCGTTGAATAGTATGAGAGCCGCCCGAGGTCTTCTTCCGATCACCGCCCCCGAGGCCTCCGCAGATGAAGAGAGAGCAGATGAAGAGGAAGAAGAGAGATTGAGTGATCCGTGAGTGTTTGTGTTGTGTTGGTGTTGGTTTGACTTTATTTTCATTTATGTTGACTTTATTATCTGATGTATGACTTTATTTTTCTATGTTTGACTTAATTTTAATTATATTATGATATTTGCTATAAATTGGTTTTTTTATTTATTTATGAATTTTATTTGCATTATATTTAGAATAAAAAAAATTAAATCAAAACAAAATAAAAATTAAAACAAAAAAAAACTTAATTAAAAAATACAATAAAAATTTAAATTATTAAAAAAAATTAATTAATTATCGACGAGGTATGTCTGTCGCTACGAAAAAAAAGAACAACAAATCAATAATTCAGGAATAAAAAAAATTTATTATATACGTAGCGACGATAGTGCCGTCGCTAAGTTTCGTCGCTAAGTTAATATAAAAAAAATAAAAAAAAATCAATAGTGCTGAAAATAAAAGATTAATTAAATTATTACCGACGAATAGATCCGTCGCTAAGCGTATCATATAGCGACGAAATTGGTTGTCTCTAAACTTCTCTGAAATTCGGGGCGAATTTACCACTTTTCATCGGTAACACAGTTATTTTCCGACGAATTTCTAGGGACGAGCACTTACCGATGAATTTTTGCGAATTACCGACGACGCGTGTCGCCTTTAAACATGCATAATGTTTTAAAAATATTTGAAACATATTCACTTTTTTTCATTCCTATATGCAGGTATGTAAGAACAAGTAAATGTACTTACAAAATGGTCTCAAGTATGTTTAAGATAAAATATTTTTGAGAGAAAATTGAAACAATGTGTAATGTGTTGTAGTTTCATACTTTTGAAACTAATGTCATTATGTCAATTCAATTGCAAAGTCGTAAGTTATAAAACTGAATTCTCATTGAACTAGATTGGTTTCTATAATTGAAATTATCTTTTTGGATACATGCATATTTGAAATAATTTTACATTTTTATCCTACATAAACTACAAGGTTTATGAACAATATTTTGGATTGGAAAGTTACATAACATAAAAAAGATTGTTATTGTAGATTAAGTATGACAACCTAGAACTGTCTTGGAATATAAAACTCGTGTATTTTTCTCTGAATAATTTTATGTAAAGCTTGAGATTATAGAACATGGGTTATGAATGAGTTTTATATGATTCTTCGAAACTTCACTATATTAAGACATGAACAAAGTTTAAAAAAATATTATGGGTTAATATTTTAGAATTGATGGGCTATATTTAAGAAGGTAATGATCAATATAGTTTATATTTCTAAGTTTCTTAATTGATCAAGATAGTGTTTAGTCGAGAAATGGACAAACTAGTATGAGGTTGAGGATGTTGATGAAGATTAAAAAGTTTGTATGTCATGGTTTTCATGTTCCTCGTAAAAGAAATCCTAATACATTTACTAAATATAAAAACAAAAAAGATGAGATATATTTTAGGTGTGTGGTTTGTTAATGCAATTCATAACACTTTCAGAATTATAAGCTATTAGATGAAGTATTTACTGATAGTTGAAGAAAAGAACATAGTAACAATATGTCTAATAATTTCAACAAATGAAAAATATAAAGAGGGTATGTTTGAGCTTAAATAACAAACTTCACCATATATCTTAGTTTCTCACATTAGTTCTAATCCTACTGATGTTTACATGGAAGTTTATAATGCAACCAATAATTTTTTCTGGTTATTTAATGCAAATACACCACGTACTAATTCTAATTGAAGTGCTAGAGTGCTTGCGGGAACTATTACCGAGGATGAAGTTGCACAAAAATTGTAAAATTTTGGAATAAAAAAGATCCATGACATGAAGGCTATAATTTTTTTACTAAAGAATATATACAAAGTGTTTGTCAAGAATGTCCTCAATTGTTCATGGACTTCCATGAAGCTAAAGATTTATCAGCCATACTATTATTACTCTAATTTATAAGACACAAAACTATATCCAAATTATCTTCTTTAGACCAAGCTCTGTTAACTTTATGTAATATGTTTTTAAAATGTTATTTGACAGAGTACAACATATTATGAATGAACTGCTTTCACCCATAAAATCTTCTTTCATTAGATTATAATACATTAATTAATAAAAAGTTTAAAAAGATAAGCAAGGATGCCAATATATATACGTAACCATTAAGATTGATATTCATAAATCTTATGATAAGGTAGAATGGCCATTCATTTAAGCGAATCTTACAGAATGTTTTTAAATTTTGTATAAATTGGGCGATGAAATACATCACTAGTGTCTTCTTCTATATTATCCTTACTAGAATATAACTCCCTACGTATACTCCAACTATGTGTATTGGAATAGGTTGCCAAAACTCAGTATTCATCTTCTTATATGTATGATAAATTATCGAGTGTCTAAAGGTAAAAGTAAAAAGTTTAAACTTAGTATAACATCATACAAGTTTACTTACTTTATTTTTGTAGATTATTCATAGTGTATTTTCAAAAATATCTAGAGTTGAAACTCATAACACTAACTGTCTCTTGTACAAAATCTGGTTTGTCTATAGACAGTACCTTTACTACAATACAAAATTATTTTTAGTAGAAGTACTTCTAATAAAATTAGACATCATATTCAAATATTAAGAGAATTTTTTAAAATCATGATCTTTATAAACATCTTGCATTATATATAACTTTTATATGCAAAATCAGATATAGAGGTTATAAAATTTGTTGATGGTATAAAAAATATGTTACATGGGAGGAAATGCTGATTCTTTTATAAGCATGGAAAACAAAAAATTGGACTATGTTTCTGTATATTTACCCACCTCTACCAGGTAAATGTTCTTGTTACCTAAAGATATATGTATGATAAATACTCTTGTATAGCAAACTTTGGTGATGCATCAAAACCCATTGGGAAAGGATTAAGTTCCTCTTTAATCATAAGAAATAAGGTGGTCCTTGTTGTTAAGACATTGGAATTTTAAATTTAGCTCTATTTGCTAATGAAGCTAGTAAATTTTCAACTAATCCTGAAAGTTAGAAATTAAAAACATTAAGTGTATCTATTTTCTGTATACTAGCTTCTGAAATTCTAAAATTGGTGGTCATGTCTAATGTTCTATAAAAGTGCTCTTGGAGTAAGAAAATTTATTTTAAGTAAGTATAGATGTATTCTTTAAAACTAATATAAATTATTATTTTAACTACCTTGAGGTTAATGTATAACTATGTGCGTTCTGAATAAGCATGCCAAAACTATAATAAACTTGTTAAACATTTTGAGGTAATATACAAAAATTTATCAGGGTAAATTATTTGAAAACAACTTCTAGGAACTAAGCATTAATGGATCATATATATCCCTGAAAATGTGGAGTATGTGACAAGCTGGCCCAAACATAAGAATAACTATATTTGACAAAGTTAGGAATACATACTTTGAATAATGAAATGACAAATTTATCATCCAATGTTTGTCACATAAGTGTAGCCTCTAATGTGATTACTCATAGTTTTTGAAGCTATCATTGGCTACAAAGTAACACTTGTGTTACACCTCAAGTCAGATTGACTACAAATTAATATTTTATAGGGACAATGATATTTTCCACTATGAATTTTAACAAGCATATTTATTTGTTTATTTAAGAGTCACAAAGATAGGGACATATGATGTTGATGATACACTATTGAAGGCACCCAAGATAGTGGATTATTAAACCAAGATAGGTTGGTCAGAGAAGAAAACTGATTTTAGGGATAACTGGTTCAATGACAGAGGTGTAAGATTTAGTACACTTAAATTCAATAAATATTATTTTTTACTATGCAAAATAATTTATTAAGTAGGTAAAAAATTTCTACCTCTTTGAAATTTTATTCAAAATTCTTCTAAGATCTCCTAGAAATGACAATGACACAATCTTATCCATTTTATTGTATTTTTTTGTTTATTTTTCATTCATATTTAGGATAAAAAGTAAATAATTAATTCATTAAGTGTTAAAAAAATTAATGTACATGTTTATTTTGAAAAATATTAATTATTTATCGGTTTAGCATCTAATGGTTAAAATTATTGGGGTTAATTGATTCGGGGTTGATGCAGTATGATTATATGTATGTATGGGGACTCTCTGGCTTGGTGGTTGTATTCAGGGGTCAAAAAGCTTATTTGATTAAATTTTGTATAAATTTATTTTTTATAAAATTAATTCAATATAATTTAATCTTATATGTATATCTGAGGATTCTTTGGATTGGTGGTTATAATAAATATATGTTGTTTTGAAAAAACCCAAATACAAAATAGTGTTTCTAAAGATACCAATTCTACAAGATTATATGTTTTATTCCAAAATTAGTGCACCTTCCTGAGGGACAGATTCAATCTTAGTGTATAACTCTCATGTGAATTTTCTATATGTTAAAACAAATGGATATATCATATGAGTGAAAAAACTTATGTGAGATAAATTAGGAATGTCCTTAATTTATGATAAGATGAGTGAGCACATTAATTTAGGATAAAAATCATTGTATAACTCTTCTTGGTTTCAACATGTGTTTTACAGATACTTAATTTTGAAATGTTGATCCAAGATTAATGGGATGGTTTCAAATTATAATAAGTCGAAATAAAATAGGAGTAAAAGATTATATATGTCAATCTTTGTATCGTCTACTTAGATGCTGGTGTTTTTATATTGCAGATGTAATTAAATCATAAAAATTATAATGGCGATTGAAAACCATCACTCATGTATGTATGTTTTTGTTAATATTAGCATTAGTATCATATAGTTCAATCCCACACTTTCCGTAAGTGATAAGTTAAAATATTATAGTAAAGGATACTTATGTAGGTTATCTTTAACATATATTCTTGGGGATTGAAAAATAATATTCATACAGAAAAGGACGCGGTGTGAATAAGAAATGTTACCATAGTGGTCTAAGAGTTTCTGTAAGTAAATTTTACCATCTATTCATCCATACATTATTCTCGGTATTACCTTTAATAATATATTTTTTGGATTGGGTAAAAGATTTCATTAAAATTATAAAAAACTGTACACTATACAAGAAAACCTATCTAGACTCGAAAAATTAAGATAGTTACTATCTATTTGCTAGTCTAATCTCAAGAAGATTCAAATAAGAATCCGCAGTCATCTGTTAATGCAATAGGAAGGTACAGAGCGATTAAATTAGAAAAAAAATTCAACTTTTTATCTCTTTAATAACTCTATCCTTTGTGTTAGTTTCACCTCTAATAGTTAAGTTGTTTCTCATTCGCCAAATATGATAAGTAGTAGTGTTAAATACAACTATTTCTGCTTTTCTTCTTGAATTTTTCTGGGGTTTAAACTTCTTTATCTATTTCAGAGCATTCAAAAAAGTGTTCATTTTTTTCAAATACTCAACCATATTTTTATATCCTCCCAAATGATTCTTTACAGATGCATATTGAAAAAAAAAATAGGTGTTTATATATTTGACTAAATATTTTCACCACACAACTACCAAAATAGATATAAATTCAAATAAATTTTCCTATCCTTTAATCAAAATATTTTATTTATTGTAGTTTATAAAATTATTGCATGTTTCACTATAACACAATAG
The DNA here is from genome assembly GCA_029959085.1 of Nemophila menziesii. NCBI lineage: Eukaryota > Viridiplantae > Streptophyta > Magnoliopsida > Boraginales > Hydrophyllaceae > Nemophila > Nemophila menziesii. The sequence goes on along the minus strand of JARWIR010000018.1, from coordinate 16,398,093 downwards.
TCCTACAAATATTCGACTAATTTTTAGACCTAAAATATTATTATGTTTCTTATATACAGAAAGAAACTCATCATTTCGAGGCTCATTTTCGATGGGATAATCATTTGATGTGGAGAAAAATGGTGCAATAGCCTTTAACACCCTTCATGTCCCACCAAAATGTCAATTTCTAGTCATGTAGCTCATCTAATTAACATTTTTCTTCATATACTCCAACCAAAAATACAGTGTATTCGTTGAATTATATTATAGTAATGTTATATTTATTATTTTTTTCAAATTAACACTTGTACTTGTATACAAGTGTTATTTTTTTTGTATCAGAAATACATATTACTTGTGGTGTCGGTTGAAGCTTGTTTTAATTGTTCGATACCTAAGTTCACAATGCTAGTGTTTTATGCATATTAAAGGAGATTCTTGTTTTTTTGGGTATCATATGGTTTATCTTAGTAATATATATGTAAGGTATCACTATATATGTATATACACACTTTCATTTACAATGGAAAAAGTGAAATGTTAGGACCCTATGTCAGGACCAAAGGAATAAGCGGGCAGTCTATGATAATGATCATTAGAGTGAGCCATAAAAGCCTAACTAATTCTGACAGTTTATGATGTTTTGAGAAATGAATTTTCAAAAGTTTATGGTGTTCCTAGAAACCATGTCTCGATCGAATTGTTTACAATTTCCAACATGTTGGTCTCTTCAGCAAGAAATCTCGAGAATACCAAATAAGATTAGTTTGAATCATATATATGCGATGTACTAATTCATTGGTTGTCTTCTCTTTTTCTGCATCCGATATGAACAACTTATGAGCATATTCATGGAAAATACGAAGGTAATAATTAATGAGGATGATTAAATTCATATTACTCATAAGACAAGTTATGGATTCAATCGTGAATGGAACATAAAGAATTCAGGCACTTCTCAACGAATTAAGTTGTTAAGGGTTGTTGATTTAAAATGTGTGGATATACTTCTTATACTAGAAATATGGATTTGGAGTGACAAGGTGTTCGACTGCAATCCCAGCAAGATGTACATAATTTTAAATCAAACTTTATCATCCAAAAGTAGAAATATAATATGAGTTTAGATTGCAAGATAATCTTGAGTACTTGGTTTACGATAGAACGTAAATATATTTGTCACCCTTATGTAGTTGTTAGTTACTTAGTTCTCATTATGAAATGTCAGTGTGAATAATCACTAGCATATCCATCTTAGTAACTTTTACTTTGTTTGCTATAATAAATAATATAATATGATTCTACAGACTTCTGAGAAAATGATTATTATATGCTGGTATGTTTACTCACAAAATGAGTTTTTCCATTTGGGATTTGTCATATGTTTCAAGGTATTTCTTATATATTACATTGGGATAATGACATAGTGTTGTCACAAATAATAAAATTAAGAAGTCAATTAAAATTACATCGAATCAATAGTGTAACAACATTATTTTCTCCTTTATTAATATTCTTAATTAATGACTATGTACGTCGTATATTTTCTATACATTATCTTCCTTGTTCAGAAACGAAGTTCTAATATATTGGATGTCACCTTAGTATAGAACTAGAAAAATTAATTTAAAAGTTGACATCAAAGAAGATATACGTGTTGAGATTTTATGTATGATGTTAACTAGCAGGTCTCTTGTTCTGCAATCTTTGAAATAGTTATCATTGTGATACGCAACTCCAATATTTTTTATTGTAAAACTTACTTTTCAAACATTGTGTTACAAAGAGATGTGTAAGAACTTTATCACGTTATGTTTTATCCATAATCTTTATTAGACTAGTTCTTGTAAATTGATAACATATATTGATAAAGTAGCAACATGTGTTTCTAGCAATAGATAATATTGTATTAAAGTATTTTCCTATTGTATAATACAGAAATATATTACAAACTAGATTGTCAAAATTTATCTTAAACTTCATTCGAATGCTAAATATCTTAATTCTCCTTGTAATGATGCTAGATTTTTCTAATTTTTTAATATTTTTTATGTAAATCATATATAATTTTTGTATATATATACTAATGATTGTCGATAACTTTGGTGTCCTATTATATCTTTTGTTTGGTCTTTATTGCTTTATTTTACTTATTTAAGATATTTGATTATTGAGAGTAATTAGGATTCTAAATTTAATTTTTACTCAACAAAAGAAGAAAAAAACATTAAAATATTTTAAGAAGCTGGTATTTGATCCTAAAAGATATCATCAAACTGGTGATTTTTCACAAACTAGAATATTAAAGGTTTTCGCTAAAAAAACATATATATGATCCTTTATCAAGTAAATTTGTTTTTCATCATATATTAGGTAATAAGTTTTGGTACAATCTAACACATATTTATATATACTTAATGTCTCAGCTAATAACAAACAAATTTATGTTACATTTGATTCGTATTCTCCTAAGGCAGACATATTGGTACTAGTTAATATAATTAGTTTAATTATTTTTGTGATACTACTATAGTTATAAAGTTATTATCAATGAAAGTGCTCTGGATAATTAATTGATTGGTTCTTCTTTTAAAATATAAAAGATATATATTTCCAATTTTAATTTTTATGAATGAACTTATGTAATTATGCCTTAAAATATAATAACTTGAAACATAATAATAATAATAAATATTACATAAGCATCAATAAATAATAAATATAGATAAATATTCTCTAATAGGAAATTATCAAACATCAAAATTAAAAAACCACAACCAATATAATGTTTAAGAAAAAAATAGTCTAATAATAAAAATACTTGTCTCTATCACCCCAAGAAAATTTTCCTATTTTTTAGTCATACATTAAATGTGTTGATCTAATGGACGTTAGAGAGATTCTTCCATGATTCTGCAAAAAACTTTTTAACTTCTGGTTCAGCCTGCAAAACAGTTTTTTAATCAAAATTCATATTTAATTCAAAATAAATAAATTATTATTTAATGCTTACCTTTAGTACGTTTGATGATATTTTATATTTTTCTCTCTTTTTGGTATGAGAACTCTCACCAGAAATGAACCTTTTAGCCTCTGGTAAAGATCGAAATTTCTTTCCACTCTTTGAATGATAATATAACTGTAGAAATATATATAAAGTTAAGTCTCTTAAAATAAGAATAATATTATGGATAATCAATAAAAAAACAGTTTAAAGTTATAATTATAAAATGTTTGGAAACAATTCATTGATATAAAGCATAATTTACATACATGGTCTATCCTTCCAGCTTTACGCTTTCTTCTTTCAACTATCCACCCTTGTAGTTTTTCATCGTTGATATTTGCAGTTTGATAACACGGAATATTTGGACGGGTAGTCTATATACCACAACAGAATAACAAGTCACTTTATTAATAATCACCACATATAATTTATAATAAATAATATAATCAATAAATTCTACAATTAAAGAAATAATAAGTATTCAAAAAATGGCAAAGCCTAAATAATAATATAAATTTTCGTTAAAAATAATAATTTTATCAGATCTGAACTTCAATTTTTTAATAATTATATATCTTAAGAAACAAATAGATTTAGTAGGTAACAAACCTCATCCTCCATTTCTAACTCATACTTAATAATTCCATCAACTTTTAATGACCTAAAGGATGCCCGTGAAGAGTCAAGAATTGTGGTAGAGACTAGTCTATTTCGGCGAGGTAATATTTGAGGGACCTATAAGAGAAAAATTGTTTATTATTTTATAATTAAAAGCACTAAATATTTATCCCAAATATCAAATGACAATGTAAATAAAATGGGAGATTGTAGATATGTTGAAAAATCTGAAAGACTAACTCATCTAAAATTACCTCGCGATTCATATGGCTAACTATGTCATCCATGGGTACACATGATAATGGATTGGGATTCAGCACCACGCCTTTTGGAACACTTTCTCTGAACTCTTCGGAACACTATGATGTGCAATATGTCAGAAACATACAAAGTTAGTATATTTCAAAAATTTCTAATTATTGAATTGAATAGTATTGGGCAATAGTTTATTATTATTTTATTAATAGTTTGAATTTGATTTTGTAAATAGGTTTCAATCCCTATAAAGATATGAGTTGGAGAATCATATTCAATTTTAATTCATTTTAAAATAAGTCAATTTAACTCATATAAATCACCTCATAGGTTATATAATTGGGTTTGTTAATTCCACAAATCCAAAGTATATTATTCATAACCATAAGATATGTGTACAATCTTATAGAATAAAAAATTAATAATGTTTATTAATATTATGTTGAATATTACCTGTTCATACAAAACGATCTCCATTCCCGTTGGAGCCGAAGAGTCATTTTTTGGATTTTCTTTGTAACATATGATTTCCATTCCCGTGGAGAATGGAAAGTTACTCTTTTGACTTGGATTGCAGAATTCCTCCTCTATTCCAATAGAGTTTTGAGTAGCATGTTCTTCACTTAAAGCCATTTTGATTAATTGACAAATGAATAAAAACTATTTCAAATATAGTGAAGTATTAGTATTCATAAACTTATTAAATAGTTAAATAATTTGTCACATACATCCATATACATGTATCTGTATATAAGAAAAGGAAAGGTGTAATAAATGATATTTGTCCAATTATCATTAAATATTTTGTATATAGTCATATATTTTAATATAATATAATTATATTGGGTTATGATTTACTATTTTTTCCAAATATAAAATATATTTTGAAATTCAAATTATTTCTTTCGTTTTGGTTTGGGTTGTAAAAGATATTTCACTAAAAAATATAAAGAAGACACAAATTTAATTAATATAAATTTTACCAATTAAAAGTGTTAACAAAATATTTTTCTAGAAAAAAACGTTACAAAAAGTACAAGCAAAACATATTACTCGAGTCTGAGACAAATTATATAATGAGTGAGGTTTTGTATAATACATCATTCAAATAATCATTCAATATATTGTCTATAAAATAAATATGATATTAAGTACAATTTGATTTACCTTATATATCCATGACATTCTTTACATTAGGTTGAATGTTCCACTTGGCTCCAGATAGATTGATAAGACACTTAATAACATTAATATAGTCTTTGCTGATGAAAATGTGAGTTTATGTACAATTTATAATGAGATGATAAGCTTGCATGGCTAATATGGCATCGAGTTGAAATTTGAGATTGTCATTTAGACAAGTTTCCATGACCTCTATCTCGTTAATTTAAGTATCGATATTTTCATTAAACTTATTTTGTGTAAGGTTACCTATATATTCTAAAATTATATCATTCTCACATGCACACTTATATGTAAGAAGGAAGGAGACTCTACCAACAATGAGCCTGGCATGACTAAGCATGGATTTAGATAGATGATTTGATTTAAAGATTTATTATTGTTCTAATTATTCCTTTTTTTTACTTTCAAGCAAATTAAGTAAATGATGATACTTATTTAATGACATCGATAAGTAAATTAAGTTATAATTTTAAAAATATACTAGTCAAATATAATTTAGTAATATATAATATATATTTGTGATATGGGGAAATAATCGAGGCCTTAATGTGAGGCGACATAGGTAATGAGACAAAATTTTAAACATGTTTTACCAATCTACTTAATCTTTATAATGTCATTCAAAAATTTGAAGTTTTTTAATTCTTTTACAAAAGACTCTTTTTCGTATATCTTAGTTCACACAATAATTGGGAGAAAGACATTATCTTACAAAAGGTAAAGGTATCACATAATATGTATTAGGTCCATCTAAAAGTCAGCGGTTTCATCCTTATGAACAGAGTTTAACCCATGTAAGGACTTTTCTTCATATGCGTTTCTGAAATAAATAAGGAACAACCTTTCTTAATACTCCTATGTTCTTTCAATCGTACATTATACAAATTATATAATGATGTTGTTATAGAGAAGAGCATGAGGTTATGGAGATGAAACATCATATATCCTTACCTGATCCCCAAGCTTCTTTAACAACACTCCATGGTATTCAAGGTTTTATCGATGTCATCATAGAGGCTTACGAGAAAGTTAAGTTATAGGATATGATTACTGGTGACTCTTATTTTTCATCATGACCATATTTCCCTTTCTAATTGGATCTTCACACATATGTATGTGTATATATATAATAAAAGGACTTGTATTTTACAGTAACATGTTTTCCACTTTTATCATGCCCTTGTTGCTCGGATATATAAGGATTCATTCATGATCTTATACCATTATCAGATCAATTACACAGTTTTTCTATTGTATAGGACAACACTAAAGGAAAAAATTTTGATCCTCATAAAATTTCCTTTAATTTTAAAGAAATATAATGTATTGGCTGAGCTAATATCCAAGTTGGTCTTTCAGCTAGACTTCAAAATAATTTTTAGGCTGCTAGAGTACCCACAAACATAGAGAGGTACACCATCTTTTTCCTGACAAGATCTGATAAACATGAGTTTAGAAAATATTTAGTATACAATGTATTTTACAAATTAGTATTTTTAATGTACATTAGTAATATTTAAAAACCCATGAGATTGTAGGATTCGGCTAAGAAATTAAAATGAAATACTTAGGGTTTTGTATCCAGATAATATTTTGAATGACGTCTACCTGGTGACTCCACATAGAAGATCAACAAAAATATCTGATATTTTTATTTATCAAAATAAAATGTTACCTTACATGAAAACTTGTATTTGGACATGTGTTTGACCTAAATACTTGGGGTTCTTTCATACAATGAATATTTTATTGTCCATGAGCCTAGTGAATCTTCATAAGATATCAATTTTTTACAGCCTTGAAATTTTCCCTCCAAGTAATTTATTCAATTCCATGAACATGTAGAAATTTCATAGAAGTTTGACTGACTGACGTATGTATTTTTCATCTATTTAAGATGTTAAAGGCCATGAGAATGTCGTTACAACATGGTATCTTGACTAAATTTATAGGGAACTTTTTTATCTAAGTGAGATTCTAAGATCCATGAGCATGTTGACACATCATAGGAGCTTGACTGAAAGATTGGGGATTTTTTTTTTCAAGTAAGATTCTAAAGATCATGAGCAATATGAGTCGGCATTTGAGAAAATCTAAAATTATTAGTGATTTTTCACTCAAGTAAGATACTAATTTACGAGTATGGTAAGTAGATATATGTGCACGACCAAAAGATTTAATTATTAGACATATGTAGGTAATTAGACTTTCGTTTTGATAATTGAGCCTGACTGAAATACTTGGATATTTTTCTTCCACCAAAGATTTTAAAGGGAAATGAGCAAATTGAGTAGGTTTTGGAAATCGACTAAAAGTGTTGACGATCTTTAATTCGAGTATGATTGTAAAAGTCACACGCCTAATGAGACAACATCGAAGCTAGACTAAAGGACTCAGAAATTTTTTATCCAAGTAGGAGGTTTCATCCAGGCAAGAGTTTAAAAATAATGATTATGTAGATTCTTCATGGAAGCTTGACTGATATACCATGGTAATTTTTATCCAAGTGAGATTTTAAAGGGCATGAGTTTGTTGAGTTGACCCATGAGTTCAACTGAAATTTTGGGATTTTTAATTATAGTAAGATTTTGAAAGTTGTGAGAATTATGGGGCAGGTTGAGAAGTGTTATGGTGAACATATGTGGTCTTACATGTACGTTTGCATTGATACGTTTAATATATTTTTTTATAATTTCTATTAGAGAATAAATATCGATTATTAAGTGAATATATATCATTATATTAGTTTACTAGCATAAATTAATATACTAATATTAGACTAGTATAAGATTAAATAGTAAAAAAAAATTTAAAAAAATAATTATTTTGTCCAAGTCATAAACCAAGAGGCAAAAGTAAAATTTCATTATACGAAATGTATTCTTAGAGGACATAAGTCATTGTGTTAGAAAAAGTATTCTTAGAGGACATATTCACTTTTTTTCATTCCTATCTGCAGGTATGTAAGAAAAAGTAAATGTACTTACAAAATGGTCTCAAGTTTGTTTAAGATAAAATATTTTTGTGAGAATATTGAAACAAACAATGTGTAATGTGTTGTAGTTTCATACTTTTGAAACTAATGTTATTATGTCAATTCAATTGCAAAATCGTAAGTTACAAAACTGAAATCTCATTGAAGTAGATTGGTTTCTATAATTGAAATTATCTTTTTTGATACGTGCATATTTGAAATAATCTTACATTTTTATCCTACATAAACTACAAGGTTTATGAACAATATTTTGGATTGGAAAGTTACATAACATAAAAAAGATTGTTATTGTAGATAGAGTATGACAACCTAGAACTGACTTGGAATATGAAACTCTTGTATTTTTCTATGAATAATTTTATGTAAAGCTTGAGATTATAGAACATGGGTTATGAATGAGTTTTATATGATTCTTCGAAACTTCACTATATTAAGACATTAACAAACTTTATAAAAATATTATGGGTAAATATTTTAGAATTGATGGGCTATATTTAAGAAGGTAATGATCAATAAAATTTATATTTCTAAGTTTCTTAATTGATCAAGATAGTGTTTAGTCGAGAAATGGACAAAATAGTATGAGGTTGAGGATGTTGATGAAGATTAAAAAGTTTGTATGTTATGGTTTTCATGTTCCTCGTAAAAGAAAACCTTATACATTTACTATTATTAAAAACAAAGAAGATGAGATATATTTTAGGTGTGTGGTTTGTTAATGCAACTCATAACACTTTCAGAATTATAAGATATTAGATGAAGTATTTACTGATAGTTGAAGAAAAGAACATAGTAACAATATGTCTAAAAAATTTCAACAAATGAAAAAATATAAAGAGGGTATGTTTGAGCTTAAATAACAAACTTCACCATATATCTTAGTTTCTCACGTTAATTCTAATCCTATTAATGTTTACATGGAAGTTTATAATGCAACCAATAATTTTTTCTGGTTATTTAATGCAAATACACCACGTACGAATTCTAATTGAAGTGTTATAGTGCTTGCGGGGACTATTACTGAGGATGAAGTTGCACAAAAATTGTTAAATTTTGGAATAAAAAAGATCCATGACATGAAGGCTATAATTATTTTTTACTAAAGAATATATACAAAGTGTATGTCAAGAATGTCCTCAATTGTTCATGGATTTCCATGAAGCTAAAGATTTATCAGCCATACTATTATTACTCTAATTTATAAGACACAAAACTCTATCCAAATTATCTTCTTTAGACCAAGCTCTGTTAACTTTATGTAATATGTTTTTAAAATGTTATTTGACAGAGTACAACATATTATGAATGAACTGCTTTTACCCATAAAATCTTCTTTCATAAATGATAGGTTAATTAATGATAAATAGATTATAGTACATTAATTAATAAACAAAATGAAAAATATAAGCAAGGATTCCAATATATATACGTAACCATTAAGATTGATATTCACAAATCTTATGATAAGGTAGAATGACACTTCATTTAAGCTAATCTTACAAAATTGGAATGTTTTTCAATTTTGTATAAATTGGGCGATGAAATACATCACTAGTGTCTTCTTCTATATTATCCTTACTAGAATATAACTCCCTACGTATACTCCAACTATGTGTATTAGAATTGGTTGCCAAAACTCAATATTCATCTTCTTATATGTATGATAAATTATTGAGTGTCTAAAGGTAAAAGTAAAAAGTTTAAACTTAGTATACCATCATACAAGTTTACTTACTTTATTTCTATAGATTATTCATAGTTTATTTTCAAAAATATCTAGAGTTGAAACTCATAACACTAACTGTCTCTTGTACAAAATCTGGTTTGTCTATAGACAGTACCTTTACTACAATACAAAATTATTTTTAGTAGTACTTCTAATAAAATTTGACATCATATTCAAATATCAAGAGAATTTTTTAAAATCACGATCTTTATAAACATCTTGCATTATATATAACTTTTATATAAAAATCAGATGTAGAGGTTAAAAAATATGTTGATGGTATAAAAAATATGTTACATGGGAGGTAATGCTGATTCTTTTATAAGGATGGAAAACAAAAAATTGGACTATGTTTCTGTATATTTACCCACCTCTACCAGGTAAATGTTATTGTCACCTAAAGATTTATGTATGATAAATACTCTTGTATAGCAAACTTTGGTGATACATCAAAACCCATTGGGAAAGGATTAACTTCCCCTTTAATCATAAGAAATAAGGTGGTCCTTGTTGTAAAGACATTGGAATTTTAAATTTAGCTCTATTTGCTAATGAAGATAGTAAATTTTCAACTAATCCTGAAAGTTTGAAATAGAAAACATTAAGTGTATCTATTTTCTGTATACTAGCTTCTGAAATTCTAAAATTGGTGGTCATGTCTAACGTGCTATAAAAGTGCTCTTGGAGTAAGAAAATTTATTTTAAGTAAGTATAGATGTATTCTTTACAACTAATATAATTTATTATTTTAACTACCTTGAGGTTAAAGTATAGCTATGTGCATTCTGAATAAGCATGCCAAAACTATAATAAACTTGTTAAACATTTTGAGGTAATATACAAAAATCAATCAGGGTAAATTATTTGAAAACAACTTCTAGGAACTAAGCATTAATGGATTATATATATCCCTGAAAATGTGGAGTATGTGACAAGTTGGCCCAAACATAAGAATAACTATATTTGACAAAGTTACGAATACATACTTTGAATAATGAAATCACAAATTTATCATCTAATGTTTGTCACATAAGTGTAGCCTCTAATGTGATTGCTCATAGTTTTTGAAGCTATCATTGGCTACAAAGTAACACTTGTGTTACACCACAAGTCAGATTGACTACAAATTAATATTTTATAGGGACAATGATATTTTCCACTATGAATTTTAACAAGCATAGTTATTTGTTTATTTAAGAGTCCCAAAGATAGGGACAGATGATGTTGATGATACACTATTGAAGGCACCCAAGATAGTGGATTATTACACCAAGATAGGTTGGTCAGAGAAGAAAACTGATTTTAGGGATAACTGGTTCAATGACAGTGGTGTAAGATTTAGTACACTTAAATTCAATAAATATTATTTTTGACTATGCAAAATAATTTATTGAGTAGGTAAAATATATCTACGTCTTTGCAATTTTATTCAAAATTCTCCTAAAATCTCCTGGAAATGACAGGCTCTTATCCATTTTATTTTTGTTTTGTTTTTTTTTCATTCATATTTAGGATAAAAAGTAAATAATTAATTCATTAAGAGTTAAAAAAATTAAGGTACATGTTTATTTTTAAAAATATTAATTATTTAGAGGTTTAGCATCTAATGGTTAAAATTATTGGGGTTAATTGATTTCGGGGTTAATTATTGAGGTTTAGCAATTCTTCAGTCTTTGAAATAGTTATCATTGTGATACGCAACTCCAATATTTTTTATTGTAAAATTTATTTTTCAAACATTGTGTTACAAAGAGATGTGTAAGAACTTTATCACGTTATGTTTTATCCATAATCTTTATTAGACTAGTTCTTGTAAATTGATAACATATATTGATAAAGTAGCAACATGTGTTTCTAGAAATAGATAATATTGTATTAAAGTATTTTCCTATTGTATAATACAGAAATATACTACAAACTAGATTGTCAAAATTTATCTTAATCTTCATTCGAATGCTAGATATCTTAATTCTTCTTGTAATGATGCTAGATTTTTCTAATTTTTTAATATTTTTTATGTAAATCATATATAATTTTTGTATGTATATACCAATGATTGTCGATAACTTCGGTGCCCTATTATATATTTTGTTTGGTATTTATTGTTTTATTTTACTTATTTAAGATATTTGATTATTGAGAGTAAATAGGATTTTAAATTTAATTTTTACTCAACAATAGGAGAAAAAAACATTAAAATATTTATGAAGCTGGTATTTGATCTTAAAAGATATCATCAAACTAGTGATTTTTGACAAACTAGAATATTAAAGGTTTTCTCCCAAAAAACATATATATGATCCTTCATCAAGTAAATTTGTTTTTTCATCATATATTAGGTAATAAGTTTTGGTACAAGCTAACATATATTTATATATACTCAATGTCTCAGCTAATAACAAACAAACCTATGTTACCTTTGATTCGTATTCTCCTAAGGCAGACATATTGGTACTAGTTAATATAATTAGTTTAATTATTTTTGTGATAATAGTACTATATTTATCAAGTTATTATCAATGAAAGTGCTCTGCATAATTAATTGATTGGTTCTTCTCTTAAAATATAAAAATATAAAAATATAAAAGATAGAGAAAATTACCATTTAAGTCACAAATGTAATAATAATAGCCCTCTACCATCTTTAGTTTAATAATCCCCATAAAAGTCCCCAAAAAAATTTAACTTTCCTATTTTACCCTTATTTTGTTTTCATTTTTATTAGGAACGTGATTATATCAACAGTACCATCTCTCTTTCTCTCTCGCGCGATCGCCACCACCACCACCACACATCGTCATCACCGCTACTTTCGAGCGCGACCTCCGACCCTTAACACCACAGCCCACGCTGCCCCTCCAAGACATACATCAGGCGCGATTCTTTTATCTCTTGTAGCGCCACCACCATCGCCGCCACCACCACCAACCTGCTATTTCGAATCTTTCCTCCACGTATATCCACGAAATTATCCTTCTCTCCCTCAATGGATGAAGCAAGGCAACGATTGAGGAGTGCCCTGAATAATTTAGGATTCAATTAGGGTTTCAATGAATTTAATTAGTTAATTTCTTGAATGATATGGAAAGTGATTATATCAATAGAGTTGTGTGTGTCAGTTTTAGGCTAAGGTGTGCCTCAAACTGGACTTCAATGGTTGATAGGAGGCCAAGGCGTGAAACACAAATCAGAGATGTGACTCAAGCTTCTGTAATTCTAGTAAAAAATTCGATAGTCATGACTCAAGCAAGGTACTGTTCTATGCTAAGGTGTTGTGGTTTTTTCCTATGGTTTATATACTGTTACAGCATTTACGTTTTCGTTCCTATGGTTTATCAAATGGCTTATAGAACACGGTTTAAAACTATTGTAGATCTTAGAGCCGAGAGTGTAAAGGATAACTTTTATCAAACGATTTTAAATGAAGCGATTTCATTAGGTAAAATTGAAGTGATTAACTTACCAGTGGAAGTAAATACTGCTCCAACAATGGAGCAAGTTGAGAAATTTGCAGGTTTGGTGTCAAATTTATGTAAAACACCGATATATCTTCATAGTAAAGAAGGAGCTAGATCTTCATAGAACCTCTGTTATGATCTCTAGATGGAAGCAATATATGGCTCGTTACACAAGTAATCCAATAATTCTTTCTTCTGATAGTGAAGAAATAGATGAAGAATTTGAGATTATTGAGAAAGAAAGTGAATTTTTTTATAATACTGAAACTATAGATGGATCCCTAGAAAATGTCACTGAGAATGGATTGAACAACTTTTGCTCTCAAATGATCTCTCTTAAATCTCAATTACCACCTTGTAATCTGTTTTCGAAAAACGAAATGTCGACCTTTGTACACCATCAACATATTTCAGTTATGATCATGTAAGACTGGAGAAACTCTCTGCTCAAAAGTATAACTCTAACACAACAGTTCAAAGGGAAGTAATAGGAGAAACTATGACTATGGAAGAAGAAGAAAGGAGTGAAAATGATCCATCTAGTCCTATTGTGGATGAATTGAGTAGTTATAAAGTGTATGTTAGTGTTAATAATGCAGGGTCTACATATTTATCTGATGATGAGATGGTATTAATTGAAGGAGATATGTGTGCTTCTGCGTAAATAACGTAAGTAACTCGTTTTTAGTAAAAAGTTTACTTAATAAATTTGTCTATTACTGATTCTGTAGGATAGGATAATTAATATTGCATCAGTAGTTGGGCTTATAGGCAATATAGGACAAGCGAACTATAGTGCTGCAAAAGCAGGTGTAATTGGAATATTACATATGCTAAAATGTTCACCCAATTTTGAGAAGTTAACATTAGTCTGGACACATTCCACATTTTTAGAAAAACCTGACGAAGTATGATTCCAAAATTTCTCAATTTTTTTTATTTTCATTAGCTAAAATTTCAAGTAACAAAGTTGGTCAATTAAATTTTCTATATTCTTTTCTTAAATATGTGACATGTAGGATATGATAAAAGGAAGATACAAAAGGGTTTTCATATATCATTTACTCTTGTTTAAAGCTTTGAGTTTCTAACTTCATCCTGATCTGTCATTAGCAGGAATTTTTCTAAATATAATTTGGTGGGATTTTTCCCACCAAACAACATAAACCTCTAAATATAATTTGGTGGGAAAAAAATTTGCCGAAAAAATTTGGTGGGAAAAAAATAGCCGGAAAATTTTGATGGGAAAAAAATGGCCGGAAAATTTTGGTGGGAAAAAATGGCCGGAAAAAATTTGGCGGGAAAAAAATTGACCGGAAAAGTTGGTCGGAAAATTTTTTACGGGAAAATTTTGTTTGGTGGGAAATTTTAGTTTAGTGGGAATATTTAGTCAAGGGTATTATTGTCTAATTATGTTTGTTATATTAGACATGACTTTTAAGGTCAATATGAACACCTCCTATGGTGCTATTGGTAATTGCCTCTAAAAGATATATATTTCCAATTTTAATTTTTATGAATGAAAACTTATGTAATTATGCCTTAAAAAAGAATAACTTACAACTTAATAATAATAATATAAATATTACATAAGCATCAATAAATGATAAATATAGATAAATATTCTCTAATAGGAAATTATCAAACATCAAAATTAAAAAACCACAACCAATATAATGTTTAAGAAAAAAATAGTCTAATAATAAAAATACTTGTCTCTATTACCCCAAGAAATTTTTTCTATTTTTTAGTCATACATTAAATGTGTTGATCTAATGGACGTTCGAGAGATTCTTCCATGATTCTACAAAAAACGTTTTAACTTCTGGTTCAGCTTGCAAAACAGTTTTTTAATCAAAATTCATATTTAATTCAAAATAAATAAATTATTATTCAATGCTTACCTTTAGTACGTTTGATGATATTTTATATTTTACTCTCTTCTCGGTATGAGAACTCTCACCAGAAATGAACCTTTTAGCCTCTGGTAAAGATCGAAATTTCCTTCCACTCTTTGAATGATAATATAACTGTAGAAATATATATGAAGTTCAGTCTCTTAAAATAAGAATAAAATTGTGGACAATCAATAAAAAACAGTTTAAAGTTATAATTATAAAATGTTTGGAAACAATTCATTGATATAAAGCGTAATTTACACACATGATCTATCCTTCCACCTTTACGCTTTCTTCTTTCAACTATCCATCCTTGTAGTTTTCCATCCTTGATATTTGCAGTTTGATAACACGGAATAATTGGACGGGTAGTCTATATACCACAACAGAATAACAAGTCACTATTTACAATAAATAATATAATCAATAAATTCTACAATTAAAGAAATAATAAGTATTAAAAAAATGGCAAAACCTAAATAATAATATAAATTTTCGTTAAAAATAATAATTTTATCAGATTTGAACTTCAACTTTTTAATAATTATATATCTTAAGAAACAAATAGATCTAGTAGGTAACAAACCTCATCCTCCATTTCTAACTCATACTTAATAATTCCATCAACTTTTATGGACCTAAAGGATGCCCGTGAAGAGTCAAGAATAGTGGCAGAGACTAGTCCGTTTTGGCGAGGTAATATTTGAGGGACCTATAAGTAAAAAATTGTTTATTTTTTTATAATTAAAAGCACTAAATATTTATCCCAAATATCAAATGACAATGTAAAAAAAATGGAAGATTGTAGATATATTGAAAATTCTGAAAGACTAACTCATCTAAAATTACCTCACGATTCATATGGCTAACTGTGTCATCCACGGGTACACATGATAATGGATCGGGATTCAGCACCACTCCTTTTGGAACATTTTCTCTGAACTCTTTGGAACACTATGACGTGCAATATGTCAGAAACATACAAAGTTAGTATATTTAAAAACTTTATAATTATTTAATTGAATAGTATTGGGAAATAGTTTATTATTATTTTATTAATAGTTTGAATTTGATTTTGTAAATAGGTTTCAATCCCTATAAAGATATGAGTTGGAGAATCATATTCAATTTTAATTAATTTTAAAATAAGTCAATTTAACTCATATAAAATCACCTCATAGGTTATATAATTGGGTTTGTTAATTCGACAATTCCAAAGTACATTATTCATAACCCTAAGATATGTGTACAATCTTATAGAATTAAAAAATTAACAATGTTTATTAATATTATGTTGAATGTTACATGTTCATACAAAACGATCTCCATTCCAGTTGGAGCCAAAGAGTCATTTTTTGGATTTTCTTTGTAACATATGATTTCCATTCCCGTGGAGAGTGGAAAGTTACTCTTTTGACTTGGATTGCAGAATTCCTCCTCTATTCCAATGGAGTTTTGAGTAGCATGTTCTTCACTTAAAGCCATTTTGATTAATTGACAAATGAACAAAAACTATTTCAAATATAGTGAAGTATCAGTATTCATAAACTTATTAAATAGTTAAATAATTTGTCACATACATCCATATACATGTATCTGTATATAAGAGAAGGAAAGGTGTAATAAATAATATTTGTCCATATTCTTTAAAAGTAAATATTATCATTAAATCTAAAAGGTTTTTTAGTAAAGACGCTAAAAATATTTTGTATATAGTCATCTATTTTAATATAATATTATTATATTGGGTTATGATTTACTATTTTTTCCAAATATAAAATATATTTTGAAATTCAAATTATTTATTTCTTTTTGGTTTGGGTTGTAAAAGATATTTCACTAAAATATATAAAGATGACAAAAATTTAATTAATATAAATTTTACCAATTAAAAGTATTAACAAAATATTTTTCTAGAAAAAAACGTTACAAAAATTACAAGCAAAACATATTACTCGAGTCTGAGACAAATTATATAATGAGTGAGGTTTTGTATAATACATCATTCAAATAATCATTCAATATATTGTCTATTAAATAAATATGATATTAAGTACAATTTGATTTACCTTATATATCCATGACATTCTTTACATTAGGTTGAATGTTCCACTTGGCTCCGGATAGATTTTTAAGACACTTAATAACATTAATATAGTCTTTGCTGATGAAAATGTGAGTTTATGTACAATTTAGAATGAGATGATAAGCTTGCATGGCTAATATGGCATCGAGTTGAAATTTGAGATTGTCATTTAGACAAGTTTCCATGACCTCTATCTCGTTAATTTAAGTATCGAGATTTTCATTAAACTTATTTTGTGTGAGGTTACCTATATATTCTAAAATTATATCATTCTCACATGCACACTTATATGTAAGAAGGAAGGAGACTCTATCAACAATGAGCCTGGCATGACTAAGCATGGATTTAGATAGATGATTTGATTTAAAGATCTATTATTGTTCTAATTATTCATTTTTTTTACTTTAAAGCAAATTAAGTAAATGATGATACTTATTTAATTACATCGATAAGTAAATTAAGTTATAATTTTGAAAATATACTAGTCAAATATAATTTAGTAATATTTAATATATATTTGTGATATGGGGAAATAATCGAGGCCTTAATGTGAGGCGACATAGGTAATGAGACAAAATTTTAAACATGTTTTACCAATCTACTTAATCTTTATAATGTCATTCAAAAATTTGAAGTTTTTTAATTCTTTTACAAAAGACACTTTTTCGTATATCTTAGTTCACACAATAATTGGGAGAAAGACATTATCTTACAAAAGGTAAAGTTATCACATAATATGTATTAGGTCCATCTAAAAGTCAGCGGTTTCATCCTTATAAACAGAGTTTAACCCATGTAAGGACTTTTCTTCATATGCGTTTCTGAAATAAATAAGGAACAACCTTTCTTAATACTCCTATGTTCTTTCAATCGTACATTATACAAATTATATAATGATGTTGTTATAGAGAAGATCATGAGGTTATGGAGATGAAACATCATATATCCTTACCTGATCCCCAAGCTTCTTTAACAACCCTCCATGGTATTCAAGGTTATATCGATGTCATCATAGAGGCTTACGAGAAAGTTAAGTTATAGGATATGATTACTAGGGACTCTTATTTTTCATCATGACCATATTTTCCTTTCTAATTGGATCTTCACACATATGTATGTGTATATATATATAATAATAATAAAAGGACTTGTATTTTACAGTAACATGTTTTCTACTTTTATCATGCCCTTGTTGCTCGGATATATAAGGATTCATTCATGATCTTATACCATTACAAGATCATTTACACAGTTTTTCTATTGTATAAGGCAACACTAAAGGAAAAAATTTTGATCCTCATAAAATTTCCTTTGATTTTTAAGAAATATAATGTATTGGCTGAGCTAATGTCCAAGTTGGTCTTTCAGCTAGACTTCAAAATAATTTTTAGGCTGCTAGAGTACCCACAAACATAGAGAGGTACACCATCTTTTTCCTGACAAGAGGTACACCATCTTTTTCCTGACAAGATCTGATAAACATGAGTTTAGAAAATATTTAGAATACAAGATATTATACAAATTAGTATTTTTAATGTACATGAGTAATATTTAAAAACCCATGAGATTGTAGGATTTGGCTAAGAAATTAAAATGAAATACTTAGGGTTTTGTATTCAGATAATATTTTGAATGACGTCTACCTGGTGACTCCACATAGAAGATCAACAAAAAAATCAACGTAAAATGTTACCTTACATGAAAACTTGTATTTGGACTTGTGTTTGACCTAAATACTTGGGGTTCTTTCATACAATGAATATTTTATTGTTCATGAGCCTAGTGAATCTTCATGAAATATCAATTGTTCATGAGCAATATGAGTCGGCATATGAGAAAATCTAAAATTATTAGTGATTTTTCACTCAAGTAAGATACTAATTTAGGAGTATGGTAAGTAGATATATGTGCACGACCAAAAGATTTGATTATTAGACATATGTAGGTAATTAGACTTTCGTTTTGATACTTGAGCCTGACTGAAATACTTGGATATTTTTCTTCCACAAAAGATTTTAAAGGGAAATGAGCAAATTGAGTAGGTTTTGGAACTCGACTAAAAGTGTTGACGATCTTTAATTTGAGTATGATTGTAAAAGTCACACGTCTAATGAGACAACATCGAAGCTAGACTAAGGGACTCAGAATTTTTTTATCCAAGTAGGAGGTTTCATCCAGGCAAGAGGTTAAAAATAATGATTATGTAGATTCTTCATGGAAGCTTGACTGATATACCATGGTAATTTTTGTCCAAGTGAGATTTTAAAGGGCATGAGTTTGTTGAGTTGACCCATGAGTTCAACTGAAATTTTGGGATTTTTAATTATAGTAAGATTTTGAAAGTTGTGAGAATTATGGGGCAGGTTAAGAAGTGTTATGGTGAACATGTGTGGTCTTACATGTACGTTTGCATTGATACGTTTAATATATTTTTTTATAATTTCTATTAGAGAATAAATATCGATTATTAAGTAAATATATATCACTATATTAGTTTACTAGCATAAATTAATATACTAATATTAGACTAGTATAAGATTAAAAAGTAAAAAAAAAAATTTAAAAAAAAATAATTATTTTGTCCAAGTCATAAACCAAGAGGCAAAAGTAAAATTTCATTATACCGAAATGTATTCTTAGAGGACATAAGTCATTGTGTTAGAGAAATATTTGAAACATATTCACTTCTTTTCATTTCTATCTGCAGGTATGTAAGAACAAGTAAATGTACTTACAAAATGGTCTCAAGTATGTTTAAGATAAAATATTTTTTAGAGAATATTGAAACAAACAATGTGTTATTAGTTGTAGTTTCATATTTTTGAAACTAATGTTATTATGTCAATTCAATTGCAAAATCGTAAGTTACAAAACTGAAATCTCATTGAACTATATTGGTTTCTATAATTGAAATTATCTTTTTGGATAAGTGCATATTTGAAATAATGTTACATTTTTATCCTACATAAACTACAAGGTTTATGACCAATAATTTGGATTGGAAAGTTACATAACATAAAAAAGATTGTTACTGTAGATAGAGTATGACAACCTAGAACTGGCTTGGAATATGAAACTTTTGTATTTTTTTCTGAATAATTTTATGTAAAGCTTGAGATTATAGAACATGGGTTATGAATGAGTTTTATATGATTCTTCGAAACTTCACTTTATTAAGACATTAACAAACTTTTAAAAAATATTATGGGTTAATATTTTAGAATTGATGGGCTATATTTAAGAAGGTAATGATCAATACAATTTATATTTCTAAGTTTCTTAATTGATCAAGATAGTGTTTAGTCGAGAAATGGACAAAATAGTATGAGGTTGAGGATGTTGATGAAGATTAAAAAGTTTGTATGTTATGGTTTTCATGTTCCTCGTAAAAGAAGTCCTAATACATTTACTATTATTAAAAACAAAGAAGATGAGATATAATTTTAGGTGTGTGGTTTGTTAATGCAACTCCTACCACTTTCAGAATTATAAGCTATTAGATGAAGTATTCACTGATAATTGAATAAAAGAACATAGTAACAATATGTCTAAACAATTTCAACAAATGAAAAAAATATAAAGAGGGTATGTTTGAGCTTAAATGACAAACTTCACCATATATCTTAGTTTCTCACGTTAATTCTAATCCTACTAATGTTTACATGGAAGTTTATAATGCAACCAATAATTTGTTTTGGTTATTTAATGCAAATACACCACGTACTAATTCTAATTGAAGTGCTATAGTGCTTGCAGGAACTATTACCGAGGATAAAGTTGCACAAAAATTGTAAAATTTTGGAATAAAAAAGATCCATGACATGAAGGCTATAATTTTTTTTACTAAAGAATATATACAAAGTGTCTATCAAGAATGTCCTCAATTGTTCATGGATTTCCATGAAGCTAAAGATTTATCAGCCATACTATTATTACTCTAATTTATAAGACACAAAACTCTATCCAAATTATCTTCTTTAGACCAAGCTCTGTTAACTTTATGTAATATGTTTTTTAAATGTTATTTAATAGAGTACAACATATTATGAATGAACTACTTTCATCCATAAAATCTTCTTTCATAAATGATAGGTTAATTAATCATAAATAGATTATAGTAAATTAATTAATAAAAAAAATTAAAAAGATAAGCAAGGATGCCAATATATATACGTAACCATTAAGATTGATATTCATAAATCTTATGATAAGGTAGAATGACACTTCATTTAAGCGAATCTTACAAAATTGGAATGTTTTTCAATTTTGTATAAATTGGGCGATGAAGTACATCACTAGTGTCTTCTTCTATATTATGCTTACTAGAATATAACTCCCTACGTATACTCCAACTATCTGTATTAGAATTGGTTGCCAAAACTCAGTATTCATCTTCTTATATGTATGATAAATTATTGAGTGTCTAAAGGTAAAAGTAAAAAGTTTAAACTTAGTATAACATCATACAAGTTTACTTACTTTATTTTTGTATATTATTCATATTTTATTTTCAAAAATATCTAGAGTTGAAACTCATAACACTAACTATCTCTTGTACAAAATCTGGTTTGTCTATAGACAGTACCTTTACTACAATACAAAATTATTTTTAGTAGAAGTACTTCTAATAAAATTAGACATCATATTCAAATATTAAGAGAATTTTTTAATCATGATCTTTATAAACATCTTGCATTATATATAACTTTTATATGCAAAATCAGATGTAGAGGTTATAAAATCTGTTGATGGTATAAAAAATATGTTACATGGGAGGAAATACTGATTCTTTTATAAGGATGGAAAACAAAAAATTGGACTATGTTTCTGTATATTTACCCACCTCTACCAGGTAAATGTTCTTGTTACCTAAAGATATATGTATGATAAATACTCTTGTATAGCAAACTTGGGTGATAAATCAAAACCCATTGGGAAAGGATTAAGTTCCTCTTAAATCATAAGAAATAAGGTGGTCCTTGTTGTAAAGACATTTGAATTTTATATTTAGCTCTATTTGCTAATGAAGTTAGTAAATTTTCAACTAATCCTGAAAGTTTGAAATTAAAAACATTAAGTGTATCTATTTTCTGTATACTAGCTTCTGATATTCTAAAATTGGTGGTCATGTCTAATGTTCTATAAAAGTGCTCTTGGAGTAAGAAAATTTATTTTAAGTAAATATAGATGTATTCTTTAAAACTAATATAAATTATTACTTTAACTACCTTGAGGTTAAAGTATAGCTATGTGCATTCTGAATAAGCATGCCAAAACTATAATAAACTTGTTAAACATTTTGAGGTAATATACAAAAATCAATCAGGGTAAATTATTTGAAAACAACTTCTAGGAACTAAGCATTAATGGATTATATATATCCCTGAAAATGTGGAGTATGTGACAAGTTGGCCCAAACATAAGAATAACTATATTTGACAAAGTTACGAATACATACTTTGAATAATGAAATCACAAATTTATCATCTAATGTTTGTCACATAAGTGTAGCCTCTAATGTGATTGCTCATAGTTTTTGAAGCTATCATTGGCTACAAAGTAACACTTGTGTTACACCACAAGTCAGATTGACTACAAATTAATATTTTATAGGGACAATGATATTTTCCACTATGAATTTTAACAAGCATATTTATTTGTTTATTTAAGAGTCACAAAGATAGGGACAGGTGATGTTGATGATACACTATTGAAGGCACCCAAGATAGTGGATTATTACACTAAGATAGGTTAGTCAGAGAAGAAAACTGATTTTAGGTATAACTGGTTCAATGATAGAGGTGTAAGATTTAGTATACTTAAATTCAATAAATACTATTTTTGACTATGCAAAATAATTTATTGAGTAGGTAAAACATTTCTACCTCTTTGCAATTTTATTCAAAATTCTCCTAAGATCTCCTGGAAATGACAATGACACAATCTTATCCATTTTATTGTATTTTTTTTGTTTATTTTTCATTCATATTTAGGATAAAAAGTAAATAATTAATTCATTAAGAGTTAAAAAACTTATGGTACATGTTTATTTTTAAAAATATTAATTATTTAGAGGTTTAGCATCTAATGGTTAAAATTATTAGGGTTAATTGATTCAGGGTTGATGCAATATGCTTATATGTATGTATGGGGACTCTCTGGGTTGGTGGTTGTATTCGGGGGTCAAAAAGCTTATTTGATTAAATTTTTTATAAATTGATTTTCTACAAAATTAATTCAATATAATTTAATCTTATATGTATATCTGAGGATTCTTTGGATTGGTGGTTATAATAAATATATGTTGTTTTGAAAAAACCTAAATACAAAATAGTGTTTCTAAAGATACCAATTCTACAAGATTATATGTTTTATTCCAAAATTATTGCACCTTCCTGAGGGACAGATTCAATCTTAGTGTATAACTCTCATGTGAATTTTCTATATGTTAAAACAAATGGATATATCATATGAGTGAACAAACTTATGTGAGAAAAATTAGGAATGTCCTTAATTTAGGATAAGATGAGTGAGCACATTAATTTAGGATAAAAATCATTGTATAACTCTTCTTGGTTTCAACCTGTTTTTTACAAATACTTAATTTTGAAATGTTGATCCAAGATTAATGGGAAGGTTCTAAATTATAATAAGTCGAAATAAAATAGGAGTAAAAGATTATATATGTCAATCTTTGTATCGTCTACTTAGATGCTGGTGTTTTTATTTTGCAGATGTAATTAAATCATAAAAATTATAATGGCGATTGAAAACCATCACTCATGTATGCATGTTTTTGTTAATATTAGCATTAGTATCATATAGTTCAATCACACACTTTTCGTAAGTGATAAGTTAAAATATTATAGTAAAGGATACTTATGTAGGTTATCTTTAATATATATTCTTGGGGATTGAAAAATAATATTTATACAGAAAAGGACAGGTGTGAATAAGAAATGTTACCATAGTGGTCTAAGAGTTTATGTAAGTAAAGTTTACCATCTATTCATCCATACATTATTCTAGTTATTACCTTTAATAATATATTTTTTGGATTGGGTAAAAGATTTCATTAAAATTATAAAAAACTGTACACTATACAAGAAAACCTATCTAGACTCGAAAAATTAAGATAGTTACTATCTACTTGCTAGTCTAATCTCAAGAAGATTCAAATAAGAATCCGCAGTCATCTGTTAATGCAATAGGAAGGTACAGAGCGATTAAATTAGAGAAAAAATCAACTTTTTATCTCTTGAATAACTCTATCCTTTGTGTTAGTTTCACCTCTAATAGTTAAGTTGTTTCTCATTCGTCAAATATGATAAGTAGTAGTGTTAAATACAACTATTTTTGCTTTTCTTCTTCAATTTTTCTGGGATTTAAACTTCTTTATCTATTTCAGAGCATTCAAAAAAGTGTTCATTTTTTTCAAATACTCAACCATCTTTTTATATCCTCCCAAATGATTCTTTACAGATGCATATTGAAAAAAAATAGTTGTTTATATATTTGACTATATATTTTCACCACACAACTACAAAAATAGATATAAATCCAAATAAATTTTCCTATCATTTAATCAAAATATTTTATTTATTGTAGTTTATAAAATTATTGCATGTTTCACTATAACATAATAGTCCTACAAATATTCGGCTAATTTTTAGACCTAAAATATTATTAGGTTTCTTATATACAGAAAGAAACTCACCATTTCGAGTCTCATTTTTTATGGGATAATCATTTGATGTGGAGAACAAATGGTGCTATAGCCTTTAACACCCTTCATGTCCCACCAAAATTTCATTTTCTAGTCATGTAGCTCATCTAATTAACATTTTTCTTCATATACACCAACCAAAAATACAGTGTATTCGTTGAATTATCTTATAGTAATGTTATATTTATTATTTTTTTCAAATCAACACTCGTACTTGTATACAAGTGTTATTTTTTTGTATCAAAAACACATATTACTTATGGTGTCGGTTGAAGCTTGTTTTAATTATTCGATACCTAAGTTCACAATTCTAGTGTTTTATGCATATTAAAGAAGATTCTTGTTTTTTTGGGTATCATATGGTTTCCCTTAGTAATATTTATGTAAGGTATCACTATATATGTATATACACACTTTCATTTACAACTGAAAAAGTGAAATGTTAGGACCCTATGTCTGGACCAGCGGAATAAGCGGACAGTCTATGATAATGATCATTAGAGTGAGCCATAAAAGCCTAACTAATTCTGACAGTTTATGATGTTTTGAGAAATGAATTTTCAAAAGATTATGGTGTTCCTAGAAACCATGTCTCGATCGAATTGTTTACAATTTCCAACATGTTGGTCTCATCAGCAAGAAATCTCGAGAATACCAAATAAGATTAGTCTGAATCATATATATGCGATGTACTAATTCATTGGTTGTCTTCTCTTTTTCTGCATCCGATATGAACAACTTATGAGCATATTCATGGAAAATACGAAGGCAATAATTAATGAGGATGATTAATTCATATTATTCATAAGACAAGTTATGGATTCAATCGTGAATAGAACATACAGAATTCAGGCACTTCTCAACGAATTAAGTTGTTAAGGGTTGTTGATTTAAAATGTGTGGATTATACTTCGTATACTAGAAATATGGATTTGGAGTGACAAGGTGTTCGACTGCAATCCCAGCAAGATGTACATAATTTTAAATCGAACTTTATCATCCAAAAGTAGAAATGTAATATGAGTTTAGATTGCAAGAGAATATTGAGTACTTGGTTTACGATAGAATGTAAATATATTTGTCACCCTTATGTAGTTGTTAGTTACTTAGTTCTCATTATGAAATGTCAGTGTGAATAATCACTAGCATATCCATCTTAGTAACTTTTACTTTGTTTACTATAATAAATAATATAATATGATTCTACAGACATCTGAGAAAATAATTATTATATGCTGGTATGTTTACTCACGAAATGAGTTTTTCCATTTGGGATTTGTCATATGTTTCAAGGCATTTCTTATATATTACATTGGGATAATGACATGGTGTTGTCACAAATAATAAAATTAAGAAGTCAATTAAAATTACATCGAATCAATAGTGTAACAACATTATTTTCTTCTTTATTAATATTCTTAATTGATGACTATGTACGTCGTATATTTTCTATACATTATCTTCCTTGTTCAGAAACGAAGTTCTAATATATTGGATGTCACCTTAGTATAGAACTAGAAAAATTAATTTAAAATTTGACATCAAAGAAGATATATGTGTTGAGATTTTATGTATGATGTTAACTAGCGGGTCTCTTGTTCTTCAATCTTTGAAATAGTTATCATTGTGATACGCAACTCCAATATTTTTTATTGTAAAATTTATTTTTCAAACATTGTGTTACAAAGAGATGTGTAAGAACTTTATCACGTTATGTTTTATCCATAATCTTTATTAGACTTGTTCTTGTAAATTGATAATATATATATTGATAATGTAGCAACATATGATTCTAGCAATAGATAATATTGTATTAAAGTATTTTCCTATTGTATAATACAGAAATATATTACAAACTAGATTGTCAAAATTTATCTTAATCTTCATTCGAATGCTAAATATCTTAATTCTCCTTGTAATTTTGCTAGATTTTTCTAATTTTTTAATATTTTTTATGTAAATCATATATATTATTTGTATATATATACCAATGATTGACGATAACTTTGGTGTCCTATTATATCTTTTGTTTGGTCTTTATTGTTTTATTTTACTTATTTAAGATATTTGATTATAGAGAGTAAATAGGTTTTTAAATTTAATTTTTACTCAACAAAAGAAGAAAAAAACATTAAAATATTTTAAGAAGCTGGTATTTGATCCTAAAAGATATCATCAAACTGGTGATTTTTAACAAACTAGAATATTAAAGGTTTCGCTAAAAAAACATATATATGATCCTTTTGGTTTTCATCATATATTAGGTAATAATTTTAGGTACAATCTAACACATATTTATATATACTTAATGTCTCAGCTAATAACAAACAAATTTATGTTACCTTTAGTTTGTATTCTCCTAAGGAAGACATATTGGTACTAGTTAATATAATCAGTTTAATTATTTTTGTGATACTACTATAGTTATCAAGTTATTATCAATGAAAGTGCTCTGGATAATTAATTGATTGGTTCTTCTTTTAAAATATAAAAATATAAAAGATATATATTTCCAATTTTAATTTTTATGAATGAAAACTTATGTAATTATACCTTAAAATAGAATAACTTGAAACTTAATAATAATAATAATAAATATTACATAAGCATCAATAAATAATAAATATAGATAAATATTCTCTAATAGGAAATTATCAAACTTCAAAATTAAAAAACCACAACCAATATAATGTTTAAGAAAAAAATAGTCTAATAATATAAATACTTGTCTCTATCACCCCAAGAAAATTTTTCTATTTTTTAGTTATACATTAAATGTGTTGATCTAATGGACGTTAGAGAGATTCTTCCATGATTCTGCAAAAAATGTTTTAACTTCTTGTTCAGCCTACAAAACAGTTTTTTAATCAAAATTCATATTTAATTCAAAATAAATCAATTATTATTTAATGCTTAGCTTTAGTACATTTGATGATATTTTATATTTTTCTCTCTTTTTGGTATGAGAACTCTCACCAGAAATGAACCTTTTAGCCTCTGGTAAAGATCGAAATTTCCTTCCACTCTTTGAATGATAATATAACTGTAGAAATATATATAAAGTTAAGTCTCTTAAAATAATAATAATATTGTGTATAATCAATAAAAAACAGTTTAAAGTTATAATTATAAAATGTTTGAAAACAATTCATTGATATAAAGCATAATTTACATACATGGTCTATTCTTCCACCTTTACGCTTTCTTCTTTCAACTATCCACCCTTGTAGTTTTTCATCGTTGATATTTGCAGTTTGATAACACGGAATATTTAGACGGGTAGTCTATATACCACAACAGAATAACAAGTCACTTTATTAATAATCACCACATATAATTTACAATAAATAATATAATCAATAAATTCTACAATTAAAGAAATAATAAGTATTCAAAAAATGGAAAAGCCTAAATAATAATATAAATTTCATTAAAATTATAATTTTATCAGATCTGAACTTCAATTTTTTAATAATTATATATCTTAAGAAACAAATAGATTTAGTAGGTAACAAACCTCATCCTCCATTTCTAACTCATACTTAATTATTCCATCAACTTTTATGGACCTAAAGGATGCCCGTGAAGAGTCAAGAATTGTGGTAGAGACTAGTCTGTTTTGGCGAGGTAATATTTGAGGGACCTATAAGAAAAAAATTGTTTATTTTTTATAATTAAAAGCACTAAATATTTATCCCAAATATCAAATGACAATGTAAATAAAATGGGAGATTGTAGATATATTGAAAAATCTGAAAGAACAACTCATCTAAAATTACCTCGCGATTCATATGGCTAACTATGTCATCCATGGGTACACATGATAATGGATCGGGATTCAGCACCACGCCTTTTGGAACACTTTCTCTGAACTCTTCGGAACACTATGATGTGCAATATGTCAGAAACATACAAAGTTAGTATATTTAAAAAAATTATAATTATTTAATTGAATAATATTGGGCAATAGTTTATTATTATTTTATTAATAGTTTGAATTTGATTTTGTAAATAGGTTTCAATCCCTATAAAGATATGAGTTGGAGAATCATATTCAATTTTAATTTATTTTAAAATAAGTCAATTTAACTCATATAAAATCACCTCATAAGTTATATAATTGGGTTTGTTAATTCGACAAATCCAAAGTACATTATTCATAACCCTAAGATATGTGTACAATCTTATAGAATAAAAAATTAACAATGTTTATTAATATTATGTTGAATATTACCTGTTCATACAAAACGATCTCCATTCCCGTTGGAGCCGAAGAGTCATTTTTTGGATTTTCTTTGTAACATATGATTTCCATTCCCGTGGAGAGTGGAAAGTTACTCTTTTGACTTGGATTGCAGAATTCCTCCTCTATTCCAATAGAGTGCTGAGTAGCATGTTCTTCACTTAAAGCCATTTTGATTAATTGACAACTGAATAAAAACTATTTCAAATATAGTGAAGTATAAGTATTCTTAAACTTATTAAATAGTTAAATAATTTGTCACATACATCCATATACATGTATTTGTATATAAGAAAAGGAAAGGTGTAATAAATAATATTTGTCCATATTCTTTAAAAGTAAATATTATCATTAAATGTAAAAGGTCTTTTAGTAAAGACGCTAAAAATAGTTTGTATATAGTCATCTATTTTAATATAATATTATTATGAGTAATGCTGGGTATCACCCAAAAAGTGATCACCCAAATATCACTTTCCTAGGTGGTCCAATTAAACTGTTTCATATAGGAGAGAGAAAAAAAGTAATCAGGAAAGAGAAATAGTTTAATTGGACCACCTAAGAAGGTGATATTTGGGTGATCACTTTTTGGGTGATACCCAGCATTACTCTATTATTATATTGGGTTATGATTTACTATTTTTTCCAAATATAAAATATATTTTGAAATTCAAATTATTTTTTTCTTTTTGGTTTGGGTTGTAAAAGATATTTCACTAAAAAATATAAAGAAGACACAAATTTAATTAATATAAATTTTACCAATTAAAAGTATTAACAAAATATTTTTCTAGAAAAAAACGGTACAAAAAGTACAAGCAAAACATATTACTCGAGTCTGAAACAAATTATATAATGAGTGAGGTTTTGTATAATACATCATTCAAATAATCATTCAATATATTGTCTATTAAATAAATATGATATTAAGTACAATTTGATTTACCTTATATATCCATGACATTCTTTACATTAGGTTGAATGTTCCACTTGGCTCAAGATAGATTGTTAAGACACTTAATAACATTAATATAGTCTTTGCTGATGAAAATGTGAGTTTATATAAAATTTAGAATGAGATGATAAGCTTGCATGGCTAATATGGCATCGAGTTGAAATTTCAGATTGTCATTTAGACAAGCTTCCATGACCTCTATCTCGTTAATTTAAGTATAGAGATTTTCATTAAACTTATTTTGTGTGAGGTTACCTATAGATTCTAAAATTATATCATTCTCACATGCACACTTATATGTAAGAAAGAAGGAGACTCTACCAACAATGAGCCTGGCATGACTAAGCATGGATTTAGATAGATGATTTGATTTAAAGATTTAGATACATGACTAAGCATGGATTTAGTTGGATGAATTCCGCTTTCATGCCTACGATAATTCAGGTCTCTACAAGGAGAAAACAAAAAGATGCATAATAACCGGATTAATCCAAATATGTTCAAGAGAAGAAAGAAAGTGCTCTTATATAATTCAAGATTCTCGAACTACCCAGGTAAGCTGAAATCTCGTTGGGGAGGACCATATGCTGTTACAAAAATCACACCTCATGACGCGATCGAAATTGAACATCTAACAGAGCAAAGGACCTTCGTTGAATGGTCATCGCTTAAAGTTATACCATGACAGTGAGGATTCGGAAAGGGAGGCGACGATACGTCCCCAAGAACACGCTTGTACATGTCTAACTTAAAGACGTTAAACAAAAGTGCTCTTGAGATACATCCCTTGTTTAAATTACTTTTTAGTTAGTTTTATGTTTTGCAGTATATATTTTTTTAGTAGTGTATTTTTTTTATGTGTTAACAAGATAATGGGAGAGAAAGGTAGTGTTTTAATGTGCAGAAAATGAGTTTGGGGTCAAAGATAAGGAGAAAGTTGTGCAAACCAGCAGGTTGGTGCGGTACACCGCACCTGGTGGTCCTTTGTGTGTTCTAAAAATAAAGTAATAAGTAAGAAGAACCACAACCCCAAGTGTACGGTTGTCCCAAGTAATATAAGTGGTAAACAGATTCGTTCTCAGGGACGGATTGGTTGACTCTAATGCTTATCAAGTAGTGTTTAATTGCACGTAAAAGCAGATAAATGATTTTAAGTTTGTTTTGTTGGTTATCTTATAACTAAGACAAATAATGAAAAGACTAAATTAATGCAAGTAAATAACTAGACGCAAGAAATTAAAGTGTTTACGCAAGATGAGAAAGCAATACTTGAGATACGCAAGGATTTCATCTAACTCTTATTTATTCCATGTTTCGTTTAAGGGACAAATTGGTAAAAAGTAATGGTCGGGATTCTAAGGTCATCCTTACCCCCGTCAGGGTGGACTAAGGAGCTACTCTTAAATGCTACAAACCCCGTCAGGGTGATTATAGTCCATTATTAAGTGATTAGGTTTATTTTACCCAATTGACCATAGGATTAATTACGCTCGTCAGAGTCAAATAATTTCTATCCTACATTCATTAATTATTTCTGTACCTAAACCCCCCGTCAAGGTGATCCAATCGCCACTAATTGGAATAGCCTAGATACTAAGACCTATGATTGGTTAATTACGTCAATTATAGTTATTAAGAACAAATTAATGAAAAATACCTAATACCCAATTTGATTTCAATTGTAAAAATCCCAAATACAAAAACATAGAATAAAATAGAATCAAAATTAATCCGTAATGCGATCTCAAGCACTAATTAAAATTAGCTCATACGTCGAAAAACTAATAAAATAAATAAAAAGGAATTCATAATTGTTTTACAGAAAGGAAAATAAGAAACCTAATTAGGAAAATGAATTGGCTGCAACGTGGAGATATAGACAGTCACCAGCTCCAAGCTTCTTTTCTTCATGACGCTCTCTTCTAATGATGTTTTAATTTGAAGAATATAATGAGAGGTGCTGAATAATGAGGTCTAAAAGACTATTTATAATGATAAAATCGGATTAGGGCTTTTACTTAAGGTTTAAGTGAAAATTAGAAAAGCCCAAGTCCACTAATTAAACCCAAATCCCGTAACTGCTGCACCACCTCCACTAAAACAGCTCTAGCCGATTCGTTATAACTCCGATTGATCTCAAATCACTTGCTAAATTTCCGTAACTCGATAAGGAATATAATCTATTCAAAGGTCAGCGGCTAAATCAACTCGTAAGTGCCTCGAAATCATCAATCTTTGGCCTGTTTTCCAGATTTGCAGCTTCAAAATATAATTCTTTTCGGGATTTATCTTCAAGCTTTGACTTCATTACACGATCTTTGACTTTATTCTCGTGTTCCTCTCCTAGCTAATATTCAAAACCTACAAACTTTTCACTAAAATACACAAGATTACGCGCAAAAGTTTAATAAATCAAAAATACTAGAAATAAAAGAGGAAATTCGGATTATTGCATATTTAGCCCAAAAGTCTATCAAATTAATCAAATAAACACAAAAAATGATGTCTCCCAAGGGCATAAAATTAGAACATTTAGGGAGACATCAAGACCCCCAACTCAAACCTTTGTCGTCCCGACAAAGCAAAACTAAAAACAAGGTGAATGAAGTAGATGCAAGAGAAAATAGAAGCTAGCAAATAAACCCAAAAGCAATTCTAAAGATAAATCTCATATAGCAAACATTAAGAACTAACATACACATACACTAATCATGCAACATCAAACATAAATAATTTCAATCATAAAATTAACGTTGCAATGCTAGAAGGTTACACTTGTACTTATCTCATTATGATGGCTATAGTTTGTTCCTCGATCCTTACTCGCTTTGAACGCTCTACTTAGTATACAACCTATTAACTTACCATGCACCTAGGAATCACGAGGACTTTACGGTTTTAGCGTAGGCTTAGGGACGGTGTGGTATGTATATTTGGTAAATTTGAAGTGAGCTTTTGGCTCTCTCCTCACTTACCATCAACAACTGTCCACGAGCTTGAGTTTACACTCATATAATGTTCTCACTCAACCCATTTGACGCGATAATGTTGCGACCCATGTCAACCCAATTAATCTAAGATGATTTTTCTAAAATATTCCGCTTTGCTGGTTTATTTTACTCTTTCTTTCTTTTTATTTTCTTTTTCATTTCTTTTCTTCTTTTTTTTGTACAAGATACCCATGACCATCATTTTAATGTGAAAAGTCATGTCTCTTATAATTTTTTTTTCTTTTCTCTTTTTTTTTTTTTTTTTTCAAATCTTGGCAAAGGGTTACAAATAATAATATCCTCTTTTATTTTTGTGCCTTAATATAAACACATAAATTCCACCCAATGAAATTTCCCAAATGTGGACCCTCCACCCCAAACTCAAGCTCGAGACAGGTCTCAGGATCGTGATTCAAGTGCGGGTCATTTGGGCATGCCTAATAATCTAAGGGATAATGGGCTTATATCGTGGCTACAAAAGAAAGGCTTAAGGCTCAAAATTGGGTTAAGACGGATAACATTATTATAAGGGATAGGAAGCTAAAAGGTTACAAATGGGTAACAAAGAACTGCCCCTATCATTTTCCTAGCTACATGGTTCATCTCTAGTTCATATCTAAGTGGGTTCTCTACTAATTTAGATCTCACGTTCTACAAACCAAACATTTTACTTAAGTACAAGCTTACTTCTTTTGCATTGTTCATTAATTTTTCCTATTCATTATCTATGTTTGCATGCAATTAAAGCGCATTTTATGTTATTCCCTAAAGTCCACTATCTACTATCATAGATTCATCAAAAGTATGCTTAAAAGGGATATTTAAAATCTTCTACAGTCAAACACAACTCCTAATTAATTTATTGAAAGCAATTAAAAACAAATAAAGACATAAAAACTGGGATGAGGCAACGAACCCCACCCCAAACTCAAAAATGAGTCGTGTCCCCACGACTCGAAAAGACTCAATAAAGCAATTAAACTAATATACATATTGGTACTAGTTAATATAATTAGTTTAATTATTTTTGTGATACTAGTACTATAGTTATCAAGTTATTATCAATGAAAGTGCTCTGGATAATTAATTTATTGGTTCTTCTTTTAAAATATAAAAATATAAAAATATAAAAGATATATATTTCCAATTTTAATTTTTATGAATGAAAACTTATGTAATTATACCTTAAAATAGAATAACTTGAAACTTAATAATAATAATAATAAATATTACATAAGCATCAATAAATAATAAATATAGATAAATATTCTCTAATAGGAAATTATCAAAAATCAAAATTAAAATACCACAAACAATATAATGTTTAAGAAAAAAATAGTCTAATAATAAAAATACTTGTCTCTATCACCCCAAGAAAATTTTCCTACTTTTTAGTCATACATTAAATGTGTTGATCTAATGGACGTTAGAGAGATTCTTCCATGATTCTGCAAAAAACGTTTTAACTTCTGGTTCAGCCTGCAAAACATTTTTTAATCAAAATTCATATTTAATTCAAAATAAATAAATTATTATTTAATGCTTACCTTTAGTACGTTTGATGATATTTTATATTTTACTCTTTTTTCGGTATGAGAACTCTCACCAGAAATGAACCTTTTAGCCTCTGGTAAAGATCGAAATTTCCTTCCACTCTTTGAATGATAATATAACTGTAGAAATATATATAAATTAAAGTCTCTTAAAATAAGAATAAAATTGTGGATAATCAATAAAAACAATTTAAAGTTCTAATTATAAAATGTTTGGAAACAATTCATTGATATAAAGCTTAATTTACATACATGGTCTATCCTTCCACCTTTACGCTTTCTTCTTTCAACTATCCATCCTTGTAGTTTTTCATCGTTGATATTTGCAGTTTGATAACACGGAATAATTGGACGGGTAGTCTATATACCACAACAGAATAACAAGTCACTTTATTAATAATCACCACATATAATTTACAATAAAATAATATAATCAATAAATTCTACAATTAAAGAAATAATAAGTATTAAAAAAATGGCAAAGCCTAAATAATAATATAAATTTTCGTTAAAATTAATAATTTTATCAGATCTGAACTTCAATTTTTTAATAATTATATATCTTAAGAAACAAATAGATTTAGTAGGTAACAAACCTCATCCTCCATTTCTAACTCATACTTAATAATTCCATCAACTTTTATGGACCTAAATGATGCCCGTGAAGAGTCAAGAATTGTGGCAGAGACTAGTCTGTTTTGGCGAGGTAATATTTGAGGGACCTATAAGTAAAAAATTGTTTATTTTTTTATAATTAAAAGCACTAAATATTTATCCCAAATATCAAATGACAATGTAAATAAAATGGGAGATTGTAGATATATTGAAAAATCTGAAAGACTAACTCATCTAAAATTACCTCGCGATTCATATGGCTAACTGTGTCATCCATGGGTACACATGATAATGGATCCGGATTCAGCACCACTCCTTTTGGAACATTTTCTCTGAACTCTTCGGAACACTATGACGTGCAATATGTCAGAAACATACAAAGTTAGTATATTTAAAAACTTTATAATTATTTAATTGAAAAGTATTGGGAAATAGTTTATTATTATTTTATTAATAGTTTGAATTTGATTTTGTAAATAGGTTTCAATCCCTATAAAGATATGAGTTGGAGAATCATATTCAATTTTAATTCATTTTAAAATAAGTCAATTTAACTCGTATAAAATCACCTCATAGGTTATATAATTGGGTTTGTTAATTCGACAAATCCAAATTACATTATTCATAACCCTAAGATATGTGTACAATCTTATAGAATAAAAACATTAACAATGTTTATTAATATTATGTTGAATATTACATGTTCATACAAAACGATCTCCATTCCCGTTGGAGCCGAAGAGTCATTTTTTGGATTTTCTTTGTAACATATGATTTCCATTCCCGTGGAGAGTGGAAAGTTACTCTTTTGACTTGGATTGCAGAATTCCTCCTCTATTCCAATACAGTTTTGAGTAGCATGTTCTTCACTTAAAGCCATTTTGATTAATTGACAAATGAACAAAAACTATTTCAAATATAGTGAAGTATTAGTATTCATAAACTTATTAAATAGTTAAATAATTTGTCACATACATCCATATACATGTATCTGTATATAAGAAAAGGAAAGGTGTAATAAATGATATTTGTCCATATTCTTTAAAAGTAAATATTATCATTAAATGTAAAAGGTCTTTTAGTAAAGACGCTAAAAATATTTTGTATATAGTCATCTATTTTAATATAATATTATTATGAGTAATGCTGGGTATCACCCAAAAAGTGATCACCCAAATATCACTTTCCTAGGTGGTCCAATTAAACTGTTTCATATAGGAGAGAGAAAAAAAGTAATCAGGAAAGAGAAATAGTTTAATTGGACCACCTAAGAAGGTGATATTTGGGTGATCACTTTTTGGGTGATACCCAGCATTACTCTATTATTATATTGGGTTATGATTTACTATTTTTTCCAAATATAAAATATATTTTGAAATTCAAATTATTTTTTTCTTTTTGGTTTGGGTTGTAAAAGATATTTCACTAAAAAATATAAAGAAGACACAAATTTAATTAATATAAATTTTACCAATTAAAAGTATTAACAAAATATTTTTCTAGAAAAAAACGGTACAAAAAGTACAAGCAAAACATATTACTCGAGTCTGAAACAAATTATATAATGAGTGAGGTTTTGTATAATACATCATTCAAATAATCATTCAATATATTGTCTATTAAATAAATATGATATTAAGTACAATTTGATTTACCTTATATATCCATGACATTCTTTACATTAGGTTGAATGTTCCACTTGGCTCTAGATAGATTGTTAAGACACTTAATAACATTAATATAGTCTTTGCTGATGAAAATGTGAGTTTATATAAAATTTAGAATGAGATGATAAGCTTGCATGGCTAATATGGCATCGAGTTGAAATTTCATATTGTCATTTAGACAAGCTTCCATGACCTCTATCTCGTTAATTTAAGTATAGAGATTTTCATTAAACTTATTTTGTGTGAGGTTACCTATAGATTCTAAAATTATATCATTCTCACATGCACACTTATATGTAAGAAAGAAGGAGACTCTACCAACAATGAGCCTGGCATGACTAAGCATGGATTTAGATAGATGATTTGATTTAAAGATTTATTATTGTTCTAATTATTCCTTTTTTTTACTTTCAAGCAAATTAAGTAAATGATGATACTTATTTAATGACATCGATAAGTAAATTAAGGTATAATTTTGAAAATATACTAGTCAAATTTAATTTAGTAATACTTAATATCTATTTGTGATATGGGGAAATAATCGAGGCCTTAATGTGAGCCGACATAAGTAATGAGACAAAATTCATTTTTTGACTCTTTCAAAGGCAGTTTGATCACCTTTTTGTTGATCCACAAACATGATAATATTTTCTCACGCTCTCTCTTGATAACTGTAACTCCTTTACAAAATATTACATTTTTAATGTTTAAACATGTTTTACCAATCTACTTAATCTTTATAATGTCATTCAAAAATTTGAAGTTTTTTAATTCTTTTACAAAAGACTCTTTTTCGTATATCTTAGTTCACACAATAATTGGGAGAAAGACATTATCTTACAAAAGGTAAAGGTATCACATAAGATGTATTAGGTCCATCTAAAAGTCAGCGGTTTCATCCTTAGAAACAGAGTTTAACCCATGTAAGGACTTTTCTTCATATGCATTTCTGAAATAATTAAGGAACAACCTTTCTTAATACTCCTATGTTCTTTCCATTGTACATTATACAAATTATATAATGATGTTGTTATAGAGAAGATCATGAGGTTATGGAGATGAAACATCATATATCCTTACCAGATCCCCAAGCTTCTTTAACAACCCT
Source organism: Nemophila menziesii (assembly GCA_029959085.1). NCBI lineage: Eukaryota > Viridiplantae > Streptophyta > Magnoliopsida > Boraginales > Hydrophyllaceae > Nemophila > Nemophila menziesii. The sequence continues at coordinate 16,360,026 of JARWIR010000018.1, read as the reverse complement.
CCATGGTATTCAAGGTTATATCGATGTCATCAAAGAGGCTTACGAGAAAGTTAAGTTATAGGATATGATTACTGGTGACTCTTATTTTTCATCTTGACCAAATTTCCCTTTCTAATTGGATCTTCACACATATGTATGTGTATATATATAAATAAATATATATATATATATAATAATAATAAAGGGACTTGTATTTTACGGTAACATGTTTTCCACTTTTATCTTGCCCTTGTTGTTCGGATATATAGGGATTCATTCATGATCTTATACAGTTTTTCTATTGTATAGAATCACACTAAAGGAAAAAATTCAATTCTTATAATATTTCCTTTGATTTTTAAGAAATATAATGTATTGGCTGAGCTAATGTCCAAGTTGGTCTTTTAGCTAGACTTCAAAATAATTTTTAGGTTGCTAGAGTACCCACAAACATAGAGAGGTACACCATCTTTTTCCTGACAAGATCTGATAAAAATGAGTTTAGAAAATATTTAGAATACAAGATAGTTTACAAATTAGTATTTTTAATGTACATGAGTAATATTTAAAAACCCATGAGATAGAAGTATTCGGCTAAGAAATTAAAATGAAATACTTAGGGTTTTGTATCCAGATAATATTTTGAATGACGTCTACATGTTGACTCCACATAGAAGATCAACAAAAATATCTGATATTTTTATTTATCAACGTAAAATGTTACCTTATATGAAAACTTGTATTTGGACATGTGTTTGACCTAAATACTTGGGGTTCTTTCATACAATGAATATTTTAATTTCCATGAGCCTAGTGAATCTTCATAAAATATCAGTTTTTTACAGCCTTGGAATTTTCCCTCCAAGTAATTTATTCAATTCCATGAACATGTAGAGATTGCATAGAAGTTCGACTCACTGACGTATGAATTTTTATCTATTTAAGATGTTAAAGGCCATGAGAATGTCGTTACAACATGGTATCTTGACTAACTTTATAGGGAACTTTTTTATCTAAGTAAGATTCTAAGATCCATGAGCATGTTGACACATCATAGGAGCTTGATTGAAAGATTGTGGATTTTTTTATCCAAGTAAGATTCTAAAGATCATGAGCAATATGAGTCGGCATATGAGAAAATCTAAAATTATTAGTGATTTTTCACTCAAGTAAGATATTAATTTATGAGTATGGTAAGTAGATATATGTGCACGACCAAAATATTTGATTATTAGACATATGTAGGTATATTCGAGTTTCGTTTTGATACTTGAGCCTGACTGAAATACTTGGATATTTTTCTTCCACAAAAGATTTTAAAGGGAAATGAGCAAATTGAGTAGGTTTTGGAACTCGACTAAAAGTGTTGACGATCTTTAATTCGAGTATGATGGTAAAAGTCAGACGTCTAATGAGACAACATCGAAGCTAGACTAAGGGACTCAGAATTTTTTTATCCAAGTAGGAGGTTTCATCCAGGCAAGAGTTTAAAAATAATGATTATGTAGATTCTTCATGGAAGCTTGAGTGATATACCATGGTAATTTTTATCCAAGTGAGATTTTAAAGGGCATGAGTTTGTTGAGTCGACCCATGAGTTCAACTGAAATTTTGGGATTTTTAATTATAGTAAAATTTGGAAAGTTCTGAAACTTATGGGGCAGGTTAAGAAGTGTTATGGTGAACATATGTGGTCTTACATGTACGTTTGCATTGATACATTTAATAAAAAAATTATAATTCTTATTAGAGAATAAATATCGATTATTAAGTGAATATATATCACTATATTAGTTTACTAGCATAAATTAATATACCAATATTAGACTAGTATAAGATTAAATAGTGAAAAAATTAAAAAAAATAATTATTTTGTCCAAGTCATAAACCAAAAGGCAAAAGTAAAATTTCATTATACAAAATGTATTCTTAGAGGACATAAGTCATTGTGTTAGAAAAAAAAATTGAAATAAATTCACTTATTTCATTCCTATACTTACAAAATGGTCTCAAGTATGTTTAAGATAAAAATAATTTGAGAGAAAATTGAAACAAACAATGTGTAATGTGTTGTAGTTTCATACTTTTGAAACTAATGTCATTATGTCAATTTAATTGCAAAGTCGTAAGTTATAAAACTGAATTCTCATTGAACTAGATTGGTTTCTATAATTGAAATTATCTTTTTGGATACGTGCATATTTGAAATAATCATACATTTTTATCCTACATAAACTACAAGTTTTATGAACAATATTTTGGATTGGAAAGTTACATAACATAAAAAAGATTGTTATTGTAGATAGAGTATGACAACCTAGAACTGACTTGGAATATGAAACTCTTGTATTTTTTTCTGAATAATTTTATGTAAAGCTTGAGATTATAGAACATGGGTTATGAATGAGTTTTATATGATTCTTCGAAACTTCACTATATTAAGCCTTTAACAACTTTAAAAAAATATTATGGGTTAATATTTTAGAATTGATGGGCTATATTTAAGAAGGTAATGATCAATACAATTTATATTTCTAAGTTTCTTAATTGATCAAGATAGTGTTTAGTCGAGAAATGGACAAACTAGTATGAGGTTGAGGATGTTGATGAAGATTAAAAAGAGTTTATGTTATTGTTCTCATGTTCCTCGTAAAAGAAATCCTAATACATTTACTGTTATTAAAAACAAAAAAGATGAGATATATTTTAGGTGTGTAGTTTGTTAATGCAACTCATAACACTTTCAGAATTATAAGCTATTAGATGAAGTATTCACTGATAATTGAAGAAAAGAACATAGTAGCAATATGTCTAAAAAATTTCAACAAATGAAAAAATATAAAGAGGGTATGTTTGAGCTTAAATAACAAACTTCACCCTATATCTTAGTTTCTCAAGTTAATTCTAATCCTACTGATGTTTACATGGAAGTTTATAATGCGACCAATAATTTTTTCAGGTTATTTAATGAAAATACACCACGTACTAATTCTAATTGAAGTGCTAGAGTGCTTGCGGGAACTATTACCGAGGATGAAGTTGCACAAAAATTGTAAAATTTTGGAATAAAAAAGATTCATGACATGAAGGCTACAATTTTTTTTACTAAAGAATATATCAAAGGAGTTTGTCAAGAATGTCCTCAATTGTTCATGGACTTCCATGAAGCTAAAGATTTATCAGCCATACTATTATTACTCTAAATTATAAGACACAAAACTCTATCCAAAATATCTTCTATAGACCAAGCTCTGTTAACTTTATGTATTATGTTTTTTAGATATTATTTAACAGAGTTCAACATATTATGAATGAACTGCTTTCACCTATAAAATCTTCTTTCATAAATGGTAGGTTAATTAATGATAAATAGATTATAGTACATTAATTAATAAACAAAATTAAAAAGATAAGCAAGGATGCCAATATATATACGTAACCATTAAGATTGATATTCATAAATCTTATGATAAGGTAGAATGTCATTTCATTTAAGCTAATCTTAGAATAGGTTGCCAAAACACAGTATTCATCTTCTTATATGTATGATAAATTATTGAGTGTCTAAAGGTATAAGTAAAAAGTTTAAACTTAGTATAAATCATACAAGTTTACTTACTTTATTTTTGTAGATTATTCATAGTTTATTTTCAAAAATATTTAGAGTTGAAACTCATAACACTAACTGTCTCTTGTACAAAATCTGGTTTGTCTATAGACAATACCTTTACTACAATACACAATTATTTTTAGTAGAAGTACTTCTAATAAAATTAGACATCATATTCAAATATTAAGAGAATTTTTTAAAATCATGATCTTTATAAACATCTTGCATTATATATAACTTTTATATGAAAATCAGATGTAGAGGTTATAAAATCTGTTGATGGTATAAAAAATATGCTACATGGGAGGAAATGCTAATTCTTTTATAAGGATGGAAAACAAAAAATTGGACTATGTTTCTGTATATTTACCCACCTCTACCAGGTAAATGTTCTTGTTACCTAAAGATATATGTATGATAAATACTCTTGTATAGCAAACTTTTTTGATACATCAAAACGCATTGGGAAAGGATTAAGTTCCTCTTTAATCATAAGAAATAAGGTGGTCCTTGTTGTAAAGACATTGGAATTTTAAATTTAGCTCTATTTGCTAATGAAGCTAGTAAATTTTCAACTAATCCTGAAAGTTTCAAATTAAAAACATTAAGTGTATCTATTTTCTGTATACTAGCTTCTGAAATTCTAAAATTGGTGGTCATGTCTAATGATCTATAAAAGTGCTCTTGGAGTAAGAAAATTTATTTTATGTAAGTATAGATGTATCCTTTAAAACTAATATAAATTATTATTTTAACTACCTTGAGGTTAAAGTATAGCTATGTGTGTTCTGAATAAGCATGCCAAAACTATAATAAACTTGTTAAAAATTTTGAGATAATATACAAAAATCTATCAGGGTAAATTTTTTGAAAACAACTTCTAGGAACTAAGCATTAATGGATCATATATATCCCTGAAAATGTGGAGTATGTGACAAGCTGGCCCAAACATAAGAATAACTATATTTGAAAAAGTTAGGAATACATACTTTGAATAATGAAATGACAAATTTATCATCTAATATTTGTCACATAAGTGTAGCCTCTAATGTGATTGGTCATAGTTTTTGAAGCTATCATTGGCTACAAAGTAACACTTGTGTTACACCACAAGTCAGATTGACTACAAATTAATATTTTATAGAGACAATGATATTTTCCACTATGAATTTTAACAAGCATATTTATTTATTTATTTAAGAGTCCCAAAGATAGGGATAGATGATTTTGATGATACACTATTGAAGGCACCCAAGATAGAGGATTATTACACCAAGATAGGTTGGTCAGAGAAGAAAACTAATTTTAGGGATAACTGGTTCAATGACAGCGGTGTAAGATTTAGTACACTTAAATTCAATAAATATCATTTTTGACTATGAAAAATAATTTATTGAGTAGGTAAAACATTTCTACCTCTTTGCAATTTTATTCAAAATTCTCCTAAGATCTCCCGCAACGACAATGACAGGCTCTTATCCATTTTATTGTATTTTTTTGTTTATTTTTCTTTTATATTTAGGATAAAAAGTAAATAATTAATTCATTAAGATTTAAAAAAATTAAGGTACATGTTTATTTTGAAAAATATTAATTATTTAGAGGTTTAGCATCTAATGGTTAAAATTATTGGGGTTAATTGATTCGGGGTTGATGCAATATGATTATATGTATGTATGAGGACTCTCTAGCTTGGTGGTTGTATTCAGGGATCAAAACGCTTATTTGATTAAAAAATTTATAAATTGATTTTCTACAAAATTAATTCAATATAATTTAATCTTATATGTATATCTGAGGATTCTTTGGGTTGGTGATTATAATAAATATATGTTGTTTTGAAAAAACCTAAATACAAAATAGTGTTTCTAAAGATACCAATTCTACAAGATTATATGTTTTATTCCAAAATTAGTGCACCTTCCTGAGGGACAGATTCAATCTTAGTGTATAACTTTCATGTGAATTTTCTATATGTTAAAACAAATGGATATATCATATGTGTGAACAAACTTATGTGAGAAAAATTAGGAATAGCCTTAATTTAGGAAAAAATGAGTTAGCACATTAATTTAGGTTAAAAAATCATTGTGTAACTCTTCTTGGTTTAAACATGTTTTTTACAAATACTTAATTTTGAAATGTTGATCCAAGATTAATGGGAAGGTTCTAAATTATAATAAGTCAAAATAAATTAGGAGTAGATGCTGGTGTTTTTATTTTGCAGATGTAATTAAATCATAAAAATTATAATGGCGATTGAAAACCATCACTCATGTATGCATGTTTTTGTTAATATTAGCATTAGTATCATATAGTTCAATCTCACACTTTCCGTAAGTGATAAGTTAAGATATTATAGTAAAGGATACTTATGTAGGTTATCTTTAATATATATTCTTGAGGATTGAAAAATAATATTCATTTAGAAAAGGACGAGGTGTGAGTAAGAAATGTTACCATAGTGGTCTAAGAGTTTCTGTAAGTAGACTAACTGTTGGTGCTCTATTCTGGTCCAATTTTTTCTTTTGTTTTGTTTGAGTACCGAAATAATTATATATTTAAATATATTTTTTGTTTACTTCTGCGAGTACTTAATCATCTATTGTATAGAGGTGTTTCACATATTAAATCTCCAAATTATAGGAGAAAAATATCACCCTAACTGAAAATTAAATAAGCGGCAACTTTTTTGGTGAATTGTCTTTTCTGGATATTTTAAAGCTTACCATCTATTCATCCATACATTATTCACTTTATTACCTTAAATAATATATTTTTTGGATTGGGTAAAAGAATTCATTAAAATTATAAAAAACTGTATACTATACAAGAAAACCTATCTAGACTCGAAAAAGTTAGATAGTTACTATCTACTTGCTAGTCTAATCTCAAGAAGATTCAAATAAGAATCCGCAGTCATCTGTTAATGCAATAGGATAGAAAACAAATTCAACTTTTTATCTATTTAATAACTTTATCCTTTGTGTTAGTTTCACCTCTAATAGTTAAGTTGTTTCTCATTCGCCAAATATGATAAGTAGTAGTGTTAAATACAACTCTTTCTGCTTTTCTTCTTCAATTTTTCTGGGGTTTAAACTTCTTTATCTATTTCAGAGCATTCAAAATAGTTTTCATTTTTTTCAAATACTCAACCATCTTTTTATCTTCTCCCAAATTATTCTTTATAGATGCATATTGAAAACAAATAGGTGTTTACATATTTGACTAAATATTTTCACCACACAACTACCAAAATAGTTATAAATCCAAATAAATTTTCCTATCCTTTAATCAAAATCTTTTATTTATTGTAGTACATAAAATTATTGCATGTTTCACTATAACACAATAGTCCAATAAATATTTGCCTAATTTTTAGACCTAAAATATTATTAGGTTTCTTATATACAGAAAGAAACTCACCATTTCGAGGCTCATTTTCGATGGGATAATCATTTGATGTGGAGAACAAATGGTGCAATAGCCTTTAACACCCTTCATGTCCCACCAAAATTTCAATTTCTAGTCATGTAGCTCATCTAATTAACATTTTTCTTAATATACACCAACCAAAAATATAGTGTATTCGTTGAATTATATTATAGTAATGTTATATTTATTATTTTTTTCAAATTAACACTTGTACTTGTATACAAGTGTTATTTTTTTTATCAGAAATACATATTACTTGTGTTGTCGGTTGAAGCTTGTTTTAATTATTCGATACCTAAGTTCACAATGCTCGTGTTTTATGCATGTTAAAGGATATTCTTGTTTTTTTGGGTATCATATGGTTTACCTTAGTAGTATTTATGTAAGGTATCACTATATCTGTATATACACACTTTCATTTACAACGGAAAAAGTGAAATGTTAGGACCCTATGTCAGGACCAAAGGAATAAGCGGACAGTCTATGATAATGATCATTAGAGTGAGCCATAAAAGCATAACTTATTCTGACAGTTTATGATGTTTTGAAAAATAATGTTTCAAAAGTTTATGGTGTTCCTAGAAACCATGTCTCGATTGAATTGTTTACAATTCCAACATGTTGGTCTCTTCAGCAAAAAATCTCGGGAATACCAAATAAGATTAGTCTGAATCTTATATATGCGATGTACTAATTCATTGGTTGTCTTCTCTTTTTCTGCATCCGATATGAACAACTTATGGGCATATTCATGGAAAATACGAAGGCAATAATTAGTGAGGATGATTAAATTTATATTACTTATAAGATAAGCTATGGATTCAATCGTGAATGGAACATAAATAATTCAGGCACTTCTCAACGGATTAAGTTGTTAAGGGTTGTTGATTTAAAATGTGTGGATTATCCTTCTTATACTAGAAATATGGATTTGGAGTGACAAGGTGTTCGAATGCAATGCCAGCAAGATGTACATATTTTTAAATCGAACTTTATCATCCAAAAGTAGAATATAATATGAGTTTAGATTGCAAGAGAATCTTGAGTACTAGGTTTACGATAGAACGTAAATATATTTGTCACCCTTATGTAGTTGTTAGTTACTTAGTTCTCATTATGAAATATCAGTGTGAATAATCACTAGCATATCCATCTTTTTTGGCATACACAAAAGTAATGTGATCTTCTAACATTCTCAATTTTAGTAACTTTTACTTTGTTTGCTATAATAAATAATATGATATTAATCTGCAAACTTTTGAGAAAATGATTACCATATGCTGGTATGTTTACTCACAAAATCAGTTTTTCCATTTGGGATTTGTCATATGTTTCAAGGTATTTATGATATATTTCAGTGGGATAATTACATAGTGTTGTCACAAATAATAAAATTATGAAAACAAATGATAAAAATTGGCTTAAATAGAAAATTTCAAAAGATAAGGGCAAATTTTTCCAAACTTCAAACTATATGGACACGTGCGTTATCTGGCGTTCTGTCTAGACGTTAATATTTTTGGAGAAAAATTTTAATAAATAATAGTCTATTCATATGTTCGAAAGATATATACTAAAATGGGTAAAACGTGCAAAGATAATTGACCTCAAGGGTAATTTTGTCTTAGATATATAGGTTGTTGTCATGTCTTTAGATTTGTTATTACATTTATTTAACTCATGTCTAACAATCCATCTTAATGATCAAAACCCAAGATCAAGAATATCATTAGTTGTTTATTTAGTGAAGTGTAATTAAGAAGTCAATTAAAATTACATCGAATCAATAGTGTAACAACATTATTTTATCTTTTATTGATATTATTAATTAATTACCATGTGCATCATATATTTTCTGTACATTATCTTCCTTGTTCAGAAACAAAGTTCTAACATATTGGATGTCACCTTAGTATAGAACTAGAAAAATTAATGTCAAATTTGAAATCAAAGAAGATATATTTGTTGAGATTTTATCTATGATGTTAACTAGCAGGTCTCTTGTTCTTCAATCTTTTAAATAGTTATCATTATGATACAAAACAACGATATTTTTAATTGTAAAATTTATTTTTCAAACATTGTGTTACAAAGAGATGTGTGAGAACTTTATTACGTTATGTGTTATCCATAATCTTTATTAAACTAATTCTTGTAAATTGATAACATATATTGATAAAGTAGCAACATGTGTTTCTAGAAATAGATAATATTGTATTAAAGTATTTTCCTATTGTATAATACAGAAATATGCTACAAACTAGATTCTCATCCTAGTCTTCATTCGAATGCTAAATATCTTAATTCTCCTTGTAACGAGGTTAGATGTTTCTGATTTTTAAAAAAATTTATGTAAATCATATATAATTTTTGTATATATATATATATATATATACCAATGATTGTCCATTATTTTTGTGTCCTATTATATCTTTTGTTTGGTATTTATTATTTTATTTAATCATTTAAGACGTTTGATTAAGAGTAAATACGATTTTACATTTCATTTTTACTCAACAAAAGAAGAAACAAAAAACATGAAAATATTTATGATGTTCGTATTTGATCCTAAAAGATATCTTTAAATGGGGTGATTTTAAATAAACTAGAATATTAAAGGTTTTCGATAAAAATATATATTTGATCCTTCATCAAGTAAATTTGTTTTTCATCATATATTAGGTAATTGGTACAAGCTCACACGTATTTAGATATACTTAATGTCTCAGCTAATAACAAACAAATTTATGTTACCTTTGATTCATATTCTCTCAAGGTAGGCATAGTGGTACTAGTTAATATAATTAGCTTAATTATTTTTGCGATACTAGTACTATAGTTATCAAGTTATTATCAATGAAAGTGCACTATATAATTAATTTGGTTCTTCTTTTAAAATATAAAAAGATAAAAGATATATATTACCAATTTATTTTTTATGATTGAAAAATTAATGAAATTATATAATAAAATAGAATAACTTACAATTTAATAATAATAATAATAAATATTACATAAGAATCAATAAATGATAAATATAGATAAATATCTCTAAGAGGAAATTATCAAACATCAAAATTAAAAAACCACAACCAATATAATGTTTAAGAAAAAAGTAGTTTCATAAGAAAAACACCCGTCTCTATCACCGTAAGAATAATCTTCTGCTTTTTTGAGTCAAACATTAAATTTGTTGATTTAATGGACATTAGAGAGATTCTTCCATGATTCTGCAAAAAACATTTTAACTTGTGGTTCAGCCTGCAAAACAATTTTTTGAATCGAAATTCATATTTAATTCATTATTCATGCTTTCCTTTAGTACGTTTGAAGATATTTTCTTTTTCACTTTCTTTTTGAAATGAGAACTCTCACCGGAAATGAACCTTTTAGTCTTTGGTAAATATTGAAATTTCCTTCCATTTTTTTTTTTGTCTATCCTTCCATTTTTTGAATGATAATATAACTGTAGAAATATATATATAGTTAAGTCACTTAAAATAAGAATAATATTGTGGATAATCACTAAACAAAACAATTTAAAGTTATAATTATGAAATGTTTGGAAACAATTCATCGATATAAAAGCATAATTTACATACATGGTCTATCCTTCTACCTTTACGTTTTCTTCTTTCAACTATCCACCCTTGTAGTTTTTCGTCGTTGATATTTGCAGTTTGATAACACGGAATATGTGGACGAGTAATCTATATTCCACAACAGAATTCACCTTAGTAATAATTACCACGTATAATTTACAATAAGTAATATAATCAATAAATTCTATAACTAAAAAAATAATAAGTATTAAAAAAATCCACAACCTAAATAATATAAATGTTTGTTAAAAAGAATAATTTTATCAGATCCGAACTTCAATTTTGTAATAATTATATATCTTAAGAAACAAATAGATTTAGTAGGTAACAAACCTCATCCTCCATTTCTAACTCATACTTGATAATTTCATCAACTTTTATGGATCTAAAGGATGCCCGTGAGGAGTCAAGAATTGTGGCGGAGACTAGTCTATTTTGGCAAGGTAATATTTGAGGGACCTATAAGAATAAAATTGTTGATTTTTTTATAATTAATATCACTAAATATTTATCCGAAAGATCAAATGACAATGTAAAAAAAATGGGAGATTGTAGATATATTAAAAAAATCTGAAAGAATAACTCATCTAAAATTACATCGCGATTCATATGGCTAACTGTGTCATCCATTGATACACATGACAATGGACCCGATATTGGATCCGGATTCAGCACCATGACTTTTGGAATACCTTCTCTGCACTCTTCAGAAAACTATGATGTGCAATATGTCAGAAACATACAAATAAAATATATTTAAAAACTTTATAAATATTTAATTGATTGGTATTGGGTGATAGATTATTATTATTTCATTTATAGTTTGAATTTGATTTTGTAAATAGGTTGCAATCCCCATAAATATTTGGGTTGGAGAATCATATTCAATTTGAATTCATTTTAAAATAATACAATTTAACTCATATAAAATCACCTCATAGGTTATATAATTGGGTTTTTTATTCAACAAATCCAGGTATATTTATCATAACCCTAAGATATGTGTACAATCTTATAGAATAAAAAAATTAAAAATCTTTTATCAATATTAACCATTTGGACCTGAAGCCTTACTCAAACCCAGCTCCCACACAGCTGATTTAGCCTCATCACGCGTGATAGGGTATATTAGGGAATCATTAATTTCTTTATGTTCTCATTCTTCCTCACTGAAAAAGCAATAGATTGGTACGATCAACAATCAAACAACTTAACCACTACTTGCGAAAAATTTCAAACCACACCATTCGGTAGATACTATCCTCAAAGTGTAAGATTGAGAGGGCAACTCGATTTGGAAAATATCCGTCAAGAACAGGGAGAAACATTATGAGCTGCTTGGACTCGTTCCCAGTCATTGTTGAAGAAATGTCCACTACATGGGTGTACACCATAGTTACAATTGGGATGTTCTATAAGACTTTAGATGTAATCTCCAAGGAGATAACTGACACTATGTGTGGAGGAGGTTTCGTGATGGTAAGCGCTAACACGCATTTACGTATACTGAATAGGATTGTGAAGAATGAGATGAGTTGGAAACCATTGAGAGCACCAGTTTGAGTTTCTAAAAGAGGTACTTTGAGTTTAGACACCGAAATTGCTTTCAATGCTAAGATTTTAGCTCTAGATAACAAGATCAAATAACTATATGTTTATAACAGTCAAGCAAATGTTAATGTGGTACCACTGTATAAGATCCCAAAGGATGACCCTATTGTGGAGCAACCGATCATGTGCGGGAAGAGTGTCCCGACAATCCAGAATCTGTATTTTATATATAATCGAGGGAAACACCATTCGATGGTCAAGGCTATAGTCATCTAAATAGAAATCATTCAGGACCTCAATGGACTGATCATCATGGGTCGGTCAATCAAGGAAATTATCAACTGAGACCCCAAGAAAACAACTTTCGACTAAGGTCTCAAAATCATTATCAAGGGGGGATGAATAATGGATCCAAGCTCCTCAAGCCCTTGTGTATGATGCTTATGTTGAAAGCCTTGCACAAAAGGCACTCCCTTTCCATCCACAAGAAGGTGTGATCACTACAAATGACTTGACTATTACTTTGAACCATTTTATGATAGAATCTAGTGAAAAATCAAACAATATAGAGGAAACTTTGAATTCTCATTCCGCCTCGTTAAAAATTCTTTAAATCAAGTTGCCCAAATTTCTAACCATTTGAACATGCGACCGCAAGGTAAACTTCCTAGTGATACATAGAATCTTTAAATCGTGAATAGTGTGAAGTTGTTGAGCTAAGGAGTGGGAAGCAACTACCCCCTACATTGATGGTTGAGAAATAAGTTGAGGAAGTTGGTAAAGAGTTATTTGAGCCGGTAGTCAAACATGAAAATATTGAGAAGACACTGGTACAAAAGAAGAAAGAGTTAGTTATGAAAGAAAATCAACCTTATCCACCGTTCCCATCATCTGACCAAAATAAAGACAATGTAAAGGAGAACAAGAATTTCTTTGTAACGTAATTTTCTATACCGTGTAACAGTTCTTTTCTTAGAGTTTTGTGTAAGTTTTGTTGTTTTAAATATATTGTAATAGTGTAGTATTACTTTTCCAGTGACATTATTAGATTTTTCCGACAAGAGTTGATAAAAGATTTGGAAAACGTACAACAAATACCAAGGTATGCACGGTGGATTCAACTAAAGAAAGAGAGGATTTGGTTGTTCTGTAAGCTTCTTTGTCTTGCCAAGATGCTATGGCTAGGAACACTATCATTTACTCTGACACCCTTAGTATTATCCAACATATTAGGTCGTCATCAGCTGTGCGGTGAATAATTAAGTCGTTTGTTTTGCAGATAAGACAAAATATGGAGGAGTATCGAAACTTGAAAGCATATGTTTCAACGTTTCAACATAGGGCCATTGGAGTGTTGGCCTACTTCCAAAATAGGGGTGCAGTTTTTAAGACTTGGTATTAGTTGAATGGGGATGTCCTTTTTCGTTCTACTCGAAAAAGAAAAAAAATCTCTATAAAGAGGCGGTGGGGATATATCAAAAGTCTATATATAGTAGGACGGTAACAATGAAAATTATATAAAGAAGAAACAACAAACTAAATCATATAAATAAGAAAAAGGAAAAGTTGAAAAAAATGAAAATATATAAAAGAGGAAAAAACAAACACAATCTTCTTACTATTCACCAGAATCCCCAACTACCGCCGTTGAAAACTTGAAATTGGTCAACATGGTTCGCGAGAAGAGAAAGTTGCATAAAACCCATGTATTATTTCTTCCGTCGACCGTGCGTTTACTTTTTCGATTTTTGTAATCACAATATTATCTTGTTTTCTAATATTATTATTATGAAACTATTTACTTATAAATATATATGATGTTTCTAATATTTATTAAATAATAATAAAGTTAACCAACAAGGCAAAATTTAAAAAAGAATCACGAAGAGATGTATAAATAAATCTAATCTTGAGGAGAATTTTGGACCATTCTTTGTATTCCATATTATCATGTGATATATGGATAAATTCAAATAAACAAGCCGTCTTAGCTCAGCTGGTAGAGCGCGTGGCTTTTAACCACGTGGTCGTGGGTTCGATTCCCACAGACGGCGACAATATAGCGAGCTATGGCTAGTCGAGCTAACTCAATTGAAAACCCTAACATCTTTCCTTTAATCTTCAATTATTAAATTTTGATGTCTCTCTATTTGTGATATATTAATCTATACGTGAGATATCATTTTAGGTTAATTTAGTAATTAATTTTGGGATTTTTACCCATTTAGTCATATTTTGCACTTTCTCGTCTAGTTTTAGGTGTTATACTATTTTGTGAGCTTTTGCGCGTAATTTGTGTGTTATTTGTGTAGCACTTAGATATATGAAAGCTATTACACCTATGGAAACTGATTTGAAGTGGAAAAGTAAAGGAAATCCCTTAGTCAAAGTCAAAAAGGATAAGTTTGGATATAATTGGAAAGTAAGGAAGCTGTCAAAATTGCACATATGTCCACTAATTAAATTTCTGTAGAAAATCGGTCTGGAATTAGGAGAATATTTGTATGTTAGAAGATAGATCTTTCAAACGCGGTCGTTTCCATATAAAGAACATAAAAATCCGATAAGTAACAAATGTGATATGACCAAATCAATATCTGCTAAGGTTTATTATCCCTTCCTAAAAGTTAGGAATACAAATTTTGGTAAGATTAGGACTCCTTAACTTGGGTATTAATCCTAATTTATACCATGGCCTATATATATCCATACCTATCTTAGAGAAATCATCCTTGGTCAATCCTTAATCATTAAAATACCAAGAGGAAGCTTACATCAAGAGAAGAGAAGATTAGAATGAATTAAACAACCATTCATGCCTCTCCAATCCGTCAAATTTGTAATTTATTTTGTTTCTTTATCTAGGATGAACTAATTCTATTTATATTGATATTATCATATGGGTATAAACCCTAGATTTGTTATATATCTATTTTAATTTGGGATATCTTTTACATATAATTGAAATTAGTGTTGCTATCTCTGCTTTTATGTGCTTTGATTTATTGTCTGTAGTTCTTGTGGTGTACAACGTATAGGATTACCTTAATAGTAATTACATGGTCACCCAGAAGGAGTGTCTAATTATTGAAACACCGCATAAACGTCTAGTGTGCGGTAGTGATCCAAAAGGGCTTACCTAACTAGATAGACACTAGGGTTTGAGATTAACCACCAATTATTGCGCAGGGTCCCCTTACCCGAGTCCCCTAGTAATTGTTCGGTCGCCACCTAAGTCCACCTGGAAGGGGGTTAGGAGGAATATAGAATCATGGCTATTGCATATCACACAATTCTCCCTTACATAAATAGGTTATAACACAAGGCTAGCGGGGAATACTTGCTAGATTTCGAGCTAAACTCTCATACTACTTTCTTTCTCTTTATTTATTTTCCTGTTTTTACTTTATTTAGTTGATTGTTAGAGTCTTAAAAAACAAACAAATATTTAATATTCTTTTATTTCCTACCTATTATTCTTCTAGCTTTCTTATTTTTTTTATATTGCATAAGTTCTCTCTAACCTTCTTAATCTCTGAGGACTAATTCTACTTATCATTAAAACTTGCTTACGATCTGTGATACTTGCAGTGAGTAACGTGTTCTGGTTAGGGTGTTAGTTGCATCTTTATTTATCATTATTTTATCACCCCCTAGCCGACATCTAGTTTTTTGTGCCGCTGTCGGGGACTACATCGTTAGTGCTTGTGCTTTTATTTAGTGTTTTTATTTCAATTGGTTCTATTTTACGCTTTTGTTTTTAGTTTTGTTATTTCAAGTTATTCAGATGGCAAGTACGAGAAATATTGATCTTACCATCTCATTCAGAGTGCAACCTAGAGGAATCCGCAGTCCATAAATCCAATCCGCTAAATTCAGGCCTGGTCCAGGCCTGATTGAAAAATATTTTAGTTATGGCCAATTTAGTGGTGCTGCACATTAGGATTTGGTTCATTATATCTAGAAACTCATGCAGATATGTGATGCTTACATCATCAAAGGTGTTACACAGGAAAAGATGTACTACATTATGTTCCAGTTCTGTTTTACGGAAGTTCAAGCGATTGGTATGACTAACAACACCCTAATTCAATTCCAGATTGGGATCAACTCCAAGCAAAATTTCTATATCGATTATGTCTGATTATTAGACGCTTAAGAGATATGTTGGAGTTAGAACAGTTTATGCAAGAAGAACGGAAAAGTGTTGGTGAAGCATGGTTATGTTTTAACGAAAAGGAAGCGAGGTGTCTGTTCCACGTCTCCTCACCAGGATATCAATTAACCATGTTCTATGGAGGACTCAACAAAGAGTCTAAGGCAAAGGTAAATAATTTAGAGGGACGTTTTGTGTTATTAGATCAAGAGAATGCTCATATCATCATGGAAAGAGTTATTGAATCTGAAAGAAGTTGGTCATTAGAAACAGAAAAAGAAGAAAAATATACCTTATAAGCTCTAAGGATCGAATAATTAAGCCAACAACTCAAGGAATTACAAGAACAATCATGTTCAGAGAGCATATTTGTAGCTCAGATAAATCAAATACATGCAATACCTCCATGTCCTGGTTGTGGAGAAAGAAATCATTCGCGGAAGAATTGCATTAATAATCAAACTTCGGTTTCCTTCGTATCTCATCAAGAAAACCATTATTCGGATGGTCATTATCATCCTCAAGGAAGTCACGCTAATTACTATTCCCCACAGAATCAGAACTGGGTTGAAAATCAAGGTAGCTATTATCCAACTCAACCTCAAAATTATTATCAAGCTCAACCACAACCAATCTATCACCAAGTTCCAAAGTATGAAGATAATTATCAAGATCCACATTATAATTCATATCCAACACAACAAGCTATATATGATCAACCTTCATCGCAACCTTCAAGCTTGGACCAAAATATAGATAAATTCATGGATGCTCTGAAGGAAAACGTGAAGGTGAGTCAACAAAGATATAAAGAGCAAGAGAGCGTTATTAGAGAGCTCGAGAATACACTATCAAAAATCACTCCATACAGATCAAGCCAAAAGGGCGACTTCCAAGCGATACTATAAACCCTCAAGATGATGCTTGTCATGCAGTTGAATTCAGAAGTGGAAAACAATTACCTCCACCAAGAGTGAAAGAAATTAAACAACCAAAAGAACCAACCCATATTCCTGAAAAGGTGGTTGAAGACACAGTTGAAGATAAAATTGAAGAGGTAATTGAACCAAAGAGTGTCCCTGTAAAGAAGACACCAGAAAAGAAGAAGAGCTTAGGGGTAAACAACACACGTCTTCCACCATTATTCCCATCACGTGTCAAAAACAAGAACAGTGAAAAATAATTCAAGAAGATCCTTGACATGATGAGCAAAATAGATATCAACATACCGTTTTTAGAAGCTCTCAAGAGAATGCCAAAATATCTTAAATTCATGAAGGACATTCTTTCCAACAAACAAAGCTTAGAACTGGGGAATTGATTAGTTTATCTGGGGAGTGTAGTGCTATATGTCAAAGAAATTGCCACCAAAGCTACAAGATCCCGGAAGCTTTACAATAACTATTGCTATTGGCGAAGGATAGACCGGGAAAGCATTATGTGATTTAGGTGTGAGTATCAATCTCATGCCAAAGTCCCTGTTCGAGAAGCTTAACATAGGAGAGGTAGTGCCTACTTTGGTGGTATTACAAATGGCGGATCGCTCCCTCTCCCAACCAGTAGGTAAAATTGAAGATGTTTTAGTTAAAGCTGGTAGGTTTACATTTCCTTGTGATTTTATTATTCTTGACTACGACGCAGATAAGAATGTCCCCATCATCTTGGGTAGACAATTCTTAGTTAAGGGGCGTACACTAATAGATGTTGAGAGTGGTGAATTGATCATGAGGGTTCAAGATGAACAGGTACGATTCAATGTGTTTAAGGCTATGAAATATCCATATACGAAAGATGAATGCTTTAATAGATGTCATGAGCAAATTACAAAAGAATTTTTAAATGAATCAAGCTTTGATGACACCTTAACAGTAGCCTTAGCACTTGATTCACCAGATACATATGACGATTTAGCAGAAGAAGTTGTGGCTTTAGATTCAGATTACGGTAGACCTGAAGCAAGAATTCGTGAACAACTCCGAGAGGCATGAGACATTGAACCAATGAAGGAACCATCTATAATATGTCCTCTTGTTCTTGAGGAAAAACCATTTTCTGCTCATTTTCATTATCTGTATTTAGGTATTAACAAAACTTTGCATGTTATTATTTCTACTAACCTTTTAGGTCCTCAAGAAGATAAGTTACTACGTGTGCTTCAAGCTAATAAAGAAGCAATTGGGTGTACTATAGCCGATATAAAAGGGATTAGTCCTACCATTTGCCAACATAAATTCATTCTTGAAGATGAAAGAGGGCATTCTATAGAAGGGCAAAGAAGACTTATGCCAGCAATGAATGAAGTGGTAAGAAAATAGGTGATTAAGTTATTAGACGCGGGTATTATCTTCCCTATTTCAAGTAGTGAGTGGGGTTAGTCCAATGCAATGTGTCACATAGAATGGAGGTATCACTACTATCCTTAATGATAAAAACAAATCCATTCCATCAAGAACACTTGTGGGGTGGAGAGTGTGCATGGGTTACCGCAAATTCAACAAAGCCACGAAGAATGATCACTTCCCTTTACCGTTTATCGATCAAATGTTAGACAAGCTTGCAGGAAGAGAGTATTATTGTTTCCTTGACGGATATTTAGGCTCTAATCAGATTTTGTAGATCTAGTAGATCAACACGAAACAACTTTCACTTGTCTGTTTGTCACCTTTGCCTATAAAAGGATGTCGTTTGGGTTATGCAATGCACCTGCCACGTTCCAGAGGTGTATGATGGCTATATATTTGGAAATGATTGATAAATTCTTAGAAGTTTTAATTGATGACTTTTCGGTATTTGGAGATAGTTTTGATGAGTGCCTCAACCATCTTGAAAAGGTACTCCTATGATGTAAAGAAACAGATCTTGTTCTTGATTGGGAAAAATGCTACTTCATGGTTCGAGAAAGAATTGTGTTAGGACATAAAGTTTCAAGTGTAGGAATAGAGGTTGATTGTGCTAAAATTGAAATTATAAAAGCATTTACAGAACTTGTTTCCATTAAAGGTGTTATAAGTTTCTTGGGTCACGCTGGATTTTATCGAACATTTATTAAAAAATCCAAAATCGCCAAACCTCTTTGTTTTTTACTTGAGAAGGATACTCCCTTGAATTTTAATGGCGCATGTCTTGAAGCATTTTTTAAGATTAAAGAGAGACTCGTCTCCACACCTATTTTCATACCTCCATATTGGAACGCTTCGTTCAAAATTATGTGTGATGCAAGTTATCACGCAAGGGGTGTTGTGTTAGGCCAAAGAAAAGAGAAGATCTTCCACACAATATATTATGAAAGTAATACCTTTAACGCTACCCAATTGAACTATACAGTGATGGAGAAAGAATTGTTAGCCGTAGTATATGCTTCTGATAAATTTCGTTCATATCTGCTTGGGATGAAAACTATCGTATACACGGATCATTCAGCAATAAAGTATCTTATGGCGAAAAAGGACTCTAAGCCGCGTCTTATTAGATGGGTACTATTGCTACAATAATTTGACATAGATATTCGAGACTGAAAGGGGTGCGAGAACCAAGTAGCTAATCATTTATCCAGGATCGACAGATCTGATGTCAACACAGGACCAGAATTGGTCAAAGAGGTATTCCCTGATGAACAGTTGTTTACTATTAAAGATGTGTTTGTTCCTTGGTATGCAGATATAGTTAACCTCATAGTGAGTGGTGTATTCCCTACGGATTGCAATCCTCAACAACAAAAGAGGTTAATCCATAAAGCAAGACAATTATTTTGGGATGAGCCCTATCTCTTCAAGGTTTGCAGTGACCAAGTTAATAGAAGATGCGTCCATGAGGGCGAAACAAGGAAAATCATTGCAAGCTGCCATGGTTCACCATATGGTGGCCACTTCAAAGGTGATAGATCCGCATCTAAAATTCTTCAATCTGGATTCTATTGGCCTACCCTACACAAAGATTGTCATCAGTTCGTCCAAACTTGTCAATGATGCAAATTCACTGGCAAAATATAAAAAAGAGACGAGATGCCACTCAATAATGTTTTAGAAGTAGAAATCTTCGATGTATGGGGTATAGATTTCATGGGACCTTTCATCTCTTCCCATGGTTATCTTAATATTTTGCTAGTAGTAGACTATGTGTCGACGTGGGTAGAAGAAGTGGCAACACCAAAGAACGATGCCAAGACAGTCATTTTGTTCCTTAAATTAAATATCTTTTCAAGAAATGGTACGCCACGTGTTCTCATTAGCTATAAAGGTACCCACTTTATAAATTTTCAGTTGAGAGCTGCCCTTCATAAGTTGGGGGTGAGACACCGCATTTCAACAGGTTATCATCCCCAAACTAACGGTCAGGATGAGGTATATAACTGAGAGATCAAATATATCCTATAGAAGATCGTGAATAAAACGAGGAAGGACTGGTCATTAAAACTAGATGATGCTCTCTGGCTTACAAAACAATATTCAAAACACCAGTTGGGGCATCTCCATATCGCATGGTCTACGACAAAGCTTGTCATCTTCCTATCGAGATTGAATCTCATGCTTTTTGGGCTATTAAAGACCTAAACATGAACGAAGAGTTAGTGGGTCAGCGAAGGATGATGCAGTTGAATGAGTTGGATGAATTCCGCTTTCATGCCTACGATAATTCAGGTCTCTACAAGGAGAAAACAAAAAGATGCATAATAACCGGATTAATCCAAATATGTTCAAGAGAAGAAAGAAAGTGCTCTTATATAATTCAAGATTCTCGAACTACCCAGGTAAGCTGAAATCTCGTTGGGGAGGACCATATGCTGTTACAAAAATCACACCTCATGACGCGATCGAAATTGAACATCTAACAGAGCAAAGGACCTTCATGTTGAATGGTCATCGCTTAAAGTTATACCATGACAGTGAGGATTCGGAAAGGGAGGCGACGATACGTCCCCAAGAACACGCTTGTACATGTCTAACTTAAAGACGTTAAACAAAAGTGCTCTTGGGATACATCCCTTGTTTAAATTACTTTTTAGTTAGTTTTATGTTTTGCAGTATATATTTTTTTAGTAGTGTATTTTTTTTATGTGTTAACAAGATAATGGGAGAGAAAGGTAGTGTTTTAATGTGCAGAAAATGAGTTTGGGGTCAAAGATAAGGAGAAAGTTGTGCAAACCAGCAGGTTGGTGCGGTACACCGCACCTGGTGGTCCTTTGTGTGTTCTAAAAATAAAGTAATAAGTAAGAAGAACCACAACCGCAAGTGTACGGTTGTCCCAAGTAATATAAGTGGTAAACAGATTCGTTCTCAGGGACGGATTGGTTGACTCTAATGCTTATCAAGTAGTGTTTAATTGCACGTAAAAGCAGATAAATGATTTTAAGTTTGTTTTGTTGGTTATCTTATAACTAAGACAAATAATGAAAAGACTAAATTAATGCAAGTAAATAACTAGACGCAAGAAATTAAAGTGTTTACGCAAGATGAGAAAGCAATACTTGAGATACGCAAGGATTTCATCTAACTCTTATTTATTCCATGTTTCGTTTAAGGGACAAATTGGTAAAAAGTAATGGTCGGGATTCTAAGGTCATCCTTACCCCCGTCAGGGTGGACTAAGGAGCTACTCTTAAATGCTACAAACCCCGTCAGGGTGATTATAGTCCATTATTAAGTGATTAGGTTTATTTTACCCAATTGACCATAGGATTAATTACGCTCGTCAGAGTCAAATAATTTCTATCCTACATTCATTAATTATTTCTGTACCTAAACCCCCCGTCAAGGTGATCCAATCGCCACTAATTGGAATAGCCTAGATACTAAGACCTATGATTGGTTAATTACGTCAATTATAGTTATTAAGAACAAATTAATGAAAAATACCTAATACCCAATTTGATTTCAATTGTAAAAATCCCAAATACAAAAACATAGAATAAAATAGAATCAAAATTAATCCGTAATGCGATCTCAAGCACTAATTAAAATTAGCTCATACGTCGAAAAACTAATAAAATAAATAAAAAGGAATTCATAATTGTTTTACAGAAAGGAAAATAAGAAACCTAATTAGGAAAATGAATTGGCTGCAACGTGGAGATATAGACAGTCACCAGCTCCAAGCTTCTTTTCTTCATGACGCTCTCTTCTAATGATGTTTTAATTTGAAGAATATAATGAGAGGTGCTGAATAATGAGGTCTAAAAGACTATTTATAATGATAAAATCGGATTAGGGCTTTTACTTAAGGTTTAAGTGAAAATTAGAAAAGCCCAAGTCCACTAATTAAACCCAAATCCCGTAACTGCTGCACCACCTCCACTAAAACAGCTCTAGCCGATTCGTTATAACTCCGATTGATCTCAAATCACTTGCTAAATTTCCGTAACTTGATAAGGAATATAATCTATTCAAAGGTCAGCGGCTAAATCAACTCGTAAGTGCCTCGAAATCATCAATCTTTGGCCTGTTTTCCAGATTTGCAGCTTCAAAATATAATTCTTTTCGGGATTTATCTTCAAGCTTTGACTTCATTACACGATCTTTGACTTTATTCTCGTGTTCCTCTCCTAGCTAATATTCAAAACCTACAAACTTTTCACTAAAATACACAAGATTACGCGCAAAAGTTTAATAAATCAAAAATACTAGAAATAAAAGAGGAAATTCGGATTATTGCATATTTAGCCCAAAAGTCTATCAAATTAATCAAATAAACACAAAAAATGATGTCTCCCAAGGGCATAAAATTAGAACATTTAGGGAGACATCAAGACCCCCAACTCAAACCTTTGTCGTCCCAACAAAGCAAAACTAAAAACAAGGTGAATGAAGTAGATGCAAGAGAAAATAGAAGCTAGCAAATAAACCCAAAAGCAATTCTAAAGATAAATCTCATATAGCAAACATTAAGAACTAACATACACATACACTAATCATGCAACATCAAACATAAATAATTTCAATCATAAAATTAACGTTGCAATGCTAGAAGGTTACACTTGTACTTATCTCATTATGATGGCTATAGTTTGTTCCTCGATCCTTACTCGCTTTGAACGCTCTACTTAGTATACAACCTATTAACTTACCATGCACCTAGGAATCACGAGGACTTTACGGTTTTAGCGTAGGCTTAGGGACGGTGTGGTATGTATATTTGGTAAATTTGAAGTGAGCTTTTGGCTCTCTCCTCACTTACCATCAACAACTGTCCACGAGCTTGAGTTTACACTCATATAATGTTCTCACTCAACCCATTTGACGCGATAATGTTGCGACCCATGTCAACCCAATTAATCTAAGATGATTTTTCTAAAATATTCCGCTTTGCTGGTTTATTTTACTCTTTCTTTCTTTTTATTTTCTTTTTCATTTCTTTTCTTCTTTTTTTTGTACAAGATACCCATGACCATCATTTTAATGTGAAAAGTCATGTCTCTTATAATTTTTTTTTCTTTTCTCTTTTTTTTTTTTTTTCAAATCTTGGCAAAGGGTTACAAATAATAATATCCTCTTTTATTTTTGTGCCTTAATATAAACACATAAATTCCACCCAATGAAATTTCCCAAATGTGGACCCTCCACCCCAAACTCAAGCTCGAGACAGGTCTCAGGATCGTGATTCAAGTGCGGGTCATTTGGGCATGCCTAATAATCTAAGGGATAATGGGCTTATATCGTGGCTACAAAAGAAAGGCTTAAGGCTCAAAATTGGGTTAAGACGGATAAAATTATTATAAGGGATAGGAAGCTAAAAGGTTACAAATGGGTAACAAAGAACTGCCCCTATCATTTTCCTAGCTACATGGTTCGTCTCTAGTTCATATCTAAGTGGGTTCTCTACTAATTTAGATCTCACGTTCTACAAACCAAACATTTTACTTAAGTACAAGCTTACTTCTTTTGCATTGTTCATTAATTTTTCCTATTCATTATCTATGTTTGCATGCAATTAAAGCGCATTTTATGTTATTCCCTAAAGTCCACTATCTACTATCATAGATTCATCAAAAGTATGCTTAAAAGGGATATTTAAAATCTTCTACAGTCAAACGCAACTCCTAATTAATTTATTGAAAGCAATTAAAAACAAATAAAGACATAAAAACTGGGATGAGGCAACGAACCCCACCCCAAACTCAAAAATGAGTCGTGTCCCCACGACTCGAAAAGACTCAATAAAGCAATTAAACTAATATACACTAAATGAGAAAAGGATTGGAAAACATATCTGGATCGACACTAGGCCGATTACGTGTAGTCTCATGTTAGGGTTTTGAATACTACTTCATCAAGCTTTAAAGATCATTTAATTGTTGCATCCATCTTGAATAAAGTGTTCTTCATTACCTCGAACTCTTTTGCCATATTTTCCAAATCTTCATCATTTCCTATCTCTCTAAATCATCATCTCTTCTACGAAAATCTTTCCTCAACACCCAACTTTCTATCTTCATCATGTTCTTCGTACCTTTTCCAACCTTCATGGTCATCTTTGATGACCCCAAACTCAATTTTTCACCTACTTAAAGATTACTTGCAAAATATATAATATTAATAGGCTCAAACAATTCACAATTCCTCCGCTAAATAACTAAAATAAATCTTAATTCCCAACTGGTAATAGAAAGAAAAGAAGAGTTCTAGCTATTTTACCGGATTGGCCATGGAATTTATGATGACTTGATACCTTGCACTTGCACTTGCAATCTCCAACCTTCAAAGTACCAAAGCTATTGATGAAATTTGTGTTGCTTGATATTGTTGAAAGTGGCACAGTAGTGGAATTGGTGATTTATTTGAGATGGGTATTTAATATCTATGGTGTTGGAAAGGTTAAAAGGATATAATTTAAGCTTTGGTGAATAAATTTTTGAATTAAAACTTGAATTTCTTGGTGTTTTTGGAAAGATTTGTGATATATTATGTGTTTGGATGATGTTTAGAGCGATGGATTGGTGATATTTTGGTGTTTTGATGATGAAATTTGAGTGTTTTTGGAGCTTTGGTTCGTCATCAATGGTGTTAAGTGGAGACGCAACCACGAGACGCAACTAATGGCAGGCCTCAAAACGCTGGGTCAGAAACTTTTAGCTGTTCATACGAAATTTTTGACTTCACCATTGGATAGAGCTCGAAAAGTTATGCGGTTTAGGCTCAAGAAAAAGTTAATTCCGACCTCCGAGCATCAAGTTATGATCTTCTGAAGTTTTGATACCTGGGGTACAGCACCAAAAACGGGTCCCCGCATTCTACA
Source organism: Nemophila menziesii (assembly GCA_029959085.1). Classification (NCBI taxonomy): domain Eukaryota; kingdom Viridiplantae; phylum Streptophyta; class Magnoliopsida; order Boraginales; family Hydrophyllaceae; genus Nemophila; species Nemophila menziesii. Next base: position 16,334,465 of record JARWIR010000018.1, on the reverse strand, counting down.
AACCGGGTACCCGGTTTCTACTGTGTTGGAACCCAAAATTTTCATTCTTTTTTGTTCTAACTACCCCAAACTCGTGACCTTCACTCCTGTAATCATAAAAAAACACCAACCTTCCTAATTTCTTACAAATAAACACTAAATCAATAACCATTACACTAATTTACACTAGGAATTTAAAAGACATGAAAGCAATTTAAAACTTGGGTTGTCTCCCAAGAAGCACTTTTGTTTATTACGTCTTTAAGTTCGACGTGTTACCTTCCATGAAGATGGTATTGAGGCCCTTGCGGTGTTCCTCCGCTTAAACTCGCCTCTTCCTTGATGTAAAAACTTAAGAACCTTCCCCCTTATAATATTATTCAATCGATCTCTAAAAGGGGGTGGGTAAGTACTTCGTTTCGCCTTCTTACTTTCACAACGAAACTCATTTTCCACCACATTAGAGTAGATAACCGTTCTCAACGGTATAAGATCATTTTTATTCCTTGTTTCAATCTCGGATTCATCTATAAAATGTGGTGGGTAGGTGCTCCTCCTTGCCGTTTTGCTCTCGCGGTGTGGCACCTTGCTTGTATAACACATATTGATCATTTGTGGTAGTGGAGGTGATTCTGATTTTTCATCTCTAATAATGATTCGTGGTGGAGATGGTGATTGGTGAACTATTTGTGGCGGATATTCAATTTCTATTTTATCTTTAACCTTTAATTCTTCAATTGATTCTCCAACCATTTCACATTCGTCTTCACTTTCAACCCAATCTTCCACTATTACCTCATAATAATCTTTCTTTGGATTTTCTATAACCTCGATCTCCACCTCTTCTTGTTTCCGTTCTATATCTTGATCATGTGTATACACCTTAGGAATAGCAATCTTTGTGTTAACTTCTAGGATTCGCGTTGCTAGTCCTTCTTCCACCATGCTAACAAGATCCTCAACCACATGGTTGTCTTCATTTATAATCGGCACGGTGTTCATATTACTAGAACTAATACCTTCCTTCAACACCTCCTCCTCAACTACTTCTTCAGGTTGATCTCTTCCATCTTCATAAGACTTGATACTATTGGCAAAATGCTGAGAATTAATTACGGATTCCATTTCGTCTAGCTTCTTTTGCAGTCTTTGCAAGCGGGAATTTCTTTCATCTGTTAACTTCAGTGATTGTTCATATAAGCTCACGAGTTCTTTAAGTGATCTATCTAATTGGGAAATTTGTGGTGAAGGTGGAGGTTGTTGAATGTTTTCAACCCACTGGTTGTTCCATTCATGCTCGTGTTGATAGTGATATGATAGATGTTGTTGATTGTTCCCGATCCATTGATTATTCCATCCTTGCTCTTGCGGGTATTGATAAGGTTGTTGGTAAGAATTTATACCCCATTGTTGTTGTCCCGAAGAGTCTTCCCAATAGTCAAATGGACCAGGATTTGGGTAATGTTCTCTATACATCTTTAATTAAATTTCTTGATCATTACCTGAATAAAGCACCTGTAAAAACAAAACAAACACAAGCGTAAAACTGAAAATAAAAATGCAACTAATCACTAAAGGATAAACACCGTGGTCACTACGCTACCGTCCCCGGCAGCGGCGCCAAAAACTTGGTGGTCCTTTGTGTGTTCTAAAAATAAAGTAATAAGTAAGAAGAACCACAACCGCAAGTGTACGGTTGTCCCAAGTAATATAAGTGGTAAACAGATTCGTTCTCAGGGACGGATTGGTAGACTCTAATGCTTATCAAGTAATGTTTAATTGCACGTAAAAGTAGATAAATGATTTTAAGTTTGTTTTGTTGGTTATCTAATAACTAAGACAAATAATAAAAAGACTAAATTAATGCAAGTAAATAACTAGACGCAAGAAATTAAAGTGTTTACGAAAGATGAGAAAGCAATACTTGAGATACGCAAGGATTTCATCTAACTCTTATTTATTCCATGTTTCGTTTAAGGGACAAATTGGTAAAAAGTAATGGCTGGGATTCTAAGGTCATCCTTACCCCCGTCAGGGTGGACTAAGGAGCTACTCTTAAATTCTACAAACCCCGTCAGGGTAATTATAGTCCATTCTTAAGTGATTAAGTTTATTTTACCCAATTGACCATAGGATTAATTACGCTCGTTAGAGTCAAATAATTTCTATCCTACATTCATTAATTATTTCTTTACCTAAACCCCCCGTCAAGGTGATCCAATCGCCACTAATTGGAATAGCCTAGATACTAAGACCTATGATTGGTTAATTACGTCAATTATAGTTATTAAGAACAAATTAATGAAAAATACCTAATACCCAATTTGATTTCAATTGTAAAAATCCCAAATACAAAAGCATAGAATAAAATAGAATCAAAATTAATATGTAATGCGATCTCAAGCACTAATTAAAATTAGCTCATAAGCGGAAAAACTAAGAAAATAAATAAAAAGGAATTCATAATTGTTTTACAGAAAGGAAAATAAGAAACCTAATTAGGAATATGAATTGGCTGCAACGTGGAGATATAGACAGTGTCCAGCTCCAAGCTTCTTTTCTTCTTGACGCTCTCTTCTAATGATGTTTTAATTTGAAGAATATAATGAGAGGTGCTGAATAATGAGGTCTAAAAGCCTATTTATAATGATAAAATCGGATTAGGGCTTTTACTTAAGGTTTAAGTGAAAATTAGAAAAGCCCAAGTCCACTAATTAAACCCAAATCCCGTAACTGCTGCACCACCTCCACTAAAACAGGTCTAGCCGATTCGTTATAACTCCGATTGAGCTCAAATCACTTGCTAAATTTGCGTAACTCGATAAGGAATATAATCTCTTCAAAGGTCAGCGGCTAAATCAACTCGTAAGTGCCTCGAAATCAGAAATCTTTGGCCTGTTTTCCAGATTTGCAGCTTCAAAATATAATTCTTTTCGGGATTTATCTTCAAGCTTTGACTTCATTACACGATCTTTGACTTTATTCTCGTGTTCCTCTCCTAGCTAATATTCAAAACCTACAAACTTTTCACTAAAATACACAAGATTACGCGCAAAAGTTTAATAAATCAAAAATACTAGAAATAAAAGAGGAAATTTGGATTATTGCATATTTAGCCCAAAAGTCTATCAAATTAATCAAATAAACACAAAAAATGATGTCTCCCAACGGCATAAAATTAGAACATTTAGGGAGACATCAGCACCCTAGCTGCGGTGCACCGTATCCCACAAGACCGTGTCGACACATGCGCATCACTGTGCCACGTTGTCATCTAGAGTCTTTGTGTGGTATACCGCACAAGCTCTACGGTACACCACAGGAAGGAGAACTGTTACAACAGTGTGGAATTTAGGTGCATGGCCGAGAGTAGCATAAGAAAACCGTGTCGTCAAACTTGCGCGTGACCGTGACACGGTCCAGAAACAGAACATTCAAGCAGTACACCGCATGACCAGTCTGGTGCACTCCGCCATAAAGGAAACTGTTACCACGGATCAAGGTCAACGCCAAGAGCCACATTTGTACTATCCTTTCGTCAAAAACGAAGAATCGTGCCTCGGGTGCATGACGTCATATATGGTACACCGCAGGACATGCACGGTACACCGCAAGGAGGCGGTTTTGAAGAGGAATTTAATCCTTTTAGATTCTTACCTTACAAGAGTTAATCCTAGCCTTTTCCAACTTACCTAGCACAAAATTTCAGACCCAAACCCTATAAATAGACCTTGAAGCTTGATTAAACCTTCAAAAAAAACACAACAACAACATCAAATCTTTCCATCATCTTCCATAAGTACATATTCTTCATCATATCCATTACACAACACCATTAAACACCAAACATCATCAAGTTTTCAATATTTATTCCAATACAAGTCAAGTATTCCTTCCTTTACTATTGATAATCCTTCATCCAAGCAACCACCTCAAGCCACACCAATCTTTCATAACTTTATTCCATACTTGGTGCATCTTAAGTTGTGGGGTAAACAAAGATGACTAACATAACGAATGTTATGGATTACAAGAGGAAGTGTTCAATCCTAGGGAAGAAAAAGAATTTGCCTGGAGCTACAAAAGAGAAGCCCATCGATCTTGATTAGCCAATTGCAAAGAAGCCAAAGATCGAGGAAACATCACAACCACTACGAAGAAAGACAAAGAGAATGAGTGTATCAGTCAAGCCTAAAGCAAAGACACCAATCCACGACCAAAGTTCATCTTCAAAGCGTGGACTACGTGATGAACAAAGTTACAGAAGAATTGGAAATTGATAATGACTATCCATTAGAAGAGGAATGGAAAAATATACTCTATGGAAAGGTACCACGTTCTAATCCTTCTCCTTAATTGCTTATATGCATTAGTTTAGATTAAATATTAATGCTTAGTGAGTCTTTTTCGAGTCATGGGGACACGACTCACTTTTGAGTTGGGGATGGGGATTTGTTGTCCTCGTCTTCCTTTTTGTTTTGCATAAAATTTAAAACTTTAAGGTTTGAATTGGCATAGAATATGGTGAATGTAACTATTGAGCATGTTTTGATTAAGTCAATGATAGTAGTATGTTTTTGAACGATGTCACAAATATGTTTAGTATGCATGTATGAAAACGTGAAGTAAAAGATAGTGAAGATTAATGAGCAATGCGTATGAAGTGTCAAGTTTGAACTTAGGGAGATTTAATCGGTGTGTAGAAATTGAGGTTTGAAATTAGCTGAAAACTCACTTGTCTACGAACTAATAGTGAAAATTTACGAAATCTGGTAGTTAGAGAAGTAAATAAGGCCGTTTTTTCGTATTGAAGCAACTTGAAGCCTTTTTAGCTTTCTCACCCTTTTTATTATTATTATTATTATCTGTCTTAGCCTCTCCACATTACAAGCCATACCCCTTAGTTTATAGGATTTATCAATATGACCTGCACTCGAATCGCTGAACCTGAGATAAGTTGTTTTAGAGATTGATTTTGGGGTGGTGGGTATCATCATTGGGAAATATTGGGATTAGGATATTGTAATTGTGATATTATTGATGATGATAATGAGTTTATTATTTTAACCCTTTGCTGGGGTAAAAGTAAATGAAAAAATATTGAAAAGAAAAAAATATGAAAAAGTAGCATGATATCTCACATTAAAAAGAGAGACATAGCTAGCTATCAAAAGAAAAGAGATATATGAAAAAGATTGAAAAGATTTGGCCCAGAAAAGTGGAGTTTGTTATGTAATCATCATAAAAAGGTTTTGTTGGGTTATTTGGGGATGCAAATCAGAGCATCAAAATTGGGTTGAGTGAGAACATCTTTGAGTGAAACTCAAGCTATAGGGCGATTCGTTGATGGAATGTGAGAAGAGAGCCAAAAGCTCATTTTTCATTATCCAAATGTACCATACCGTACCTAAGCCACGATATAACCATAAAGACCTTAGGATTTCTAGCTACTTAGTGGAGGAACAATGGACCAATTAGGGCATAGATGAGTGGACTATTGGATACTATATTAGGACCTATGATTACCAAATAGTCATGAACACAAACTGAGTTGAAGACCTCTCCTTCTGGCTTTGCGAAGTTAATCTGGACTTGAATTTATAGACTGTAGATCATGTGTAAATTAATCATATGTGTGCATTATTATTTTATCAATACTACATGATACTTTTTAGATATTTTGCTCTAGGATCATTTATTGTTTTCTATTCTTCTTCTTCTTCCATATTTATTGTTGACTACCTTACTTTCTTTTCTTTATTGTATCGGGACAATACAACTTTGAGTTGGGGGTCTCTATTTGTGATATATTAATCTATACTTGAGACATAATTTTAAGGCTATTTAGTAATTAATTTCGTTATTTTTCCCCATTTAGTCATACTTTGCACTTTCTTGTCTAGTTTAAGATATTTTGCTATTTTGTGAGTTTTTGCGCGTAATTTGTGTGATATTTGTGTAGCACTTAGATATATGGAAGCTATAACACCTATGGAAACTGATTTGAAGAGGAAAAGTAAATGAAATCCCTTAGTCAAAGTAAAAAATGATAAATTTGGATATATTTGAAAATTAAATAAGATGTCAAAACTGCACATATGTCCACTAATTAAATTGTTGCAGAAAATCGGTCTAGAATTAGGAGGATATTTTTATATTAGAAGATATATCCTTCAAACATAGTCCTTTCTATATAAATAACGTAAAATATGATAAGTAACGAAGGGATATGACCAAATCAATATATGTTAAGGTTTATCCCATCCTACAAGTTAGGAATACAAATTTTGGTAAGATAAGGACTCTTTAACTTGGGGATTACTCCTAATTTAGACCAATGGACTATATACATCCATTCCTACCTTAGAGAAATCATCCTTGGTTAGTCCTTAATCATCAAAATACGAAGATGAAGCTTACATCAAGAGAAGAGAAGACCATAAGGAAATGGACAACCATGCATGCCTCTCCAATCCTTCAAATTTGAAATTTATTTTATTTCTTTATCTAGTATGAACTAATTCTATTCAGATTGAGATTAGCATATGGGTATGAACCCTAGACTTGTTTTATATCTTTTTTGATTTGGGATGTCTTTTACATTTAATTGAAATTAGAGTTGTGATCTCTGTTTTTATGTGCTTGGATTTACTTTCTATAGTTCTTGCGGTGTACAAAGTATAGGATTACCTTAATAGTAGTTAGATGGTCACCCGGAAGGAGTGACTAATTATTGAAACACCACATAAACGTTTAGTGTGCGGTGGTGATTTGGAAGGACTTGCCTAATTAGATAGTCACTAGGGTTTGAGATTAACCACTGATCATTGCGTAGGGTCCCTTTAACCAAGTCCCCTGGTAATTGTTAGGTCGTCACCTAAGTCCACCCAGAAGGGGGTTAGGAGAAGTATAGAGTCATGTCTTTTGCATATCACACAATTCTCCCTTACATAAATAAATTATAACACAAGGCTAGTGGGGAATACTTGTTATCTCGAGCTAAATTCTCATACTACTTTCTTTATCTTTATATATATTCTTATTTTTACTTTATTTAGTTAATTGTTAGAGTCTTAAAAACCAAACAAATAATTCATAGTCTGTTATTTCCTGCGTATTATTCTTCTAGCTTTCTTATTTTCACTTTATATTGCATAAGTTCTCTCTAACCTTCGTAGTCTCTGAAGATTAATTCTATTTATCATTAACACTTGTGTAAGATCTTTGCTACTTGCAGTGAGTAACGTGTTCTGGTTAGGGTGTTAGTTGTATCTTTATTTATCATTATTTTATCACGTCATAAATGACACCAAATGTCTATTCTACTCATAAAGAAAATCAAAGAATAAATACCCAACACTAATGACATGAGGTATAGAGATAGATAGGTGTAGAATATATGCGGTGAAACTCTAGTTTTTTATTCTTCCTTCTCTATATCCTCTGTATCGCTCCATATGATGAATTTCTTGATAAAATCCAATATATGGCGGCCAAGGGATATAATAATAATGTTAGGAGCTTATATAAATTGGTAAAACATTTTATGGTTTTAATGGGCTAGGTTAAATGACCAATCCCATCCTAAAAAGGTTTTCCTCCTAGAGGGGGCTGGTTCGAGTCACGCCTTCATAAGTTGTTCGTTATAGCTCTAATTCTAATCCGTCGGTGGCCACGCATTCCTAATTCAGATCCTTGTATGATATAAAAGCTCTTATTTGACAATCTCACATGGAATAGAAAACAATTGACTTTCTAATTCTTGTCGACAACTCTTTCACTTTCTAAAAATGGTTTTTTAGTCCCTTAACTCTAAGTTTCCTTCTTTGATCTCCTTTCCTCAACTTCTTATCCATTATTTGGAATCTAATATTATTCTTGCACCTAAGATCTTCAAATTTAACACACAATTTATGCACAAGTATCTCTACATCTGACAAATCTCCAAAACAAGGTAAGAAATGGGAGTATATAAAATAATAGGGAAAAATACCTCAACTAAGCACAAAAGAAACCTAAAAAGATATCTCACAATGGGATTTATTTATCATAAAAAGGGAGGCGTCATATATTCAATAAAAATAAAGTGTTGTAGCATTGAATCAAGATCATGAATTTATTATCTTTGTTGCACAATTACTCCAACATAAATAAAGAATTTAAGCAATTAAACATAACAATGAATTCCTTTCATCATTGAGATATTGAGATTATCCTTCACTATACTTTTTCTTAGTCTTCCATGCTTGATAATATAAGACCATAGGCAACCTAATTTTAGTATTCATGTGTTCCTGGATAGTCGTATTATGTTCAGATCATATTTTTTTATTACAATCTTGTTTTGGGGATTTAAAGAACGGGACGGGGCGTGGGGAAGAAGGATGAGGGTCGGGTGGGTTATGGGGCTTAGTTTATTTTGCATGTCAAGGTGCGTGGATAGTTAAACCATCCCCATTGACATCCCTAATCAAGGGCGAGCATTCTGGAGGGAAGAGACATACTTAATAAGGAAGGCATCATCTAAATCGGCATAGTGAGAGTACCAACATATGGGGGCAGAGATGGCTGAAGTCTGGTATGGTCTAAAAGAAGTGAACCCACTCAAATATCAAGACAGTTGGTCAGTTGATTAAACCACGGGAAGATGATTTGGATCCTGAATTTTGGATGTTATCTTTCCAAAGACAATCGGAATCGAGATCGATCGACTAGTCATCCTTCAACCAAAGTTTGAAGACACTTTCATCTTGCCACATACTAGGTCTGGCGAATACACGAAAAAATTAGGATACCTACCTTTGTCAAGTAACAAGATTTCAGACACGACATAATCAATAGTGCGAAGGAAGTAAAGAATCTAGATGTGTGCGAAGCCATCAGGAAGTCTAACGTACCATATAAGGTATGCATGTTTGCATGGAAGACATGTAAAAACGTACTGCCAACCATGAAGAATCTAAAGTCTCGACGATGTGAATGAAGATTAATGTTAGTGGTGTGACAAACGATCTGAAACAGTCATTTATTTGCTACTAACATGTTAGGTATGTAGGGCTGGCTCTCTAGCTAGGTATAAGGGAGGCTGTTACGGGTACTTTGGACGATTGAATTCTCAAATTTTTGCAGGATTTTGGTACCAGTGCGAAGGATCATAGAACAGACACAATATATTTAATAATGATGATCTAGAACATTTGGAAATGAAAAATGAAGGTAATTCATGAAATAGGTCTTTAGCGACCGAGGACGTGATTAGAGTTTGTAAACCCCGATTGGGAATGGTGTCACATTCATTACATTATTTTGAGTTAGTTAAGGGAATTATCATCTTCGTGAAAGGGACTCTCTTATACAATGGTTTGCTTCTTTCCAAACTTTTTCTTTATCTTGGTGTGGGTCTACTGATGATAAGACTACTTCTTTTTGCTTGGAGAGTGCCACGTACATGGTGGAGATATCACATCTATGGGTTTACATTTTTAAGGAGTACAAGTTACTTTATTGAATTTTAGGGTTTATAATCGGGATGCGGTTGACACACTTCTTTTGAGTGAAGTTTTTTCGTTCTATCCTTGTAAGAAGACGAGATTATTAATCTAGATGAGTGGATTATTGCTTGGGAGTTTCTTTGCACCCTACGTGTTCTTCTTCACAATGAGTTTTTACTTAAACAGTTTCATGCCTTGATCTGGTTCAGAGACCTGTGTGGAAAATTCATGAATATTTGGGACTGGTATGACGTTATTTCGAAGTGTAAGGTCCTGAGGGATATCTACTTGTCTTCTAGAAGGATACTTTCCTTTCTTTTCTTGTGGAGCAAGACTTCAATTTTAGTGATTACGTTGCTTTAGATCCCCCAGGTCTTATAGACCCTTGAAAGGGTGATTATGGCGTGTCGCTTTGGGATTTTGGTTGACTAGCTTAAATGTGTTTTGAGGTTAGAGCATCATTCTTTCTTCTTTATTGAAAGTTTATCTAATCATGTTAAGCTTCTTATGAACGCATCAATCAAAATTTGTTGTTTTTATCAAATAGTAGATTCATGTGAAGGTTTTCCTCTATGGCGGGTTAGTCTTGCAGACTCTAAAAAAACCCTTTTGTCCTAATTACCTCTACATTAGTTGTTTTCCCCTCTGAATGAATGGTGATTGGTGGATCGGATTTTTGGCATTTTTTGACAGGTTTGGCGAGCCTCATCTCAATACGGCAAACCTCGTATTATTATTTTTCAAGCAACCCCACCTCCCGAAAAATCATGAATCTGACCTACTTATGAAATATATTGTTTCAAGCAACCTCTAATTTTTATGACGCTCGAAGGGTGAGAGACCCAAGAATATTAAGAATGTAATGAGACTTACTAACACGGATCTGGATAGAAGGTCAAATTCGAGAAATCTTCTATTTGTTTTAGAAACGATACACTGGAAGAAGTATGTAGAGCAACTGTAGACTTCCTCCACAACAAGGAAACTCAGCAAAACAATGCAAAATTTCTAGAGAGAGGTTGGAGAGCTTCCCTAGATCCTCCCGATGTAGCGCCTATCTCACCGCTATTTCTTCACGGATCTTCACTAAAATGACGGACCCGGTTAACTCGTCTCAAGATCGCAGGTCTTCCCCGTCCGATTGGGACCTGGGAGATGTTCTTCTTCCCCACGCCTCCTCCGACAATGAGCCACCAGACCCCACGAACCTCACGTCATGGGAAAACCCAGATCCCCGTTCCTCCTCGGGCATGTCTAGCCTCACGCTAGGCCGTAACCCAACGGGAAATGGTCTCTTTATAGCTTCCTTTGGAAAAAATTTGGAAAAAGATAAGGAAGAATTAGTGGCACACCAAGTGTTTGACAAAATTTTTAAATCTCATGCTTTAATATTAAATGAAGTAGACATTGAGGACACTTCCGTGTAAAACAATGTGGTCAATTTAGGGCGTGAAAGGACCACCAAAAAATATGTTACGACCGGAATACTTGACGCCAACACTAAGTGCTCGGGTGAATCCCTCTCAATGTGTAAAATGGAGAATAGAGTAGATTATAAAGATATTTTTGTAAACAATAGAAAGCCATCAGTTGGAAAGGAACTCAGGTATTATGAACTCGTGGATGGAGAAATGTTGCAACTTTTAGAGACCGATGTGTTAACAATAGAGCAAGCTTTTGGATTCTCTCTTATAGGGTATGTAGCAGGAAAGAAATCCCCGGACATGGAAGATATAAGAAGAATCATAAAGGTATGGAATTTCGAATGTGAAGTTATAAAGAACCCTTCTAGATGGTTGATATTTAAATTTGATAAGGATGAATATAAAAATAATTTTCTCACAAAAGGGTCGTATCTTTCGTATGGGTGCCTCCTATTTCTCATGGAGATTCCAGATTTTTTCGATTTTGGAAATCTTGATATAAACAAGATTCCTACTTGGGTCATTTTGAGAAAACTCCTAGAACAAGTTAGAACAGACGAAAGATTAGACAAGATTACCTCGCAAGTGGGAAAGCCAATTCGAATATATGGGATTACATTTGAAAGTGAGGATATTAGTTACGGGCGAGTCCTCATTGAGTTGAATTTGAGTAAGGATCGAAAGTTAAAAGTAGAATTTGGATCGCACACGGGAAAGAAGCATTGTGTTAGTGAGGAATATGAAAATCTACCTCCATGTTACTCTAAGTGTAAAGTTTTCGGGCATAAGGGTACTCAAAGTTGAGGAATAGGCGACAAATAATCGGTGGAAGTTATAAAAATTTACCGCCTATCAAATATACAATTAAATAATAGACGGAAGATATTTGTTAACACATGCCTATATATTAAAATAGGAGGGAAAAGATCCCACCATGACCTAAAATATAAATAATGAATTGCATATGATTAAAATAAGAAAAAAAAAACATTAAAATGGCTCCAAAAATATACTGAAAACTAATAAAATATTTAAAAGCAGAGTATTAATACAACTCCATGGTTGAAAGAATTAGAATAAAGCCTGAATCATGTTTACATCTCAGCCCCAACCCACCGTGCGGTGGGCAATATCCAACCCCACCATGCATGGTTTAACACTGCTGTCATTAAACTGCACAAGTATCATTTGGAACACTCAACATATCGATATACCATTAAATTAAATAGAAGATCTCAAAAATCTAATTTTAAGGTATAAAATCAGGTTTTTTAATTGTGTGCCTTCTAATTACAAAAAAAGACTTTTCTTTTTTATTTTGGTATTGAATCACTCCAATTTCTTATCTCCACTTTCCTGTTGTTTTAGGTTTATTTAAAATTTCAATTTTTTCTTTTCATTTTTTCGCTAATTATTGTTCCTAAGCAATTCTCCTAACTATTGAGAATTCCGACGAGTAATTCTGATGCAATGGCAATAGCGTACAGGCTGGGATTCATGTCATATGAGTTTTACGGACTTATGAATTTCTTGCTCTTACATGTTAAATCCTTTTTTTTAAGCAAATTTACTGTACACAATGTCACAGATTGATGTCATATGAATTGTGTTGTGTTGCAGGTACACTGATTGATGGAAGAATTTTGTTACCTCTAAGATTCTTGAGCATTTAATTGCACATGAGGTATACAATAAAATGTGGACAAACATTTTGAAATGGAGGGAGTATAAGGGGAAACCCACCGAGTGTTCTTAATGATTATTAAAGCTTGGAATACAAGGGGTTTCGGCTCAACACATAAAAGACGAGGAGTATTTGATATTATAAGACGTAAAAATATTTATATTCTTGGTATTTTTGGAGACGAAAAGTAACAAGGTTTGAGTGGATTATTTTATGAATAGTATGCTTAGAGGATGGAAGACTGTAAATAACTTTGATCTTGTTTAACATGGAAGAATTCTTGTTGTTTGTGACCCGGATAAGGTGCAGTTGGAGGTTATTGAGAGAACACCACAAATAGTTCCATTTCGGTTTTTTAATATATGGGTGGAGAATGATAATTATAATGTAACGGTGGAAAATGGATGGAATAGGACCGTGATTTCGGGTACTAAACAATACATTCTTTGCCAAAATCTCAAAACTTTGTAATTTAATTTGAAAAAGCTTAATAAAGAACATGTTTCTCATATTTCTGCAAGAGCTAAGAAGGCTAAGGAGGATCTTGAAAAGGCCGAGGTAACTTTCCAACAAACTTAACTAATGATTGTATCTTTGATGTTTTAGTTGGGCTTCGGAATAAGGGGAGACTTCTTGAGAAAGCCGAGATTAGTTTTCTTCAACAAAAAGCTAAGCTTGGCTATAATGTTAAAAGTGATAGATGCTCGAAACCGTTTCATGGATTAATGAAAAATAGACAAATGAGGAGATTTATTACTAATATTATTTGTGCTAGTGGGGAATTATCAAATTCAAGTATCCAAGTGTATGAAGAAATTATTAATCGTTCTCAAACTTTATTGGGAACAAAGGATACAATATTACATATTGAATCCGATGTTTTTAATTATGGGAGTATACTTTCTCAAGAGCAATGTGTTGAGTTTTTTAGAGATATTACCAATAGTGAGATAAAGTAGACTATTTTTAGAATATCATATGATAAAGCACCCGGACCCGGTGAATTTTCGTCTCTTTTATTTAAGCGTTCGTGGCATATTATTGGAGAAGATGTTTTATTAGCGGTACGTGAATTCTTCACTTCCGGATATTTACTCCGTCAACTAAATACTACGATAATCACTGTAATTCCCAAGTTTGATGATCCGACGTATAGATCATTTTCAACCTATTTCTTGTTGTAACGTGGTTTATAAGGAGATTACCATGATCATGGCAGATCAGATCAAATTGATGCTTAATAATTTAATAGATATATCTCGAAATGCTTTTGTGGAGGTAAAATCTATGATTGAGAATATACATCTAATGGAAGAGCTTTTAAGGGGGTATAACAATAATAGTATCTCCTCTAGATGCACTATAAAGATTGATTTTCGAAAGACGTATGATTCGATATTTTAGAATTTCCATCGTGAGGTACTAAAGGGATTAAATTTTCCGGAAAAATTTGTGAATTAGATCATGTCCTGTGTTTCAAATCCTTACGATTTGGTTGCTATAAATGGATAAATTCATGGATTCTTTAAAGGTGAAAAAGGATTAAGACAAGGTGACCCTATTTCCTCCTATCTTTTTATCCTTTGTCTTGAATATTTCTCTAGACTTCTAAAAAAAATACGAGAATTGATTTTAAATACCATCCTAAAAGTGAGAATCAAAAGATCACACATTCAGCCTTTGCGGATGATTTAATGATGCTTTCAAAAGGAGATAAAAAGTCGATAAAAATTCTTATGGATAGCTTAAATACCTTTGGGGATTGTTCGGGACTTCGTTTAAATGTTGAAAATTATATTATTTATTATATTTGGGAAATAAATGATGATATTGAAAAGGGTTTGACACCTACACTCTTGGAAATAGGTGTGATGCCTTTTCGTTATCTTGGTGTCTCGCTTGGCTCTTCAGTTTTACTCTCAAGAGATTATAAACCTCTTTTTGACAAGTTGAAAGGTTGTGTGAGGTCTTGGAGAGCTACTACTCTTTCTTTTACGGGGAGATTGGAACTAATTAGATCGATTCTCCAATGTTTATTTGTTTTTGGTTTAGTATATTTCCGATTTCGATTGGTGTTTGAGATCGTGTGATTAGCATGTGTCGGAATTATTATTGGGAGAATAAAACTCCTCAAGTTAGTTGGAGCAAAGTTTATGTACCAAAAGATGAAGGTGGACTTGGGTTAAAAAGTTTAGAAGCATGGAACAAAGCATTACTTTTCAAAATGCTTTGAAAAATTATGGAAAAAAATGATTCACTTTGGGTTAAATAAATACATGGAGAATATTTTCAAGCTTGTGGATTTTGGAAATGGAAACCGAGAAAGGGTGATTCTCCTTTATTGAAAAATGGTTGGGAGCTAAAGGATATTATTTGTGGGTCCTTAGGAGTGGAAGGCCGGGGAGTACTTTGGATTTGTGATTTTCGTCAGAAAATGCGAGACACATTACACATGGGATAGCAAGTGAGGAATTTTTTTTCTTTACATAAAAAAGACTTATGATTTATTTCGTCATAAATATTTTATTAAACCTTGGGAGAATATTATTTGGGACAGGTGTGTATTTCCTAAACATGCAAATATTGTGTGGACGGCTTTGAGGAGAGGCTTAAAACTAAGGATCACATTACTTATTTGGAGTTGGATCGTCTTTGTAATTTATGTGGGTTGATTTTGAGTCAAACAAGCACCTCTTTTTCGCTTGTGTTTATTCAAGGGCTATTTGTGTTGAGATAAAGTCTTGGCTAGGATTAGATAAAGAGATGAACACGCTCCTAAGTGCTTTGAAATGGCTTAAAATGCTTAAAGCTAGAGAAAATTGGAGGAGAAAAACATAGAGGATTGGATTTGGAGCTACCTTGTATTGTATTTGGAAAGTGAGAAATCACCTAGCTCACTACTAAAAATTCACCTATTGACGTCACTTAATTGGCGGCAGTTTTAAGTAACTCCAACCTATTATACGAGGGTACTTTTATATAGATAGCAGATCATCCAATTGATGTTAATTGGATAGAGTAAAGACGGCTCTTTCGATCAAACCCCTGTCTATAATCATAAATATTTAAAATTTATTCAAACTATATTTTTTGGTTTGAAAAAAAAAATCAACGGTAATTGTGTTTTTTGTTGACATTCAATATGTAACTAGAAAATTGTATTTTGTCTTAGATTCTTTTATCTTCAACTTAAAAAGATAAAAAACAGTAAAATTTTCTTTCATATAAAAGACTACAACTAATTTTTAAACAACTGGTTTTTAAACGTCCACTATGCTGACAAAAAAAAACATCCACTATAAAAACAAAAAACTTTTGTCCAAAAAAAAAACTTGCCTTCTTTTAAAAATTTATTTATTGAATAGTAGATTATTTTATTCAATAGATTAGGCTATCAATAGATATATTATTATTAAGTAATTAGATAAACCTTTTATTATAGAATCCAACTTAAACATATATGTAAGTAATTTATATATATTAGATAAATTTTAATATCTTTATTATATGTATAAACTAGGTAAAACCCGTGTCTGAAGACACTTAGAAAAAATTAAGGATTACGTATACATCAAATCAAGGTCCAACCTCGTAAGATCTCGTACAATATCTTCAGTTAGTTTCCTCGTATTGGGTAAATTTATGTAGGTATATGTGAGGGGTAAAATTTTTTTTTTAAAATTCGTTAAATAAATTCACATCTAAACCGTTTATGAACAACTTGAGCTATATATTGAACTTATTTGGTTAAATATCTTGTCTAATTAACAAACCAAATTTGTTTTCGTATGATTTTAAGAATTGTTCATTCATATTTTCAGCTTTTGACGAATATAATGCTTCTAACTATCCCATAATCAGTGGCAGAGTCACAACCAAGGTATGGGGGCGATGGACCCCCTGAGTTTTAAAAAATAAATTTATCAGCTCTAAATAATAAAAATAAAAATATTTATAACATAATTGGCTTCTAGATTTTTGTTTGGCCCCCTCTAACTTTTACAAAATATTGTAACCTCCCCATAAAATATCTCACCTTCCTAAATTCTTTATATAAAACATATGCTTAGTACCACATTTGCTTAACCACAATCTAATAAACCCATAAAATCAATCACTTATCCAACAATAATATAGTGTTCTGAAAAATATAGAGACTTTTAGAGCAAATTCTTTAAAATATAGCGACCTTTACGTATTTTTTGCAAAATATAGGGATGTATAGTGCAATTAACCAAAAAAAAAAATCAGGAGTGTTGCCCCCGAACCCCCTTAGTCCCCCTTGAACAAATATCATGCCTCCTCCCCTGCCCATAATGGGTAACCTTGTAAGTGATAAAATAAAAAATACAGTCTAATCATGGGAAGATGATTAGTATGACTTCAAATATACTTTTTTATTTTTTGGATTGTTTTGATTAAAATCAATGACTATGTGAAGATATAATATACCCACAAAATCTTAATGCAACAATTTGGGAGAACTAATGACCCTAATGACCTGTTCTTGAAGGCACTACAAAAATTAAATGGGAGTTAGATCTCTAGAAAATTGTACGAAATCGTTTATGACTAATACACCCTTCACTACTAAATCTTACTAACGTCTAAAGTGCAATTGCAATTACAGAAGGGTCTGAGGGTAAGCATTTGAGGGTTAGTAATGTACCGTCCCCTCATATATAAGATGGATGATGCCAGGATGTTACACGATGGATTTATAATTGGTGCAAATAAAATACACATACTTAAATCCATTAAGTTTTGTATACTTACTTTTCAAGAAAACTCATTATTTATGATGAATCACATTATGTGTCTAATATGAAAATATTCAATGAAAGCAGTAAGTCTCTTCCTTCTTCTTGTTAAAAGTCAATAATATTTCATTTGTTATTCTTTTTTTTTTCATAATTAATGCATTTTGTGTGATTTTGAAAATAATTGGTGCAAAACGTGTATTTTTTCTACCTGTTGAATTTTGTTCTAAAGTCACAATTGTAATGATACCAATCATAGTGGTTGGTTCAAAAACATTTTAACCATAGTGGTTGGTTCAAACATTTTGACTTTCAACACAAATCACGTAAGTTCACCGAGAATCTATAACACACATATTCGTCATATGTTTTATGTTTTAACTGATCCTCTCTAGATGAGAAATTATGAATATTTTGTCATAATTTACAATTACATATACGATGTATTAAGGAAAAAGCTTTTTATAAGTCAACTACGGTAATAAGACTTAGCCTACAAAAGAGTAAGTGCCAAGAATTTAAACGGTGAAATAATAAGTACGGTGAAAGCAGGGATCTAGGTCTAATTAAAGCTCTCCAATATTTACAAATTTGTTTATCTAATCTATGTATGGTGAAATAATAAGTATAAAATGCATCGAAAAGTAAGATGAAGGCTTAATTCATCCTAGGATGTTACTCGCCTTGAGCTCCTTCAATTTATGCATAATGTTTTTTTAGTAAATGTAATATAATTATATTATCAGAATCAGTATGGATAAATTTAGTAAATCATATGTCTTTCTTACTAATCACTTGAAGTAATGTTACACCACAAAGAATTTCAAGTTGCTGCCACCTTACAATTCTCCCTCTAAAAAAGCAATCTATATCTTCTCTGTCACCACACTCCATTGATTGCCAAATAGGACCCGAAAAATTTCTTAAAAGGCTCCGTATTTTATTTGGATATCGTAAAGTTTCGGCCAACACTCTGTCTTTCTCAATTGAATACTTTCGGCCGGCGATCTGTCGTCTTTATCATTCTTGAAATTCAACTTCAACCCGATAAACCTTATTGCAATTTTCACAAAAAATAGACAAATATATCCCAGAGATACATATTTAGCTATATAACATAACAGAAGGACCAATGGAGCAATCATATAATCCAATAACACAAGAACCAATTTCACAATTGATAGGGTTATATATTAACCTCTATCCCATAACATAATAATAAATGGTGTAATTTAGAGGGATTATGGTATAAGTGATTCAAAAAATAGTAATATTGGGACCATTAGTGAAATTTTAAACCGAAATTAAGTTAAAAAAATCAGTTATCTACACACTAATATCTAAACTTGATCAGTCCTTCACATTTGATACACCTTTAATAACAACCTGGAACCTTGTGTTATTAGAAATAACCACCAGTTGTACAAAAGAAAATGGTTTCCGGAAAAACGAATTAAAAGAAAAAGGTTTTTGAAGTAATCTAACTATTACAATAAACTGAAATGCGATTACAAAAATCGAATAACAATTACACGGAAATGCGATTATAAAAATTATTACATGGAAATATAGACGAAAACACACTTACACAGAAAAGAAAAACAAGTCCTGAACCTCGGCGGACCAGTATCTCTAACGAAAAACTACTAGCATAAGTGTATAGAGAGAGAGGGTGAGGCAGAGTTGGTTTTCCTTCTTGTATTTTCGTAGCTGTAGAGAGTGAAATGAGAGCTCTATATATATGGGTGAGGAGAGGAATACGCAAGCCTTCAGAAACGTCCCAAATAAGTCCCACGATTCCCTCCCGGAATTGACTTGATTGGGTTGACGTTTTTGATTGCCTTGTAACCCCCACATTCTTGTAACTGATCCGATTTGACTTTCCAATTCCCACGTGATGTAACAGTTGCTGGAGTTAATGCACCGATTTGACTCCTTTGATATTCCCACGTGTTTGACTTGACAAAGTAACAGCCTTTCCCTTTAACGCGTGCGAGATTGGTGGAGATTTGTCTCTACGTTTTAAGTGGAGTAGTCAACCACTATTATAAGTGCTGGTACAAAATCCATTTCATTTTTCATTTTTTGACTCCCCAAACTCCCCACG
The DNA here is from genome assembly GCA_029959085.1 of Nemophila menziesii. Lineage (NCBI taxonomy): Eukaryota > Viridiplantae > Streptophyta > Magnoliopsida > Boraginales > Hydrophyllaceae > Nemophila > Nemophila menziesii. The sequence goes on along the minus strand of JARWIR010000018.1, from coordinate 16,315,020 downwards.
ACCCACGCCCCACGCCCTACGCCGTCGCCGTCGCCGGTGCCGGTGCCAGTGCCGGGCCGGGCGGGTGGGTGGTGGTGGTGGTGCGCGCGTGTGGGCTAAATCATTGCCTTGCCATGTACATGATTATTGGATCTTTGGACTTAGTTTAGAGCACAAAGTATAAAAATAGAAAAGCCCCTTCATTACCCACTGATGTGGGAAAAGGTTAGAAGCCTTCTTTTTATATTCAAATGTTCCAACAATCCCCCACACATTTGAAATGTCAACAAAAGGTTTGGTGAGAAGGTTCCGATAAGAAGAATGGGTGAATTGTACTTAAGTGTCAATATCTTGCGATTTGAATTGACACGTAGTGAAGTGAGGCAACCACCGAATTCCGTTTAAGTGAACTTACTCTTGAACTTTAACGGTTATCGATCGAGACCCTCACAGCACATACTCTACCCGATTCAAGGTTATGGTTCCCTCTAACCTCACCTTTTGGTTAATCAAGTCCCTCTCAAAGGACCACCCTTTACGGGCTATGAACTTGGTGGATTTATTCATTTGAGAGTGGTGCAAGGACGTCTCCTCAACACTCTTCCATGAATATTTTGGGTTTCAACGTTACCCTTGAATTCATCAAGTCCTTCACAAAAGAACCACCATAAGGGCTATGAATTCAAATGTGAGTTCAACACTCGGTACGCCTTTTTCATCAAGTCCTTCTCAAAAGGACCACCACAAGTGGCTATGAAGAAGACGATTTAGGTTTGAGCCTTAGGGATGGGGAGATCACATTGACTCATTAGTCACATGTTCCCACTTAATGGGTTTTAGTCCCATCCCCCTCTACGTCTCCAGGACTAGTCTCCTGGTCAAGCCTTTGGTGAATGGATCAGCTAGATTCTCCTCTGATCGTACAAATTCCAAGGCTATCACACCATTCTTCAGTAATTGTCTTACTGACCCATGTCTGATGCAAATATGTCTCTTCTTCCCATTATAGGCTCTATTATGAGCGACTCCAATGGCTGCTTGTGAATCACAGTGGATACATACAGGTGTGGCACTTCCTTCCCAAAGTGGCACATCCGATAAGAGACTTCTCAACCACTCAGCTTCTTGCCCAGCTAAATCTAGTGCTATGAACTCAAAATCCATGGTGGAGCGTGCTATACAAGTCTCTTTGGAAGACTTCCACGATACAGCACCCCTAAGGAGAACACATAACCACTGGCGGAGTTTACTTTGTCATTGTCTGAGATACAGTTTGCATCACAAAAACCCTCAAGGACTGCAGTGAATTTGTTATAGTACAGTCCTAGATCGAAGGTACCCCTCAAGTATTTCAATAGACGGCGAAGTGCAACCCAGTGGTCACTACTCGGGTTATGAGTATAGCGACTAAGTCTACTCACGGCATAGGCAATATCGGGTCGAGTATAGTTCATCAAGAACATTACACTTCCTATGATTTTAGCATATTCATTTTGGGATACAGCATCCCCAACATGTTTGGATAAGTTAATGCTAGAATCATAAGGAGTATTTACAGGCGTTACCTCAAAGGAATTAAACTTCTTCAGCATCCTTTCTACGTAATGAGACTGATTCAGGGTAATACCATTACTACTTCTAATGATTTTTACCCCAAGTATTACATCAGCTTCTCCCATATCTTTCATGTCGAATCTGGAAGACAAGAAGCGTTTAGTCTCATTTATAATAAGAATAGTAGTACCAAAGATGAGCATGTCATCTACATAAAGGCAGATGATAACACACTCTGAATTTGTTACCTTGGAGTAAACACATGAGTCAGAAGTGTTAGCTATAAACCCATATGAAATGAGAGTACTATCTAGTTTTTCATACCATTTTTTCGGTGCCTGTTTCAAACCATACAAGGATTTTTTCAACTTACACACTTTGTCCCCTTGACCAGGGACCACACACCCTTCAGGTTGAGCCATGTAGATCTCTTCATCTAGATCTCCATTCAATAACGCGGTTTTGACATCCATTTGATGTATTACAAGTTTGTGAATGACGGCTAAAGCAATAAGGGTTCTTATCGTGGCAATTTTGGTCACTGGGGAATAAGTGTCAAAGTAGTCTAGACCTTTCTTTTGGGTGATGCCCTTAATAACAAGTCTGGCTTTGAATTTTTCTATTGAGCCATCGGGTCTCAACTTTTTCTTAAAAATCCATTTGCTACTAATAGGTTTGCTACCCCTAGGTAAGTCGGTTAATTCCCATGTATGGTTGCTTTTAATTGACTCAAGTTCACTATTAATAGCCTCTTTCCAAAAACTAGCATCTATAGATTTTAAAGTATCATCATAAGTTTTTGGGTCTTCCTCCATGAGGAGGCAGTTGACTACTTGTTCGTCTAATAGATCAATGTGAAAACCTTCTGTTATAAAGTCAGGGCCGAAGCTGGACTCGATCTTGCGCCTCTTACTTCTCCTAGGTTCTTCCTCGGGAATACTACTAGGCTCCATGGAAGTGGAGGGGTTAGGAAAAACATCACAAAGAGGTACAACATCATTAGTAGATAAATTATCAACAGGTAAAGAAGCATTGACAGTATCTAAATCTTTCAAAGGGAAAACATGTTCAAAGAACTCAGCATCTCTAGATTCACAAATAGAGTTATCTTCTAATGACAAGCATCTGTATGCCGCACTATTCTGAGCGTACCCTATGAAAATTGAGTCAACGGTTTTGGGTCCAACGGTGACAGTTTTAAAATCAGGCAGTTTGACTTTGGCTAGGCACCCCCACACTTTTAAAAATTTCAGGTTTGGTGGAAAACCCTTCCACATCTCATAAGGGGTCTTTTCTAGGGATTTATGTGGTACCCTATTAAGTACATAACAGGCTGATAAGACAGCTTCCCCCCACATGTTGTTTGGTAAACCTGAACTTATTAACATGGCATTCATAGTCTCTTTAAGGGACCTATTCTTTCTTTCTGCTATGCCGTTTTGTTGGGGGTGTATAAGGGGCACTAAGTTCGTGGATAATCCCATTTGTTTCACATAACTCTTTAAGGGAATTAGAACTATACTCGCCTCCTCTATCGGACCTAAGTCGTTTGATTTTACAGTCTAGTTGGTTTTCAACTTCGGCTATTTTAAAAACGCATTTTCCGCCTCATCTTTAGTTTTGAGAAGATATACTTTAGTAAATCTAGAGTAGTCATCTACGAAGGTTATGTAATAAAGTTTTCCTCCTCTACTCGCAGAATTTTTAAAATCAGCTAAGTCCGAATGTACTAATTCAAGCAATTTAGTTTGTCTCGTGGTAACGGGTTTAAACGTTTTTTTCGCAAGTTTGGACTCAACACATATTTGACATTTTTCAAAGTCATCCACGTTGTTAACGGGTATTAGTCCAAGATTTTTAAGCCTTTTAATAGACGCAACATTTAAATGGCCTAGTCTACCATGCCACGTTTGAACAGACTCAACAATATAAGTGGAATTAGATGCATTCTCATTAAGGGTTACAGTGTTTAAAACAAACAAGCCATTATTAAGGTACCCTTTCCCCACGAACTCGTCATTTTAAGTGATAATGACTTTTCCCCCCTCGAAGACAAGTTTGAGACTAACTTTGTTAAGGAGAGCCCCGGAAACTAAGTTCCTACGGAGAGAGGGGACGAAGAGAACATCATTTAGTTCAAGAGTCTTACCAGAGGTGAGTTTGAGGGGAACCTGACCTTTCCCGAGAACAGTAGCAGTGGAAGAGTCACCCAAGTACACACACTCACCATCAGTTGCCTTTTCGAACTTCTTGAACAGGGCTTTGTTTGCGCAGAAATGGCGAGAAGCTCCAGTGTCAAGGATCCACTCACTCTTGTTCTCTACCAAGTTTACCTCAACCATTACCGCGGCGATTATTTCTTCGGTCTCAGTCAAATTAGCGGCAACTTTGGGACCCTGGCCAGCTCTAAGGGAACATTCAAAGGCCCTATGTCCTTCCTTACCACAACAATAACAGGCCCCTTTAGGTTTTTGAATCTTACCAGAGGTTTTGAATCCTCCACCTTGTTTGTTGAAGTTGCCGCGATTCTTGTTTCCCCCAGACTTAGACTTGTTGGAGCCTTGTTGCTTTCCCTTCCCTTTGAACCTGTCTTTGTTACCTTGGCCAGAACCTTCGACTAGATTAGCTTTGGAGGAATGAGAAGGAAAAGAGATTGACTTATCCTTGAGTCAATTCGCTTCTTCGACTTGGATGTGGGTGATGAGCTCTTGGAGGGTCATTTCTTTCTTTGTGTGTTTGAGGTGGTTGGGGTATTCACTCCAAGATGGGGGAAATTTCTCAAGCAAAATGTTGGCTTGAAGAATTTCACACATCTTCATGCCTTCGGCGATTATCTCCGCGTATAGGTTCTCGTACACATGAAGTTGTTCAGTCATGGGTTTCTGATCCGTAAGTCTAAAGTTATACCAATTCCCAGTCACGTACTTTTTCTTACCCGAATCATCAGCCCCATATTTCTTCTCGAGAGTTTCCCATATGACCTTTGCCGATTTCTCTTTGGCAAGGAGGTCAAAAATGGGATTAGTAACGTTGTTCAACATCCAGCCCCGAGCCATGGTATTAGCTCTTTTGAACCTAGATTCGAGGGCAGCATGCCTAGCAAGCTCTTGTTCAGTATGTGCTCCGATTTCCAAAAGTGGAGGAGCCTCGACTATAGAAAAGTCGAGTTCATACTGTTCAAGGCATATCATAATTTTTTGCGCCCAACGCTTATAGTTAGAACCATTAAGGGGTTCCAACTTGTTTGCGTCGAGAAGTGGCTTTGTGTTCAAAGAAGAACCAACAGCCGAAATAGGAAGAGCCATTTTCAAAAATAACCGGTGGAAAATAAAATGGAATATCTTTTTAAATTGTTATTAGAAATAACCACCAGTTGTACAAAAGAAAATGGTTTTCGGAAAAACGAATTAAAAGAAAAAGGTTTTTGAAGTAATCTAACTATTACAATAAACTGAAATGCGATTACAAAAATCGAATAACAATTACACGGAAATGCGATTATAAAAATTATTACACGGAAATATAGACGAAAACACACTTACACGGAAAAGAAAAACAAGTCCTGAACCTCGGTCATTAAAAAGATATTCTGGCAGACCGGTATCTCTAACGAAAAACTACTAGCGTAAGTGTATAGAGAGAGAGGGTGAGGCAGAGTTGGTTTTCTTTCTTGACTTGATTGGGTTGACGTTTTTGATTGCCTTGTAACCCCCACATTCTTGTAACTGGTCCGATTTGACTTTCCAATTCCCACGTGAGTTAATGCACCGATTTGACTCCACAGGGGAAAACTCCAACAGATTTTTGACAACACTATGATTCAATAATGGACAACTCAACTCCAGAGAAGGAATCTTGCAACTTGTGCCCAGTAGTTAGAATCTTTGATAAACACTTTAATTACACGAATGAAAAGCCTAGATAAACAATTAAATTCATCAATAATAAGAACACCATGTATCAGAATACACCTGAATAGACCATAAAAATCAAATATTTTGATCAAATCAGCTAAATATGATTTGCTACTATTAATTAGACTATTGAATTTCAAATCAAAGCTAAATTTAAAAGCAAAATGATTTCATAAATAAGTAAATAAAATAGATAAATTACTAAAAAAAATAGTAGTAAAAAGAGAACTTACAATTGGATAAATAAGGAATAAAAAGGCAATGCAGAGCTTTTGTGTGATTATTAGTTGGATTAGTAATCTTACAAAAAAATGACAAAATAGAAAAAAAAGGAAATAGAGAAATAAATTCGAATTGTTTTTTACTTGATTTAATGTCAAGGTCCTTCTGCAAAATTGCACCATAAATTCGTGTATTTTACAAAAACAAATAGTCTTTAACAGAACAAATTTTAGAAAAAAAATATCTCTAGAGACTAAAAATTGTAAAAGTGATAAGATAATGTTAAATTAAACCAATTTTTTAGAGTTTCAATTGTAAAAATTGGTTTTTTACGTTTATTTGGGTTCTTCAATTGTTTTTTACATTGAAAGATGTAGTAGTTATTGGATTGTTAAGCAGTTGGTTTCCCTTTAACAGTTCAGCCTCTTTTTCTTTAAGCTCTTCCTCTTACTTTTTTCGGTCCTACCACAAAATTTAACCATATTATTTATTTCTCAATAAGTAAAAAGCTTAACAAAAGGATTAAACAAATTATACTACTTACTTGGCGTAACTTTTCCTTGCATCGAATCAAAACTCTCTCTAAATTCTGTAAACACTTATCAAAGTCATCACCGAATACAGAGAAATCATCCATAAATACCTCAAGGTAGTTATCTATCATATCCCAGAATATTTTCATCATACATCTTTGAAACGTAGTTGGTGCATTACATAACCCAAATGGTATTCTGCTATATGCAAACGTACCAAAGGGGCATGTAAATGTTGTCTTATGTTGATCTTCTGGAGCCACGTAAATTTGATTATATCTGGAATATCCATCCAAAAAGCAGTAATACTCTCTACCAGCTAACTTGTCTAACATTTGATCTATGAAGCGAAGTCATCTTTTCTGGTGGCCTTGTTCAATTTGCGGTAATCCGTACATGCTCTCCAACCAACAACAATTCTTGAAGGAATAGCTTCATTTTGATCGTTAAGAATTGTAGTGATTCCTCCTTTCTTCGGTACACACTGAACCGGGCTCACCCATTCACTACTCGAAACGGGATAGATAATCCCTGCGTCTAACAACTAAATAACCTCCTTCTTTACAACTTCCTTCATGGCTGGCATTAATCTCCTTTGACCTTCAACTGAGTGTGCGTTGTTATCTTCAAGAATAATTTTGTGTTGACAATAGGAGGGGCTAATGCCTTTGATATCGGCAATAGTCCACCCTATCGCCTCTTTGTTAGCTCTTAACACACGTAACATTTTATCTTCTTAAGGACCTGTTAAATTTGCTGAAACAATAACAGGTTGAGTTTCATTAGTACCTAAATATGCATACCTCAAGTGTGATGGAAAAGGCTTTTCTTCCAATTGCGGAGGAGATTCGATTGAAGGTTTCTTTTTAGTTACAATCTCCCCCACTTCTCTCACAGGTTCATAGGCAAGACGCCTATATTTTGGATTCTCAGAGTTAAGAGTTGCCACTGTTTTGACAAGCTCTTCCATCAATTCAGGTAGATAAAGTGTCAAGGCTGCCTGCAAAACATTATCATAAGTAAATTCATTATATACCTCTTACGTGGCATGCTTAATTACTCACATTCGGAAATAATCCTCTTGAGAATCTGGAAACTTCGTAGCTCGGAACACGTTGAACTTAACTTCCTCGTCTTGGATTCGCATCGTTAATTCTCCGTTTTCTACATCAATTTAAGTACGCCCGGTGGCTAGGAATGGTCTTCCCAAAATAATGGGGACATTCCTATTCGCGTCGTATTCAAGAATAACAAAATCAACGGGAAATATTAAAGTACCTGCCTTGACGAGGACATCTTCTATTCGACCCTTAGGATGTGCAAGGTATCGATCTGCCATTCGCAAGACCATAGCAGTGGGTCTTCCTACTCCAATTTTCAATTTTTCAAAGATTTATTTGGGCATAAGATTAATGTTTGCACCCAAATCACATAGTGATTTCCCTTTCCATTCTTCTCCAATCGATATAAGAATTGTGAAACTCTTAGGATCAAGTAACTTTGGAGGTAACTTACTTTGACAAATAGCACTACATTCTTCCGGTAAACCAATCATATCATTATCGCAATACGACCTTTTGTTGGTGAGAGCTCTTTTCAAAATTTTTGTATATTTGGGTACATCTTTGATAGCTTCTAACAACAGAATATTAATGATAAGACCTCTCACTCTATTAAGGAACTTTTGATACTCAGCCATGTCACCTTTCTTTTGAACTCTAGATGGAAATGGTGGAGGAGGGCGATTTACAACATCATCTTTATTTTTTGGAATTTCAATAGGCCTCTCCACTTCCTCTACTTCATCATCTTTATTTTTATCCACCACATCCTTTTCTTTTCTAATAACTTCTTTCTCTTTCATAATAGGAAAAGAAGGTGGAGGAAGGTTCTTACCAGTTCTGAGAGTCACAACATTGCAATCTTCTTTCGGTTTAGGAATTTATGTGTCACTAGGGAGTTGCCCTTGTGGACGCTGGTTCAGTTGTTTTGACATTTGCGCAACTTGATTCTCTAACATTTGAATGTGTGCTTCAGAAGCTTGTTGCCTTTGGATTGACTGTGCATGAAGTGCGATTAAATATTCTACGGTTTTCTGAAGGTTATTTGTACCTTCTTGTGGTTGATAAGGTAAGGCTTTTTGGTTCATGGTGTTATTATAATTGTCTTGAGGAGGTTGTCTCTAAACATAATTTCCTTGATTCTGTCCCCCTTGCTAATTATTTTGTGCTCTTGGATTATAGTTGTTACCTTGGGGACGCGGCTGATACACGTATGTCGGATTTGCTGCCCCATTAGGATTTTAATACTGAAACCCAGGATGGTTTCTGTTAGGTTGATATCCTTGACCACTCGAATTGTAATGCCCTCTGTTGGAGACAAACATCACGGACTCTTGATTATTCTGAAAATTCTCCCATTCATGATCATTCACACCGCAATACGAATATCCATAAACTTCTTGCGTAGCATTCACTTCAACTCTTTTACTCGAAAAACCTTCTTTCACGGCTAACGTGAGTTGTTTTAATTGTTGTTCCAATGTGGTTTGTATTTTTTTCTCTAAGGAGGTGAACTTTTCTTCGATATTTACGTTATTAACTCCCCCTTTGACAGGTGTCCTCATAGTATTCCAACCCACTTCATTAGTTACCGATCTATCCAAAATAATCTTCGCGTGAACTGGTAGAACCTGTAAAAATCCACCACCACATAATATATCTAAATCCTTTCTTGATTTCCCCTCAAGACCGTTGTAAAATATTTTCATTCGTTGTTGTTCTGAAAGGCCATGATCAGGGACTCTTCGCAAACAATTCTGGAATCTCGACCTACTTCTACCCAAAGTTTCATCATATTCTTGTCGGAAATGTGTTAATTCGAGTTGAGCATCTAATCTCATGTTGGATGGATAGTATCTGTCGAAAAACGCAGCCTGTAACTGTTCCCAATTCGTAATCTTTCTAGGATCTTGTGAATCATGCCAATCACTCGCTCCATCTATCACGAAAAATCTGAATGTAGTAAAATACATTTTCTCTTTTGTTACTCCTTGAGTGATGTACGAATCGCAGATTTGCATAAACTTTTTTACTGTGCGAATAGGATCTTCTCCGGGCTTGCCACGAAAATTTCCGAAGTTCTGAAATTGAGCTAACATACCCGAATCTGGACGGAATCTCGGAACATCAATATTGGCTAGGCCAATCCCCAGAGGAGGAGCAAGGAATGGTTCTTGTGCTGGACCATTAATGAACCATGGATCAGCTACTTGGGCTTGAACTGGAGGATTAAGAGGATTAGGAGGCGGGACTTGGCCATTCTAACCGTTGTTATCAATCGAAAGTTCGGCCATTTCTCTAGCTAATCTCTCGTCTAACTCTTTCGCTTCTTTTTCTTCTCTCTTTTTCTTGTTAGCAAGTCTGACTAATGATTCAGGATTATCAAGGATCGGAGGTAGTGTCTCAAGATCCTTAAATAGCTTCCTTCGCATACACCAAACCTAAAAACCTGAAAAAGATGAACAAACAAAGCGTAAAACTGAAAATAAAAATGCAACTAACACTAAAGGGTAAACACCGGGGTCACACGCTACCGTCCCCGGCAGTGGCGCCAAAAACTTGGTGGTCCTTTGTGTGTCCTAAAATGAAATGCAAATAAGGAATATAGAACCACAACTGCAAGTGTACAGTTGTCCCAAGTAATATATGTGGTAATACAGATTCGATCTCAGGGATGGATTGGTTGACTCTAATGCTTATCGAATAGTGATAAATTGCACGTAAAAGCAAGTAAATGATTTTTAGAATGTTTGTTTTGGTTTTTTATAACTAAATTAATGCAAGTATTAAACTAGACGCGGGAAAATAAGGTAGTTTACGCAAGGTATGAAAGGCAGTACTTGAGAGACGCAAGGATTTCACCTAATTATCATTCATTTCATGTAATGTTTAAGGGACAAATCAGTAAATATGTAATGGTCGGGATTCGGAATTCTCCTTACCCCCGTCAAGGTGGACTAAGGAGCTACTCTTAGGTGCTACAAACCCCGTCAGGGTGATTATAGTCCACCTTCAAGTGATTAAGTCTATTTATACCCAATTGGCCATAGGATTAATTAAGCTCGTCAAAGTCTATAATTTCTATCCTACATTCATTAATTGGTTTTGTACCTAGACCCCCCGTCAAGGTGATCCATACGACACTATATGGAATAGCCTAGATACTAAGTCCTATGATTGGTTAATTACTCAATAATAGTAAATAAAAGCAAATTAATGATAATACAATTTACCCAATTTGATTTCAATTATAATAATCCCAAATCCAAACACATGAAACGAAATCAAATTGGGATTAACCCATTATGCGTTCTCAAACACTTATTAACTTTAGTTGATACTAATTAAAAATACGAAAACTAAATAAATAAATAAGTTCATCATGTTTTACAGAATAAAATAAAAGAACCTAATTACGGAGCTAAATTGGCTGAGAATTGGAGATATAGACAGTCTCCAGCTCTTGCTTCTTCTCTTCCTTGCTCTAGCTTCTTCTCTGATGTTCTGACTCTTAAGCGTATGAATTGTGTATGAATTGTGTGTAAAAAAATAAGAGTCTAAAGCCTATTTATACTCTGAAATTCGGACTAGGGCTTTTCTTAAAGATTAAATGAAAATTAGAAAATTCCAAGTCCATAATTGAGGCTAAATCCCGTAACTGCTGCACCACCTTCACTAAATCAGCTCTAACCGGCTCGTTTTAACTCGGATTGACCCTATTCCAGTTGCTAAAATTCCGTAACGCAATGGGGAACAAATTCTCTTCACAAGTCAGAGGCTAAATCCACTCTTAGATGGCTCGAAATCAGCAATATTTATAAACTTTCCAGATTTGCAGCTTGAAATTATCAATTCTTTCGGGATATTTCTTCTTGCTTTGACTTCATTACAAGATCTTTGACTTATTCTTGGATTCCTTTCCTAGCTAGTATTCAAAACCTACAACTTTTCACTCAAAACAAACCATATTACGCGCAAAAGTTTAATAAGTGAAAAATACTAGAATTAAAAGAGGAAAATCGATTTATTGCATATTAACACCAAAAGTCTATCTAAATAGTCGAATAAACACCCAAAATGATGTCTCCCAAGGGCATAAAATTAGAAAATTTAGGGATACATCAATTGCCAGAGGAGTGCAAAGCTACAAATGAAATAAAGTTACCACAAGACGCGCATACACCCCAGAACTTTTGGATGAAACCATCCATGTAGATCTGAAAAGTTCGTGGGTGTGAAAGGCAAGAGATTCAAGTTTCGCATGCCAAATGTTAATAAACTTGCTTGTTGTTGTGGAGGTGATGTTCAACCATGACCGAGGTAACACGTCTAACTTTAAAAGACGTTAAATAAAAGTATTGTACGGGAGACAACCCGCAATTTTTTTACGTTTTTATGTTTTTAATTCATGTTTATGTTAGTTGTTTTTAGTTGATATTGCATATTTGAGAAATATATTAGTGTTTTTGATGTTCAGGAATTAAAGAAATCGAGCTTGGGAGGAAAAACGAATTTTTTTGGGCGTGTTCTGACCTGCCACCGGCATGCCGGCCAATACCGCTGGTAAGCCGGCAGGTCAGAAACACGAGCCCTCGGGTACTCGTCCCGGGTTCTTTGCCGAGAGTTGAATTTCGAAACCGCACCGATATGCCGGGCCATTCCGCCGGTATGCCGGTCAAGACAAAGCACGAGCCCTCGTGTGCGCGATTTGGGTTTTTTGTCGAAGCATGATTTTCAAGGAACAGCAGCACCTGCATGCCGACCCTTATGGGCGGTATACCGGCCCGCGCCGCTGGAGAGAGAAAAAAGTGTGTTTTTCAGGTTATAAAGAAGAAGAGGTTGGTCTATCACAAATTTTACAATCCTTAAGCCTCTCTTTCTTCTCCAAACCTCTCCCAACTCCATTAAAGCTTCATCAAACCTTCCCTAAACATCAAAACTCTACCCAATCACCATAAAAACACATTAAACCTTTTCTCCACATCATTACCAGGAAGATTCAACCACCCAAATCATACCAAAACACATTGAATCCAAGAATCAAAAGCTTAAATTTCATATATTTATCCAACAATTCTTAGATCCATACCAATCCATCAAGAATCCATCTTACCCATATAGATAATCATCATCAAAACACCTTTCCTAACCCAAATAAGGCTTGTTCAACCAATAATCAAGAGTTTCAAATTTCAAGAGTGGTTAAAGCTTTGAGTTGGGGGTCAATTGAGATGATTAAGAGAAAATAAACATTTATCTACTGTAAGGGAGATGAAGAAAAGCAAGGTATTGGGTTCTATTGAGAAGAAATCAAGTGAGAAAAGTTCTAGTTCCAACACAAAGGGTAAAACAGGTCAATAGAAGAGAGATCAGCTAGCTGTGTTTGATTCAATGGGCAAAAAGGTTCCAGCTTTAGTGAAGAAAACAACACAACCTCTACAAGATCGAAGGTCCTACACCCGAAGAAAAAGAGAAAGCTTCAAGGGCCCTGATAGCTTCTCCGAAGAAATAATTACAGGAACTTCATTTTACTTATGAGAAAGTATTTGAAGAAGAAGTTGGTAGAGGAGAATATAAGAAGATTCTTGGAGATTGCTGAAAGATTGGGTTGGTCTACGTTCATGGTAAAGCGTTCTAAAAAAACGCTATTTTTGTTGACTTGTATTTTGAGGGGAGAAGAAGAGGATGTAACACAGTTGATCTATGAGGAGGTGATGTGATTTTCGGTCTCTCCCATGTCGTTATTTAATATGGAATATCCTACTATGATCACGTGTCTTGTTCAGAAAGCGAATATGATTTTGGGTGAAGGAGAAACACGTGAGTTTAAGATGAGTAACAATATTGACAATTCTTGGATCATGAAAGTTTTGAGAGTAATTACGCAACTTTCAAAAGAAGAAAAGGAGCACATCATAACTCTCCTTGAGCAATTAAAGAAAAATCCAGCAAATCTTATCTTGGATGTCAATAATGCGAGGCAATAGCCTCGAAAAGTATGTTTTCTTTCTTCCCTACCATTTCTTTATGTGCAATATGTATGCTAATTTTAAATTTTATTTCTCTCTTGAGTCTTTTTCGAGTCGTGTGGACACGGCTCATTTTTGAGTTGGGGGTGGGGATTCGTTGTCCTCATCTTCCTTTTTGTTTTTGCATAAAATTTAAAAAAATTTGGGTTTGAATAGGCATAGGATATGTTGAATGTACCTATTGAGCATGATTTAATTAAGTTAATGATAGTAAGTAGTATGTTTTTGAAAGATGTCACATATATGTTTAGCATGCATGTATGAAAATAGGAAATAAAAGATAGAAAAGTTAATGAGCAATGCTAAGAAGTTATGTTGAAACTTAGGGACAGTTATTTGGTGTGTAGAACGTGAGATTTGAAATTAGTTGAAAACCCGCTTGTATAAGAACTACTAAGTGAAAAAATAACAAAATTCGTTGGTTAGAAAAATGAATAAGTGGTGGTCCTTTGTATGTTCTAAAATAAATGCAAAAGTAATTGAACCACAACCGCAAGTGTACGGTTGTCCCAAGTAGTAATAATGATTCTAGGATCGTTCGCAGGGACGGTTTGGTTAACTACAATGCTTATCGATTAATGATTGGTTGCAATTATGAAAGCAATTAAAGGTATAATGATTGGTTTGTTGTTTTGTATTAATCCTAAGTATGAAAAGACTAAATAGAAAATGCACGTAAATACTAAGACGCAAGTAAATGAATGTGAAACGCAAATATGAGAAGGTAGTACTCGAGAGACGCAAGGGATCCTCCTAATTCTATTTCATAATATATAACTGTTTAAGGGTTAAATTGGTCAATTACATTGGTCGGGATTCTAAATTCCTTATACCCCCGTCAGGGTGGACTATGAGGCTATCCTAGAGTGTCACTAGTCCCGTCAGGGTAAATATGATCCACTTTCGGATGATTAAGTAATTTTACCACATTGGCCCTAAAATTTACTAAGCTCGTCAGAGTCAATAGTTTTAATTTCATATTGAGTAATTAAATCCATACCTAAACCCTCCGTCAGGATGATCCACACGCCACATATGTGGAATAGCCTAGATACTAACACCTGTTCTTAGTTGATCAGTCCAAAAACTGTAAATAATCTTAAATTACAGAATAATGTAAAAGCCCCAATTTAATTTAATTTAGAAAAACCCAAATTCAGAAATATGAAATTCAATGGAATAGGGATTCACCCATTATACGTTCTCAAGTACTACGGAGAAATTAGCTCATACTAATTAAAAATAAAACTAAATTAAAAGAAATGGAATTCATATTTGGTGGGGGCAAAGGTGTGATAAAATAATAGATAAATAAAGATAATAATAAAGAGTCACACACCCTTGAGAACCACGGAACTCACTGCAAGTATCGCAGATCGTTTGCAAGTTTTAATGATAAGTTAAGTTCGTTCGCAGGGATTGTATCCGTTAGATCTACTTATATTTAACAAGCGTAGATGAATTTAGATGTTTTAAATAAAAATATAAAAAGATGAAATAACAATCTAATGCAAATAAATAAATAAAACAAATAAACAAAACTAATAACTAAATATGAATGTAAGTCTAATAGATTAGGATTACTAATATGAGTCTATTACTAAATTGTTATTCTAACCTGTCACATTAAGCATTATATATTAACCAGGATTCTAAATTCTACCTAGCCTTTTCTAGGCTTAGGAGAAACCTCTCCACTACTAGGGATTCCTAAGTAATGATTGGTGATTAAATCAAACCTTAATGGCTATCTAGTTAAACTAGACGATTATGTGGTGTTGTCAATAACTAAGATTAATCCTAAGATTGATCAGATCTAGGGAAATAAGTCAAAACACATAATAACAATATACGCCAAGCTTAATCAATTAAAATAACAAATAGTATTTAAAGACAAAATAATAATCCAACAATTAAAAGTAAACTTACAGAATAAAAGCTTAAAAATATGCTTGAGAATAGTTCTATAGCTAATTACTCTAATTATAGAGAAGGTGAGATGTAGAAGAGGAGTTTGTCACTCTCCAATCTTCTTCTTCTTGTCTTCCTCTACAGGTCAACTTGCTTCTTAGATGAATAGCTTGATTCTAAGGATGAATATTAAATATAAAGGACTAAGCTATTGTTTAAAACTAAGAAAATATAAGTAAAGACTAAGCCTATACTTTGCAACTGAGCAAGGACATGTTTACAATGGTATAAGGGTGTATTTATAGGTGTTTAGGAAGACCTAATTTGTTTTTCATGAAGGAAAAGTAAGTAGTGGACTCCAAGCCCAACTCTAATTCGTATGGAAATAAAGATAAACACTGCTGGACCGTTTTGAGCATATCTTCTTCGTTATTGGTCGGTTTGAACTCCATAAGATACCAAAAGAATCGCAACAGAATTGTCTTGCCCCTAAATAAAGAAATTACCAAAATCAGTCTATTTCTTAGGTAAAAACGCATATCTTTAGACGTGTGCTGCAGAATCCCAGATTAAGGCAGCTTTTCTTTTTCCATCTTTTTAGCTTTTATTTCCTTATCTCCAATTACCATGCTAATCTCTTTCCATAAGTTGTTGTCTTTGGCTTGGACTCTAATTAAGCTCCATAATTATCTTTAAAGTTTCACACTAAATAAATAATTAAACCCAATATGCTCTAAAAATATTATTTTACTAAATCAAGACTCAAAATAGGAAAGTGTAGCATTTCTCAAGAAAATCGACTATAATGACTTCTAAATCACTAAAAATGATGTCTCATCCTAATATAAATCTATCACAAATGAGGAGACATCAATATTGTTTTACAGAATAAAAAATAAGAAATACCTAATTTCCGGAATTGGATTTGGCTGAGAATGGAGATATAGACTCTCTCCAGCTCTACAGCTTTCTTCTTCTTTCTTCTTCTTCCTTCTGCTTCTTCTCTAAAATAGAAGTCTGTAAAATAGAAGTCCAAAGCTCCTTTTATAAGAGGAAAAACGGATTAGGGCTTGGCCTTAGGAATAAATCACTAATTAAAAGCCCAAGTCCATTTTCTAAGCCCAAAATCCCGTAACTGCTGCACTACCTCCACTAAAACAGCTCTAGCCGATTCGTTATAACTCTGATTGACCTGAAATCACTTGCTAAATTTCCGTAACTTGATAAGGAACGTTTTCCCTTCAAAGATCAGTGGCTAAATCAACTCGTAAGTGTCTCGAAATCAGCAATCTTTGGCCTGTTTTCCAGATTTGCAGCTCCAAAATATAATTCTTTCGGGATTTATCTTCAAGCTTTGACTCCATATCACGATCTTTGACTCTCTTCTCGGATTCCTTTCCTAGCTAATATTCAAAACCTACAAACTTTTCAATAAAATACACAAGATTACGCGCAAAAGTTTAATAAATCAAAAATACTAGAAATAAAATAGGTATTCCGGATTATTGCATTTTCAAATCAAAAGTCTATCAAAATATTCAATTAAACATCAAAAATGATGTCTCCCAAGGGTCGAAAATAAGAACAATTAGGAAGACATCAAAACCCCCAACTCAAGCCTTTGTCATCCCGACAAAGTAAGACTAAACAAAACAAAACAAGGGGTAGAAGTAAACGTAAGAACAAGTAGAAGCTAGCAAATACACCTAAAGCAATTCTCCAGATAAGAAAACTCTAGAAACTAATATACACATACATTTATAATGCAAAATCAAACACAAATAATCTCAATCATAAAATTAAATTCGCAATGCTTGAAGATTACACTTGTACTCATCTCTGTATGATGGCTATAGGGTGTTCCTCAATCCTAATTCGTTTTGAACGCTCCACCTAGTATATTCCCTATCAACAGAATCATAAATTCACTATGCACCTAGGAATCACGAGGTCTTTATGGTTTTAATAATGGCTTAAGGACGGTGTGGATGTATATTTGGTAAATTTGAAGTGAGCTTTTGGCTCTCTCCTCACTTATCATCAACAAATGTCCTCGAGCTTGAGTTTACGCTCAAAAATGTTCTCACTCACCCATTTATGCAACAATTTAGCGTCCCATGTCTACCCATTACAAATAAGATGATTTTTCATAATATTCTACTTTGCCGGTTTATTTTATTCTTTCTTTCTTTTTATTTTCTTTTTCATTTCTTTTCTTCTTTTTTGTACAAGATACCCATGACCATCCTTTTGATGTGAAAGGTCATGTCTCTTATAATTCTTTTTTTTTCAATCCCGGCAAAGGGGTACAATAAGTATAATCATCTGCAATTATGCTACAACATAAACACATTCATCCCTTCCCAATAAATTCCCCTTAAGTGGACCCACCACCCCAAACTCAAGCTCGAGACATGTCTCAGGATTGTGATTCAAGTGCGGGTCATATGGTAATGCCTAATAATATAAGGAATAATGGGATTATATCGTGGCTACAAAATGAAAAGGCTAAAGGCTCAAAATGGGCTAAGACGGATTAACATTTAATTACAAGGGATAGAAGGCTAAAAAGGTCAAAAATGGCTAACAAAGAACTGCCACATAGCTCGTCTTTAGTTAATATCTAGGTGGGTTCTCTACTAATTAGGATTTCATGTTCTACACACCAAACATATTCCTTAAGTACAAGCTTACTTCATTTGCATTGTTCATTAATTTTTCCTATCAATTACCTACGTTTGCATGCAATTCTAAATGCGTTATATATCATTCCCTAAAGTCCACTATTTACTATCATAGATTTACCAATAGTATGCTTAAAGGGACATTTAAAATCTTCTACAGTCAACGCAACTCCGAAAATTCTTTTATTGAAAGCAAATAAAACACATAACACATAAAAAACTGGGATGAGGCAACGAACCCCACCCCAAACTCAAAAATGAGTCGTGTCCCCATGACTCGAAAAGACTCAATAAAGCAATTAAACTAATCTACACTAAAAGGAAGGATTAGAAAACGTATCTTAACCAGTGCGTGGCTGGTTGTCGGTTTTGCGTCCATGAACTTTATCTCGCGTCGAGACATCGTAAGTTGCGTTTTGAACAGATAAAGTTCAACTTGTTTGTAACGTTTCCCAAAATAGCGTACCTCGTATCCTGATTCTCTTCCAACACCTTAATTTTCGATTCCAACTCATCATCGGATCAATTTCTTCCTCACTTTCAGGTTCCTCAATCACTTTTCCTCTTCTTAGGATTAGCTTTAATTTTAACCTCTTCAGTCTTGTGTTTGAAACGCGAATTAGGAAGCTCAATAGCTTGTTCTTGAACGGCACCAAAAGTGTTTCTATTTCTTGGAGAATTCCTTCGATAAGTACTCATGAAAGTGGTTCTGATAGGCATCTCTTTCCACCCCAAACTCTAAACTTCGAATAGTGAGAAGCTAAAGAAGGCTTAGAACTTTGATGTTTTGAGGCTTAAGACTTGAAGATTATGGTGGAAATGAGATGGGCAAAGGCTAATTGATATGGGGGACGAGGGATTTGGATTTAATTTGAAGCTTGGATGAAGAACAATTGAAGAAAAATGGGAATTCCATGGTGCTTTGGATAGGAGATGAATTGATTGTATGTTTTTGTGGTGAAAGAGGGTAAGATTTGATGATTGTGTAGTTGTAGATGATGATTTTCAGGAAATTCTGGGTTTTGGAAGTGTTCTTGGAAGCTGTCTTGAAGAAAGAGGTAAAAATGTAGGGCTAAATATCTGAAAAACCGCCCTGTCACAGAAGAAACCGGGTTCCCGGTTTCGCGTCGCTGTGTCGGCGCGAAAAAAATAATTTTTTTTTTTGGCGTCTGACGCAACCAAAGGCTAGACCCAAGACGCTGGGTCAGAAAGTTTGAAAAATATCAGCTCCAAAACCGGGTTCCCGGTTTTGCGAAATGTGGGTACCCGGTTTTCGTCGATGGCGCGACTAGTGACGCAGTGGTGACGCGGTGGTGACGCAGCAGATGGCGGGACCCAAGACGCTGGGTCAGAACCTCGAAATTTTAAGCTTTCGACACCGGGTTCCCGTTTTTGTGAAAAGAGGGTTCCCGGTTTGCCCCTGGAACACCACAAATTTTTCCTCTACTTTCGTCCTTTCGACCCAAAACCCACGACCTTTTTACCCCTGAAATCATCAAAAATAGCTACTTCTCCTCATTTCTTACTAATAAACACTAAAATTATGAAAATCAAACAAATTTAAACTACGAAAAATAAAAACTTAAACTAATATACAAGAAATGGCTTTTGTTTAACGTCGTTAAGCTGGACGGGTTACCTCATTCATTAGTCATTGACATAACCTCCCCAGCAGTGAGTGAGGTGCTCAATATTTGCAACTCTAAACTTACATCCCTTAGCTTTTATGCCTGCTAGTTTATCTGAGATAACCTCCGTGACCATGAATGGTCCTAGCCATGAACTTTTTGATTCACGTACCTTTGGAGGGAGGTCCGGTTTCTTCATAGCTACTTCTTCACCTATTTTGAACCCCTTTTTCTTTCTTTCTTTCTCAGGTTCCTTCGGAACCTTCGTGGCACGTGCTTTCTCTTTTTTCTTCGCATGATTGAGTTGTGGATTTTTAGGAACTGGAGGAGCTTTAATTGGTGGTTTCTTTCGCATCTCTTTCTCCTCCACCCCTAAAGTGTCCACAACATTAATTGGCTCTTTTCTTACCGGTTCCATTACATCTAGACGAGAACCTTCTTCCTTGGAATCCGGAAACTTCATAGGTCTAAACACATTAAACTTCATTTCCTCGTCTTGGATTCTCATAACCATTTCTCCATTTTCTACATCAATTAAGGTACGCCCCGTGGCTAGGAATGGTCTTCCCAAAATAATGGGGACATTCCTATCTGCGTCGTAATCAAGTATAACGAAATCAGCGGGAAAAATTAACGTACCTGCCTTAACGAGGACATCTTCAATTCGACCTTCTGGATGTGCAAGAGATCGATCCGCCATTTGCAAGACCATAGAAGTAGATCTTGCCTCGCCTATTTTCAATTTCTCAAAGATTGATTTGGGCATAAGATTAATACTTGCACCCAAATCGCATAGTGCTTTTCCTTTCCATTCATCACCAATAGATATCGGAATTGTAAAGCTCCCCGGATCAAGTAATTTCGGAGGTAATTTATTCTGACATATTGCACTACATTCTTCAGGTAAGCCAATTATCTCATTATCGAAATATGGTCGTTTGTTGGTGAGGGCTCTTTTCAGAAACTGAGCATATTTGGGTACATCTCGAATAGCTTCTAGCAACGGAATATTTATGCTAAGACCTCTTACCTTGTTAAAGAATTTTTTATAATTAGCCATATCACCCTTCTTTTGAACTCTCGATGGAAATGGTGGAGGAGGACGGTTTATTATAGTATCATCTTTCTTTTTCGGAACTTCACTATACCTCTCTACTTCTTCTACTTCAACTTCTTTATCTTCATCCACCACCTCTTTTTCTTTTCTAGCAACTTCCTTCTCTTTCATAACAGGAAAAGGAGGTTGAGGAAGGTTCTTACCACTTCTGAGAGAGATGATTTTACAATCTTCGATTGGATCGGATTTTCAGTATCGCTAGGGAGTTGCCCTTGTGGACGTTGATTCAGTTGTTTATTCATTTGCGAAACTTGAGTTTCTAACATCTGAATGTGTGCTTCAGCAGCTTGTTGCCTTTGGATTGACTGTGCATGTAGGGCAATTAATTGTTCTACGGTTTTCTGAAGGGTAATCACATCTTCTTGTGGGTGGGCAGGTAAGGCTTTTTGGTTCATGGTTTCATTGTAAGTGTCTTGAGGAGCTTGTCTTTGCATATAATTTCCCTGATTCTGTCCTCTTTGATAATTATTGTGTGGTCTTGGGTTGAAGTTGTTACCTTGGGGACGCGGCTGATACGCATGTGTAGGATTGGCTGCCCCATTAGGATTTGAGTATTGAAACCCAGGATGGTTTCTGTTAGGCTGATATCCATTACCACTTGAATTAAAGTTACCTCTGTTGGAGACAAACATCACAGGATCTTGATTATTCGGACAACTTTCCTCATCATGATCATCTACCCCACAAATTGAACACATATAAACTTCTTGTGCAGCTTGCACAGCTACCTTCTTACCCGAAAATCCATCTTTTACAGCTAAAGTGAGCTGTTTTAATTGTTGCTCTATGGTGGTTTGAATCTTGTTCTCAAGCGTAGCGAACTTTTCTTCGATATTAACCTTATTCACTCCTTTAACCGGGGTTCTTACTGAAGTCCACCCAACTTCATTCTTTACTGTTCTTTCCAAGATGATTTTTGCATGAACGGGTTGAACTTGAAGAAATCCCGCACCACATAGCAAATCCAATTTTTCTCTCAAAGTCCCATCAAGGCCTTTGTAAAATATTTTTAGCTGTTGTTAGTCTGAAAAGCCATGATTGGGAACTCTACGTAAACACATCTGAAATCTTGTCCAGCTTTTACCCAAAGTTTCATCATATTCTTGGCGGAAATGCGTTAATTCAAGTTGATCATCTAACCTCATGTTACTTGGGTAAAACCTGTCAAATAAAGCAGTTTCTAGTTGATCCCAATTTGTTATCTTCGTAGGGTCTTGCGTATTGTGCCATTCACTCGCTCCATCAATAACGAAAAATCGAAACGCATTAAAATACATTTGTTCTTTTGAAACTCCTTGTGTGATGTAAGAATCACATATATGCTTGAATTTCTGTACTGCTTGAAGGGGATCTTCTCCAGCTTTACCACGAAAAATTCCAAAATTTTGGAATTGAGCTAACATACCCGAATCTAGACGAAACCTCGGAACATTTATATTTGGAGCACCTACCCCTAGAGCAGGAGCACAAAATGGAACTTCTTCTGGTCCATTAACAAACCATGGATCTTGAATATTCGCCATTTCTTTTTCTTGTTCTCTTCTTTTCTTGTTAGCAAGTCTGATTAATGATTCTGGATTATTAAGGATCAGAGGTGTTGGCTCTTGGTCCTTAAAGAGTCTCCTTCGCATACACCAAACCTAAAAACCTGAAAAGGACAAACAAACAAAAAGCGTAAAACTGATAAAAAAATAAATGCAACTATCACTAAAGGATAAACACCATGGTCACACGCTGCCGTCCCCGGCAGCGGCGCCAAAAACTTGGTGGTCCTTTGTGTGTTCTAAAATAAATGCAAAAGTAATTGAACCACAACCGCAAGTGTACGGTTGTCCCAAGTAGTAATAATGATTCTAGGATCGTTTGCAGGGACGGTTTGGTTAACTACAATGCTTATCGAATAATGATTGGTTGCAATTATGAAAGCAATTAAAGGTATAATGATTGGTTTGTTGTTTTGTATTAATCCTAAGTATGAAAAGAATAAATAGAAAATGCACGTAAATACTAAGACGCAAGTAAATGAATGTGAAACGCAAATATGAGAAGGTAGTACTAGAGAGACGCAAGGGATCCTCCTAATTCTATTTCATAACATATAACTGTTTAAAGGTTAAATTGGTCAATTACATTGGTCGGGATTCTAAATTCCTTATACCCCCGTCAGGGTGGACTATAAGCCTATCCTAGAGTGTCACTAGTCCCGTCAGGGTAAATATGATCCGCTTTCGGATGATTAAGTAATTTTACCACATTGGCCCTAAAATTTACTAAGCTCGTCAGAGTCAATAGTTTTAATTTCAGATTGAGTAATTAAATCCATACTTAAACCCTCCGTCAGGATGATCCACACGCCACATATGTGGAATAGCCTAGATACTAACACCTGTTCTTAGTTGATCAGTCCAAAAACAGTAAATAATCTTATATTACAGAATAATGTAAAAGCCCCAATTTAATTTAATTTAAAAAAAACCCAAATTCAGAAATATGAAATTCAATGGAATAGGGATTCACCCATTATGCGTTCTCAAGTACTATGGAGAAATTAGCTCATACTAATTAAAAATAAAACTAAATTAAAAGAAATGGATTTCATATTGTTTTACAGAATTAAAAATAAGAAAGACCTAATTTCCGGAATTGGATTTGGCTGAGAATGGAGATATAGACTACTGCTTTCTTCTTCTTCCTTCTGCTTCTTCTCTCTTGATGTTTTATTTTGTAAAAAGTGAATTGTCTGTAAAATAGAAGTCCAAAGCTCCTTTTATAAGAGGAAAAACGTATTAGGGCTTGGGCTTAGGAATAAATCACTAATTAAAAGCCCAAGTCCATTTTCTAAGCCCAAAATCCCGTAACTGCTGCATTACCTCCACTAAAACAGCTCTAGCCGATTCGTTATAACTCCGATTGACCTGAAATCACTTACTAAATTTCCGTAACTCGATAAGGAACGTTTTCTCTTCAAAGGTCAGCGGCTAAATCAACTCGTAAGTGCCTCGAAATCAGCAATCTTTGGCCTGTTTTCCAGATTTGCAGCTCCAAAATATAATTCTTTCGGGATTTATCTTCAAGCTTTGACTCCATATCACGATCTTTGACTCTCCTCTCGGATTCCTTTCCTAGCTAATATTCAAAACCTACAAACTTTTCACTAAAATACACAAGATTACGCGCAAAAGTTTAATAAATCAAAAATACTAGAAATAAAATAGGAATTTCGGATTATTTCATTTTTAACTCAAAAGTCTATCAAAATATTCAATTAAACATCAAAAATGATGTCTCCCAAGGGTCGAAAATAAGAACAATTAGGGAGACATCAATAAGGCAGTTCTTTCATATTGAAGCCACTTAAATCATTTTTAACCTTCTCACCCTTTTATTTGATTATTGTTATTATTTATCCGTTTTAGCCCCTCTAAGCCTTTCTAAAGCCTTTTATTTAACCACATTATAATCCATACCCTTAGTTTATAGGACTTATCCATATGACCCGCACTCGAATCGCAAAACCTGAGACAAGTCGTTTTTAGAGCTTGAGTTTGGGGTGGTGGAATTCATCATTATGGAACATTTGGTTTGGGAAATTGTAATTGTGATTTTATTGATGATGAAAAAGTTACTATTGTAACCCTTTGTCGGGGTAATAGTGAATGAAAAAAACTGAAAAGCATGAATTGAAAAGAAAAAATATATATGAAAATAATAGCGTGATATCTCGAACATCAAAAGGAGAGTCATAACTATACAAAAGAAAAAAAATTATATGAAAAGAATATATATTCGGACCGGAAAAGTGGAATTTGTATATCATCATGGAAGGTTATATTTTGGATTATTGGGGATGCACATCAAAAGCATCAAAAATTGGGTTGAGTGAGAACATCTTCGAGTGAAAACACAAGCTCTAGGGCGATCCGTTGATGGAATGTAAGGAGAGAGCCAAAAGCTCACTTTTCATTTTCCAAATATACCACACCGTCCCTAAGCCCCGTTATAACCGTAAAGGCCTTAGGATTTCTAACAACTCGGAGGAGAAACAATTGAGCTATTAGGTTGTAGTTAAGTGGACCATTGGATTCTATATTAGGACCTATGAACAACTTATAGCCATTAGCACAAACTGAGTTAAGACCTCTCCTTCTGGCGTTGCGAAATTAATCTGGACTTGATTTTATGGATTGTTGATTATGTGTATATTAAGCATATGTGTGCATTATTTCTTTAGCATTACTACATGAGACTTTTTAGATATTTTGCTCTAGGATCATTCATTGTGTTTTGTTCTTATTCTCCTCCTACTTCTTCTTCTTGTTTATTTGACTACCCTACTGTTCTTTATTTTTATTGTATCGGGACGATAAAACTTTGAGTTGGGGGTCTTGATGTCTCCCCATTTGTGATGATTTAATCTATCTTGGAGACATCATTTTAGGTGTATTTATTAGAGTATAGGTCAATTTTCTCATAATTTAGTACACTTTCCTATTTCGTGTCTTGATTTAATTATTTATTATTTTTAGAGCATATTGGGTTTAATTGTTTGTTAATTGTGAAACTTTAAAGATATATGGTAATTAATTAGAGGCCAAGTTAATTCTAAGAGATAAGGGAAAGAGGATAAACATGGAAATTGGAGATAAAGGCAAGAAATATGAAAAAGGAAAAGATAAAGATGCTAAATAAATTTGAATTCCAGCAGCTACGAGAATAAAAGTGATCATAACTCAAGATTGGATAGGAATTTGGAATAATGGTATAAATAAAAGTTAAAGAGATTTCCGAGAAGATCACTTTCGACTATCGGAACGCATCAAGCGGATAAGTATTGAATCAGTTACGGCCAAAATAAAACAGCATCAAAATCTTACCTTTTCTATATTCTAGGGTTACGAATTTGAGTTGGGCTTGGAGTCCAATACCTATCTTATACTCCAAGAAACGTTTTAGGGTTTCCTATACCCTATAAATGCACCCTCTTATCATAAGAAACACATCCTTGGCCAAGCCTTAAGCCAAGAGGAAGCTTACAACATAAGAAAAGAAGTCTGGAAGGAGCTGTGCATCAATTATGTCTTTATCAACCTTTGAATTTGTAATTTCTTTCCTTTATTCCATTAGTATGAACTAAATTATATTTATCTTGAGTTTTAGCATATATGTATGAACTCTAGATTTGTTTGACATCTATCTAATTTGGGAATTATATATTTTAAATTGAATTCATGTTTTATTGCTCTATTTATGTGTTTGTTTTATAGTCTGTGTTCTTTGCGGATCGCGACCGTATAGAATTACCTTCATAGTAGTTAGATAGTCATTAGCGACGACATATTTTAACTATGGAATTAACACATAACGTCTAGTGTAAGGATGGTCCGACAACCCAGCCAATCTAGATAGTCACTATGGTTTGTGTTAGCATCATCAATCAATTGTAGGAAAAGTTTGCTTAGGACCCTTATTGACACAGGTAAACCCTATTTAAACTACCTAGCACAATTGAAACTGATTATTGGAATACTACATGATTTACCCTTACATGTTTAGAACGGCAAAACTAGTGAGAATTACTTGCTAATTACTCAGGCTAAACTCTCATACTATCATCTTCTCTTGCATTTAATTTTCTGTCTTTAATTTATTAGTTTATTTCCTTAACCAAAAACCAAATAAAAATCTAGTTGTCTTTTATTTATTTGCGTATATTTATTTCTAACTTCTTTATTTGCACTTTATAATCTGCATAAGTTCTCTCTAACCTTCGTAGTTTTTGAGGAACGAGTCTTGTTTATCATCTAAAACTTGCATACGTCCTGTAATACTTGCAGAACCGTGCTCAGCCTAGGGTGTTGATTGCGTTTATTTATTTATTATTTTATCACACCTTAGGCGACACCAGATAAGGAGAAAGAGCAATCACATAAGGGAGAATTAAAGGCACCTTGGCCTTACAAATATCTCCAACCGGATGCTAGAATTTGGCACGATTTTCTTATCCTGAATGTCTTTGGAAACACAAGAATTTTGGAGGTAAGTAAAAAGAACGCTATCTTTTTGAATTGTATTTTGAGAGGAGAAGAAGTAGATGTGGCGCAGTTGATCTTTGAGGAGGTGATGCGATTTTCGGTCTCTCCTATCTCGTTATTTAATGTGAAATATCCTACTATGAACACGTGTCTTGTTCGGAAAGATACTGTGATTTTGGGTGAAGGAGAGAAACTAGAGTTTAAAATGAGTAACAATATTGACAATGCTTGGATCATGAAAGTTTTGAGAGGAGCGAGAATCACGCAAGTCTCAAAGGAAGAAAAGGATCGTAGTTGGCAAGAGAAGATGGAGGAGCGATTTAATAATGTTGAAGAAGCTCATACTTCCTTAGCCAAAGATGTGGCACAAATCAAATCCAATCAAGTGCACATAATGACACTCCTTGAGAAACTAAAGAAAGATTCAGCGAATCCTATCTTGGATGTCAATAATGCGAGGCAATAGCCTCGAGAGTATGTTCTCTTTCTTCCTTATTATTTCTGTAAATGCTTTGTCTGCTAATTTTAATTTCTTTTTAGAGTCTTTTTTGAGTCGTGGGGACACGTCTCATTTTTTTAGTGGGGGGTGTGGGGATTCGTTGTCTCTCATCTCCATTTTTCTGTCTTTAGGTAGAAATTAAAATTTTTGATACATGAGAATTAGATGTAGAGTGTGTTTAATAGCTTAAAAGCATAAGCTCGGTATGTTAATTATAGAAAGTAATATGTTCATGAGCTATTTTATTTTGTATGCTTTGAGTATTTGCAGGAAAACGCACATTGATAGTAAAGAAAAGATTAGTAAGCAATGTGATATAAAGTATGTTCGATCTCAGGGAGCCATGAGGGGTTTGTAGGCCGTGAGATCCAAGCTAGTTGATAACCCCATTTTATGAATGTGCTAAAGGTAAGAGAATGACGGAACTGCATAGTTTAGAAAGGGATTAAGGCGGTTCTTTCATAAGCCCCTTGTTGCCTTTTAGCTTGTTTTACAAATTATTATGTTATATCCTTCTCAGCCCCTTCTAGCCTTTCTAAAGCCTTTTATTCGGCCACATTATAATCCATATCCCTTTAGATTATAGGACTTTTCCATATGACCCGCACTCAAATCGCGATGCATAGACAGTTGTTTTAGAGCTTGAGTTTGGGGTGGTGGGTCGACCAGTATGGGAATTGTTATTGGGTTGGGATTTTTTAGCTTATTAATTGTGCTATGTTTTATATATTGATGATGATTCACAGTTTTATATTGTAACTCTTTGTCTGGGTAAGAGTAAATGAAAAGAAAAGAAAAAATTTATGAGAAAAATAGCATGAGATCTCAACATCAAAAAGAGAGTCATAGCTATACAAAAGAGAGAGAAATTGATTTGAAAAGAACATATATTTAGACCGGCAAAGTGGAATTTTTATGTGAACATATTTATGCTTTAATTAGTTTATTGGAGATGCTACTTTGTGCATCAAGAAAATCACTGGGTTGAGTGAGAAACGTTTTATGAGAGTAACTCAAGCTCTAGGGCGATTCGTTGATGGCTAGTGAGGAGAGAGCCAAAAGCTCACTCTAAATTATCCAAATATACTTATCATACCGTCCATAAGCCAACATTACAACCTTAAAGACCTTTTGATTCTTTGATATGTAATCTAGAAGTGATTGAGCCAATAATGTAGTTAAGTGGATCTTTGGATACTAGTAAAGTTCAAGAACAATCTATAGCCTCCTTGGTGAACTGAGTAAAGGTCCTCTCCTTCTTACATTATGAAGCTAATCTAATCTTGAATTCGAGCCGTGTTGATTGTGAATAAGACAAGTATGCATGTATGTAGTTTGTAAATATTATTACATGAAATTTTCTAAGTGGTTGTTTTATGTCTATTCTATATATTCGGCTATCTTCTTTCCCACTGTGCTTAATTGACCTAGGTGTGTATTTAGAGACTTCTCTTTGTTTTTATCTTTAATATATCGGGACGATACAACTTTGAGTTGGGGGTCTTGATGTCTCCCCATTTGTGATGATTTAATCTTAGTTGTAGACATCATTTTTAGTGTTTTAGAAGTCTAAATACTTGATTTTCACATGGTATAGTACACTTTCCTATCTTGTGTCTTGATTTAATGATTTATTATTTTTAGAGCATATTTGGTTTAATTGTTTGTTAATTGTGAAGTTTTAAAGATATATATGGTGATTAATTAGATGCCAAATTAACTCTAAGAGATAAAGGAAAGAAGATATGCATGTAAATTGGAGATACGGAAAGAAAAGATAAGATAAGATATGGAAATATAAAGTTGCCAAATAAATCTGAATTCCAGCACATACGACCATAGAAGTGATCATAACTCAAGATTGGATAGGAATTTGGAAGAATTGTCTAAAGCAAAGTTATAGAGCTTTCTGAGGCGATCAGTTTCTAAATATGGAAAGCGTCAAATGGATAAGTAACGAAGAAGTTACGGCCAAAACAAAACAGCGGCAGAAAAGTCATCCATAAATACCTCAAGGAAATTATCGATCATATCCCAGAAAATCACCATCATACATCTTTGAAAAGTAGCAGGTGCATTACATAATACAAATGGCATCTGTCGGTATGCAAAGGTACCAAAAAGGACATGTAAATATGGTCTTGTGTTGGTCTTTCGGATCTACATAAATTTGATTATACCCTGAATATCCATCCAAAAAGAAATAATACTCCCTACCAGCTAGTTTATCTAACATATGATCTATGAAAGGGAGAGGGAAGTGATATTTTCTGGTAGCCTTGTTCAACTTACGATAATCCATACACATTCTCCAACCAACAACAGTCCTCGAAGGAATGGCTACATTCTGAGCATTTAGGACGGTAGTGATACCACCCTTCTATGGTACGCATTGAACTGGACTCACCCACTCACTACTAGTTATGGGATAGATGATTCCGCATTTAGTAGCTTAATAACTTCTTTCTTCACCACTTCTTTCATAGCTGGCATTAATCTCCTTTGACCTTCAACTGAGTGTGCACTCTCATCATCCAAAATGATCTTGTGTTAGCAATAGGAAGGACTAATACCTTTGATGTCAGTAATAGTCCAACCAATTGCCTCTTTATTAGCTCTTAGTACATGCAACAGTTTATCTTCTTGAGTACCTATTAAATTTGCTGAAACAATAACAGGTAGAGTGTCATTAGTACCTAAATACGCATACCTCAAGTGTGCTGGCAATGGATTTTCTTCTAACTGCGGAGGAGATTCAATAGATGGTTTCTTTTTAACAACTATCTCCCCCGGTTCTCTCACAGGTTTAAAGGTAGGACGCCTATACTTTGGATTTTTAGAATTAAGAGTTGCCACTATTTCAACAAGCTCTTCCATAATCTCAGGTAAGTCAAGTGTCAAGGCTGCCTGCAAGATATCATCATAATTAAAACAATCAAATACCTCTTGTAAGGCGTGTTCTACTATATCCATTCGAAAGCAATCTCCTTGAACATCTGGAAACTTCATAGCCCTAAACACGTTGAACTTTACCTCCTCGTCTTGGATTATCATAGTCAATTCTCCGTCTTCTACATCAATTAAAGTACGCCCACAAGGGATCTGTCAGCCATTTGCAAGACCATAGAAGTGGGTCTCACATTACCAATCTTCAACTTTTCAAAAACTGATTTGGGCATAAGATTAATACTTGCACCCAAATTGCATAACGCTTTTCCTTGCCACTCATTACCAATCGAAATTGGAATCGTGAAACTCCTAGGATCAAGCAACTTGGGTGGCAACTTACTCTGACAGATTGCGCTACACTCTTCTGGCAATCTTATCATCTCATTATCACTATACGACCTTTTATTGGTGAGGGCTCTCTTCAAGAATTTCACATACTTTGACACATCCTTAATAGCTTCTAATAATTGTATGTTAATATTAATGCCTCTCAACCTATTTAGGAATCTCTGATAATCAACCATATCTCCTTTTTTCTGAACTCTTGAGGGAAAAGGTGGAGGAGGAGGAGTTTCGACAACATCTTTCTTCTTAGGAATTTCCAGAATCCTCTCCACTTCTTCCACATCGATTTCACCATCTTTTTCCACCACATCCTATATCGGTTTTTCTTTTCTAGTAACTTCTTTTTCTTTCATGACAGGAAAAGGAGGTGGAGGAAGATTCTTACCACTTCTGAGTGTCACGGCATTGCAGTCTTCTTTTTGTCTCGGATTTTCTGTGTCACTAGGGAGTTGCCCTTGTGGAAGCTGATTCAACTGCTTAGCCATCTGATTTATTTGATTCTCTAACAACTTGATTTGTGCCTCAGAAGCTTGCTGATTTTGAATTGATTATATTTGAAGCGCGATTAATTTTTCTGCCGTTTGACGAAGATCATTCGCACCTTCTTGTGGTTGAGTAGGTAAAGCTTTTTGATGGTGTCATTATAATTTTCTTGAGGAGGCTGTCTCTAAACATAATTTCCGTAAACTTGTCCTATGTGATAATTATTCTATGGTCTAGGTGGATAATTGTTACATTGGGGACGCGGCTGATATGCATATGTAGGATTAGCAGCCCCATTAGGATCCGATTATTGAAAACCAGGATGGTTTCTGTTTGGTTGATACCCTTGACCACCAGAATTGTAATTTCCTCGGTTATAAACAAACATCACAGATTCTGGATTACTTTGACAATGCTCCCACTCATGATCTTGAACACCACAATTAGAACACCCATAAACTTCTTGTGTAGCACTAACTTCTGCTCTTCTACCTGAAAACCCCTCTTTCACGGCTAAAGTCGGCTGCTTCAATTGTTGTTCCAATGTAGTCTTCAACTTATTCTCTAGTGAAGAGAACTTTTCTTCAATACCAGCGCTATAAACTCCACTTCGGGTAGGTTTTCTCACAGTGTTCCAACCCATCTCATTCTTTACTGTTCTATACAAGATAACTTTCGCGTGAATTGGTTGTACCTATAAAATTCCACCACCACAAAGAAAATGTTAGTCTTTTCTCGATTGTCCATCAAGGCCTTTGTAAAATATCTTCATTTGTTGCGGTTTTGTAAGGCCATGATCAGGAACTCTTCTTAAACAAATCTGAAATCTTGACCAACTTCTACCCAAAGTTTCTTCTTGTTCTTGCTTGAAAGAGGTTAGCTCAATTTGTGCATCCAATCTCATATTCGTTGGGTAGTACCTATCAAAAAACGCAGTTTGCAACGCATCCCAAGTAGTAATCAATCAAGGCTCTTGCGAATCATGACATTCACTTTCTCCATCTATCACAAAATAACTAAAATTTACAAAGTACATTTGATCTCTAGTTACTCCTTGTGTAATATAGGAGTCGCAAATTTGCATGAACTTCTGTACATCACGGATTGGATCTTCTCAAGGTGCTCCTCGGAAATTTCCATAATTCTGAATTTGAGACAACATACCAGGATCGGGTTTGTATATCGGGACATTGATTTCTGCAGGACCAATTCCAAGGGCAGGAGCTCGATATGGAGCTTGTTCAGGACCATTGATGAACCAAGGATCATTGTTGATAGGAGTTTGTACTTGATGACCATTCGGTTGAAGATTATCTTATTCTGCCATTTTTGCTTCTCTAGCTAATTTCTCTTCTAACTCTTTTGCTTCTTTCTTTTTCCTGTTCGCGATTCTGATTAATATCTCAGGTTTCTCAAGAATCTTGGGTTCCTCGAGCATACACCAAAATTTGTAAACCTGAGAAAGGAAGAACAAACAAAGCGTAAAACTGAAAATAAAAATGCAATTAAACACTAAAGGATAAACATCGGGGTCACACGCTACCGTCCCCTGCAGCGGCGCCAAAAACTTGGTTGGTCCTTGTGTGTTATAAAATAATATGCTAAATTTGAGGACTCACAAACCGCAAGTGTACGGTTGTCCAAGTAATAAACCTATAAATCGGATTCGTTCGCAGGGACGGATTAGGTACAACTTAGATATGAATCAAATAGTGAATTAATTGCAAGTACGGAAAAGTAAATGATATGATTTTTGTTTTGGTTTTCTAAAACTAAGGTGCAAATAAATTAAATGCTAAATTAATTAAACTTAAATTAAAGTAATGCAAGTAAAAGGGGTAGACGCAATGGAGAGAGTAGTACTTGAGTCACTCAAGGGTTTCACCTCAAACCTTCTCAATTAATGCTTTCTGTTAAGGGATGAATTGCTATATTTATGCTAGTCGGGATTCTAAAGTCTCCTTACCCCCGTCAGGGTGGACTAAGGAGCTCTCCTACGGTATTCTAAACTCCGCCAGGATGATTAAAACTACTTTCAGATGGTTCAGGTTCTTACGCTTTGGCTATTGGTTAGTCAAGCCTGACAAGGTCATTGGCGAATACCAAAGACAATTACCTAGTTCTGTATCTAAACCCCATGTCAAGGTGATCAATCCTCCACTATATTGAATAGCTTAGATACTAATAATTATCCCTAGTTCGCGACTCTAAGGATAAATAATCAAGCATAAAATAAAAGCCAACATAAATAGCACATTTAATTTAAACTGTTTAAATCCTAAATCGGAAAAACATAAATTAATATAGTTTGAGTTCAACCCAATATGCGATTCTCAAGTCCAAAGGAAAATTAGCTCATAACGGAAAGAAAAACTAAATTAAAATTATTAAAAGAATTCATTGTCAATTACAGAAATAAAAGATAGAATCTAATTGGGGATTGGGTTTGGCTATGATTTGGAGAATATGGAATTCTCCAACTCTTAGCTTTCTCCTTCTCCTTTATTCTGACTTTTCTCTCTGACGTTCTAACTTGTGTAAATTGAGTTGTGTGTAAAAGAAGAGTCAAAATGTCTATTTATAAGCTTAAATTCGGACTTGGGCTTGACTTAAATGAATTAATGAAATACTAAATGGCCCAACTCCAATCTTCTATTAAAATCCCCTGGTGTGCAGTCTCCACTAAAACTGTTGTACCTTTCTCAAATCGGCTCCAAATTGACACATTCAAGTTGCCAAATCTTCGTACTTTAATAAGGAATAAAAGCTTGTCTCACGAGTCAAGGCTGAATCCAAGTCTAAGTGGCTCAAAATCAGCAATTAACATCAGTCTTCCAGATTTGCAGCTTCAAATTATCAATTTTTTGGGATATTTCTATTTGCCCTTGACTCTCTTACACGATCTAAGACTTTAATTCTTGGTTCCTCTCCTTGCTAGCATCATAACCTACAAACTTTGAACTAAAACAAACCATATAACGTGCAAACGCTTTATAAATGAAAAATACTAAAATCCAAGGAGGGAAAATGAAATATAACGAATTAAGACTGAAAGTCTATCAAATTAGTCAATTATTCACCAAAAATGATGTCTCCTAAGGGCATATAATTAGAACAAAAAGGGAGACATCAGTGATGAAGTGGTTTATTTTCTAGATGATCATATGATGAAGTAAATTATAAATCAAATATGCAAATTACCATAAAGTAATAATAACATAACCTCGTTTTGAAACTTTTTAAAAACTGAATGGGTGAATGCTTCTGCATCTCATTACCACTTAGACTTCGTTTCAAAGCAAACACAATAGAAAACATTAAAATAAACAGAATCACAACTGTAAGTTTTTATAAATGGAATTAATAATTGTCTATTTACTAAGCTATTTTCTAAAAAAATCAAAGATTTACCTCGTTTCTTAGAGAAATTGTTCTCTCTAGGCCTCCAATGAAGGGAGACAGATAGAAAGATCATGAACAAAAATTACATGCACCTCTTTATGCCCTGTATAAATCGTTATTGAGATTATAGTCTAACTTAGTTAGAAAATTGTCTAAATCGTGAAACCTACTTCAGTAATACATACAAAAAAATCATATGGATATATACAATCCACACAATGTAATTTCTGCCCTTATCGATATGTAATATTCCTTCAATATTGTAAGCTTCCCCTCTAGAAAATAGGTAAAGAAGATAATGAGAAGAGTGTAATGAAAAAAATGGTATATTTCAACTGCTTGGCTTGCTACTGAGGGTAAAATTCAAAACTCATATTCTTGCATTTTAGGAAGTAAGAGCTTGATTTTAGCATCTCTTCCCTTATCAAACTGCAAAACCTGATCTATCGGTCTTAGAGGCAAGGATATTCCTCAAAGTTGAGTAACCGTGTTGATATTCATCTCAAAAGAATTGAGACTTCATAACAATTAATGGAGATGAGGAGAAGGGAAGACATACATTATAAAAATCATAAGATCGTTGACTTATGCCCGATGAAGACGAACCAAAAACAAACTAAATTAAATATTTGTACAAACAAAAAACTCAACTGCGTAATCATGCAGGAGAGATTTTAGAGTTTCAATGGTAAAAATTATTTTTTACCTTAATTTGGGTTCTTCGATTGTTGATGGCGTAGCCAAGCCAGGTTGTTGATGGTCGAAAATTGGTCCCCGAGTGGCGATGGGAGAGGGGCTTGGTGGTAAGGCAGGAGAGCGGCTTGGTGAAAATAAGAAGGTTTACCTTATATTGGGTTCGTCAATTGTTGTCGGGTTGTTGATGGTCGAGAATGGTCCCGGAGTGGCGATTGTTTTCTTCTGAAGGAGAGCGGCTCGTTGGCAGGAGAGCAGACTTGGTGGTATAATTTATTTTTTGAATGTTTTGGTTAGGATAAATGAGATGATTGGTTAGGATAAATTTTAGTATAATTTATTTCATTGTATTGTAAATCTTTTCATTTATGTTCACAAAGGTAAAGATAAAATAAATGAGTTTTAAGTCCTAAGATTGGTTAAGATTGAAATTATGAGAAGGTTAAGGAGTTTAACGGGGGATTTATGAGCTATTTAGGGAAAGAGAGAAAATAGGAAAAATTAGGTGAGTCCTATTATGTAATATAGATAAGAGTAATGCAATATATCACCCCTTCACCCCTTATGTGGAGCCTATGTGTAGATTTTAAAAACCAATCATGATGTTTCTCTTTCTTAAATGACTTTTTTCTCTTTCCTTTATTTAATGTCACATAGGCTCCACATAAGGGGTGAAGGGGTGAAGGGGTGAAGGGGTGATATATAGCATTACTCTATAGATAATTAATGACTTCTCTAGAAAAGTTTGGGTGTTCTTCATGAAACAAAAGAATGATGAATTATCAACCTTTAAAGAATAGAAGATTATGATTGAGAAACAAACAGGAAAGCAAATAAAACATCTTTATACTAATATTGGTTTAGAGTTTTGCTCCAATGACTTCAATGCTATCTGCAAGTCCAAAGGTATTGTTAGACACTCAACCATTCCTGATACTACTCAGAAAAATGGCATAGCAGAGTATGAATAGAAATATTATGGAAAAGGTACGTTCAATGCTTTCTAACTCTGGTTTATCAAATATATTTTGGGCCGAAGGCGCATCTACAGCTACTTATCTTATCAATATTTCTCCATCAACTTCCATTGATAACAATCCTCCACAAGATGTAAGGTCTGAAACTGCTCCAAAATATTCGAATTCTAAAGTTTTTGGTTGTCAAACATATGCACATTTTGATAATGGTAAATTGGAACCTATATCAAGAAAGTGTATCTTTCTCGGCTATAAATTTGGTGTTAAAGGTTATAAATTATGGTGCCCATAAACCAGGAAAATAGTAATTAGCATAAATGTTATTTTTTATGAAAGTGCTATGCTTCCTAATTTACCCTCTAGTGATAAAGATCAGAAGAAACTAAGCACAGAGGTTAATTTGCCAACAAAATCACAACTTGTACCAGAATCTACATCTCAGAATAATCCAGACATGAATGATGTTGGCGATATCCCTTCACCACAACCACCACAGTATTCTATTGCAGCAAATAGACCAAGGAGAATTATTAATCCACCTCAAAGATTTGCAATAGCTGATTTGGTTTCTTATGATTTAATTAGCACTCATGATAATTCGAATGATATGAAGTCTAAGCCGGTTTTGATTTTTAAGTTTGAGCTTTGCTCGGACTTAGTTGGTATTTATCGTTTAAATTAAACCCTTCGGGGATTTTGGAAGAGGAGAGATATTTGAAGATCGGTGATTTATTTTCTTGACTCCTTAGCGAATTTTTTGTCAAGATAAAGATATTTTTTCAAGGTGGAGATATCGTCAGGTTTTTTGGGCCTCACTTACCAAATGTGGGTCAAGGTGGAGATTGTTAGAGATATGACTCAATTCTTATCTGTAAGGTCTGTCCATTAGATTAATAACCCTAGTGTCCTGACTTCCCTACATATACACATGTAGTGTGTATTATCAGCTACACCTTTTAGAATACAGTTTTCCTTGTAATATCTTTCTCATCATAGTGAAACTCTCTTCTCTTCCCGTCGTTTTTTCTCGTCTTGGTTTCCACGTAAATCTTGTGTCTATGACTAACTTGTGTGCTTTATTCTTTCAATCGTATTATAACAGGTTTGGTAATGATGTATCTTTGAAATTGGAAGATATATTGTTAATGATGTTGTTGGAAGACTGATCTCCGTGACGGGTGTAGTTATGGAAGTTCAGGTAAGACCAGGGAGGTTGTGCGAATGAGGAGGGACTGAAGGGGTTGTGCAAAGGATATGGGTTCTTAAGGAATTGGGCTTAATTAATTACAAGATTTTAATTATGATTTATTGAAGAGTAATGATATTTGTCACCCTTTTTGTATCACCCTTTTATCACCTCCTACGTGTATGCCGACATGGACCAATGAATTGATTTCTCTATCCTATTTAATTTTTCTCTATCTTCTATTCAATGAAATCAATACATATATATAGAAGGGTGATAAAAGGGTGACATGAAAAGGAGTGACATATATCATTACTCTTTATTGAATAGGTTGTAACCAGAGTACCGCCTTGATGCTTTGGTTGATATTTATTCTTTGTGTGGTGTTGTACTTGTAATTATTTTGTTAAAAAGTGGCATAAAAAACTCTTGAGTAAGAGGGCAAGACTAAATTCATGAGAAATATGCGACGGAAAATGTTCTAAAAGAAAAATAAAAACTAGTAGATAATATTTAAATATAAATAAAAAAGCTAACAATTTGACGCTATAAAAGTATAAATAAAAATGGCGGGAAATGACGCACTAGTAAATGTGATCGGGGCTGATAATTACATGCAAGATGCTGAGATTATTATCACATGTGATACTTCTTTTATGAAGCAGACTAAGCCAATTGGAATAGGGATAATTAGAGTTGATAATATATTTGAAAGACGTACGACAAACTCAAAGGTATGTAAGATGGATTCAGCAGAAGAAGGAGAGACTTTGGTTGTCCGGGAAGCTGCTTTGTCATGCGAGGATACTATGGCTAGGACACTGTTATTTACTTTGACACCCTTGGTATTATATAAGGTATTAGGTTGTCGTCAACTGCGCGGTAGACAGTTAGGCTGTTTAATTTGCGAATAGGGCAGATTGTGGAGGAGTATGGAAACTTGAAAGCATCTATCTCGACGTCTCTACAGAAAGCCATTGGAAGGATGGCCTGATTCCAAATAGGGGGTCAATTTTCAAGACTTGGTATTGAGTTTTTATTTTATTTTAACCTATTTTTGAAAATTGATTGCAAGAAAAACATATTTGAAAAAATAATCGCAAAACTAACGTGAAAACGTTCATCCGAGTAGCGCCTCCTAACTTAATTAGCCATTGACGTAATTAGGTTCATTGATTATTTTAATTTGAAGCACTCATGTGAGGAGCATCTTTGCTTTAAAAAATCTCTAAACTGTACCAAAACTGAATATATTTTAGCAA
This sequence comes from Nemophila menziesii, assembly GCA_029959085.1. Classification (NCBI taxonomy): domain Eukaryota; kingdom Viridiplantae; phylum Streptophyta; class Magnoliopsida; order Boraginales; family Hydrophyllaceae; genus Nemophila; species Nemophila menziesii. The sequence goes on along the minus strand of JARWIR010000018.1, from coordinate 16,276,560 downwards.
ATTATGTTAATTATGAAAAACAGATCTTGGTTTTTAAAGGAATTTGACTACTAACATAACATAATTTTAACTCCCCCCAAAAAAAAGAGAGACTTGTTCTTGCTCTCCAAGACTGAAATCGCCGGTTGGCTTGGTTCGACCAAAAAAGGTATGGGAGTTGTTGGGCATTGCTTGGGCCGAGTTAAGTAAAGACTGGCTACCTAGTGATTTACAACCCTCACTGCACACTTTCTATATATCAGAGGAGTGAAAGTTCCTGTTGATATTTGGTAAAGTCAAAGTGTTTGGTCAAAGGGTCCAGTTGGTATTATACGTGGCATTCCATTTTAGCTTCGGGTTGGTCTATTACTCGGGTTATATCTTGCACCGACTTACTTATGAGATTTAATCTCACGCGTTGATCAAAAGGCACGTTGGACGGCTCAGATTAAAACCCTCGTACGGGCCATATAAAAGACCCAAGTCTTCAGACTTGGTCTCATTCTCATTCTCTCGTCTTTGACTCTTCGCTCTCTTCTCTCTCTTGTTCTTCAGATATTGTTAGGGTTTTGTAATATTAACAATCTAATCTATAAAGATTGTTAATTAGAATAGTGTAGATCAAGCGTATTGCTTGAAGATTGAGTAGTTGTTCTCGATTGATCTTAGGGTTTCACGCTGAAACTCTTGTGGTGTTCTATTCTTATAAACCTGTGTAATCTGAAGTTGTAACCGTGTTCATATAGTAAGCGAAGCATCATCTGAGGGTGGCTTCAACGTGGATGTAGGCATATTGCTGAACCACGATATATCCTTGTGTTCTTTAATTTCTGCATTTATCTTTTTCTGGGTTTGATTTGTTTTTCAACCATAGATCTATTTGATCTATTTTCGCCAAAGATTTATTACGTTTTCTAAGTGTATTTACAACAGTGGTATCAGAGCTTTGTTTAATCGATCTTTAAAAACGTTTTAAGAAAAGATTTGTTGCTAATCTTTACAGATCTGTGTTTTGGCGTGTTAAAATTTTCTGAAAATCTTTTCTCAACAATACAATTTCATTATCTTGTATTGTAACTCACAGATCTAAAATCTTTGGGGTTTTCCGAAAACTTAAAATCCTTGAATAATCTTTTCTAGGGTTTTTCGGTTTTAATTAACCCTAATAGTGTGTTGCATGTGTTGTTTCTCTTTGTTTCTTATATACAGAAGTTAAGGAATGGCAACAACACGGCTTGAAATATCTGTGTTCGATGGTAAGGGTGATTTCAGTGTATGGAAGAAGAAAATGCGAGTGTTACTCTCACATAACAAGGTCATAAATGCTCTTGAGCCTGATCTTGAAAAATGGTCCGAAGAATCTCTGAAAAGAACAAATGAAATACGAGAAGAAGCTTACAATTTGCTGTTCTTAAATCTTTCTGATAACGTGATACGAAAAGTAGATGGAGCAGATACTGCACTTGAACTATGGGGTAAGCTTGAATCTCTTTACTCTTCTCAATCTGCTCCTAATCTTGCCTTCTTGAAAGGAAATTTGTTTTCGTATAAAATGGATTCTTCTAAAACAATTGATGAAAATGTTGATGAGTTTTTAAAACTTAATCTTGTCCTTAAAGGTTCTGATATGGCTTTAGATGAGACCTCTAAATGCATGATCCTTTTGAATGCTATTCCTGATTCTTATCAAGTTGTAAAAGATGCGTTTCAATATTCTACTGTTATACCTACATTTGATCAAATTGTTGCCTCTCTGAAAACTAGGGAACTTGAATTAAAGAATATTAAACGTGTTGGAAATAATTTGTTTGTGAACCATAAAACTGATAATCTTGAGCATGCTAAGAACAATAAGAATAAGAAAAAATTTAAGGGGAATAAGAATAAGGAAACTCGTAAATGTTATCATTGTGGGAAACCTGGCCATATTAAGAAGAATTGTTATGCGCTTAAGAACAAAAATAACAATAATAACATTGAAACCAATATTGCATGTATGCCCCATAAGATTGATGATACTTGTGAGGTATTAAATGTTTCAGACATTGCCTGTAAGTCTAATTGGATTTTAGATTCTGGATGTACATTTCACATGAGCCCCAATAAGGACTGGTTTGTGGATTTAGTTGAATCAAATGTTGAAACTGTGTATATGGGTAATAATAATACATGTCAGGTAGCTGGTATTGGTAAAATAAATTTGAAACTGAATAATGGTAAAAATGTGATCCTTACTGATGTTAGATGGATTCCTGATCTAAAAAGAAACCTTATATCTTTAGGTGTTTTAGATGATTTAGGTTGTGTTTATAAAGTTTCAAATGGTGTGATAAATGTATTTAAAAATGACAAACTTGTTCTATGTGGGAAGAAAGTGTCTGGCCTATACATTCTTGATGGTATGTGTATTGAAAATGATATGAATTCTGTTAGTACTAATCTTGATAATGCAGCTACTGTTAAGTGGCACTTAAGGCTTGGCCATATGAGCCAATTAGGCTTGAATGTGCTAAGTAAGGATGGAATGTTTGGTAAGGATACTATCTCTAATCTTTCTTTTTGCGAGCCTTGTGTGTTAGCTAAGCAACATAGAATGAAATTCAATGTGGGTGTTCATATGTCTAAATCAATACTTGAATATATACATGCTGATTTGTGGGGTCCTGATAAGTATGAAACACATGGGGGTAGAAAATATTTCTTGTCCCTTGTAGATGATTATTCTAGGCGTGTTTGGACTTTTTTGTTGAAAAATAAAAGTGATACTTTTGGAACAATAAAAGATTGGCTTATCTTGTATGAAAACCAAACTGGAAAGCATGTTAAAACTTTTAGAACTGATAATGGCCTTGAATTTTGTAATGAAGAATTTGATAATTTTTGTAAATTGCGAGGCATATTAAGACATAGAACTGTTAGAAAAACACCACAACAAAATGGTGTTGCTGAAAGAATGAATAGAACTTTATTAGAAAAAGTTAGATGCCTCTTATTCACATCTGGTATGCCTAAATCTTTTTGGGGTGAAGCATTATATACTGCTACCTATTTGATAAATAGAAGTCCCAATAGATCCCTTAATATGAAATGTCCCATGGAATTATGGAATAATAAGAAACCTGATTTGTCTAATTTGCGCATTTTTGGTTGTGCTGCATATGCCCATAATAGGGAAGGAAAATTAGACCCTAGATCTCTTAAATGTGTTTTCTTGGGTTATCAAACTATGCATGGAACTAAAGGCTATAGATTGTGGGATAAAAGTGCTAGGGGCATTAAAGTTATCATTAGTAGGGATGTAATATTTGATGAATCTAACTTTCCTTGCAAGAATGAATCTGTGATTTCAGGTATTGACTCAAATAAGGCAGATACTACACCTGAACAGGTCACCACTGATAGAACAGAGTTTGAGGTGGAGCCTTTGCAAGCTGGAAGTGATGAGAGCAATCCTGATCCAGCTACTGAAGAAGAAGATTCAGAGCCTCAGCCATCTGAGCAGCCAGGTAACTCTGAGCCACACTCAGGAACTGAGGATCTTCAAGAATCACTTCAACAAAGCCTCTCAAACTATCAGTTAACTAGGGATAGAGAAAAGAGGGATCCAAAACCCTCTACAAGGTATTCTTATGCTGAGTTAGTCTATACTGCCTTAATTGCAGCTTCTGAGGTAATACATTCTGAACCTGAAACTTATAGTGAGGTGCTTAAGTCTAGTGATAAACATGAATGGTTAAATGCTATGAAAGAAGAGATGAAATCTTTGCATGATAATAAAACTTGGGTTCTTGTTAAAAAACCACCAGAACAAAAACTTGTTGATTGTAGATGGTTGTTTAAAATAAAAGAGGGTGTAAATGATTCTGATCCCCCTAGATTTAAGGCTAGACTTGTAGCAAAAGGTTATACACAAAGAGAAGGTGTTGATTTTCATGAAATATTTGCTCCTGTTGTAAAATTTAAAACTATAAGAGTTATGCTTTCTTATGTTGCCTGTTATAATTTGGAACTTGAACAACTTGATGTTAAAACTGCCTTTTTACATGGTGAACTTGAGGAGAAAATTTATATGAAACAACCTGAGGGTTTTCTTGATATTAAACATCCTGATTATGTATGTTTGCTCCAAAAATCTTTGTATGGTCTTAAGCAGTCCCCTAGGCAATGGTATAAAAAGTTTGATAACTTTGTTTTGAGCCTTGGTTTTAAAAGAAGTGCTTATGACAATTGTTTATATTTTAACATTGATTCAAAGAATATGGTATTTTTGCTATTATATGTTGATGATATGCTACTGATTAGCAATTCTTTGCAGAGTATAAATGTTTTAAAAGCAAATCTAAATTCTGAATTTGAAATGAAGGATTTAGGTAAAGCAAAAAGAATTTTGGGCATGATCATAGAAAGAGATAGAAATAAATGTAGCCTCAAGTTACATCAAAAACCTTATCTGATAAAATTAGTTGAAAAATTTGGGAATCTGAATTGTAAGAAGGTAGAAATGCCATTAGCAGGTCACTTCATCTTGAGTAAGAATCAATGCCCTCAGAATGAGTCTGAGAAAATCAAAATGAGTTACATACCTTACTCAAATGTTATTGGTTCTATTATGTATGCAATGATAAGTACAAGGCCTGACCTATCATACTCAATATCATTACTTAGCAGATTCATGTCCAATCCTGGTCCTGATCATTGGACAGCTTTAAAATGGATTTAATTATTTTTGAAGCAACCAGATGGTGCTGAGCTTATTTGAACACGTGGAGGACAACTAATGATGAAGAGGTGTGAAGTTTGACTTTAAGGTGGAGATTGTTGATATTTGGTAAAGTCAAAGTGTTTGGTCAAAGGGTCCAGTTGGTATTATACGTGGCATTCCATTTTAGCTTCGGGTTGGTCTATTACTCGGGTTATATCTTGCACCGACTTACTTATGAGATTTAATCTCACGCGTTGATCAAAAGGCACGTTGGACGGCTCAGATTAAAACCCTCGTACGGGCCATATAAAAGACCCAAGTCTTCAGACTTGGTCTCATTCTCATTCTCTCGTCTTTGACTCTTCGCTCTCTTCTCTCTCTTGTTCTTCAGATATTGTTAGGGTTTTGTAATATTAACAATCTAATCTATAAAGATTGTTAATTAGAATAGTGTAGATCAAGCGTATTGCTTGAAGATTGAGTAGTTGTTCTCGATTGATCTTAGGGTTTCACGCTGAAACTCTTGTGGTGTTCTATTCTTATAAACCTGTGTAATCTGAAGTTGTAACCGTGTTCATATAGTAAGCGAAGCATCATCTGAGGGTGGCTTCAACGTGGATGTAGGCATATTGCTGAACCACGATATATCCTTGTGTTCTTTAATTTCTGCATTTATCTTTTTCTGGGTTTGATTTGTTTTTCAACCATAGATCTATTTGATCTATTTTCGCCAAAGATTTATTACGTTTTCTAAGTGTATTTACAACAGTTCCCAAAATCAAGTTGTTGATCATATCCTTCTATGAACCGTACGAGCACGTCCCGCCACTCCTTAAGGTTATCAGTTTGTTGAAAAATGAATATGGGTTTAAGCATTCTATGGTAATTCATGTATGGGCTTTGTTGCAACTCACAAAGGTGCAAGGCATGGCTTCATTTAGGAATCAAGGCGATGATAGTATGGTTCATTTATTTTAGGAGCAAGCCATTAGTTAAAGAATTCTTTAGTTGCTGCACACACTAAGCTACCAATAGTAGTATTAGAAGTTGAATTTCCGCAGCTTTCAGGTCCTAGATTTTTCCTTTTCATAGATGTTTGAAAAATGAAGTTGCAGTACTTTGAGTTTTGGCTTTAAACCCTTCAACTCTGAGTAAAAAGATAAATTGTATCGTTCCGTATAATTAATTCTCTTGTCCAACCAACCATCGATCACGAGATCCAAGAAACCATCGTGTCTAGCCCACATATTGCAAAAACAAAACAATGATTGATTTGCTTAAAAAAATTTGGGATATCATAGAAATTATAGAAACCACACTTCTTCCCAATGCTTATTTTCCAAAGGCCGATCAATCTTAATGAACACATGGTTATTACTCCAAGTAAAAAAAAACTTTTAGTAGATGGTAAATCTTTTAAACCCAACTAGGTGCAGCAATTCACAAAGTCCCTCAAAAAGCTCACGTTAATAGGTTTTTCTTGCAATTACTTTTTTAAAATAGGTTAAACATAAAAATAAAACTCCTTAGTATTGGTTGATTCGTTTTCTTACAAGAGAAAGTTGCATAAAACTCAGGTATTATTTCTTCCGCTTTTACTTTTCTGATTTTTGTAACTACAATATTATCTTGTTTTCTGTATCATTTTTATGAAACTATTTTCTTGTAAATATATATGATCTTTATAATTTGTATTCGTTAATTTAAATTTATGATTCAATTCCTATTGGTTTTACTTAATTTTTTATTTTCAAGATTTAATTAAAATAATAGAGACATGCTCTAATCAATAACTTGTATTTTTTTAATGACAGATGAATATATCAGACAAGAAGGTAGAGAAGAGAAGTAAGATTAAGGCTTTTATTCCAGATGAACTTGTAAATATTATCCTCCTTTACCTTCCTGCGGATATTCTTTACAGTGTAATGAGGCGTGTTTGTAAACAATGGTATAACATAATCCAGTCTCCTACTTTTATTTATTCCCACCTTCAAAACTCAACACATGGCCAACTTCTTAAAGTGGATAAGAAGAAGAAGCTGAATTATCCTTTTGTTGAAAAGATTTGCGCAAGTTGTAATGGGTTAGTTCTTGTAGTTGGTCCTATAGTACATTCCGGTTTTACTTCATCCTACTCTTATGTTGCAAATACTATTACAAAACAATATCTACCCCTCCCTGTATTTCTTGGTACACTTGATAAAAGATGTTGTTTTACATATACTTCTGCTTCAAGAGTATACAAGATATTTTCTCATGCAGAATCCAAATATTTAATAATAAGTGTAGGTGTTGATAAAGCATGGAGAGAGGTTGATATGAGTCAGTTAACTCCAATTGAACGTGAACTTTTATTCTCATCACGCGCACGTCTTTTAAGAGGTTTCTCGTATTGGATATGTAAATCATTCCCATTTATCCTTCGTTTTGACATGGAAAACGAAACTTTTACCCAGATTCCTCTTCCTCAATCGTATGAAAATCGTGTTACTGGTGTTATACAAATAAATAGTAGTATTTGCTTGTGGGTGAATGTGGAAAAGTATGTATGTGAGTTGTGTTTGATGATGATTGATCCAGAAACTCAACATGTGCAATGGGAAAAGCTGTGTAGTGTTAATTTAAGCGGTCGTCCTTCTCAAAATTTGTTAAGTTGTATTATTGAATATTTTCCTTGTGATCACACGTGTCCTTTTGACTGGTCGAAAAACAAGGAACTATTGGTCCGTAAAATATTACAAAGATTTGTAATTAACGATGTTAACACTGGAGTTTTTGGTGAACTTAGAAAGTTTGACGAGTGCTCTGAGATAGACAGTTTGGTTCCCTTAAACAATTTACCGTTGTGTAAAAGCAGAAGGTTTAAACAAGTAGGACCCTACACAAAAGAGTATATGAGGGCTGAATTTGAGGAGCAGCCCACTTATGGATTTTAGGAAGTGCGTATCTATAAAGACTACTTGTATTGATATTCTTAATTTCTTATTAATTATTGCAAGTTTGTGATGCCTTACTTCCTATCAGTAACTTATAGCAATGGCCCTAAAGGGAGTAATTTGTTTCTTTATGCTTCTTTTGTCAGTAACAGGATGCTATTTTAAGGTTTAGGAAGAAAGTTTAGTTGATTTAAAATTACATGAGAAAAAGCTTCTTCATTTTATTACAGTCTAATTATCTGAACAGTGTTTGATTCAGGACTCATTCTGTGGTATACGATTATTCTGAAGCAGAAACTTTGCATTGTGTAAAAGTGAAGAAATCTCTTCATTTGATGAATCAACTAATCTTACTTCTTTTATCTCCTTATCCCATTTCTCCATTTGCTCCTTGTAAATCCTGCTCATTTAATTAAACCATTTATTTATAATACATTTATTTCAAAAGATCATCATAACTACATTGAGTAAACTCACATATTAATTCTTTCTTCAAATGCCTCACTCAGATCTTTAAACATTGACTTCCAAGATTCCAATAGCTCAGACACCTTTTTAAGGATATTAATATCATGATTCATGAACAGAGTAGAGAAAATCAATTATAAGAAGAAATTACCTGCTGAGTGAAGAGATTCATCTTCTTAACAATGTTTTCAATCTCTATTTCTACCTCTTCACAACCCATTACTTCTTCTTCTTCTTCTACAACTGTTAATTCCTTTCCCTCCTGTAAAAAACAACATATTTTAATCTCTTTCTTTTCACATTTTATAAACAACACAAGGATTCATTTATAACATACAGAAGAAGTCTTCAAGCGTTTATTCATCCCATCATTGCTTCCATTTTCCATGTTATAATCTGTAAAAAGGTTTGAATTATGTCAGACTCGAGAATGTAGGTCCCATTAAACATACCTCATTCATCAGATCTAAACCAAAATTAAGTTCAATCGCTCAAATTCCAATTCTAATTGTAAATCATCAAAGCATACTTGACTGAAATGAGAATATAGTTTTCCCCAACATTATCATATATCCGATGTAAACTACATTACTAATCATCATTCACACAACTAAACACCATTTTATTGCATGAGAAACGAACAATTTGAAAAGGTAAGGTCATTTACGATTCATCTAATCACAATTAAACAGAGCATCAAACGTCAAATCATTTCAGTCTTCAATCAGATATATAATTTGAATCAACTAAAACTACAACAATCGGTTTAATTGCACCATTTTTTTGCTGTAAATTCCGAATTTTAACTTTAAATTAAATTTTCGATTATTTTAGATCTTACTTCATCCTGATTGAGACTATAATTAATTTCCCAGATTTATTGTAATAGACTATACGCAGATTAGATAACTCTGATTTAACAAAAAATTCTGAATGTGATTGTTATTTAAAACAAAACTTTAAGCTTATATATGCACAAAAACGTAAATAAAACAAAAATTGGAATTAGTATTATGTATATACATATAAATGAGTTTGAATTCGAGTAGAATAACAACATAATCTAATTGATCTGTAACTGTGAAAGAAAGAAGGAGAGACGGGAGATATACCTCCTTAAGCTGTACAGCCTGTACTGTTTGATGAATAAAGGAAATGAGTGAGGATGATGATCACCTCTCGCCAATTTATAGTACGGAGAAAGGAGAGTTCCCGCGCAACGTATAACACAAATGCTCTTCCACGTGGATAAACTCAACATAATAATGTTTTTATATTATTTTTTTATAAAAAATATGAATTTTTTAATTAATACACGAAAACCAGGTATTCCAAGGAATGGGTAAAATACCAAATACCCTCCATTTGTTTGTCAACGCATCCAGGCCTGCACAATCACGTCAGAGACCCAATCAGAGGCTATCATGTCAGATCCATCGGCCAAGGAGCGTGTGACACTGTTCATCAGCCACTTCAGGCGGCGCGTGAGTGGCCGGAACCGCCGCCCCTTTGCGTATGCCACGTCAGCAAGCCGTCCCGAGTCCACCGAACCCGTTAGAAAGTCAAACGAAGCATTTCTCGAGCTGCCGAGCCACTTTTGAGCATTCCGAAACCCCGTATGACGTGTTTCAGACCCGATCTTCCATCAAACCTTGCGCGAACATCATTTGAGACCCAAGTGTGACTCCTAAACACTCGATTATTGTTTGGATGGCTCTTATGGGTCGATTGTGGATAGAGGATCGTCTATATTTCATAGAGTTAGACGATCCTCTTTGTCCGTTTTGTGGAGTTGATTTTGAGAGCTCGAGACATCTTTATTTTGAGTGTAGTTTCACACATGCCATTTGAAGAAATGTGAGACGATAGTTGAGCATCCCGAGAGAGATGAACACTTTATTGAGTTCTCTTTAATGGCTCAAAAAGGCAAAGGTAAGAGCGAGTTGGAGAAGAAAAGTGTGGCGGATGGGATTTGCCGCCACGGTTTACTCCATTTGGATTTCTCGTAACAAACGGGTTTGCGAGGGATTGGTTACTTACATGGCACCATTCTCAAGGGAATTCAGACTTGTTTATATCGCTCTTTATATGCTATGTACCCCTATCTCCAACTTTCGGATCATAGTGGGTTCCTACTAGACGTACATTGACTTTGATGTGACTTGTTCCCTCATTTTCTTCTTTTCGGATTATAGTGGGTTTTTTAGTAGATGTACTTTGATATTTGCCTTGTACCCTCACTTTCCATTTTCAGATTGTAGTGGGTTTTATTTGTACATTTATATTTGTAGAAGCTAGCTTAGAGTAGTACTACACTTAGTTTTCTGCTAGGGTAGCGTTTTTGTGGTATGTAGACGGGTGGGTAAGTGATACACTCCGGGACACTAAGCAATTCGTTTCCCTACCAGTTGTACAGTTTACAGTCACTTTGATTGTCTTTTTAATATATTTACTCACCCGACCAAAAAAAAGGATAAAAAAACTCTCTATGGTTTTAAAATAGACAAATACCCCTTATGGTTTCGTAACTCGTGACAACTCATCCCTTTACTAAATATTACACTATACCTTATGACATGGGTTGTACCGAGTTGCTGAAAAATTATAGTGTAATATTTAATATAAGGGTGAGTTGTCACGAATTAGAAAACCGTTAGGGAGTATTTGTCCCTTTTAAAACCTTAGGGGGTTTCTTGAACATTTGTTAAACCATTGGGAGGTATTTGGGATATTACTCCAAGGAATTAATTAAAACATGAATGAGAGAAGACTGGTGACAAATTCTCAGGCAATAAATTAAATCTAAACCCCTACGTTAAATATCAGACTCTATCTCTGAACTTTGGTATATGATTTATACAAATATGAAATTTATCATTAATAAAATCTCTAATTTTCCACAAGAATGGTCAAATCGAAAGTGTCATCAAATCTGCAAGGTTTAAACATTGATGCAGCCTCACTTTCGATAACTAAAGTGCACCAGAATCAATGGGTTTGTATTATTCATCCCAATATATGTAATCAAAGCCGGTCTGGACCTAAGGTAACTAAAGCGTCGCTTTGGGTCCCAAAATTTTGAGGGTCCCATAAAAAAATATTTATTGTATAAATATGTGTATGTTTAAATGTAAGAGTTAATAAATGTTGTGTGATTAGGTTGGTGAAAAACTTGATGGGCATCATTTGATAAGTCATAAGATCGTTTGAGGGAATCTACTTCAAACCACAAGTAAATTTTGTAAACAAAACGCAAAACAAAGAATTATTCAGGAGTTCATTAAATATACAGGTTCAAGTATTCTACTATTATTTAATGAATTATCGCGATTCGCAAGCAAAAAATCTGTGCATACTAAAAAAATAAAAAATAAAGGAGTAAATGGATTTCTTAATTCTCAAAATTAATCACAAATTTATTATTTAATCCAAAGAACGGAAGTATTGATAAATGGAAATATTTATAAACATATTGATAGTATTTATGTTGATAGAGATAATAAGCATGTGAATGTTGATATGCAATCTTATACAGTAATTTATCCAATACTTTTTAATAAATGTAAATTTTGTGAATTTTAGCATGAAATTATTTGTATATGATTTGTTTTGTCAAAACATGTTTATTTCAATTAAACGTTAAAAGACCTTTTTTTCTTGTCCTAGGTACTCGAGTCGCTCGGGTCGGCCTTGTATTCAATACATATTTAAACATTATCCCAACAAAAATATGTGTCACGATAATTATTGAGGGTTGAGGTGATATCACTTTGTTTAGGCCCCAACATCTCCAAAAATATCTTAATTAAATTAATAAAGATGAGTATGTTATGTATCCCTTTTTGTGAGAAAAAAACACCCTTAGGAGACATAATTTTAGGTTGAAATTGGACGTAGTTAGTTGATATACTGTCATAATTTGATATAATGCACTTTCTTCCTTCCTTTTATACTTGTTACTTTTAGAGCTTTTATGCATAAAAGATTTTGTGTTAATTTGTGTGTTTAATGTGAAGTTCTTAGGTATATGGATGCTAGGAGGCACTAATATGAAGAGAAGAAGTTAAAGTTTATAATCCAAGATCAAGAAAAAGCGTTAAAGGAGCAAAAGATATCACTTGAGTAAAGGTGGAGAAGTTTTGGAAACAGGAAAGTCGTCACTTGTAGCTCTTCCAGAGCCCAAACGGTGCAGATTTAGACTTAGTGCTTCAAATGAAAAAGATGGGCCTTTGAGTTAGCAAAACATGAGAAGTGGTTTAAGTGGATTTGGACTTCCGATGTAAAAGTTACATCCTTTTTTACTGAAGTGGTATACAACAATGCATATTTATTAAAACGGACTTGGACCCCTTCATCACTTAATTAAGCCCAAGTTAGACCTAATCCGTTTTTTACCTCTATATTAGGCTTATTAGACCTCTTAAATCAGCATACTTCATTATACTAGTTATCTTTGAGAGATGGAAAAACTAACAACGCTTAGAGCAGTAAGCAGAAGAGAAGATCTTCAACAAATCAGTACCAGATCATGTATTTATATATTTATGTCATTCCCGTAATCTTTGTGTGCTAAATTTATTATACTTGAGAATAGCAATTAAGGGATGAACCCTAAATTTTCTAATTTAATTCTTTTTGAATTTAGGATCTATTTAATTTAAATTAAGTTGAAGTATTATGTATTGACAGTATTCTTGTGCTTGTTTAATATCAATGACTTAGCTATTCTGGGATAGGTTTTAGTAATTAGGCTATTCGTTAGTGGAAACGATCATCCGGAGGGGGGATCTAATTACATAATTAGGATATAGACGCGTGGTGTTTGTTATTGAGCATGGCGGCCTTAACTACCCATATAGCCAATTAGGTATAATCTTAATTATTCGAAAGTAGCTTAAAGTCACCCTGAAGGGGTTAGTAATAACGTAGAATAGCTTCCTAAGTCTACCCTGACGGGAGTTAGGAAGATATTAGAGTCCCGACTAATATTAAAATACCGTCTTTACCCTTAAGAGAATGCGTTAGATTGTTAACTTTGGTGATTCCCTAGCGAGACTCAAGTATACTTCTCATATTTTTGTACATCTTAGTAGTTAATGTAGTGTCACAATTAGTTTGTCTTTATATTTACTTTCTTGCGTCTAGCTTACAAACACAAAAACCAAACATATATTTCATTTACTTTCAACAATCATTCTACTTTCTATTTAAACACTAAATCATAACTTCGTAATCTCCGTGGAGACGAATATCCCGACTTTACTTACCGATTGTTTCTTCTCTTGTTTAGTGTTGAATTTAAAACTCTACGAGCGACCAGTATGGTGTTTGGGTTTTATTTTATACCTTAAAAAGATACATTTTAACAATTTAAATATTCCAAATAGTAGTAAAGATGAAATTTGAGCAAATTTTTCGACCCAAACCCCCCGCTAACACCTATTTTAATTTTATCCATACTCCAAGAGTCAAAGTTATCTTCGGAGAATAAATTGATTTGGATCTGAGAATATTCATTATTAAAACCTCTTTGCTACTTGAACTTGTCGGTAGGAGATGTTCAATGGTTTTCTTTGGTTGATTACAGGACTGTCATCTTTGTGAAAAAAAAAGCATTTCATCTTGTAAAGCGTAACTCCACAAAATATAGTATTTTTACATCATTTTAGATAAAAACACACTAAATTTTTTTTTGAGATCTTTTCATGCCAAAGTGTCTTCTGGATATAAGGATCTCGATAAGTACTTAGTGAAAGGCTTTCACAAATCTTTCTGCCAAAAGGGTACATATAGCATGATTAACAAAAGAAATTGTAGATGTGATGTCTCCCTAAATGTTCTTATTTTATACCCTTGGGAGACATCATTTTTTGTGTTTATTTGATTAATTTGATAGACTTTTGGGTTAAATATGCAATAATCCGAATTTCCTCTTTTATTTCTAGTATTTTTAATTTATTAAACTTTTGCGCGTAATCTTGTGTATTTTAGTGAAAAGTTTGTAGGTTTTGAATATTAGCTAGGAGAGGAACACGAGATTAAAGTCAAAGATCGTGATATGGAGTCAAAGCTTGAAGTTAAATCCCGAAAAGAGTTGATATTTTGGAGCTGCAAATCTGGAAAACTGTCAAAGATTTCTGATTTCGAAACACTTACGAGTTGATTTAGCCGCTGACCTCTGAAGAGATTATGCTCCTTATCGAGTTACGGAAATTTGGCAAGTGGTTTGAGGTCAATCAGAGTTGTAACGAATCGGCTAGAGCTGATTTAGTGGAGGTGGTGCAGCAGTTACGGGATTTGGGCTTAATTAGTGAACTTGGACATTTTATTATTCATTTAATCCTTACTTAAAAGCCAATTCCGAATTTGAGCTTATAAAAGGAGCTTTTGACTTCAGTTTTTCACACAAATTAATTTTCATAAGTCAGAGCATCAGAGAGAAGTCAAGGCAAGGAAGAAGGAAGAAGCTACGGAGTTGGAGACTGTCTATATCTCTGATTCTAAGTCAATCCTAATCCGAAATTAGGTTTCTTTGTATTTTCTTTCTATGAACAATATGAATTCTTCTTTTAATTTAGTTTTTGTCTTTCCTTTAATTATGAGCTAATTCCATTTAGTACTTGAAAACGCATAATGGGTTAATCCCTACTTTGTTTAATTTCATATGATTGGATTTGAGATTTCAGTAATTTAATTCAAATTGGGCCTTTTACATTTTTCTGTAATTTGTGATTATTTACTGTTCTTAAAGTAGCTAATTAATAACAGGTATTAGTATCTAAGCTATTCCACATAGTAGCGTGTGAATCATCTTGACGGGGGGTTTAGGTACAGAATTAATTACAGAATATAGGATAGAAATTATTTGACTCTGACGAGCGTAATTAATCTTATGGCATATTGGGTATTTTTAGTTTAACCATCCGAAGGTGGATCATAATCACCCTGACGGGGTTTGTGACACCCTAGAATAACTTCGTAGTCCACCCTGGCGGGGGTACGAAGATTCCCGAATCCCGACCAATGTTAAATGACCAATTTGTCCCTTAAACAACATATGGAATGAAATAGAGTTAGGAGAAAGCCCTGCGTCTCTCAAATACTGCCTGCTCATATTTGCGTCTAGCTTCTATTTACTTGCGTCTAGTTATTTAATTGCATTTTTATATTAGTCTTTCATACTTAGGATTAGTAAAACCAACAACCAATTATCAAATCATTTACTGCTTTCATAAGTGCAATCATTCATTAATTGATAAGCATTGAAGTCAACCATACCGTCCATGCGAACGATCCTGATATCACTATTATTACTTGGGACAACCGTACACTTGCGGTTGTGGTTCTCTTTACTTATTGCATTATTTTTAGAACACACAAAGGACCACCAAGATGCTTTTAAAAGAGTGCGGAAAAATAATTCTATCATATTCATTAGTCGCACGGAGTGGAATACGTTGAATATATTCAGTCGTTTCACGATAAAAGAGGTTGTAAATAAGGTGATGTCCCATCTTAAGCCATCCTGAAGAAAGAGTTCATAGACCCATTGGATAATAATGTTATTGGTGGGGCCTAGGGTGTGATAAAATAAGATATAAATAAAGTGCAAAAACACCCTAGAACTACACGGTTCTGGAAGTACACAGATCGTATGCAAGTTTTAGATTAAGATTCGTTCCGCAGAGACTACAGAGGTTAGGAGAATCTTATGCAAATATCAAGTGTAAATAATTAAAGCTAGAACAACTAAACGCAACTAAAAGTAAAGACAAATAGATGTTTGTTTGATTTTCTAATTAAACTAAATTAAAACTAGGAATTAAAAGACATAAAATAAATATGAAAGAGAAGTGATATGAGAATGTAGCTTAAGTTGTTAGCATGTAATCCCCACTAGTTTTGTCGTTCTAAACATGTAAGGGTGTATTTCCCTAATCGGTCCCAATTCGCTATCGGTAGTTTAAAATAGGATTTACCTGTGTCAATAAGGCTTCCTAAGCAAACTTTTCCTGTAATTGGTAAATAGTCACAAGAACTAAACCATAGTGATTATCTAGCTAGGTTGGGTTGTCAGATCAGACCTAATACTAGACGTTATGTGCTAAACATGCAATTAAACACCGTTGTCAATGGTATCCTAATTACTAGATGGTAATTCTAATGGCTGCAGTCCACAAGAACACAGAATATAAATCCAAACACATAAACAGAGAATAAAAACTATAATTCTATTTAAAACATTAAATTCCCAAATTAGATAGATGTCAATCAAAACTAGGGTTCATACATATATGCTAAAACTCAAGCTAAAGAAATTTAGTTCATGAAAGAAAAGAAAGAAATTACAAATCTAAAGGTAGAAGAAGACATTGTTGATGAACAGCTCCTTCCAAACTTCTCTCTTGTGTTATAAGCTTCCTCTTGGTTTAAGGTTTCACCAAGGATCATTTAAGAGTGTTAAGAGGCTGTATTTATAGTGTATAGGTTGACCTAATTCGTTTCTTTAGAGATAAGTTAAGTAATAGACTCCTAGCCCAACTCAAATTCGTAAGGAAATAAAGATAAACACTGCTGGACCGTTTTGAGCGTATCTTCTTCGTTATTGGTCGGATTGAGCTCCATAAGATACCAAAATAATCGCAACAGAATTATCTTGACCCTAAAGAAGGAAATTACCAAATTCGGCCTATTTCTTAGGTAAAAACGCATATCTTTAGACGTGTATGCAGAATCCCAGATTTAGGCAGCTTTTCCATCTTTTTAGCCTTTGTTTCCTTATCTCCAATTTCCATGCAAATCTCTTTCCATAAGTTGTTGTCTTTGACTTGGACTTTAATTAATCTCCATAATTATCTTTAAAGCTTCACACTAAATAAACCATTAATCCCAATATGCTCTAAAAATATTATGTTACTAAATCAAGACCCAAAATAGGAAAGTGCACTAAATTAAGCTAAAATCAACCTATAAACTAATAAATAAGCCTAAAATGATGTCTCAGAAGTATATTTTATTATTACAAATGAGGAGACATCAGTTATCAATTTTGCGATCGTGATATGGGTCAGGAGCTATTTGTCACTCTAGATATTCATTTTAGATCCATTTCCAACTTGTTTAATACATTCCCATTTCAAGACGTCCCTCGCAACCAAAATACTAGTCCACGCCCATGATTTGGATTTTTCTTTAAATCATTCCAGAAAGAGAGAGAGAAGGGGAATACATTACTTCAAGCACCTTAGCGACAAGAAAGTCTAGGTTATTGAGGAAATGACAATTTCTTTATGTCAATAGTTCTAAGTTCATGTTCCTAAAATTCCTAAACCTAAGACCCACGTTCTTTTTTGATATCATAATTTCCCACCAAGCTTACCCGTGGATACGCATATCTGTCCCGAACCCCACTAGAAATTTTCCACCATCTTTGATTATTTTTTACATAAGTCCTTAAAGAGTTGCATAATAGATATGGTAGAGTTACGGATTAACTAGGGAATGATTTTGATAAGAACTGTTTTGCCACCTTCCATTAAGAGTCTCCTTTTCCGACCATATGACTTTATAATGAAATAGTGTTTCATCTATTAGAGAGTTTTCACTTTTAATCTGTTGTAGCTCATAGGAATGGTGATGTGGCGCCTTTGTTATGAATCAATATACTCTTGAGACATCATATTATAGGGGTTTTTTGCTTAATTGTGGGATGTATCCCTTATATTTGATATATTTTGATTTAGTGGTCTAATATTGGATGTATATATATTCGGAGAATTTTTTATAGATTGTTTGTGTGTTAAGTGTGAAACTCCTAGATACATAGATAATACTAGAAACCAAGATGAAGCCAAGAGGTCAAAAATTGTTGAATAAACCTCAGTCAAGTCACAAAAGTAGCCAAGAAGTCCACTAGAAGTTCACCAACACTCGACAAAATGATTACGCCGACTTGAAAAAATCATAACAAATAACTAGTAGTTAATTAGCTGATAAAGTTTACACATAAGTTGCACTTGGAGTCTAAAATATGTTGTGAAAAAGGAGACCAATGTAGAGTTGTGGCATGGAAATTTATGCTAATTTTACTGAAGAGACTCAAAGTTGTCCAGATTTAGAAAAGACCACGGGACCACTTTTAGATCACTTAAGGAAGCTCGGCTTGTGCCACACATTTTCTAGGGTTATAAACATGCATTTTAAGCAGTTAAAACCATCACTTAACATTATTAGAGAGCTAAGAAAGGCTTGGAGCAAGAGCAAGAGGCAATGATTCAAGAACAACACTTATTTCCTTAATTAGTGTAATTTCTCCTTAAATTATGTCTTTTCTTTATTTTGGTTTCTTTTCTTCCATTATGACTTAGATTTCTAGTAGTTTGAGATACTTGGGTATGAACCCTAACTATTAATTTGGGCTTATTTTTATGAATTTGGGATTTTTTACCAATTAAAATAAAATAAAGATTCTTGTTGTAATTATCTTTGTGCTTCATAATAAATAAGTGTATGATATACATATATTTAGGGTTGTTATCTATTGAATTGCGCACAATATGGGGATCTGGTAGTAAAGATAGGTAAATTACGCTTTTTGAAGTTGAATACCCAGAAGATATAAACTAACTAGGTAATCACATAGGGGCATCTTAATAACATGTGTATGATTCACTCTGATTATGTTCCTTGGGTTAGATAGTAGACCCTACTTATTTGGAAAGAACTTAGGGAGACTTTTAAATCCCGATTAGAAACAATGTCCCATTTTCCCTTAGAATTTCAATTAAGTCCAAGTTATAGTTTGTGGTGATTACAAGTGTCTCGAGTTACATTCCACTCTCTATTCTTAACCCTTCTACTAGTCCTGAGAGACAACTCTCATCTTCCTACTCTAAGTTGTTGTTTTTTTAAACTGTATTTTGTTCAAAGCTATTATTTATGTTATGTGTCGGGGAAGAAAAAGGAACATATTGTAATTTGAACAATTGAATGTTGTGTTTAAAAAGAAACTAAAGACATAAAACTAAAGAAACAGAGTAGTGGTGGTGGTGGTGGTGCCCTATTATTTGTTTGATATTAAAAAAAAAATTGTATTGAAAATAATATATTTAATAATAACGGTAGTAAAGGTATAAAAATAAAATGTTATATTTTCTATAAATAATTATTTTACTAGGCATTTTTTATAAATAAATTAATAAAGGCTTAATTTAACAATTATGTAATTTTATTAGGTTTCTTTTAAGAAATATCTCTATTTTTAATTAATAACAATAAAAATGGTAAAAAAGTAAAATGGTAATAGATTTTTTATTTAAATGAGATTCTGAATAATCTAATTGGGAAGAAATAATAACATGTCAACTTTTAAGCATAGACTTTCCTAATCATGATTTAAATTGGCATTTTCTCATTATTTAATGCAAAAATTACAATTGTGTTGTTTATTATTTTCTATACAATATCTACAATAACCGTTTTACCATATAAGAAGTGATGTTGGGTGGGCATGCTATGAGTTCTTTTACTACTTATTATTTTGTTTTGTTTATTAGTTAAGAATGGTCATTTTATGACCATTGGAAGCCTTCTTTCTTTTCTTTTTCTTTTCTACATGGGAGAGCCACTTTGGACTCAAGGTCATTGACTCGGTTCGAACCTTCACCACTAGATTGGATAACCAAGGCCTTAACCAGTGAGCTACGAGTTCTATTGGAAGCCTTCTATCGTATGAGAAGTGATGCTAAATTATTTTTAACCTAATCTCATCATTTTTAAAATTTTCAAAATTATCTGATTTAAGTATAATTAAAGTCGTGTTGCTTATTATTTTTTTATACAAATTCTACAATGGCCATTTTATGACTATTGGATGTGTTTTATCGTATGAGAAGTAATGTTGCGTACATGGGAATGGGATGCTGCGAGTTCTTTTTTTTTACTACTATTTTTTTAATTAATTTATTAATTTTGTTTAATTATTTGATTGATTGTGATATTAATTGACATAATTTTGCTTTCCGATTTGACTATATTATTTTTGTTAAATTTAGTTTTGAGCTGATACACTGGAGTATGATGTTTTCAAGATTACAAACCCTTTCTCAGGTCAACTTTTATCTAATGAATAAATTATTAAATCAAAAAACAATTAAATCATTTTCTTTTATTTTGAACAAGAATGCATACCCATAAAGAAATGAGGGTTCTTTATGAATCCAGACTCTATTCATGTCCCTGAAATCCACAACTCTCCATTTTCAAGACAGTTTTTTCTTTTATTCCTCTATTGAACATTATATGCTTCGAAAGATTAAATTACACGATGTGCATGTAATGTCTCACTTCTCAGTTATCCAACTATATTAGTCAAATATTGTGTATGTGGCACACTTACCTAGATGTTTATAGTTTATGTTAGTTTATGTGTGAACAACGTCTATATTAATCAAATATTGTGTGTATATAGTTTATCTCTACGACTACTACTAGGTAAGATCCTTCACATAAATTATTTAACTTTTTTTTGTTTGCTTTACAGAGAAGCGGCAAAATAAGAATGGCGTACGCTTTTGGCATCGATGAATTGATAAGATTTTTTTGGTATTGTCGAGCGATATATGTACGTTGATATATCCATATTTTGTAGAGTTGTGAGACGGATGCACAAAAAACAAAATAACAATATTGAAAGGATTCAAGAAAAATATATTTACTAGTTATGAGCTATTTCATATTCACGTCATCTAAATTATTAGAGGTTTTTATTTTTATTACATTAGAGTATATTTTGGTTGATCGACTTATAATTTATGTAGTTATTTGTGAAAAATGCATCCTATTTTTTTTTGTATTTGGTTGAATATTTTCAGTTTATATTTATTTCAAGAATTGTTTGTTTATCATGTGTGATATTTATTTTTCTAAATTAATATTCTTAGAGTGCCTTCAGGCACGGGTTCAAGCCTAGTATATATATATATATATATATATGAAATTAATAAATATAAAATTCGAAAAAAGAATCAAAAGTACAATCGAAAACAAAACCCAGATCGAAAAATCAAAAAGTTATATGTAATTTCGATCCAATTTTTTCCTAAAAATCAGGATGTTAAAAATATGCTACAAAATTGGAATTTTTGGATCGGAGAAATCAAGAAATCCAATTTTATAATACCATGACCGATTTATAGCTTATGTAGTTGTCTGTGCAAAATGCATTCTATTTTTGTTCTTGGTTGAATATTTTCCAGTTTATTTTTATCTCAAGAATTGTTTGTTTATCATGTGTTATATTTATTTTTCTAAATTAATATTCTTAGAGTGCCTTTAGCTAGGCACGGGTTCATACCTAGTATATATGCTTAAAAAATACCTAGTATATATATGAAATAAATAAATATAAAATCCGAAAAAAGAATCAAAAATACAATTGAAAACAAAACCTAGATCGAAAAATCAAAAAATTATATGTAGTTCCGATTCCGATTCAATTTTATCCCAAAAACCAGGGTGTTAAAAATATGTACGAAATTAGAATTTTTGGATCGAAAAAATCGAGAAATTCAATTTTATAAAACCATGACAAAGATAATGTCTCGCCGTCTGTGGGAATCGAACCCACGACCACGTGGTTAAAAGCCACGCGCTCTACCAGCTGAGCTAAGACGGCTACTTTCTTATAAAATTGATTTAGTTATGTAATACATCTTCTTAAAACAAATTTCCAAAATAAATGATTTTGATGATCTCTTTCTTGTATTATGTCACTTACTTTTACGTAGTAAAATTTCTTACTTCTTTTTTGGAAAAAAATTATTTTCTTCTGTATGGTTCAAGGTAATTTTCAAACACCCATATATGGTCTTATTATTAAGACTTACGACATTTACTTATACAAAATTAGTTTTTCTTTATATTAAATTGAAAAATATATAAAAAAATAAGCTAAATTTTAGTATAAGTTACACACATCATATGATAGTAAGTTAATCCAATTATTTGAGTAATACGATAGAAATCGAGTATTTATACCTTGTACACTATTTTAATATGTTATTATATTTCATTAGAGAATTAAATTTTATATATTTACACATTAACAAGTATCAACTTTGTGTTTTTATTTTTCTTAACACCTTAAGAAGTTGTAAAGTTTGGAACTATCCAAACTGTCCATTAAGACATCCAAAGACGACAAATGAGTTTTGCATGGTTTGGAATTGTGAAGGTGTGAGGGAACCGCTGACTAGGAATATCATTAACTCTCTTATTACCAAGTATAGTATATGTCTACATGTTGGAGTCTCATATTAAACGTGTTGAGCCTAATAATCTTGTTTGTAGTTCTAAATTTGACTTTGTTAGTGTTGTTGAACCCATTGAAAAATCTGGTAGGGTCGAAGATATTCGAATATTTTAGAAAGTTGTGGTGACATGTTTT
Organism: Nemophila menziesii; assembly: GCA_029959085.1. NCBI lineage: Eukaryota > Viridiplantae > Streptophyta > Magnoliopsida > Boraginales > Hydrophyllaceae > Nemophila > Nemophila menziesii. Next base: position 16,254,026 of record JARWIR010000018.1, on the reverse strand, counting down.
TGTCATGGACATAAAGAACTATGTTATTTTGAATATCAAGGATAACAGTAACTTATGTTGGTTCAAAGTTTTTATTCATGTTCCCATGAAGTTCATGAAAGAAAAAACTACTTATTAGAATTCCCAGCATAAGCATCTGGTCATTATGTTGGGATATTTTAATGATATAACTAGAACAAACAAAAAGGATGGAGTCTAAGGTGCAAAAAATGATCACATAAAAAAATTCAAAAGAGTTTATTGACAATAATAACTCATGGATATCCTGTCCAAAGGGTGTTTCTTCTCGTGGTCAAATAGTTGAATAGGTGACCATAGAGTTAGAGAAAAATTAGAATGGCACAACGTCCATATTAACCCGATGCACCATATACTTTAATGAGCTCTTCCCTTCACCTACTCCCATTTTTCAGGGTCATCTGGTAGTTAAATTCAACTATGAAATCAATCTTGGGCCTTGATAGCAGTTTGTGATTCAAAGGATATATCTTACTTAATGACCCGCTTTACCAGAAGGCATGATACCTCAGGCTTGGATAGAATTTTCTTCGATGGTATGTCAGTTAGGACTTTTATTCAGTGTGCTTTAAAGTATGGCTTTAACTTTCTTGCCGGTTTTAACTATCGCCGGGTAGCATTTTCTCGACTCCTTGCAAGCTCTTGTTAACATAGTATATAAGTGGTTGGTTTCCTTCAACCTCAAGAACTAGAACCAATTTTATATCTTCTTTATAAATCGAAATATATATATATGAGTAATGTTTCACCTACCTCGGTATTCATAATCATCGGCGGGGTGGTTAAGTAATCCTTGAGTTTTCCAAATGCGTGTTGGCATTGCTCAGTCCATTCAAAATATTTAGGCTTTTGAAGTGTCTTGAACCATGTTGTGAACTTTTTAGCGTACTTTGACATGAATGTCTTGACGCTGCTACCTTACATGTCAATGTTTTCACTTTATTTATGGAGCTAGAAGGGTTCATATGTAGGAAGTATTGTATCTTGTCGGGGTTAGCCTCGATTCCCCTATGACTGGACATAAAATCCAAAAATTTCCTAGTCATCACTCTAAAAATACATTTATCGGGATAGATAAATGTATTCATATATACGAGTAATGTTTCACCTCGGTAGTTCTTAATCATTGGCGGAGTGCTTAAGTAATCCTTGAGTTTTCCAAATGCATGTTGGCATTGCTCAGTCCATTCAAAAAATTTAGGCTTTTGTAGTGTCTTGAACCATGTATTAAACTTTTCAGCATACTTTGACATGAATTGTCTTTACGCTACTACCTTAGATGTCAATGTTTGCATTTTCTTTATGGAGCGAGGAGGGTTCATATTTAGGACGTATTGTATCTTGTCGGGGTTAGCCTCGATTCCCCTATGACTGACATAAAACCTAAAAAAATTCTAGTCATCACTTCAAAAACACATTTATCGGGATAGATAAATGTATTCATATATACGAGTAATGTTTCACCTCGATAGTTCATAATCATTGGCAGAGTTCTTAAGTAATCCTTGAGCTTTCCAAATGCATGTTGGCATTACTCAGTCCATTCAAAAATGTAGGCTTTTGTAGTGTCTTGAACTATGTAGTAAACTTTTCAGCGTACTTTGACATGAATTGTCTTAACGCTGCTACCTTACATGTCAATGTTTGCATCTTCTTTATGGAGCGAGGAGGGTTCATATTTAGGACGTATTGTATCTTGTCGGGGTTAGCCTCGATTCCCCTATGGCTGGACATAAAACCCAAAAATTTCCTAGACATCACTCCAAAAATACATTTCTCGGGATAAAGCCATATGTTGACCTTCCGCGTTATGTCAAAGGTCTCGACCAAATCTTCTAAATGTTTTTAAATTGACACATTCTTCACCAGCATAATATTTACGTATATCTCCATATTCCTCCTGGTCTAATTCTCAAACACTTTATTTAGCATCCGCTGATAGGCAGGGCCATCATTCTTCAATCTAATGACACGACATATAGCCCCACTTGTCTATGTTATTTTAATGTGACAAATTCTTAGGTGATAAAGTGTTAACAAGGTGTTTATTCTATCTCACATTTCATATCTCTTCATCAAAACACTTGTGAACAACATATTTTTACTATCTTTCACACTTGATCTTCTAAATATTTTTAGCTTTATTCCATACTTATTTGAGTGATGCATACTAATTCTTGAGCTTAACCACATATTTGCTCATACATACTTTGAGAACATTTACCTTGTTTAGATTATTCCAATATAAGCATCCTTACTTGGATATAAATTTTTATTTGTTGAGATTTAACTTTTAAGGTAAACTACAAACTTCTAAGAAATTATTTTTAAAGACATCTCATGTTGTAAAGTTTTTCGTTTGAGAAACTGCTCATATAGAAAGGATTTGGTAACCTTACACCCTTAAAAAACAGTTACCCATTTTAATCTAAAAAACGATATAACATTTTCTTTAAGCCAAGCAAAGTCAGAACCAATCAGACACCTTGAAACATTCTAGCCATCATCTCTACCTAAAAAGATACTCGCTTTTAGGCGAAAAATGGTATGACGTTTTCTACTTAAACGATGTCGTATCACAGAGCCTCTAACTATCCAACTATTGAAGAAATAACGCCACGTTGATTAGAGTCATTAGGAAAAAATGGATGCCCATTTTCCTTAAAACGATATAATGTTTTGCTCTATTTGTGATCACATTCAAGGAGTCGTTGGAACATAACTCACACTATATATATGGTTTCCTTGCATCACAAAACTCCCCTCTTGAAGCACTAATTCAACCATACATTATCCTACACTTCAAGAAAGAATTCACAAGCCTATTCTTGCGTTTTCAGTTCTTAAGTCAAAGCTTAGTGAATTAATTATTCTTAAAGACACAATTTTCATTTCAATCTAATAGAAAGATCAAAATACAAAGATTAAACTTCAAATCTACTCAAATAATAATTTATCTCAAGTTATCACTTAGTATTCAACTCACCAAAGGAGTACACCGATCTTCACAAATAGATTAGCTCATAAAGGAGAATTATCCAATTGTTTGTACTTAATCTAACCACTAAGGATTTTAAATTTTCTTCTCTATTATAACATTAGCTTTGTTAGCAAGAGTTTAGGAAAAAAGGGAGAAGGCTTCCTTTTATGGAAAAGGCTACTTGTGTGTAAAAGTGTATAAGGATGTTTGCAATTGGCTTGTGACTTAACAAACAAAAGTCTCGGGAATTTTAGGATTTGGTTTAGCCTGGAAAAACCTCATTGTTAAGGTTTATATATCACCTTTGAGAGATAGGAAAGATTAGTGGCATAGAAGCATGAAAATCTTATAAGGATGGCTCTAAATAGTAGATGTAGGGAAACTGAACCACTATAAACACTCACGTATCTTCTAACCCTTGTCTTTTACTTTACGCTTGAATTATATTTACTTACTTTATTATCTATCAACCCTTAATTATTTATTAATCCCTTAGTGTTTGTTAGAATGCTCTAGAGAATCATTATATCACTTAGGTGCTTAATTATTTAACCTAAGGATTTTAATTTACTTAGACTAATTTAGGTATTAGTTAGGCTAGATCTTCATCCATATTAATTATTGACCCTAGATACCTAATTAAGATATTCTAACTTAGTATGCATATAGGTCCCATTATTACTTCACTTGGTTGTATAGATTATCTTTATCCTTAAGGACATTATCCTTAATCTCATTATCCTTCCTAAATAGCTTAGCTCCATAATCCTTTTCTCATCTTACTTTGAGTTTTAGACTTCTTATATATGTATCTAGATTTAAAGTTGTCCTAAGGACTTAGCTTCCGCATTAACGAACTCCTAGCTAGGAACCTCTCCATGTCTAGAATTTGTTTCATTGATTAGTTTTAACCTTATCTTCCTTGTTTAGGAGTCCTTAAATTTTAAATTAGGCATTTATTAGATTAGAAATCTGTTTACACCTCCCTTTAGGACTTTATATAATTGTAACCTTTAAATACATCCATGAAGGATATGAGCTCTCTCGTTGTAGCTTCAACCAACTCATTTATTTTTCAAAGAGGAAAACTATCCCTTGGACATGCTTAATTCATATTATTATAGTCAATACGCATTTTACGAGAGCCCTTAGGCTTCACTATTAATATTGGATATGTAACACACTTGTGATATCGAGCCTCTTGGATATGATTAAGTTCTAATAGCCGATGAACTTCCTCTCAGATTGCTGCATTTTTCTTGTCAAAATAATTCATTGTCTTTTGATCAATCAGCCTAACTATCATATTCAAGTTTAAGGATTGGTATGATATGTTTTGTCCAATTCTAACCATATCTCTGGTATTCCATGCAAATAGATCTTCGTACTCTTCTAGCTTACCACGAAGAGTGGCTCTTTGAGGTCCCATCAATGTCTCTCCAATTTTAACCTAGATATCTATAATTCATATTGACACTCCAATTACCTTCTCAACCAGAACTGGTTTCGCAACTAGACCTTCCTCGTGTGGAGAATCCATGTGGAATATCAAAGGAAATGAAAACTCGTTCCCCCAAACGACATCAATTTATAGAATATAAAATATCTTTGACCGACCTATCAAACTGATAGACTAAAACATAACTGATAAAGAGAAATGTGGATAAAGATGAGGAGAAAGGAACTAAATCCTGAGGCTAACCGTGTATCTTGTCTTCTATCATCATTTATGATACTTTCCTTAACACAACTGAAGCTTCCTTACCGTAGCCAAAATTTCCTGAAACCAGACACTATGTCATTACCAAAGGGAGATGTGCTCTCAATGGGACCCCAACGATCACCATTAGTATAATGTTTGCATGTATTCTTATGACCCAAGATCTATGGATATTTTAGTATGTATAATCACCACGATGTGATTTTAAGAGAGAAATTGATGTCTCCCTAAATGTTCTAATTTTGTGCCATTGGGAGACATCATTTTTGGTGTTTATTTGATTATTTAGATAGACTTTTGGTGCTAATATGCAATAATCCGGAATTTCCATTTTATTTCTAGTAATTTTGATTTATTAAACTTTTGCGCGTAATATTGGTATTTTTAGTGTAAAGTTTACAGGTTTTAGATGTTAGCTAGAAGAGGAATCCGAGGAGAAAGTCAAAGATCATGATATGGAGTCAAGACTTAAAGATAAATCCCGAAGATATTATTTTTAGAGCTGAAAATCTATTTTCCAGGCCATAGATTGCTGATTTCGAGGTGCTTAAGAGATGATTTAGCCGCTGACCCTTGAAGAGATTATGTTCCTTATCGAGTTACAGAACTTTAGCAACTGGAATGAGGTCAATCGGGGTCATAACGAAGCGGGAAAAGCCGTTTTAGTGAAGGTGTATCAGCAGTTACGGGATTTGGGCTTAATTAGTGGACTTGGGCTTTTCTAATTTTTACTTAATCCTCAAGTAAAAGCCCTAATCCGATTTTATGATTATAAATAGGTCTTTAGACCTCATTATTCAGTACCTCTCATTATATTCTTCAAATTAAAACATCATTAGAAGAGAGCGTCAAGAAGAAAAGAAGCTTGGAGCTGGAGACTGTCTATATCTCCACGTTGCAGCCAATTCATCTTCCTAATTAGGTTTCTATTTTCCTTTCTGTAAAACAATTATGAATTCCTTTTTATTTATTTTCGTAGTTTTTCCAATTATGAGCTAATTTTAATTAGTGCTTGAGATCGCATTATGGATTGATTTTGATTCTATTTTATTCTATGCTTTTGTATTTGGGATTTTTACAATTGAAATCAAATTGGGTATTAGGTATTTTTCATTAATTTGTTCTTAATAACTATAATTGACGTAATTAACCAATCATAGGTCTTAGTATCTAGGCTATTCCAATTAGTGGCGATTGGATCACCTTGACGGGGGGTTTAGGTACAGAAATAATTAATGAATGTAGGATAGAAATTATTTGACTCTGACGAGCGTAATTAATCCTATGGCCAATTGGGTAAAATAAACTTAATCACTTAAGAATGGACTATAATCACCCTGACGGGGTTTGTAGCATTTAAGAGTAGCTCCTTAGTCCACTCTGACGGGGATAAGGATGACCTTAGAATCCCGACCATTAATTTTTACCAATTTGTCCCTTAAACGAAACATTGAATAAATAAGGGTTAGATGAAATCCTTGCGTATCTCAAGTACTGCTTTCTCATACTTGCGTTTTACTTTTATTTACTTGCGTCTTAGTTAATTATTTGCATCTTCCATTTAGTCTTTCATTACTTAGAATAATAAAAACAAACAAACAATCATTATATCTTTTACTTGCTTTCATAAGTGCAACCAATCATTACTTGATAATCATTGTAGTCAACCATCCCGTCCTTGGACCGAATCTGATTTATCAGTTATACTACTTGGGACAACCGTACACTTGCGGTTGTGGTTCGATTAGCATTTGCATTTATTTTTAGAACACACAAAGGACCACCAAGTTTTTGGCGCCGCTGCCGGGGACGGTAGCGTGTGACCACGGTGTTTATCCTTTAGTGATAGTTGCATTTATTTTTATTTCAGTTTTACGCTTGGTTTTTTGTTTTTGTTTTCTTTTACAGGTTCTTTATTCAGGTAATGATTAGGAGATTTTATTGAAAGATGTATAGAGGACATTACCCAGATCCCGATCCATTTGACTATTGGGAAGACTCTTCGGGACAACAACAATGGGGTATAAATTCTTACCAACAACCATATCAATACCCGCAAGAGCAAGGATGGAACAATCAATGGATCGGGAATAATCAACAACAATCATCATATCACTATCCCCAGGAGCAAGGATGGAACAACCATTGGGTTGAAAACATTCAACAACCCTCATCTCAACACTATCAGCAAGAGACACTACTAGAGAGAGTTAATCGCCTACGCGAGGAATTTAAAGCAGGAGAACCAGAGCGTAAGGCAAGAGATGAGGAATTCAAAGCCACCCATGCACTCATACAACAGAGCCTAGATGAAATGGCTGCCCGAAACAACCCTCCTAACTTAGTTGAAACTGGTAGTATGTTTTATGAAGATTCCACTCCCCCGAGGGATAGAAGAGATCAACTGGAAGAAGTAGTTGAGGAGGAGGTGTTGAAGGAAGATACTATTGATAGTGATATGACCATCATGCCGGTTATAAATGAAGACCACCATGTGGTTAACAATCCTATTAGCATGGTGGAAGAAGAAGTAGCAACAAAAATCCTAGAAATTGAAGCTGAGATTGCTATTCATATGGTGCGTGCACATGATCCAGATACTGAACGCAAACAAGAAGAAGAGGTGATCGAGATTCAGATTCCACATCAAGAATATGATGAAGTAATAGTGGAAGATTGGATTGAAAGCGAAGACGAATGTGAAGTGGTTGAGAAATCAATTGAAGAGTTAAAGCTTCATAATAAAAGAGAAATCGAATTCCCACCACAAAAAGTTCACCAATCCCTATCTCCACCACTAGTCATCATTAGAGATAAAATATCGGAATCACCTCTATTATTAAAAATGATCAATAGGTGCTACGCAAGAAAGGTGCTACACCGCGAGAGTAAAGCTGCAAGGAGAAGCACCTACCCACCACACTTTAAAGAGGAACGCGAGATTAAAGAAAATACAAATGAGCTTATACCGTCGAGAACGGTTATCTACTATCGTGTGGTGAAGAACGAGTTTCGCCATGAAAGAAAGAAGGCGAAATGGAGATACTACCCTCCCCCTTTCAGAGATCGATTGAATAAAATTTTAAGGGGGAAGGTTTCAAAGCTTACATGCCAAGGACGAGGCGAATTCAAGCGGAGGAGAACCGCAAGGGCCTCAATACCATCTTCATGGAAGGTAACGCGTCGAACTTAAAGACGTAATAAACAAAAGTGCTTCTTGGGAGACAACCCATGTTTTAAATTGCTTTCATGTCTTTTAAATTCTTAGTGTGAATTAGAGTAATGGTTATTTATTTAGTGTTTATTTTTAAGAAATGAGAAAGGTTGGTGTTTTTGATGATTACAGGAGTAAAGGTCACGAGTTTGGGATACCTAGAACGAAAAAGAATGAAAATTTTGGGTTCCAATACAGTAGAAACCGGGTACCCGGTTTGTAGAATGCGGGTACCCGTTTTCGGTGTTGTACCCCAGGTATCAAAACTTCGGAAGATCATAACTTGACGCTCGGAGGTCGGAATTAACTTTTTCTTGAGCCTAAACTGCATAACTTTTCGAGCTCTATCCAATGGTGAAGTAGAAAATTTCGTATGAACAGCTAAAAGTTTCTGACCCAGCGTTTTGAGGCCCGGCATTAGTTGCGTCTCGTGGTTGCGTCTCCACTTAGCACCATTGATGACGAACCAAAGCTCCAAAAACACTTAAATTCCATCATCAAAACACCAATATATCACCAATACTTACCTCTAAACATCATCCCAACACATAATCAATCACAAATCTTTCCAAAAACACCAAGAAATTCAAGTTTTAACCCAAAAATTTCTTCACCAAAGCTTAAATTATATCCTTTAAACCTTTCCAACACCATAGATATTAAATACCCATCTCAAGTCAATCACCAATCCCACTACTGTGCCACTTTCAACAATATTAAGAGACACATATTTCATCAATAGCTTTGGTACTTTGAAGGTTGGAGATTGCAAGTGCAAGGTATCAAATCATCATAAATTCCATGGCCAATCCGGTAAAATAGCTAGAACTATTCTTTTATTTCTATTACCAGTTGGGAATTAAGATTTATTTTAGTTATTTAGCGGAGGAATTGTGAATTGTTTGAGCCTATTAATATTATATATTTTGCAAGTAATCTTTAAGTAGGTGAGAAAAATTGAGTTTGGAGTCTTCAAAGATGGTCATGAAGGTTGGAAAAGGTACGAAGAACATGATGAAGATAGAAATTTGGGTGTTGAGGAAAGATTTTCGTAGAAGAGATGATGATTTAGAGGGTTAGGAAAAGATGAAGACTTGGAAAATATGACATAAGAGTTCGAGGTAATGAAGAACACTTTATTCAAGATGAACGCAACAAATACATGATCTTTTAAGCTTGATAAAGAAGTATTCAAAACCTTAACATGAGACTACACGTAATCGGCCTAGTGCCGATCCAGATATGTTTTTCTGTCCTTTCTCATTTAGTGTATATTATTTTAATTGCTTTATTGAGTCTTTTCGAGTCGTGGGGACACGACTCATTTTTGAGTTTGGGGTGGGGTTCGTTGCCTCATCCCAGTTTTTATGTGTTTATTTGTTTTAATTGCTTTCAATAAAATAATTAGGAGTTGTGTTTGACTGTAGAAGATTTTAAATGTCCCTTTTAAGCATACTTTTGATGAATCTATGATAGTAGATAGTGGACTTTAGGGAATAACATAAAACGCACTTACAATTGCATGCGAACATAGGTAAGTGATAGGAAAAATTAATGATCAATGCAAATGAAGTAAGCTTGTACTTAAGGAATATGTTTGGTGTGTAGAATGTGAAATCTTAATTAGTAGAGAACCCACCTAGATATGAACTAAAGACAAGCTATTTACTTAGGAAAATGATAGGGGCAGTTCTTTGTTAACCATTTGAAGTCTTTTAGCTTGCTATCCCTTATTATAATTTTATCCGTCTTAGCCCAATTTTGAGCCTTAAGCCTTTTCTTTTGTAGCCACGATATAAGCCCATTATCATTTAGATTATTAGGCATGATCAAATAACCCGCACTTGAATCACAACCCTGAGACTTGTCTCGAGCTTGAGTTTGGGGTGGTGGGACCACATTTGGGAAGATACATTGGGAAGGGATTATATGTGTTTGTATTGAGACACAAAAAGGTAGATGATATTATTATTTGTAACCCTTTGCCAGGATTTGAAAAGAAAAAAAGAGAAAAAGAAAAAAAGAAAATTATAAGAGACATGACTTTTCACATCAAAAAGATGGTCATGGGTATCTTGTACAAAAAAAAATGAAAAAGAAAATAAAAAGAAAGAAAGAATAAAATAAACCGGCAAAGTGGAATATTTTTGGAATTCATCTTAGTCTCATTTGGGTTGACATTGGGGACGCAACATTAGCGCGTCAAATGGGTGAGTGAGAACATTTTTTAGCGTAAACTCAAGCTCGAGGACATTGTTGATGGTAAGTGAGGAGAGATCCAAAAGCTCACTTCAAATTTACCAAATATACGTCCACACCGTCCTTAAGCCATTATTAAAACCATAAAGACCTCGTGATTCCTAAGTGCATAGTGAATTTATGATTCTGTTGATAGGGAATACGCTAGGTGGAGCGTTCAAAGCGAGTTAGGAATAATGACCACCCTATAGCCATCCTACAGAGATGAGTACAAGTGTAACCTTCAAGCATTGCGACTTTAATTTTATGATTGAGATTATTTATGTTTGATGTTGCATGATTAGTGTATGTATATGTTAGTTCTTAATGTTTTCTATATGAGATTTATCTTTAGCATTGCTTTAGGGTTTATTTGCTAGCTTCTATATTCTCTTGCATCTACTTCATTCCCCTTGTTTTATTTAGTTTTGCTTTGTCGGGACGACAAAGGTTTGAGTTGGGGGTCTTGATGTCTCCCTAAATGTTCTAATTTTATGCCATTGGGAGACATCATTTTTGGTGTTTATTTGATTATTTAGATAGACTTTTGGTGCTAATATGCAATAATCCGGAATTTCCATTTTATTTCTAGTAATTTTGATTTATTAAACTTTTGCGCGTAATATTGGTATTTTTAGTGTAAAGTTTACAGGTTTTAGATGTTAGCTAGAAGAGGAATCCGAGGAGAAAGTCAAAGATCATGATATGGAGTCAAGACTTAAAGATAAATCCCGAAGATATTATTTTTAGAGCTGAAAATCTATTTTCCAGGCCATAGATTGCTGATTTCGAGGTGCTTAAGAGATGATTTAGCCGCTGACCCTTGAAGAGATTATGTTCCTTATCGAGTTACAGAACTTTAGCAACTGGAATGAGGTCAATCGGGGTCATAACGAAGCGAGAAAAGCCGTTTTAGTGAAGGTGTATCAGCAGTTACGGGATTTGGGCTTAATTAGTGGACTTGGGCTTTTCTAATTTTTACTTAATCCTTAAGTAAAAGCCCTAATCCGATTTTATGATTATAAATAGGTCTTTAGACCTCATTATTCAGTACCTCTCATTATATTCTTCAAATTGAAACATCATTAGAAGAGAGCGTCAAGAAGAAAAGAAGCTTGGAGCTGGAGACTGTCTATATCTCCACGTTGCAGCCAATTCATCTTCCTAATTAGGTTTCTATTTTCCTTTCTGTAAAACAATTATGAATTCCTTTTTATTTATTTTCGTAGTTTTTCCAATTATGAGCTAATTTTAATTAGTGCTTGAGATCGCATTATGGATTGATTTTGATTCTATTTTATTCTATGCTTTTGTATTTGGGATTTTTACAATTGAAATCAAATTGGGTATTAGGTATTTTTCATTAATTTGTTCTTAATAACTATAATTGACGTAATTAACCAATCATAGGTCTTAGTATCTAGGCTATTCCAATTAGTGGCGATTGGATCACCTTGACGGGGGGTTTAGGTACAGAAATAATTAATGAATGTAGGATAGAAATTATTTGACTCTGACGAGCGTAATTAATCCTATGGCCAATTGGGTAAAATAAACTTAATCACTTAAGAATGGACTATAATCACCCTGACGGGGTTTGTAGCATTTAAGAGTAGCTCCTTAGTCCACCCTGACGGGGGTAAGGATGACCTTAGAATCCCGACCATTACTTTTTACCAATTTGTCCCTTAAACGAAACATGGAATAAATAAGGGTTAGATGAAATCCTTGCGTATCTCAAGTACTGCTTTCTCATACTTGCTTTTTACTTTTATTTACTTGCGTCTTAGTTAATTATTTGCATCTTCTATTTACTCTTTCATTACTTAGAATAATAAAAACAAACAAACAATCATTATATCTTTTACTTGCTTTCATAAGTGCAACCAATCATTACTTGATAATCATTGTAGTCAACCATCCCGTCCTTGGAACGAATCTGATTTATCAGTTATACTACTTGGGACAACCGTACACTTGCGGTTGTGGTTCGATTAGCATTTGCATTTATTTTTAGAACACACAAAGGACCACCAGAAATCAAATATACCCATTTTATAAAAGAGAAATCAACTGTCATAGATGCGCATATAATTAGGTTGTCGTGAGTGCACAACTTACGACGTTGTGGGGCTCGTGATGTTTCTTTCCTTTTGATGTGTGATGAGATGTTGTCAACGGATGTCAGTCACATATGGCATCTTCCCCTCGTCATGTATGTCTTTGGGAGAGTTTGTCACCCCTCTACACTCGATAGAGATGGTTAACTTCCTTCTTTATGTCCTAGTATTTGGTCTTGGCATTTTGTGCTTGATATAGTAGTGGTGCTTCATTTTTTCCTATCAGTGGGTCGAGAGGTCTGGTACGTATTGGCATTGGATTTTAAAAACAAAAATTTAATAACAAAAACTAAAAAAAGTTATAGTGATAAAAAAACTTCTTATTAATTTATATTATTCTCCGGATTGAAAGAAACACTTATTTTAATTAGATTTTTGTTTTTAAAACTAGATTCAATAAGTAGAAAAGGTTAAGTAATATAAAAATTAAACTTAGTATAAGCTATTTTTTGAATTTTTTTTAATATCATTGGAAAGTCAAGCGTAGTCTAGAGTATTGTCTCTCTTTAAAGAAAGTTAAAGTAATATATTAATGAAACTTAATCGATTTTTTTATAATTTTTTTTAATAACATTGAAAAGTCAAGTTTAGCCTAGAGTATCGGCCACCTTTAGAGTAACGTTAGTAGTTTGAAAAAATGGTAATCAAAACATTGATTTTTCAAATCAATGGACTTTTTGAAGGTAGAGACTTTAGCGGAACATTTGTAGTTTTAGAAGCAACCAACAGTGGCAAAAGTTCAGTGATATAGAGAAGACGGTTTTCTATGTTAAGCTTATTACACTACCGTCAATTGCATATTGGTCTGTTCGACGAGTGTTACAAGAGATTGCGATATTGATGGATACGTACGATCCTATATATTTATGTTACCTCCCGATACACTTTAATACGCATGGAGACCACATTGAGAAGAAAATTAGCAGAGGGCAGAGGTCTGTGGTTATAAGGTTGACTTGAATACCACTTTTCAAAAATTAAGATCTATTGGTCGTTTTAGAATTGATAGTTTTACTTTTTTGTCCAAAAAAATATTATTTTTATATAAAATATATAATTTCAAATCTTGATTAAATTAAAGTCATTATAATTTTAAACAAAAAATTTTATTATTATATGCCATTATTTGAAATAAAATATTTTAAGCCTAAAGAGTATCATATTAAAACCCTACTAATTTGACTAAAAAAAAACCTACTAATTAAATTTTTTTATATAAATATATTTATCTAACACAAATCCAATAACTTATCATAGTTAACCCAACCCACTAATTTAATCATAATATAAACGAAATATCAGCTTTAATATTATATATACACAAAAATCCATCTTCATCAAAGTCTATATTTATTTTACTCCTTCAAAAGGTCTTTATTTTTTTGGTTGTACCATTTCTACCTCTACATTAGAATATATGCATTGCCTTATATATAGGATTATAATTAATACAAAATCAAAACAAAACTAATCAACAACACAATATTCTTTTTAATTATTTTGTGCAAGAGTGAGAACGTTATTCTTGTACTAGAGAATTGTCCCCGAGCGGCGGCGGTTTTCTTGTACATGAGCGACTTGGTACAGAGGTGAGTATGAAGATATTTCTTTGTTCTGATGGATGCGAGTGTGCATAGATGTGTTTTAGGTTTTAGGTTTTATGTTTCATTAATTTTCAGTGTTTACTTTTTTTTTTATCTAAATTTTTTCAACTTTCTCAATTGTATATTTTTTTCTTAATCTTAAAATTATAAAAAAAATTTGAAGGGTTTTATCTTAATGTAAAAATTATTTTATGTGAAAATTTGTAGGGTATTGTCAACCAATTCATTGTTTTTGTATTGTCAACCCATTATTTTTGCATTGTCACTTCACGATTTTTGTGGTGTCACCCACACTACTGGATTTGCGGTGTTTGCCCACGACAAATTAGCGACGACGCGTAATTCGTCGTTAAGCGTTCGAAGTTAGCGACGACAATAACTTAGCGGCGAAAATTACTGCGTCGTTAATTAGCGACAACTGAATTTGTCGCTATTTCTTGGATTTTCGTCGCTGAATATTTTTAATTTCTTATTGAATTTTTTTTAATAGCCGAAATGTCGTCGCTATCTTAGCGACACTACATTTCGTCGCTATTTTGAAGATTAGCGACGACCCTGTGTGTTTAACCACGACCCGTAATTCGTCGCTAATCGTGGATCCTATTTTATGGATACAGTAGGTTTTTTAACCCACAAAACACCCAAAAAAATCCTCCGATTTTCTCCCAAAAACTCAACTAAATTCCCTTTTTTTTTGTAATTGCTTCTCCACTTCATCTAGCATCATTCTTGGTTCAATAATCAAAGTGGGGCTCCATTAATATCATCTTTCATCACACAATTTAAGGTAATAATTGCATGAAATTCACCTTTTAATTTTTTTTTTTTTTAATGTTAATTGTGTTTTATTCTTTCTATATGGTTTGATTAGGTGAATTAATACAACTTTCTTGGTGGGGAATTAACATCACTCTTCAATTTATCCATCCAATTCAAGGTATTTCCATTAAATTTCATGCTTTTTAAATTTTGTATTTATTTGATTATATTAGCAAGTTGATATACCATATGATTAGGTTAATGAATTAAATATTTGTTGGTTGATTATGCATGTGTTGTGTGAATTTATATTTTGTGCTCATATATTTTTACTTGTTTATTTAATTCTTTGTTCTTTTTTATATATTCATTCATTTAATGGTATGTAATATTTATTCATTTAATGGTTTGTAATTTTTATTCATTCAATGGTTTGTAATATTTATTCATTCAATGAGTTTGTAAGTTTTTTTATTTTGTTTATTGTGTTGTAATTTTTATTCATTTTATTCATTGGGTTGTAATAATTATGTATTTTTTTATTATTAATGTAGTCGCATAGTTTACTCAACTTGTTGTTAAGAGATGGCATCGAGTTCGGACATGAGTATCGATAAGAGTTGGATCGAATTGAAGAATGTGTTAGATGGTGAATATATTTTTGGGGTTTATAAATTTATCGATTTTGCTAAGAAAAGTAGAGGTTATACCGGTTACTTGTCTTGTCCGTGTAAGAAGTGTAATAATTTTTGTCGATTAAAAACCGAAGCTGTTATGGCCCACCTTCTAAGAGAGGAATTTAACCATGATTATAAGGTTTGGACAAAACACGGTGAGAAAGCGATACAAACACATACACCCCCTGCAAGTAAAGATCCAATTATAGTAAATGAAATCCAGCATGTTTATGACGATGTGAGACAGAGTTACGATGTTGGTGGACATCCGGGAGACACCGAGATGAGAGATGCACATATTCCAAGTCGAAGCAGTTTTGACACATTGTTCGAAGAATTGGAGACAGAATTATTTCCTGGTTGTGAATCGATGAGTTCGTTGAATTTCATTTTAGCATCGCAGGCCAAGAAAGTGTTTTACATCGACGAGATTAGTTCAAAGAAATCAATGAAAGGGTGGAAAGCCGTTTGGGAAATAAACGATCGACACGGATGGAGTCCTGAGTTATGGGGTTCGGAATCACTCCCTACTGGAAATGAGAGCATCAACATACCATTGGATAACACGGGGAACGAGAACATTAGCATGCCATTGGCATCCACCGAGGAGATCGAGATTGATCCTGCTCATTTTTTTATTGATTTGTCTTTTAATACGGTTATTGATGAAAATGAGGAAATTCATGATGACACCTTGGATGAATACGGTGATGAAGAAGAACCTATAGAGGTTGATAGCGATGATGAACCCATAGTTATTAGTGGATATGATACTGATTAGGTTTTTTTTATTTTGGTTTATTTGTATTAACACATTTTGTTGGTTTTTTTATTTTGGTCTAAACTCTTAACTTTGACTCTAAACACTCAACTTTGACCATAAACACTTAACTTTGACTCTAAACACTCAACTTTGACCATAAACACTTAACTTTGACTCTAAACACTTAACTTTGACTCTAAACACTCAACTTTGACCATAAACACTTAACTTTGACTCTAAACACTTAACTTTGACTCTAAACACTCAACTTTGACCATAAACACTTAACTTTGACTCTAAACACTCAACTTTGACCATAAACACTCAACTTTGACCATAAACACTTAACTTTGACTCTAAACACTCAACTTTGACCATAAACACTTAACTTTGACTCTAAACACTCAACTTTGACCATAAACACTTAACTTTGACTCTAAACACTCAACTTTGACCATAAACACTTAACTTTGACTTTAAACACTCAACTTTGACCATAAACACTTAACTTTGACTCTAAACACTTAACTTTGACCATAAACACTCAACTTTGACCATAAACACTTAACTTTGACTCTAAACACTTAACTTTGACTCTAAACACTCAACTTTGACCATAAACACTTAACTTTGACTCTAAACACTCAACTTTGACCATAAACACTTAACTTTGACCATAAACACTTAACTTTGACTCTAAACACTCAACTTTGACCATAAACACTTAACTTTGACTCTAAACACTTAACTTTGACTCTAAACACTCAACTTTGACCATAAACACTTAACTTTGACTCTAAACACTCAACTTTGACCATAAACACTTAACTTTGACTCTAAACACTCAACTTTGACCATAAACACTTAACTTTGACTTTAAACACTCAACTTTGACCATAAACACTTAACTTTGACTCTAAACACTTAACTTTGACCATAAACACTCAACTTTGACCATAAACACTTAACTTTGACTCTAAACACTTAACTTTGACTCTAAACACTCAACTTTGACCATAAACACTTAACTTTGACTCTAAACACTCAACTTTGACCATAAACACTTAACTTTGACCATACACTCTTAACTTTGACTCTAAACACTCAACTTTGACCATAAACACTTAACTTTGACTCTAAACACTTAACTTTGACTCTAAACACTCAACTTTGACCATAAACACTTAACTTTGACTCTAAACACTCAACTTTGACCATAAACACTTAACTTTGACTCTAAACACTTAACTTTGACTCTAAACACTCAACTTTGACCATAAACACTTAACTTTGACTCTAAACACTTAACTTTGACTCTAAACACTCAACTTTGACCATAAACACTTAACTTTGACTCTAAACACTCAACTTTGACCATAAACACTTAACTTTGACCAAAAACACTCAACTTTGACCATAAACACTTAACTTTGACTCTAAACACTTAACTTTGACTCTAAACACTCAACTTTGACCATAAACACTTAACTTTGACTCTAAACACTCAACTTTGACCATAAACACTTAACTTTGACTTTAAACACTCAACTTTGACTCTAAACACTCAACTTTGACTCTAAACACTTAACTTTGACCATAAACACTCAACTTTGACTCTAAACACTCAACTTTGACTATAAACACTTAACTTTGACTCTAAACACTCAACTTTGACCATAAACACTTAACTTTGACTCTAAACACTCAACTTTGACCATAAACACTTAACTTTGACTCTAAACACTCAACTTTGACCATAAACACTTAACTTTGACTTTAAACACTCAAATTTGACCATAAACACTTAACTTTGACTCTAAACACTTAACTTTGACCATAAACACTCAACTTTGACCATAAACACTTAACTTTGACTCTAAACACTTAACTTTGACTCTAAACACTCAACTTTGACCATAAACACTTAACTTTGACTCTAAACACTCAACTTTGACCATAAACACTTAACTTTGACCATAAACACTTAACTTTGACTCTAAACACTCAACTTTGACTCTAAACACTTAACTTTGACTCTAAACACTCAACTTTGACCATAAACACTTAACTTTGACTCTAAACACTCAACTTTGACCATAAACACTTAACTTTGACTCTAAACACTTAACTTTGACTCTAAACACTCAACTTTGACCATAAACACTTAACTTTGACTCTAAACACTTAACTTTGACTCTAAACACTCAACTTTGACCATAAACACTTAACTTTGACTCTAAACACTTAACTTTGACTCTAAACACTCAACTTTGACCATAAACACTTAACTTTGACTCTAAACACTCAACTTTGACCATAAACACTTAACTTTGACCATAAACACTTAACTTTGACTCTAAACACTCAACTTTGACCATAAACACTTAACTTTGACTCTAAACACTTAGCTTTGACTCTAAACACTCAACTTTGACCATAAACACTTAACTTTGACCATAAACACTCAACTTTGACCATAAACACTTAACTTTGACTCTAAACACTTAACTTTGACTCTAAACACTTAACTTTGACCATAAACACTCAACTTTGACCATAAGGGTAAGCTTTTTAAACCATTTAAAAAAATAAAAAAAATTGCGACAAAATTCAATGGAATAGCGACGACATTCAACCTTTGAATGTTGTCGCTAATTGTTCGCGACGACATTCAAAGGGTTTGTCGTCGCTAATAAATAATTAAAAATTCGATTGGTCATCGAGGGCGGTCAACTTTCCCGCCCACGAAAATTAGCGACGACAAACCAAAAATTCGCGACAGTGTGTCGTCGCTAACCCAAGACACGCAAGGGGCGTGTGTACGTGGGGCGACACGTGGCCCAAATTCGCGACAAAATCCCAAGATTAGCGACGACCCGTGTCGTCGCTAATCTTTTTTTCTAGAAAACCCTAACCGAGCTCATTTCTGCCATACACAAACACCCAAAACACTCCCAAAAGCTCCATTTCCGCCATAGCCAAGCTATTCCGAGGAGAAACAACACCAAATCCAACGTCAAGGTAATGATTCTAGTCCAAATACACATTCTAATCTTTACTTTTTTGATTTTTTTTTTTAATTTCTAATATTTTGTCTTGTGTTTTTTTTGTATGATTCCTTCTTCTTGGCATGGATTCATGGACGAAATCTACACCATTTCTACGTAACAGGTTCCAATTTCCGGATCAAACTTGTAATTTTTTTATTTTTTTATTTTTTTTCTTGTAAAAATTCATGAATGTTTTTAGTTATTTGATGAAATCCGAGAATTATGTGTATGTTTGTGGGTTGTTTGGTAATTTTTTGGTGTTAAATAACAACATGTAATTGGAATTTGATAAAAATTAGGGTTTTGGTATGATGTTTGTAATTTTAATGTAATAGTTGGTGTGTTATTGATCTTTGATTGTGTTTTAAGATATAGGGACCTATTTGCAATATGTTTGATTTGTATGTTTAAGGACTAAAATGCAGTTTTGTTTGTTTAAGGACAAAAATGCAATTTTATAAAAAAAAGGACTAAAATGCAATTTTATAAAAAATAGGACTTAATTTCAAATTTTAAAAAAAAGGGACAAAAATCCATTTTTTAGAAAATTAGGAATTATTCGCATTTTTTAAAAAATTTGGATAAAAATGGAAATTTTAAAAAAATATGGACTTATTTGCAAATTTTTGAAAAACTAGGACTTATTTGCAAATTTTAAAAAATTTGGACTTATTTGCAAATTTTAAAAAATATAGGACTTATTTGCAAATTTTAAAAAAATAAGACTTAATTGCAAAAGGAACAAAAATGCAATTTTTAAGAAAAATTTGGACTTATTTACGATTTTGTGAAATTTTATAGATGGCTGCTGTCATGGGTAGGAGTCATGGTGGAGACGGGAGGGGTAACGATCCCCCGAGGGGTCCCCCCCGTTCGAATGCTGATTGTGCCCAACCATCAGGTAATAAAAAATTCAATTAATGTTAATTTAATAATTAAGAAAATATATAATTAATAATTTCTTTTTTTTAAACAGGGGAACGTAAAAGAAGGAGACCAAAAGCTGCCACATCAATCCGGACGGCTCAGGAGACCCTGAAGAGAGTCGGCTGGCCCATTCCAGTTGACTTTTCTGTCATAGACGGCACCTGGAACTTCGTGGGCGAGTATAGCAAACACGTGGGTCAGGTGGCTGGTAATGCTGTTCGAGAGGCTGTTCCCCCGTGCTACAAACAATGGCCAGATGTTCCCGACCATAACAAAGGGGTAATTTTGCAGCGACTTCATCAATTTTTTGATTTGGAGGAGTGGAGGAGGCGAGGCGATTGGGAAGAGATCACTAAGAGATTGACTACGATGACATCTGGAGCCTACAGGCGATACAAGTCGGATTTGAAGAACGACTATTACTACACGGGTGAAAATCCACTAGATGTTGACCCGGTGGTTTGGGAGGAGATGAAGAAGATGTTTGATGACTTGGCGAAACAGGTAGAAAAAAGTAATTTATTAATTATTTTATACATTTTTTTTAATTAATTTTATAACTACTTTTTTATTTGTAACAGAGTCAGGCTGATATAAACAAGAAGAATTCGAGAGCAGCAGACAGTTCCGAGCAAGGCGGGGTCAAGGAACTGGTCACAGACCCGGGAGGTGATTATTGAGGTATAAGTTTTAAAAAATAAAATATAATTTAGTATTTTATTTTATTTAATTGTTAACTAATTAAAATTTGTTATTGTATACTGTCCAGGGGAAGTTGAAGACGGTGACGAAAGAGCCGTTGACTTTTACAGATGACGAGACCCAGGAGGAGATGGAGCTTCCTCCTTTAAGCGGCTATTTCGACCACCTCTCCTATGATGCTGCTACAGATAGCTGGCGTGACCAGCGTTTGGAGAAAGCTAGTGTAAGTTTTTTTTTTTTAAATTGATTTAAATTAATTTATTATTTTAAATTTATTTTTTTATTAATCTAATTTATTTTTAAATTGAAATCTAATTACAGGGTGTTCTTCGGGAGAAGATGAAGAAGAAGGTTGTGCAGGCCGGAGCGGAGGGTACTGAAGTTAGCATCCAGGAGCAGATGGATGCCATGCTCGAGACAATCATGGAGGTCCTACACCCACCCAAGACTAAATACTGGGTGCCTACCATTGGTCCGGTCCGGAAACGATCCAGGACTCCTACACAGCCGGACAGGGAGAACGAGGAGCTGCTTAAGGCGGTTCTGGATGGGATGAACGAGCTTCGCGTGGCTCAAAATCTTCCACCTATACCGGATCCATCCTCCGCATCACCCGGGCCCACAGCTTCTTCTAGTCGGCCGAGTCAACCCCCGAGCATGGCAGACACTCTCTTCGAGGCATTAAACGGGATGAGAATTGCCCATGGAATGCAGCCGATCAGCAAACCCGGGCCCACTAGGGATGAGAGACGAGATGAAGATAGAGAAGATGAGGAGAGAGGAGAAGATGAAGAAGATCTCGGTGACGATTGAGATTTTTATTTATTTATTTGGTTGGTTTGGTTTGTAATTTTAAGACTTTTACGTTGATTTCGTATGTTTGACTTGCTTTTTGACTTTGACTACGTTTGACTTTATTTCACGTTTAGTATTTGAATCGAATTATCGTATTCTATATGTATTTTTGGATTTTTATTTATTTATATTTTTGCATTATATTTAAAATCAAAATAATAATAAAGACTACAATTTAAATAATAAAAAATTAAATTTAAATAATAAACAATAAAATTTAATAAAAAATTAAAATTAAAATTATATAAAAAGATTAAAAATAATGAATGATTTTCGACAAAAAAAAATGAAAAACATATTAGCGACGAGAAATTTGTCGCTAATACGTTGTCGTTAAAGAATAAAAAAAAGAAAATTCAATTAATAAAATTTTGATTAAAAATAAAGAAAAAGTAATTAATAGATTAGCGACGGCAGGTCGTCGCTATTAAGTCGTCGCTATCTGTAATTTCGCGACGCACTGTCCTCGTGGTTAAAACTCTGAGTAATTAGGGACGAAATCACAATTATTCGTCGCTAATCTCAAATTAGCGACGCCAGGATAGAGACGACAGTTTAGCGACGAAATTTCGTCGCTAAACCTAAATAGCGGCGATTTTCCCCGGATTAGCGACGACCCGTGTCGTCGCGAAATCAGGCGAATCCAGTAGTGCCACTATTTTTTCCCCGACAACCCACGATTTTTGTAGTGGTATTCGACTATTTTTATGCTGTCAACCACTATATTTTTTTTATGCTTTTAGCCTCTGATTTTTAATTGATTTTTTTTTATACACATACATGTTTGACGATTTGAGGAAGTGATTTTATTTTTTGTTATAAAATATAAAATACTATAAAATAGGTTAGTTTTATAATAGAAAATATTATAATTATAGAATTGTTTTGATTTTCGAATTTTGTAATATAAAAATGTTTTAATTATAGAAAGTAAATAATTTTTATAGAATAGTTTATATAAAAAAAATGTATTTTAAATATTTGTTTGGTTTGGAATTTATTTTACAGAAATTAGTAAGCAATATACGTGACTACATGAGTAACACCCTAATATACATATCGGTAACTCAACACCCAATTTGAAAGAAATAAAAATAAAACTCAACCCCCAACATACATATTTTCTTCACTCAGTCATCACAAACCCAACGCCTAAGTTTACAAACAAAAGTCCAATCCCAAAGGCAAAATCACCATCATTATCGGGTAAATTATAAAAGAAGGCCCAAGCAACATACCACTTCCACCAGAAAGTCCTCCCCCTAACTGGACTAGTTAAACCCCAACTAGTCCAATACAAAAGCCCAAAATACCCTCCCCATTAGTTCTTATATACTGCAAAAACCAAAACACAATCAATACCTATTAGGGTTTGCCCGCCCCCCTCTTCTCTCTCAACCCACCCCACCCCAATCCACCATTACCGCCCACTGCCTACCCCACCCCACCGTCCCAAACCACTGCCGCCATCCACACCACCTTCACCATAGCAACCATCGCAGCCCACTGCCTACCCCGCTCCACCCTTCCTCCTTCCTCCTTCAC
This sequence comes from Nemophila menziesii, assembly GCA_029959085.1. Classification (NCBI taxonomy): domain Eukaryota; kingdom Viridiplantae; phylum Streptophyta; class Magnoliopsida; order Boraginales; family Hydrophyllaceae; genus Nemophila; species Nemophila menziesii. The sequence goes on along the minus strand of JARWIR010000018.1, from coordinate 16,230,854 downwards.
GAAGCACCAATATCCCTCTCGCTTCCCCTACACAGGAAGAATCGCTGTTGCACCATCGTCGCACCACCTTGTCGCTGCTGCTGCACACCACCGCTGGAAGACAATCGACCACCACAGCCACTCGAAGACTCGACCCAGATCTCAGGAGATCTCCATGAAAACCTGCAGCTTCCCTGCACATCTGGACAAGCTGTTGCAGATCCACCATGAACAAGCTGCTGCAGATCCACCATTCATAGCACCACCGCCCCCTCACACTCACCATAGCACCACTGCCCTCCGTCTCTACTGCGCCATTCACCATCACCACCTGCAATAAATTTGCCGCCTCCCTCTCTGCTGCAACCTCCATCTCAACCCAGCAACCTTCATCGTGGTCCCTCCATCGTGCTCATCGTGGTCCCTGCATCTCACAACCCATCGCCTCTATACTCGAACGAGATCTCACTGCCGAGATCTCGCACCACCATCTCGTTCAGAGCAAGAAAGGCGCTCCACTAGCACCGCAATCTCATCGCCGTGACTTACAGACGGCGTTCCAGTGCCGTTCCACCAAAGGTCAGATCCGCGCTCCTCCTCTGAACAATATAAACTTCTTCTTCTCCATTACAGATCCAGATCCCGCTGCAGATCTGGATCGATTTCGTGGTGGGCTTTAGTTTTGTTTATTATTGATGTTATTTGTTTCTCTTGTTGTGCAGGTGCATCCAGACCCATGATACATACCCAATGGGTACAGGCCCAAATGGGTCCAGACCCAATGGGTACAGCCCCATTGCAAAAACACTGATAAATGACTAGAATTGTATTCGTTCATCTGGGTACATTGTATTCGTTCATCTGGGTACGGACCCGTGACAACTCCCGGTACAGGGACCTATAATGCAATTACACCTTATCTATTATTTGGACAATGAAATGTTATGTTATGTGATGTTGATTAAATTTGGACAGGGACCTATTTTACAATTACACTATAATTAATTTTAAATCCTTATAAAAAAAGATAGCTTAAACACATTATAAAAAAGAAATGGATCTGTACCCACTTAAGCGCGTACCCATTCCGACATTAAAACAGAAACTGAAGAAAAGAAGTAAAAAAAAGTAATTAATTAAATCAAGGGTGAATTATCTATAGGGTCTTAGGAGCACTATTTTTTCTCTATAGAGTAGTGTCTTGAAAGTTGTTATTCTTAGGGACCTCATTTTTTACAATAGTCTTTCCTACCCTTACTATCACTAAAAGACAAAAAGTGTGATGTCACTGTTTCTCTCTCCTCTACCTACCACTACCCACCTACCTCCAACCTCCGACAACCGACCTCCGACCACCGACCTCCGACCACCGACCTCCGACCACCGACCACCAGTCACCGGAAAAAAACATAGAGTACTCCGAGAAAAACATAGAGTACTCCGAGAAAAACATAGAGTACTCCGAGAAAAACATAGAGTACTCCGAGAATTTGCTGAGTACTCCGAGAAAAACATAGAGTACTCCGAGAATTAAACGAAAACTCGAATTAAACGAATATAAAATAGTCAGAGTACTCTATGAAATAGTCAGAGTACTCTATGAAAAAATCGGAGTACTCAGTGAAAAAGTCAGAGTACTCAGCGATTTTGATGAGTACTGTTAAAAAAACAAATTGTAAATAGTAAAAAAAGCCTTTATTCATATCTTTTACACACTTTTAAATAAATTACACAGCAATATACAATTAAAAAAAATGAATTAACCTATTCTTTTTTGTTTGACCAGATCTGGTCAAACCAGATCTATATCTGAAAAAAAAAGCCTACCAACTACGCGTACTATGTACGCCAATAAAAAAAAAAAAAAAAAAGCAGAATCCCCATAGCGCATCCATAGCTCCGTCGGAAATGGAGCTCCGTTCTCCGATCGCCATAGCTCACCTCACCTCTTGCCACCGCCAGCACTGGTTCGAAGAAGAAGGAAAGCTTCACCTCTCGCCACCGCGAGCTCCACCTCACGATACAACCAGCACCACCGGAGCTTCGCGACCTTCTTCTTCACAGCAGATCTACATCGTCGGAGCTTCACAGCAGATCGTGTTTAGTATACAAAGCAGAGAGAGAAGCAGATCGGGTTCATAGTATATAGCTCGTTACATTCACGTGAAGAGAGCTCCGTTCGAACGAAACACCGCGCCGCCATGCCTCCTGGTTCGAGCTCGCCGGAAGCAGATCTACATCACGGCTTCCTCATTCGCACCAGATCGAGTAGCTCCATGCCAGATCTCGCTGGTTCGAAGCTCGATGGAGGTGGTGCTGTCAAAACGAGTCACTGGTTCGAAGAGATCCGGTGAAGAAGACTTGTGGTGGTGTGTTTTAGTGGTGGTGGTGGCCATTACGGCGGTGGTGGTGGCCATTTTAGGTGGTGGCGGTGGTGGTTGAGAGGAGAGAGGAGAGAGAAGCAGTGAGGTAGTGAGGTGAGTAAATGAAATTAGAACGTGAATGAAATTAGAAATAGCAATTAGTATATATAGGTATAGAAAAAACAAAAGAAGGGTAGTCTAGTAATTGGGGTTTTGGGGTTCATGTGTTAAAAAGTTCCTGAGGTCTTTAGTAAGAAGAGGCTCTGGGTGGGGGTGCTAACTCGAAGAGGGGTGTGTCTTCAAGACCCCTAGTGTCATTATCTCTTAAATCAAAAGGGTGTATAGGTAAATTGGCCAACCAATCTTTGTAATTAAGGACTTTGTAAGTAGAATTAAAAAGGTAGGACTTAAAATATAAAGTTTAAGTTATTTAGATTCATTTTTTTATTTTCCTCATCATTATCATACCCTTCATTTCCGTCCTCTTTCACTTATTTTCTCATTCGTCATCTTCAAGGGGTGATCACCATCACCAACTTATCAACATATATTCACCATCACTATCACCAATAGCGAGATATAAATATAACTAGAGATTCACCATCAAAATCTACATTATTTAAGTATAATGTTTTACCTTTTTTTTTGCTTGATTTTTCGAAAGGATAAGTTTTGTATTTTATTTTTTACATATGTTCAACTTCCCTCCTTTTCTTAACGTGTTCGTGTGACAAAAATTCTCTAATTGTACTTCATCTTACTCTAGGTTTTAAAAAGCTCCCCCCTTGTTTATTTAACACCCATTCTCCCCTCCCCTACCCCCCACCCCCACCCCCACCCCCCACCCCCAGCCAAGCTCTGCAATATATGATCTCATTATCTCCTGCTTTCAAACCCCTCTTTCTTCTTATTATATCTCTCCAGAAAATAACAACATGGTGGTAGAAACTAAAACTCCGGCTGAAAAGATACGACATATCGAACTCCCAATCGTTGACCTAATGGCCGAAAGGTCCAAAATTGCTAAGCAAATTGTGAAAGCTTGTCAAGAGTTTGGTTTTTTCAAAGTAATCAACCATGGTGTTTCTCAACATACTTTAAACCGAATCGAAGAAGAAAGTTTGGAGTTTTTTGCTAAACCCACGTGTGTAAAACAGCAAGCAGGCCCTGCAAATCCTTATGGTTATGGCTGCAAGAATATTGGAATGAATGGTGATAAAGGAGAGGTTGAATATCTTCTTCTTCATGCCAACTCCGATTCTATTTCTCAGACTTCTCAAACTATATCAACTCATCCTACTAAATTCAGGTATTGTTTAATATATTTTTTTTCGTCTTCTTATTTAATCTGATATTGAAAGAATTCAGGAAAAAGTGGGAAGTTGAAACATTAATAGGTAGGCCATTTTTTGGGTAAATCATACATCATATATCATATATATGTCTTACTATTACATACATGCATGATTATGTGTCTAAACTGAAACACATTCCCTATATCTTGCAACATGCATTATCCTTTTTATTACCCTCTTGGTAATATTGAAGATTTTAGGGTGGACCGCACATGAAACTTATATTGGCTTTTATAGATTGTAAGGTAAGAAAGCTAAATAGCTTTATGAAAAATGTGCATTACCCACCAAATCTTGCAAACTTTTACGCTGTCTCAAATCTTACACTCACCTTAGGACTATTTTCTTTTCTATCTTTTGTAAGTTTTTTTTTTTTTGTGTGCATCTTTTAAAACAGTGATGATATTATAAATTTGTACATCTTCCCGTGCTTGGAAGCAATAATTGGCCTTGAAATTTTATGATCAGTATTTGTAAGAATAAAACTGTTTGAGCGAGTGATTGTATTTCTATGCTACGTTTCAATAAGAAAAGAAAAGCAGGGATATAAAGTGCACTAGTCACTTCAGATTCAGGTTGTTCTGAAGGAAGAATATATATATATATATATATATATATATATATATATATATATATATATATATATATATAATTTGTTGTATAGATGTAGCCAGATGTAGCCAGCTGTAGCATTATTTAGACGGTCTCAACCATGTTTGATCTTTTTTAGAGGATTCTACCAACTAGTTTTGCCTTAAAATAACAACTCCTCATGCATTGTTTCTCCAACTTTATTTTTTGAAGATTCAAATTCCTCACTCCGATCCTATGAAATCTGATCGACTAGATTGATCATTAGTTATATCATATTCTTAAAATCTTAGCTTTCAATATTATAAACATTAGTTAAAAAAAATATCAAGTTTTAGCAACAATCACCTAGCTGGCATGCACTCTTAAAAGGGCAGGGTGATATATGTTATGTCAAAAGTGCTGAGAAATGACTCTTTTTGGTAATCTTTGTAACAATTTTTTGTAAATGTAATTTATTGTAAGATAGTACCGCTCACCCTAATAATTAGTATGAAAATATGAATCACCCATCAATAATTGGTGTCTGGTATATGTTTAATAATTCTTTTTTTTTTTTTGTTTAGATTGGAATCATATTCTTTTACGTATTTTGTTGTATTGTATATTAACACGTTACGATAGTATGATATGACATTGTTATGACGACATGTCTGATATTATATTTAACAAACTTTGGAATAAAAATATAAAAATTCTTGTCATTCACACACATATAATTCGAAGATAAAATTACTCCATTTGGTTGAGATAGATAGTGAGTGATGGTATTTTGAGTTGATGATTTAGACATAAAGAAATTATAAACTAAATAGATATTGATTGATTGTGAAGTTTGGAGGTCCCCAATCAAATGAAATGAAGGAGTTGTAGTAAGCTCCCAGATATTGTGGAAGGCTAGGGTAACCATGTTTTCCAGTTAAAGCAAACCTCAATTCAATGGACCATTCCTATAAATCTGTTGAAACCTTTAAAGTTAACCAAATGTGTCAGTAGGTAAGGTTCTTGGTTGGTTGGTTTGGTACTAGTTATGTAAATGAGTAACTAAATAGTTTTTGTTGCATCATATCTTAAATCAAAACTACTATTTAATTTTTATTCTGTTCATTTCTTATTTAAGACAAAATGCCATATCATGTAGTTTTTCTATATATATATGACAGCTCTGCAGTGAATGGTTATGTGGAAGCAGTTAGAAAGTTGGCATGTGAGATATTGGAAGTGATGGCAGAAGGTTTATGGGTCCCAGATAACTCTATTTTCAGTCAGCTAATCAAAGACTTTGATAGTGACTCACTTATAAGGCTCAATTACTATCCACCTCTTCTTCAACAGTATGATGACACGTCACCTTCTTCATTCCATCATCATCAAAACAACAGTAACAAGATTGGGTTTGGAGAGCATACTGACCCTCAGATCTTAACCCTATTAAGATCTAACGATGTTAGTGGTCTTCAAATTTCACTTGAAGAGGGTGTATGGGTCCCTGTCACTCCTCATCCTACAGCCTTTTGTGTAAATGTTGGTGACGTGTTACAGGTATGGAGTAATAATATCTCTTTTCTTTTCAGATTATATTTATATATTTGATTTAATTTTAGTTATGCATGCATTGTAATCAACACCTATCTTGAAAATTGATTGAGTTGACTGAAACTGAATTGACAGTAGTAGAATTGATGTGTTGAATAATTTATCAGATCAGTATTTAATACTATCAATTGAACAAAAAAAAAGAAAATGAAAAAAGTAGTCAGTATCTGTATCTCTATCCATCCATTAAGGTCCTATTTAGTTCTTATCCAATTGGCCACTAGGCCTTCGAAAAAAGTAGCTGACTTGAAAGTCAGCTTTATATATCTTGCATATTTCCAAAGCCCCAATCTTACTCAATTTAGAGATAAAAAGATTCTTCAAAATTGGATTATTTTAGTCTAACATGAAAGAATCTTACTAGGCGATAAAGAAATTAAATTTTATAAATTATAAACAAGTAATGGAAATTAACTAACTAAAAATTTCTAGTTATTGTTTGGGTTAACCAAAGAGTATGTTCTTTTTATGTTCAAAAAACCAGAGTATGTTCTCCGATGGAGTAGTATGGTTGTTTTAGATTGGTTCTATCCTAGAGTATAAGATTAAATATCTACTCAAGATTTATAAATGTTTACTAGTGTGATGCGAAAGTATGGGTTAATGTTAGGGGTGTGTATCGGGTTAGAAAACCCGCATAACCGACCAACCCGATCACACTAACCCGAAATTATACGGGTTAGTTTTTAATTGGGTAGGTTGCGGTTTACATTTTTGAAAAAATATACACATTTTTGCGGGTTGTGGATTTTAAACTTGAAACTCGCAAACTCGCATATACTCAATTACCTTATAGTATAAAAATTAGAAAAATTTGTATTGCTCATTTTATTCAAATAAAATAGTGGAGGTCATGTGCTTTTCACTCTACATTTTTTTAATTCTTCCCCCTTTTTTAAAAATATTTTGAAATCCCTTAATATTTCAATAATATTTTATCTAATGAATATGTTTTTCATTTCAAGTATGATATTATCTGTACTCTTTGTTCAATTCATATATTTAGTTTCGTAAGATCTCATTTTTTATCTTTTAATCTTAGATGATTTGAAATGCATATGCGTATCCTAAACAATATTTTTCGTTATAATTTTTATTTGTAATATAAATTTGACTCGCCAAATGAATATGGATACAAATTCGTCTTCTTTATCGAACTAAATCACCCGCAATGCACCCGCAACCAGCCTAACCCAAAACTCAATGGTTTAAGTAATGTATTGGGCGGGTGCGGGTCTTATTTTTCAAAATCCGCACAAGAACGGGCGGTTTGTGGGTTGAGCATTTTTCATACAAAACCGACCCGCGCACACCCCTAGTTAATGTATTAAATAGTAAGATTATCCTAGGTGAAAGGTCAAAATGTCTTATATCTAAAAAAAAAAAAATTAATAAAATTCAAGCGGTTATTAGAAATAGCATCCTTATAAAATAGTCTAATAATTTTTTTAACTCTTTAATAATTTATTTTATAATAAAACAGTTATTTATAGAAACATCTTATTTATATTTTTTATACCTTTATTACATTTATTATTAAATATATTATTTTATTTTAATACAATATTAAATTTTAAATATTAAACAAATAATTGGGTATTTCCACCACCATCACCACCACCACCACACCACCACCACACCACCACCACCACCACCGCTACAGCCACCACAACCACCACAACAACCACAATCACCACCACCACCTACTACTACTAATTCCATCACATACCGCGTGTCCGTGAATTTTTTTTTAAAATCGTCATAACTAATTCAAAAAAATCAGAAAAATAAAAAATTTGCATTTTTTGATAAAGTAAATTAATTTTTACGTCTATGATTTTTTTTTTTGTTTTTTTTAATTTTTTTGGTTTTTTTTGTTTTTTTAATTATTATTTTTCGCAGACACGGATTTTTATGTTTATAACATGAAATTCCATGTTCAAAACATGAAATTCACTGTTTAAAATAGTGATTTTTTTTCGCAGACACGGATTTTCATGTTTAAAACATGAAATTCCGTGTCTGCGAAAAAAATTTCAAAAAACCAAAAAATTCCAAAAAAAATCATAGACGTAAATATTAATTTGATTTATCCAAATATATATTTTTTATTTTTTGATTTTTTTAGAATTAGTTATGACGATTTTAAAAAATTCACGGACGGGCGCGTATGTTTATTAGTTTTTGTTTTGTTTTTTACTTCTATTTTCTTTTTTTAATTATTATTTGTAGGGGTATTTTGAGATGAGACATTTTTTAATAGAGAGTCTTATTATAGGTACCTTTTTTTAAATAAATTTTTTAATAGGCATTAATCTATAATTGGCTCAAAAATCAAAGTTCAACTTTCTATCCCTTGTATGATAATTGGTTTCAAAAGCCTAACTTGGTAGTCCACTTACTCATCAAGGCAAGCGATATAATTTGTGATCACCAATGTTATTTCTTTATATGATATCACGAGATATTATTGTACAATATATTACTACTTGTTTTTGGGTACATACTAATTATAGTAAAAAAACAAGTTTTTGTTCCTTATAAGTAGTCTTTTAATATATTATATTTATGTAGAGTTCAAACTAATGTTACTTTTCTTTTATAAAAATATTTTGAAGGCGATGACAAATGGAAAGTTTCTGAGCGTGAAACATAGAGCTTTGGTGAATTCAAATAAGGCTAGATTGTCAATTGCTTATTTCGCTTCCCCATCACTCAATTCAATGATTAGTCCACTATCAGAACTGGTGAAAGAAGAAAGGCTTTACAGATCGTTCACTTGGGCTGAATACAAGAAAGCGACATACTCGCGACGTCTTGGAGACAACCGTCTAACTATGTTCATGTTGAAAAGAAATGATGAAAGTGGAGAATTACTCAACACTAACTCTTGTTTGTAACCTCAAAAGGCATTGTGAGATGATACGAGTTACGAGTACCTTCATACTAAGTTGGTGATAGGGTTTTAGTCACTTTGATGGGAATTTTGTGTGTAATCAATGATTCCCATAGCTTTTGCTAGTTTGACCATCAAGAAACTTTAGTTTTTTATTGATGTATTTCAATCAGTAATGGCTCTCTAAGTTCGTATATGTTGAATGTAATTTTTGCAGACGTTATGTTACCATTAAGTTACTAGTAGTATTTACTATTTACTCACCAATTTGTTCATAATAGAGGGTCAAAGAATTCAGGCTGGTGGTTGAAAGGCATGACATTATGGTCTTTGATACACCAATAGGAATCATGGTTTACAATGTTAACACTCGACAATGTCATCAAATTGATGAGATGAAAAAATAAAACCCAACTTATGCTCATGCTTATCTATACAACTTGGAACCCTTAAACAATTTGTTCTTGGATATGACTTATTCATGTAAGAACACTGATATTTACAAAGCCTGCTCAAAAGATAACACGATGGCTATATTTTAGTAGCACAAGGAGAAACATGGATATAAGATCATTTTCTTGATTTTTTTTGGATAATTTTTTTTGAATAGTTAATGTTTTATTAAGGGGTAGGGGATTCCGTGAGAAGAATATTCGGAATTTTTCGAGGCGAAAATGTCCTTGGAAAAAAGACTTTCGACCTGTACCCAAGCTTAAAATCTATGCTCTCCGCCTAAAATTCACCTTCCAAACCTCTCCCGGAACTAATCCTTCTTGGAGTCTTATCCTGAAAAATCCCCGAGATGCATCAGGAACCATTTATAAGAAATTCCCGAGATCAATCACAAACTTTATCATGGAAAGGGCTCATTCGCTAGCAGCTCGGAATTTTTATAGACTATTGGTGTTTTTTTTTATACAATGGAGGTCCAAATACCGGGTTAACTCTTACATCTAAACATACATATATTTATACAATTAATATTTTTTGTAGGACCTTCAAAATTTTAGGACCCAAAGTGATGCTTTAGTTGCCTTGGGTCTAGACTAGCTTTGATTACATATTTTGGGATGAATAATACAAACTCATTGATTATTGGTGTACTTTGGTTATCGAAGGTGAGGTTGCATCAACGGTTAAACCATGTAGATTTGATGACACTTTCGATTCGACCATTCATGTAGAAAATTATTGATATAAATTTCATATTTTAGTAAAGCATATACCAAAGTTTAGAGATAGAGACTGATATTTTATATAGGGGTTAGATGTAATTTATTGTCCGAGAATTGATCATCAGTCTTCGTCCCGTTCATGTTTTAGTTAATTCCTTGGGAGTAATATACCAAATACCCCCTATGGTTTGACAAATGGTCAAGAAACCCCCTATGGTTTTAAAATGGACAACCCCTTACCGTTTTCTAACTCGTTACCATTCACTCTTTATATTAAATATTACACTACAATTTTTAGCAACTCGGTGCAACTTATGTCATAAAGTAGTGTAATATTTAGTAGAGTGGTGAGTTGTCACAAGTTACAAAACTATAGGGGGTATTTGTCCATTTTAAACCAGAGTTTTTGACCCTTTGTCAAACCATAGGGGGTATTTGGTATTTTACCTATTCTTTGAAATACCTGGTTTTCCTTTTATTAATTAAAATTCATATTTTCAAAAAAAATTATATATATAAAAAAAAAACTTATATTATGTTGAGTTTATCCACGTGAAAGAGCATTTGTGTTATACGTTGCGCGGGAAGTCTCCCTTCTCCGTACTATAAATTAGCGAAAGGTGATCATCATCACTCATTTCCTTTGTTCATCAAACTGCAGTACAGGCTGTACAGCTTGAGGAGGTATATCTCTCGTCTCTCCCTCTTTCTTTCACAGTTTCAGATCAATTAGATTATGTTGTTAATTTACTCGAATTTAAACTCATATATATGTACATACATAATACTAATTGCAATTTTTGTTTTATTTACGTTTTTGTGCATATATAAGCTTAAAGTTTAACAATCACATTCAGAATTTTTTGTTAACTCAGAGTTATCTAATCTGCGTATAGTCTATTGCAATAAATCTGGGAAATTAATTATAGTCTATTGAAAATTTAATTTAAAGTTAAAATTCGGAATTTACAGCAAAAAAATGGTGCAATTAAACCGATTGTTGTAGTTTTAGTTGATTCAAATTATATATCTGATTGAAGACTGAAATGATTTGACGTTTGATGCTCTGTTTAATTGTGATTAGATGAATCGTAAATAATCTTACCTGTTCAATTTGTTTAATTGTGTTTAGTTGTGTAAATCTATGTAGATGATGATTAGTAATGTAGTTTACATCGGATATATGATAATGTTGGGGAAATTATATTCTCATTTCAGTCAAGTACGCTTTGATGATTTACAATTAGAATTGGAATTGAGCGATTAAACATAATTTTGGTTTAGATCTGATGAATGAAGTAAGTTAAATGGGCCCCACATTCACGAGTCTGACATAATTCAAACCTTTTTACAGATTATAAGATGGAAAGTGGAAGCAATGATGGGAGGCCCATTAAACGCTTGAAGACTTCTTCTGTATGTTTGAAATTATTTCTTGTGTTGTTTATAAAATGTGAAAAGAAAGAGATTCAAATATGTTGTTTTTTACAGGAGGGAAAGGAATTAACAGTTGTAGTAGAAGAAGAAGAAGTAATGGGTTGTGAAGAGGTAGAATTAGAGATTGAAAACATTGTTAAGAAGATGAATCTCTTCACTCAGCAGGTATTTTCTTCTTATAATTGATTCTTCTCTACTCTGTTCATAAATCATGATATTAATATCCTTAAAAAGGTGTCTGAGCTGTTGGAATCTTGGAAATCAATGTTTAAGGATCTGAGTGAGGCATTTGAAGAAAGAATTAATATGTGAGTTTACTCAATCTAGTTATGATTATCTCAAATAAATGTATATTAATGGTTGAATTAAATGAGCAGGATTTACAAGGAGCAAATGGAGAAATGGGAGAAAGAGATTAAAGAAGTAAGATTAGTTGATTCAGCAAATGAAGAGATTTCTTCACTTTTACACAATGCAAAGTTTCTGCTTCAGAATGATCGTACACCACAGATTGAATCCTGAACAAGAAGAATTAAACACTCTTCAGATAATTAGACTGTAATAAAATGAAGAAGCTTTTTCTCATGTAATTTTAAATCAACTAAACTTTCTTCCTAAACCATAAAATAGCATTCTGTTACTGACAAAAGAAGCATAAAGAAACAAATTATGCTCTTTAGGGCCATTGCTAAAAGTTACTGATAGGAAGTAAGGCATCACAAACTTGCAATAATTAAAAAGAAATTAAGAATATCAATACAAGTAGTCTTTATAAATACGCGCTTCCTAAAATCCATAAGTGGGCTGCTCCTCAAATTCAGCCCTCATATACTCTTTTGTGTAAGGTCCTACTTGTTTAAATCTTCTGCTTTTACATAATGGTAAATTGTTTAAGGGAACCAAACTCTCTATCTCAGAGCACTCGTCAAACTTTCTAAGTTCACCAAAAACTCCAGTGTTAACATCGTTAATTACAAATCTTTGTAATATTTTACGGACCAATAGTTCCTTGTTTTTCGACAAGTCAAAAGTAGGACACGTGTCGTCACAAGGAAAGTATTCAGTGATACAACTTAACAAATTTTGAGAAGGACGACCGCTTAAATTAACACTACACAGCTTTTCCCATTGCACATGTTGAGTTTCTGGATCAATCATCATCAAACACAACTCACATACATACTTTTCCACATTCACCCACAAGCAAATACTACTATTTATTTGTATAACACCAGTAACACGATTTTCATACGATTGAGGAAGAGGAATCTGGGTAAAAGTTTCGTTTTCCATGTCAAAACGAAGGATAAATGGGAATGATTTACATATCCAATACGAGAAACCTCTTAAAAGACGTGCGGGTGATGAGAATAAAAGTTCACGTTCAATCGGAGTTAACTGACTCATATCAACCTCTCTCCATGCTTTATCAACTCCTACACTTATTATTAAATATTTGGGTCTTGCATGAGAAAATATCTTGTATACTCTCGAAGCAGAAGTATATGTAAAACAACATCTTTTATCAAGTGTACCAAGAAATACAGGTAGGGGTAAATATTGTTTTGTAATAGGATTTGCAACATAAGAGTAGGATGAAGTAAAACCGGAATGTGCTATAGGACCAACTACAAGAACTAACCCATTACAACTTGCGCAAATCTTTTCAACAAAAGGATAATTCATCTTCTTCTTCTTATCCACTTTAACAAGTTGGCCATGTGTTAAGTTTTGAAGGTGGGAATAAATAAAAGTAGGGGAGTTGATTATGTTATACCATTGTTTACAAACACGCCTCATTACACTGTAAAGAATATCCGCAGGAAGGTAAAGGAGGATAATATTTACAAGTTCATCTGGAATAAAAGCCTTAATCGTACTTCTCTTCACTACCTTCTTGTCTGATATATTCATCTGTCATTAAAAAAATACAAGTTATTCATTAGAGCATGTCTCTATTATTTTAATTAAATTTTGAAAATAAAAAATTAAGTAAAACTAATCGGAATTGAATCATAAATTTAAATTAACTAATAAAAATTAGAAAGATCATGTATGTTTATAAGAAATTGGTTTCATAATAATGATATTAGAAAACAAGATAATATTGTAATTACAAAAATCGAAAAAATATGGAAGAAATAATACCTGAGTTTTATGCAACTTTCTCTTGTCACGGACCATGTTGACCAGTTTCAAGATTTCAATGGCGGAAGGTGGGGCTTCTGGTTAATAGTAAGAAGAGATCGTCTACTTTTTCTTTTTGTTATCTATATAATTTAGTTCGTTGTATCTTCTAAGAGTTTATATAATTTTCACTGTTACAATCCTATTCTATACGGACTTTTGATATGGAAATAATTGCAAATTCCCACCGCCTCTTTATAGAGATTTTTTATCTTTTGACGAGTAAAAAGAAAAAGAATCAACCAATACTAAGGAGTTTTATTTTTATTTTTAACCTATTTTTAACCATGCAAGAAAAAGTTATTTAAAATAATAGAGTAAATACATGGTTTACCCCCAGAACTTTACACGTGTGACAAATTGTCTCTCAAAGAAATTTTTGCGACTGGATGGTCCTTAAACCATGTTTTTTGACTCGATGCCCCTTGTTAACGGAAACCGTTAGTTTTCGTCGTTAGTCGGTCACGTGCGCAAATTGTCGTGACATTTTAACCCCCTGTACTATGATTTTTGTGACATTTTACCCTCTGGACTAAGTTTTCTTGACATTTTACCCTAGGCACCGAGTCACAAAAAACTTAGTACATGGGGTAAAATGTCACAAAAAACTTAGTACAGGAGTAAAATGTCACGACAATTTGCGCACATGACCAACTAACGGCGAAAACTAACGGTTTCCGTTTACAGGGGGCGTCGAGTCACGAAAACATAGTTTAAGGACCATCTAGTCGCATTTTTTTCTTTGGGGGGCAATCTGTTAAGACGTGTATAGTTCAGGGGGTAAATGAGGCATTTACTCAAAATAATAATCAGAAGAGCGCCTCCTAACTTAATTAGCCCATTGATTTGAGCTTTTTGAGGGACTTTGTGAATTGCTGCACCTGGTTGGGTTTAGAAGATTTACCATCTACTAGAAGTTTTCTTCCTTGGAGTAATAACAATATATTAACTAGGATTGATCGGGCCTTGAAAAATACGCATTGTCTGATTTTTATAATTTCTCTGTTTTCACAAAATTTTCAAAGCAATATTGGTGTTTTCCAAATGACATTTTGTTATGTTATACCGGTGAACTCCCAGACTCTTTTGCAAATTGGTGACTGAAACAAGTTATGACAAGACTTTGACAATAAACACTCAAGTTCTTCCAAAGTGACTTTTTTCTCTCTTTTACGCCTTGACTTGGGTTTGGATTTGACTTCTCCTTGTCATCTTGGGGTCTCATGTCAACCATGTACCTAAAAGATACACACTTAGCACACTATTAAAGTACAAAAGACTCTAAAAATATTAATACACCCAAAATGAGATAAAAAAGCACGAAACATCAAATATGAGGGAATCATTCCTCACTTAGGTCCTCTAGTCCCCCAAAAAGATGTCTCGTGCTACAGTTATTTTATCACAAAACACGCGATATCAATGTTCTTCTTTAAATGTAACGGACCCTTAAAGGATATATTATAAAATATATTTCTTTGTGTCTGGACAATCTCTGAATTTGCAGAAAAATTCACTCTTCTTTACCCCTAATACTACTTCTCTACTTTGAGCTTCACTAACAAACGTCTTCATAATTCTGGAAGTGTCTGATATGGGCAAATATTTTGGAATCCCAAGGAAGTGGGGGGTCATATAGAGTTGGATGCCTAACTTGGCTTACTGAAAGGGTGTATTCCCGCCACCGAGGTTGGAAAGGTCAACTCTTATCGGAAGAGGGAAAATTACTCTTATAGAAGAAACAAAATTCTCCCCTTACTTATTTAATCTCACTTATATTACTCCATAAAACCATCATTAAGAAGCTAGGTTATTTAGTGGCGGATATCTAGTGGATCAAGGTTGGGGTTTTTGGCATCCATTGGCACAACAAAACAATCCTCTCTCCTCCTAGGTCCGAAGGTGATCTAGTCCTTAAGTACTTACATGAATATAATTTGGCCTTAGTGGATAAGCAAGCATGGAAAATCTTAGAGAATCCGGAATATATGGTGTCTCGCACTCTAAAAGGGATTTATTTTTCCCGAGAAACTCATTCTGGAATGCATCAATGGAAAACCATGCTTCATGGGTATTGCATAGCATTATCGAAAGGAAAGTTGTCCTTCAAGATTATGCTATTTCATATATATATATATATATATATATATATAATGGATCTACGTATAAATTTGGAATGAACCTTGGATCCAAGGACACTCTACTACCCCTTCTTTGCTGGGAAATCTCCCTGTGAAATTTTCTGAACTTATAAACCCGGAAACTAAAACATGAAGTTCTCAATCTATTTACCAGGTCATGGACAAGGAAAGTGACCAATTAGTACAATCTACCCCTTTCCCCGCCTACCGTGACATGATCGGTTAATTTGGTCCATTATGGGAACGAGCTGTATTAGTCCATGTCCGGGTATCATCAAGCACTAAAATACCCAGCGTCGCCAACTAATCTAGTACAAGCTTCTCCTAACCCCGACACAAAAACTTGGGATAGTATATGGAAGGGCACACTACATCGTAAGCTAAAAAATTTCCTCTGGAAAGCTTCCCTCAATGCTCTCCCCAAGTAAAAGATAGATTTTGTAGGAAGTATGTGATATCCAATACATGCAGCATATGTCATCTCGCTGACGAATCAGCTAAACATGTTCTATTTCAATGCACTTGGACTAGAAAACTTTGACGTAAGGTTTCTCTTCCTACCTATATATCTTTCCTTCCGAAGTCTTGGCTTGACTGATGGCTCGTGGAACTTCCTCCGGACAACACAAAGAATGGCGCTAAGCCAAAAGAAATGATACTTAAGATAGCCTTTACCTGCTAGTCTATCTGGCTGACACAAAATAAACTTGTTATGGAACAAAAAAATATACACGTGTCTACTATTCTCATTCTATTGAATAATAGCTTAGAGACCATGAAACAGTTGTTACATGTTTCATTGGTAGAGACCATGAAACAGTGTTGCATGTGGGCAAACTAGTCGTGCAACCCCTTGCACTATTTTTACTGCCGAGTGTATGGCCATTAGAGTGCTATTTTGTATGCCAGATAATTGTCGTTTGTTCGCGTCACCATTAATAGTGATACTTAAACTGTGATCCAAGCTATCAAGTCTACCACTAGCGCAGCAAACTAGAAATATCTGTCAATCTAAGAAAGCATCAGACTGTAGGCCAAAGTTACCTCTTAGATTTCTATTAGATAGGTTAGAAGATCAGCAAATCGTGTCATTGATTGGAGTGTCAACCGTGTTTGCCGTGTTTAGTTTACCTTTTAATTGGGTGTCTTTTTATACTTTTGAATTATATGTTATTTTCTTTCTCCTTCGAGAATCGGTTAACTTTTTTTTCCATTGATAAAAAGTAAGATGAAAAGAAATACAAAAACTATCCAACTCCACTTTTCCTACCAATCCTAGGCAGATATGATAAAGACTCTATCATAGAAGAAGACATCCATTCAGATAGATTGATATTTTGTCCGATACATTTTCCGCTATATCAGTAACTCCATTCATATCTCTTCTGATATTTCTGAATTTCCAATTTGGAATTTTTTTCATCCAATTTCATACTTCATTGGAAGGATTCCCCAATTTTTCCTCTCTTTTATTAATAACTTGAATAATTTCAAGGTTATTAGTATAAAAGGAACAACTGATAAGGTGCCTTCAACTGCTCTCATTATCATAAGAATTGCCAAAAATTCTCCCTCAAGATTAGATTTAATTATACATCTCTTCGTAATTCTTTTTTAAATTTTGCCTTGTTGGTTAACTTTATTATCATTTAATAGATATATACTAAGGCTTTACCGAAAAAAAACAATTGATTAAAATATATCAATAAACGTGCAAAAAGTATGTGAAAAACGGATGGGACCAGAATCAATTTATCGCCTACTTTTTACTTACTGTATGGAATATATGGAAAGATAAGATGAAGGGATTTCACGAGAACACACCATGGGTAATAAAAGACATTTTGCATAAAATTCATTCGAATATGAAGGACCTTTTTGGCCCTAAAAATGATGAAGAGGGGGAACGAGGTAAAAAAGATAAAATAAAGAGTAAAGAGGATAATGGAGTTAACTTAGAAGATAACCCAATACTAACGGGTGAGTCGGAGTATATTTTCATGAATGATACCTCTTTCAAAAAAGAATATGAACCTTCAGGTTTAGCTTTAATAGCAATTAACAAGGAAGGTAAAGTTACCCATAAGATTGTTTCTAGATCTATCGTCAGAAGTTCTATTGAAGGCGAATGTTGGGCGGTCCTTTTGGCTATGAGAAAGGCCGCTATTTGTAATTTTCGGAGTGTTTCTTTTTACTCCGATAACCTTGAACTGATTCAAGGTATTTCTAGGCACAAAGGTCTTCGATGGCAAATTTACCGCTCATTGCCGAAATGAGGAGCTGACTTTCGAAGTTCTCTTCCTAGAATGTTAACTTCGTTAATAGGAAATTTAATAACGTCATAGACCTTATAGATAAGTGTGCAAGACGAAATATCGACCTCAAGATTGGCTTTTTAGGTGATTTTTATATTTTCCTTAAATCAGTGTATAAAAGTTCTTGAATAGTTAGTATTTTTGGGGAAAACAAAGTAAATACCGGTCTTATTATAAATCGAATATTAATTTAATTTTGAAAACATTAATTGTCGGATATATTATTTATTTTGTTGAGCATATCCACATGAAGAGCATTTGTGTTATTTTGCGCGGGAAGTCTCCTTTCTCCGTACTATAAATTGGTGAGAGGTGATCATCATCCTCACTCATTTCCTGTTTTCATCAATTCTTCTAGAGCTTGTGGAGGTATATTTTTCCATCTCTATTTCACTAATACGAATCAATTAGTGTATGTATTACATAATCTACTCGGAGTCAAAGTCAATTAGGTATAATAAAATTACTCCGAGCTTCTTAATTTACTCGGAGTCAAAGTCATGTATATGTATACGTAATACTAAATGCATATGTTGAGTTATATTTACGTTTTTGTGGTGGATTCTAGTATTATCGTCAACATATCAAGCTTATAGTTTTTGTTTTTCATAAAAATTACATTCAGAATTTGATTTCCAATTTTTTGTGAACTCTGAGTTATCTAATCTTCGTTCAGTTTATTGCAATAAATTTGGGAAATCAAATATAGTCTTAATCAGATGAATGAAGTAGGATCGAGAATAATTGAGGATTTATTATAAAGTTAGAATTCGGAGTTTACAACAAAAAATTGGTGCAATTAAACTGACAATATTAGTTTTAGTTGATTGAAGACTGAAATGTATGGAAGTTTGATTATGAACGGAAAATAATTTTACCTTTTTCAGTTTGTTTGCTTGTTTGTTTCTCATGCAATAAAATGGCGTTTAGTTGTGTAAAGAATCGTAGATGATAATTAGTGATGTTGGTGAAACTATATTCTCATTTCAGTCAAGTATTTTTTGATAGAGCTATTTAATTGCTTAGATTTGAAGATTTACTATTAGAATTGGAATTGAGCAATTAAACTTAATTTTGATTTATTGGTAATTTTGATTTTAGATCTGATGAATGAGGTAATTTTAATGGGACCTACATTCTCGAGTCTGACATAATTCAAACCTTTTTACAGATTATAAGATGGAAAATGGAAGCAATGATGGGATGAATAAACGCTTGAAGACTTCTTCTGTATGTTTTTAATTATTTCTTGTGTTGTTTATGAATGCAAAAAGAAAGAGATTCAAATATGTTGTGTTTTACAGGAAGGAAAGGAATTAACAGTTGTAGAAGAAGAAGAAGTAATGGGTTGTGAAGAGGTAGAACTAGAAATTGAAAACATTGTTAAGAAGATGAATCTCTTCACTCAGCAGGTATTTTCTTCTTATAATTGATTTTCTCTACTCTGTTCATGAATCATGATATTAATATCCTTAAAAAGGTGTCTGAGCTGTTGGAATCTGGAAAATCAATGTTTAAGGATCTGAGTGAGGCATTTGAAGAAAGAATTAATATGTGAGTTTACTGAATCTAGTTATGATGATCTTTTGAAATCAATGTATATAAATAAATGGTTTAATTAAATGGGCAGGATTTACAAGGAGCAAATGGAGAAATGGGATAAGGAGATAAAAGAAGTAAGATTAGTTGATTCATCAAATGAAGAAATGTCTTCACTTTTACACAATGCAAAGTATCTGCTTCAGAATGATCGTACACCACAGATTCAATCCTGAATAACAAGAATCAAACACTCTTTAGATAATTAAACTGTAATAAAATGAAGAACCTTTTTCTCATGTAATATTAAATCAACTAAACTTTCTTCCTAAACCTCAAAATAGTACTCTGTTTACCCATACACTTGTAAAGCTCTGTATGTTTATTATTTTCAAAAGGCAGTAGAAAAAGGAGCAAGTAAGGAAGAGATACAAACAAAATCTTACAATTAGCATTGTATTCTTATCATTAAAAAAAAAAACATGGTCTTATGGTTAGCTTACTAAATAAACATCGGAATAAAATTTATTACGTTAAGAAAAGAGTTCTTAACAAATCAGACTCCTCCGAAGTCTTAAAAAAATAGACCACTTAAGTATGTTTAAGACCCTGTTCCATCTCCAAAACCAATAAAGAAGAGCAATAATACCCTTTAGGGCCACTGTTTTAAGTTACTGATAGGCTCACTACAACCCATTCTACATCTGTGGCTAGTTTTATAAATCAATCTCCATCACTTGTCTGGTTTTCGTTTAGGGGTCTGGTTTTCGTGTAGTACCCTAATATAGTAATACCTTCCCTTTTTAGAGTTAGAGGTACATAAAAAATCCGTCCCTATCGACATCCCTAATAATGACCGACAATCAAAAACTAGTTATCGTATGCTTCGACCAACACGCATTGAAAGCACCTAACCCAATCATCATAGCATCATTACTTTACATGGTTTATCTAAGATTCTGACATGTTCGGGTCGTATCTACCTATTCTAAGATTCTGATTCGGACAGACAATTTTGTACATACACTTGCAAAGCTCTTATAACGGTATTGTGTGTAAAGCCGAATAATTTATCAAGTATTAATGACCCTTATCAACAAAGTTTACCTTCCGAAAGGTCTACCATACAAGAGCAATTTACACCTACACCACATAGTAGAAGAAGCAGAGAACTTTGTGGTTTGTAGAATAAAACAACTAGTCATATTATGACCGTTTCAAAAAATAACACTAAGTGGAGTTTAATACCCGAAAGCAATTAATATGATAGAGACTAGCTTCACTGAATATACAGTATAGATAGTGTAGTGGCCAAGAATCCGAAAACTATTATAAAAAATTGACAGAATGAATTGGTGGATGTATATTAGTCCGTATATATGAATGAACAAAATGTCAAATTTGGATTTAGCTAAATCTGGCAAATATATAACGAATGCTTATCAAAAAGTAAAATAATGACGAGCACACATATGGTTGTAACTTACAATAATAATAACTAAGAAGAATATCAAAGAAGTAATAATAGCATTACATATGTCTAATTCCACTAACAAGAAATCAGAGATGAAAAAATTAAGTGATCTAAAATGCTTCTTTACTTTGATGAAATACTAAAAATTAATTATGAAAGAATTACAATAAATGAGCGTAAGAATTACACAGGAAAATGATCTAATATCTGAAATTCAGCCATCATATTCTCTACTGAGCAGACTCTTTTAAATCTTCTACTGTTCTTAGCAACTGTCTTATTTTTTAAGGAGACAAAGCTGTGTACATGAGCATGAGCGTAAAATTCAGAATAAGTAGATGAGTTTTTATTTTTCATCTCTACATTTTGATGGACTTGTCTAGTTTTAACATCATAAACCATGATTCCTTGTGGTGTACCAAAGACTAATAACTCCATGCTTTTCAACCACCCAAGTGGCTTTGTACTATAGTCATTATAAGAATTTTGACCCTCTAAATTTAAAATAATATCAGGTAGCTTTTCCCATTGTCCATGTCCACTTTTTGGATCTTTCAGCAACCAAAACTCAAATATATAATTTTTTGTGTCATTGTTGCGTAACCATAAGCAAATACAACTCTCAATTGGAAGAAGACCATAATAAGAACCATACTTATTTATTTGAGGAGGAAGACCAATCTGCCCAAAAGTTTCAGTTTCCATGTTAAAACAAAGGATAAATTTGCCCCCAAACTTTTGTATCCAATACAAGTAACCTCTTAGAGAAAGATAGCACATTAATGAATAAAATGGGAAAGAGTCATGTGTAGCAGTGGACAACTCATTGAAGTACCGACGCTCAAAGGAAGTTAAGTGACTCAAATCAACTTGTCTCCATGTCTTATCAATACCTACACTTAATATATAACCTTTGGAATTTTGGCACGTGAATACTTTGTATACCTTTGAAGATGCAGCATATCCAAACCCACAACTATCCCTTTTAAGGTGACCATGAAATAAAGGGAGAGATAAATACTGTTTTGTAAGAGGATTTGCAATATATGAGGGGGACCAATAAGAGGGCCTACCAATGATAAAAACTAAGCCATTACAACTTGTACAAACCTTTTCATCAAATAACAAATTCAGCCTTTTCACCTCAATGATGTCAGACCTTCGTTTAACATAATAGCCAATCATACATTGATCGTGAACTATTAGGTCGTACGTATTTGAGTTCGGAATATAAGAAGAAATAAAAGTAGGAGATTTGATCATGTTATACCACTGTTTACAAACAAACCTCATTACATTGTAAATAACATCTGCAGGAAGGCAAAGGAGGATAATATATATGACATCATTGGGAAGAGTAGGATATATATGATGAAACCTTTGGCTTTCTATGCTCCTCTCACTACCATACAAAGAACCATCAATCTGTAATTACAAAAAGCCAAAAGTACCATACACAAATTTAATAATTGCAAATATCATATATTTATAAGAAAACACCTATTCAATTAATAACTGAAAAAAAAAAACTCAAAGATTAAAAGGTGGGTTTTGTGAAAGAAATAAGACCTCAGTTTCATCCAAAGTTCTCTTTTTCGAGACCATATTGACCAGCTTCAAGTATTCCACGAGGTGAGCTAAGCAGAAGATTTTTTTTTTTTTTTGGCCAAATCTAAGCTGAAGATCATAAAGATCAAGACGGCGTTGTTGTGAGGATTTCTCCTCTACATATATAATTATTTATACGATTTTTCAGTTACCCAAAATAAATGAGTTAAAGCCTAAAGGCACGGATTACTGGATTAGGGCAGGAAACTTTAAAAAGAAAAAAAATCCGAGAATGACTCTTTTATCCTAAAGGGTCTGTATTCAAAAAATAAAAACGAAGGAAAAATTTAAAAGGTAATTCTTATTTAAATAATAAAAAAAATTAATTTTCTTAATTACTTTTTTTATTACGACTTAGGTGTTAGAAAAAGATCAATAAAAACTAACTTACTAAACTTCTCGAGGAGCGCTTATTATTGTTTTTGGTGTGCCCATCCATTTCTATCCCTAGTCAAATTCTTCCACAACTCATTGAGGAACATTGTACACAGTCAGGTCTTCATTCGAATTCGCTCCAAACTTGGTTAACCGATCCACTCAAAAGTTCGCTTCTCTATGAACATGGGAAACCTCAAACTTAGCATTACTCGCAAGTATATCTCGACAATCCTTGAGTACTACGTCTAGTACCCATTCCCCCTTGTTTCTACCGTCCTTCACTAGTGCGTGTAACTCAAGGGAATAGTTTTTTACGAAGACCGTTTCATATTTGCGATTAACTGTCATGAACAAACCATTGTGAAGTGTAAGAAATTCCGCCTAAAAAGTCGAATTCACATTACACAACTCCGCGAATCCACCTAAGTAGTTTTCTTTGTGATCCCGAAAAAGTCCATCAACGCCCGCTCGATTAGATCCTGGAATCAAACTACCATCTATGTAAAGTTTCACCCCGAAGACCAGCTTAAACCGTTTCAAAAGTATACTCCAAGCCGAGACGATGACGCCCCCATCCATCTCTTTTCCCCACGATCGGGCATATATACCCCGCTGCCACACTAGTGGCCATAAACCTGATGATTCTAATTGATAAAGCTTTAGCATTCTTCTGAAAAATATTCTCGTTCTGGTCTAACAATACGAGCCAGCAAATTGATAAGGCAAATGAGGTTAATTCCAGCCCTTTAACCGCCGAATTCTAGCTGATCAGGGAGCTCCGCCAGTCCAAGTCCACCTGCTTCGGCGCCATCAGTTTCCTTTCTGCCACATCTGCAACTGCTTACAAATTCTGCTTCACCTGTAAATTATCGCGAGTTTGTTGCAAACCTTGCAGCTCGACTTCCTCACTGTTTCTGTTATTAGGCGCTACAGGTACAACTCTTGACTGAGTCTCCCTGCTCCTCTGAGGTGGCCGAGTAGACCTTATTGTCGTACTAATAAAAAAACCATCATCTATAATTTCTTCCAAGCCAAGAATCCCGATGTTGTTACCACTAAGAGTGTTGAACCTGTGAGCTTGAACATTTGGCACTGAAATTCCTTATCCGAGCTACAAGACGAATTCGCGCTAGCTCCGGCCATCCCGCACACACTCCATCATATTGTTTACAGTCCCGAAACAAGTGAACTGCTGTCTCGTCCGCACCGCCACACCCCCTGCACAAGGGAGAAACATTTAGTCCCCGAATGTTATCTACTCGATTGTTATTTACACAATCCTACCTAAGATACTAGTAAGAAGGTTACAGAGCATTATGCCTACTATAATTAGTGAGAATGAGAATCACTGAAAACTTCTTACTGGCTCATTAAGTTAGCCACTTTCTGAATAGAAAAAGAAATAATGAGGTCCATACTTGAATATTAAAGCTAATGTAGCTAAGGCGCCTATGAAAATGTAGAGTGGGATTTTTTAAAAGATACTCTTATAAAGTTGGGGCTTTGTGCAAAATGGGGTAAGTGTGATGGGGTGTGTTACCTCAGTCACTTTTAGTGTACTTTTGAATGGTGACCAAGTCCATCTGTCCAGTCCTTCTAAAGGTCTAAGACAGGGAGACCCCCTATCCCTTTTCATGTTTTGTATTGTAACACAAGCTTTAACTGCTTTAGTGAATGAAAAAATTGAAAAAAAGACTAATTAGAGACTTTAATATCAACAGACAGTGTCCTACATTAAGCCACATCTTGTTTGTTGATGACAGCCTCTTCTTTATTAGAGCTGAACAAGAAGATGTGGAAAATTTTAAGATTGTGCTTAATGAATGTATACATGCATTAGGTTAGTGTATCAATCTTAACAAAAGTGGGGTTGTATTCAGTTAAAACACACCTAAGGAAAAAATTCATGGCCTTCTTGATATTTTAAGAATGAATGTATTAGAAAATCTAGGTAAATACTTGGGTTCATTAGCTGATTGGGGGAGATCCAAGGTGAAATCCCTAGAGTGGATGATAGATTTGATAAAAAAGAAGTTGGATAAGTGGAATACCATCTTTCTCTCTAAAGCAAGGAAGGAAACTCTCATTAAATATGTTGTAAGTGTTATACCTTCTTATACTATGGTTGCTTTCCTTATCCCTATGAGTATAGGTGATAAGATAAACTCTCTTATAGCTGAATTCCGGTAGAATACTAATAGGAGTAAAAGAAATCATTGGATTAAATGGGATGACCTGACAATAAATGAACAATGTGTGGGATGGGTTTTAAGTGTATGAGATTGAAATATAAAGAATTAGTAGCTAGGAATGCTTGGAAAATCTATAGTAACCCAAACTCTCTCTTAGCAAAAACACTGAAAGAAATGTACTTTAAAATGTCATACTTTTTGAAGCCAATTTAGGCTGCCACGCCTATTGGGGTTGGAGAAGTTTGATTAAAGGGAGAAACACCTTTAAAGATGAAATAATATGGAATATAGGTAATGGTAAGTCTGTAAATATCTGGAGTGATTCAAGGATTCCAGGAATCAAATCACTTAAATGTCCTATTGGATGTCATCTTACAAATGTCTCTGAGCTGTTTCGGGAAGGGTCTAATATATGGAATCCAAATCTGATTTCTGACTGGTTTGATATAGAAACCTCTGAGAAAATAAAAAAAATAATGACTCCTTATAATATATGTGATGATAATGCTTACTGGGCTCCTTCTAAGGATGTGGAGATTATCTCTAAATCTGTTTATGGGTTTATGAAAGAAATGGAAATAGAGAAATATAGAAAAGAGAAGGAAAATTTACCATGAGGCTCCTATGCAACCCCAAACTTAGTTTGGAAGGATGTTTGGAGCCTATAGGTACCCCCTAAAATAAGAAACTTTGTAAAGGAAAAATTCCTACTGAGGAGTTTAAATTTAGAGGGAACTGTGCCCCAAATCCCGTTTGTAATATATATGGGTCAGAGCTTGAATCAGTGGAACGTATGTTGTTTAATTACCCTGTGTGAGGGATATTTGGCTTGTTTCACCAATACAAATTCTCTCAAACTCAAGATGGACTTTTAGATCTAAAAGATAGTTTAGTGAGTTAAAAGAGTTGAAAAGTAAGAAAGATATAGCTAATAGAAATATATATAATCTGATATTTGTAATACTTTGGCACATATGGAAATCAAGGAATAAAATGTTTTATGAAGGTCTTGGACTTGATCCAGTACAAGTGTTGAATCAGTCCCTTATATCCTATGATGAATATTTTACTTATAATAAGAAACCTTTGAGGCTAAAATATACATACCAAATGAGAATTAAAGTAAAAATATCTCTGGTAATAGAGAAGAAGTTCTTACCAGTGAGAATAACTCTACTTCACAGATACAAGTAGTAAAAGGAAAAAAGATAGAAGATTGGCACACAAACTTAACCCCAAAATCTTTACTTGTTTATAATGATGTTTCTTTTACTCATGATTTAAATGCATCTTCTTCGTGCATCCTTATGGATAAAAATAACTCATTTATTCATAGTCATGCTATTTCCTTTACTTGTAACAACGCAAAAGAAGTCGTAACAGACTTATTTCAGCTATTAACTTTCACCAAGAAGACATTAGGATTCTTTGTGATAACTAGGTGGTTGTAGAGATTCTAAGACAACCCAAGCCTTCTCCTAATGCTAGGCATAGATGTTTTTATTTGGATATCAAACGTACGAGTTCTAATAAATTAGTTTCCTATTTTCATATTCCTAGGAAAAACCATTGTGTTGCTGATTGGGTAGAAAGGCAACATATTTGCCTTGCGATTGGGTGTCTAACCCTCCTCCATAATTAGTGTGTTTATTTTCGAACTCCCCAAATCCTAGGCGGATTGGGTGAGAGCTAGACCTAATATTTAATTGACGTTATATCGTTTTAATATTATATGCTTTAGACAATAAAAGTTACTTTATGTGGATTACTTATTACAAAATTTTGAACATTATCTCATTTCTTTAACGATCCAAAGGCACTATCCTGCTGTCAAAAGTTTCCAATTAATTATGGTCCTTTATATACATCTTTGATCATTCTAAAGAGCAGCTGATGCAAGAAATGACCTTTATCATCTGCAATAATTCTGCTTTAACGGTATCTGGAACTGAAGCTGCATACACCGTTTTTAATGGTAAAAAAAACTAGCTATTGTTGCAAACAAGGACCTTACAATATTTGGTAATTATATATTAATTTATCAGATAATATCAATAGAGGCTATTTAGTTGCAAAGGAAACAAAAAACTTTACCTCTTCCTTTTGGTGTTCTAACATGAATAAGATCATCAATAGACACATTATTCCTTTCTTTCTTCCATGCATATGACCTTTCGAAATGGAGAAAAACATACTTTCATGCAACTAAATAAGCTAGAATAATCTCATAGATGTTAATCATGATCAATCTTCTCAAAGAAAAGAAAAAGAAAACAAAAGATAAACGTAACCAAAAATCCTCCACGACTCAATCTCATGTCATTATGATAAAGAATGCTTCAAAACAACAAACACTCACAACAAACCCAAACCAGCGAAAACTACCATTTAATGAGACAGAACATCCACCTACTTACTATAACACCGGAAGTAGAAGAACTTGAATAAAAGGTGAAGGACAAACACATTCTATGTTCACTTCCACACCATGATGAAAACAAGTCGACTCTGCCAAGCCCATATCAAACTAACAGCATGTAAAAGAAGAAAAGAACACAAGATTTTTTTTAGTTAAAGCATGAATTCAATAAATGGAAAAATTCCCCAAAAGATACAAATATCCAGCCAATACCTGTAGGTATTGCCTCCCTACCAACCAACCTATCTAACTGGATACTTAGGTTGAAAGCCCGATTACCAAACAACAAACCTTTAAGTAGTTATTTGGCTATGCAGTCAGCACAATAATTCTTATTCCTAGGAGTAAAGAAGTAGCTAATATCCCTATTACAAGAAATATCATCTCTATAAAAATTTACAATATTTATATCTGGAGGTTCTTTTTGGGAGGCAAGAAGCTAATAATATTGGTACAATCATTGAAAATGTGCACATGAGACAGTAGATATGATTGTGCTACAAGAGTAACTTTTCTTATCCCTAAGACCTCTTCTTCAAGTGGGGGGTCTGCCTTGAAGTTCCAAGCTTGCCCTTCTAAAATCTTTCCCTATAGATTAGTTACTATACATCCAAAGTCTACACTGTTTATACATAGTTTATAGATAGAATCAACATGTATATGAATTGAAGGTTTACTGATTCTACACCTTATATTCAAGCTATCTTAATGCCACCTTTTTGTTTTGATTTGGAGTTTATAATAGTCTCATGTTAACTAGGTCTTTTGTGAATTTTCAAGAACTCATCACAAACTATATTTGATTTAGTAGCTGTGTTTTTTGGATCTAATTTTGTATCTTTAAAACTATAAATATTCCTACCTTTCAAGATTTCCCAACAGTCATAGCAGCCTTCTCAACAATGGAGGATTCTTTCTCTAGTGTTTTATTTATCTCTATCAGTGCTAAAAACCACTTGTCAAAAATTTGTGTACTTTAGTTTCTTGTTAAGTATCTAATTGGAGTGGTATACCAAGTATCCCTTTCCCAATTACAATAAAAGAGTAGATGATTCCCATCTTTTAACATAAGAACTAAGCAAAATGGAAAAACAATCTTAATCTGCAACCATCCCACGCGCCAAACAATTCGCTTCAAAAGAAGTAAACTTGTTTGAAAAATGAAAAATAAAGGAGTTTTTATTTTTATTTTTATCTTCAAACAAAAAAAATTATTTCAAGAATAACTTATGCGCAAAAATAATCATAAAACTAACCTAAAGGCGCTCCTCCTCCGAGCGCCTTTACTTATGATGTCTCCCTATTTGTGATGATTAATCTTAGTGGAGACATCATTTTAGTATTTTAGGTAGTCTTCTACTCGATTTTCCTATGATTTATTGCACTTTCCTATTTCTTGTCTTGATTTAATGATTTATTATTTTTAGAGCATATTTGGTTTAATTTATTTATTAAGTGTGAAGCTTTAAAGATATATAGTAATTAATTAGATGCCAAATAAAGTCTAAAAAGATAAAGGAAAGAAGATATGCATGGAAATTGGAGATAAAGGAAAGAAAGGATAAGTATGGAAAGATAAAGTTGCCAAGTAAATCTGAATTCCAGCAGCTACATCCATTAAAGTGATCATAACTCAATATTGGCTAGGAATTTGGAAGAATGGTCCAGATCAAAGTGATAGAGCTTTCCGAGACGATCAGTTTCGATATAAAGAATGCGTCAATCGGAGTTGAAACGCAGAAGTTACGGCCAAAACAAACAGCGGCACATTATTACATTTTATATTTTTTAGGATTACGAATTTGAGTTGCGCTAGGAGTCCAAGTTACTTGTCTTCCACTCCAGGAAAACGAATTAGGTCTTCTAAACACCTATAAATACACCCTTAAATCGCTGTAAAATCATCCTTGCCTCCCATAAGTTAGTCCTTAAGTTTTATATCATTAGAGTTATTGAAGAGAGCAAGATGAGAATCATGCATCATTCTTTTATTTTATTTCCTTCAGGCATGAACTAATTTTCCCATAGCTTGGGTTTTGCATTATGTATAATATATGAATTCTGTTTTCTTTCTATCTAAGTTTCTTTGGGAATTATATGTTTTAAATTGATTCTAGCTGCTTAAGCCATATATTTGATTTATGTGTTTTGATTTATTGTCTGTCTTAAACCTGATCAATTTAGGGCTTTGATAATAGTAGTTAGATGGTCACCCGGAAGGGGTGTCTAATTATTGAAACATCACATAAACGTCTACTACATAGAATTGGTCCTGACAACACCAGCCTAACTAGATAGTCATTAAGGTTTATTTTAATCACCAAACATCATTAGTGGGCAAGACTACACCTAGGACCCTAGTGGCGCAGGATAACCCTATTTGAGTCCCCCCGTGATTGTGAGGTTTCCACCCTAGTTCGCTCTCCGGGGATAGGGGGAATTTAGAATCCTGACTACCTATATAAGAGATATTATCTCCCTCATAAACTGAAATTGATAGAAAAAATTAGAAGGATTAGTGCATACTAGCAGAACCTAAGCTATATGTTTTCTCATCTATATTCTCCCTCGAATTTAATTATTTGTCTTTTAATTTATTTAGTTATTAACCTCAGCTCTCAATCAATCATATTTATTTTCTTGTCTTTTAATTATTAATTGCTACTCTGATTTATTTACCCATTCGTATAACACACTAAGTCCCTGGAGAACGAATCTTCTTATCATTAAAACTTGCCTACGTCCTGTAATACTTGCAGTATTGTGCTAGCCTAGGGTGATTAGTTCATTGTTTTCCGTATTTATTTATCATATCTTTATCACACCCCATGCGGCACCAACTTATCAACTTCACTACCTTAAAACTCGTACTAATCTTCCACCCATTCAAAGTATTGCCTAAAGATCTTATCAAAAGGTAATAATCGAATTTGTAAAAAATCATTCTCTTAACATTTTATTGTACTGGAACGAAATTTGGGACCATAATTGGATCGGTAAAGAATTCCCTTGGACAAACCCGCTGATTGCAACATTAACTGGGTGGCTCAGCTCTTCAATGATAATATGACATCTTGGAATACAAACCTTCTTAAAGATCTATTCTGAACAAACATTATCAGTGATATTCCCAAAATTCCTATTATGCTCCTTAATGAGGATGATAAACTCATTTGGCCATTGTCCAAAGATGGTATATTCTCTACAAAATCATGTTATCATACCCTTGTTGACTTTGATATAAAAATTTAATCTCAATGCTCGAATGAAGGTGAAACCAATAACAGTCGGCTTTGGAATAGTATTTGGCACTCAAATGTCCCTTCAAAAGTTAGAACATTTGCTTGGAAAATTTCAACGGTTCTATTCCTATAAGAACAACCCGCATATTAGAAAATATGCTCAAGATGATCTATGTAATAGTTGTGTATGGGGAAAGGAAGATATTGAACACCTCTTTTGATATTGTCCTTTCAGTATGTCGGTCTGGGCAAACTCAAAAATGCAAATAAAAATTTACAAGTGTTGGATGTTTAACATTGGTAAGCAGATCATTCATACGATTGATCAATATGCTGAAAGTGGATGGGAGAAAAGATAAATTACTGCGTACTTACTTCTTACAATCTGGAATATCTAGAGGTCCAAGATGAAAGGTCGGTACAAAAATAATGGATGGAGCATCAAGGAAATTAATGTTAACTACATGGTAAATCGGCCTTTTCGAATTAAGGATAATAAGGTCTTACTTAATAATAAAAACACCAACGATTTGAGGAATTCAGATTCTATCCTTAGTAACCCTATCATTTCAGATGATGCGGATTTGACCTGGCTTAGTGACACTTCTTTCACGAAAGAATGGGAACCAACTGGCATTGCTTCTGTTGTCGTTAATTCAGTTGGAAATATTACTCATAAGTGTGCTATAAGATGTCTGGTTAAAAGTCCTATAGAGGGTGAAAGCTGGGTTGTCTTACTATCTACAAGACATGCCGCAAACCTCAATCTTCAGAGTGTGTACTTCTACTCCGACAACCTTGAACTGATTCAAGGTATTTAAAAAAAAAATCAGGTCTTCGATGGCAAATTTACCCGATCATCGCCGAAATGAAGAATTGGAGTTTCTCTCTTGAAAGATGAATTATATCAACTAATCTTTCAGTATCACAACTTATGCTCTGGAAAAATGTACCCAAAGTACTATTAACCTTGATCGGGATTTTTCTTTATTTGGGCATTTCATTTTCTTAATCAGATGTATAATAACTCTCATTATTAATTTATTTTCCTTTGACAAAAGAAGACTTTAAATGTGTTATATATTCAGAGGGGTGGCAATTGTGGACTCAAACTCTTCATATTGATCGTAGATTACCATTTTGCTGTTGATAGTCTTCAAATATGGTCAACCATTAACACATATGTGAATGATTACTGTGAGTTTAAGGCCAGAGATCCTTGCCCAATTTTTTTTAAAGTAAAATGAGCACCTTAAAATTAATATAGTAAATACATCCAATACCCCTTAAACTTGCCTGTTTTGACAGTTTACCCCCTACTAGATTTTTTGGGACTGGATGCCCTTTAAACTTCATTTTCGTGACTCGTTGCCCCTATTTAAAGAATTTCGTCCATTTTGGCCGTTAAGTGTCATGTGCAGGTCATGTGGTCAATCTTTTTTAATTAAAATTTCATTTTTTTGAATTACTTAATTAAACCCCTTTTTTAACAAGAGAAAATTGGTATTTCCACTTCTTCAAAGCTTCTTCTCTAAAGCTTCTTCTCCATGATCGAAGCTTGATACTTCAAATCTTCATATTTAAAAAAACCCCAGAAATTAAAACAATATGAATCAACAAATATAGTGAATGTATGACAATCTGGAAAAACTCGATAATCAAACATCACAGTCAATAAAATATTAGCCTCTTCCCACTAACCAAAATTGCACAAACCTTGGATCAACGAATTATAAGTGACAACGAATCTGGTTTATTATTCCTTTTTTCTAATACCCTAAGCCACTCAATATTCTTAAGTTTGTGCCCTTAAAATAAGCCCTCGACTAAGGTTACCCTCTTCCCCTTTCATTAAAACCATTTTTTACTTTGATCTCACCAAAAACCATTATTTGCTGACATCATTTTATTATCTTGAAAGTATTTGGTCATAATGAAACTGAGTGGTTCTTCTTTTTTCTGCTTTAGATCCCAATCCATAGTACATAACCCTAAGAGTCTTTACTTCATATCCGCAACTTCTAGAAAACCCCTCTTTCCGGCGGCTAAACAAAGCTAGGGTACATTCGGTTTTAATGAAACTGAGTTGTTCTTCTTTCTTTTGCTTTAGATCTTCTTTGTTCGGTCATAATAGTAGATGTAGAACAATTTGTTGCTTGTAATGAATGTGTTTTCCCTGTTTGGATACCTTGCTATGAATATGAAAGAAGAAAGGGTACTCAAGTTTGTCCTCAATGTAGAACTAGATACAAGCGGTTAAAAGGTAATTTTTTTAATAGTGTAATTGCTCCTTTGACTATTCGTTTTTCGGTAATTAACTAAACTTATTCGAATCAGGGAGTCCACGTGTTGATGGAGATGAAGATGAGTATGAATTTGACGATTTGGATCATGAATTTGATTACGATGCTAATGAACAACCACTTGTTGAAGCTACTTTATCTGCTCGACTTAATGTGGGTCGTGGTGTTAATACTAATAGATCTGGTCTTACTACACCTACTGAATGGATACATCTGCTCTCGGGTCAGTATTCCCTCTTCTTACTTACGGTCAAGAGGTCAAATTTATTTAACATTATCTTGATCTTGTTTAATCTAGTAAAAATAAAATCTTACTTTTTCTTTTCTTTGGGTGTAGGATGATGCAATTTCAGCTGATAAACATGTGCTTATTATTCCTCTGTTTATGGGTGGTGGTGGTGGAAAAAGAGTTCATCCTATGTATATTTGTTGATTCATATTGTTTTAATTTCTGTTTTTTTTAAATATGAAGATTTGAAGATTCAAGCTTTGATCATGGAGAAATTTTTTTGGAGAAGAAGCTTTGAAGAGGAAGATGTGGAAATACCAATTTTGCCTTTGTTAAAAAAAAGGTTTGATTAAGTAATTCAGAAAAATGAATTTTTAATTAAAAAAATTGACCACATGACCTGCACATGATACTTAACGGCCAAAATGAACAGAATCTGTTAAAAATGGGCAACGAGTCACTAAAATGAAGTTTAAGGGGCATTCAATTCTAAAAATCTAGTAAGGGGTAAAATGTCAAAACAGACAAAGTTTAGAGAGTATTGAATGTATTTACTCAAATTAATATAGTGATTAAATTTATAGGATGGATTGATAGGTAAAGGCTTCGTGTGAAAGAGGAGAAGATGCACCACTGAAACTTTCTCTCTCGAATAGGAGATTAGGTCTAGGGTTAGGGTTACTTCGACTTTTTGATTTCTTCATCCAAATCACGCTAGCTTTCTTTTGGAAGGCGCATAGGGTCTTGGTTATCAACAGGTCAGAGTGAGGCAGCCTCGCTTTGGAGGATACGCAGAGTGTCTTAGTGCCTTGGAGAGCGGGTCGGAGTAGGTTCTACTACAATGGACCGACATCTGACGGAGGGTCACGGTGGCTAAGAATGACGGCGGCAAACGGAGTCGGAGAAATTACGTTTCAAACTTCGAAAAGGAAGACTAGAGGGATTGATATCGACGTAATTAGACATCGGAGAAGTGGAAGTGCTTGTAACGGGACTAAAACCATGCCTACTTGGGTTTTCTTCTCTTATTTCATTGGGTAATACCCAGACTCCTTTATTTTCTCTTACTTTGATGCTTTCTGTTCATTTGATAAAGGGTAGACAATTTTATTTGGAGAAGTGGAACCTTGAAGAAGGGATTGGGTTAGATTTCTGGCTTCTCGAGGAGGTAAAGATGCCATATCCTCTCTGTTTAGGGTGGTTATGGACATAGTTGGAGGAACCGGTGATTGGGAAATGGAAGACGGTGGTCGGGAGGACTAGGATCCGGTCTTAGGCTTAAACAAAGGAGATACGATAAGGGTATTGGATATGATAGGGATTATGTTGCCGAGGGGTATAATTCGAACTACACACTATTTCGAGGTGAGGAATGGATTATGATAACTACTACTTTCGATTTTGAGTTGAGGAAGGGGATTAGTTGTCACGCATGCATGTCTTAGCTAGAGGTTTTTCATTACTAAGATAGACAAATGGAGATTACCAAGAAGCTTTAAACGATTCAGGTTCAGTAGTGCGGTACACGTGGCGAGTAATAACTTCAACTCTGCTCTTAATTACTTGGGAAGGCAACACCTGTTCCGCTATCAGATTAGACCTCACCGCTTCGAGTGGAACAAATCCAATTACCTACTTTATAAGGCCTTTTCGTTTCTCATTCTCACTTTTCACAGAAAGTTCGCTAGTTCCAATTCACGTACAACCTTCTTATTCCACCAACTCTTTGCTTTAGTCTTTCTTCAGAATAATACTTTCTATAGTGGTTACTCGAGGCGTTACACATTATACTATAATTTTTGATATACAATGGCTACATACTCCATGCATGCCTTACCTGTCACGTACCTGGATCCGGCTGAAGAGGAAGAAGTGGGTGTTATTGAGCTTGACATCAAAGTGCGTCGCGTTTAACATTTGGATCGGGGACGAGTGTTAATGGTGTGCATCATGGGAGACAAGAGGGTTAACTTGGCTAGCTTCAGGCGTTGAGTCTTTGACAGATGGCAAGTGCGAGGTAATGTTACTGTCTTTGAAATTAGTCCTAACTACTTTAAACTCGAAATAGATAATCAACGCGAAAGGGATAGGTTGTGGGGTCTTCGACCTGGCAATATGATAGGATTCCACGCAGGGTTCACGAAAGGTAGTGGGACTTTTAATGGAACTTTTACAACATCAAACTATTCAGCAGCGTGGATTCAAGTTGGAGGTCTTGCGCATATTCAAAATACCATTGCTACTATTAAGAATATCACTAGAACATTTACAGATTTAGAAGAGATCGATTTCCAGAAGATGATACAGCTCATTCCTATACTTCGGTTGAGAGCATGTTTTCGGGTCCTGGATCCCATTCCACGTGGTGCTTTCCTTCGGCAAGAAGATGGAGTGGGGTGGGTGACTTTCAAATACGAGAATGTGGGGCTCTTCTGCTTTGCATGTGGGAAATTAGGGCATAAAAGAGAGAATTGTGGGGATCCACTAGACAGAGAGGGTCTTTCAGAAGCGAAACTCAGGTTAATTACGTGGAATATGGAAAACATAATCAAAGACACACTTGAACAACCTTTATACGGGATTAGGAAACGTGTGGGCGATACCTTCACATCCCATAGTTGATACTTTACATGGGATAGACATGATGACAAATCACCTTCTACTCAGCCATATGGTTAGGATAGGGAGTTTAGCTCTAAGAGAGGGAATGATAGAGGGGCTCGCTTTTAGAAGAGCTCAAGCAGATGACAGCTCTGATACTAAAGGTGATATTGATATGGGAGGTGAGAAACAAGACAAAGAGCAAACCAACTTAGAGGAGGTAATTATGGAGGCGGCTAGGCGTGGGAATTTTACTCAACAGGCAGTTAAAACAGTATTTATAAGTCATGACGAGAATGAGAACCAAGACAAGGACATGGAGGAAACGAGGATGGACGAGGAAACAAAAACGCACTCAACCTCTAAACACTCTGATACTATAGGTGATAATACTGACTAAGGTTTAAATGTATTTCGAATGCGAGTGCTAAAAAATACATGAATGAGTATATGAAACTTCATACTACAGCGAATAAACGTCAGAAGAGACAACATACGTGTACAATGCTGAGGGTAATAAACTTAGGCAACTTACTCTTGAAGAGAGGATTGCGTTACAAGGGTGAAAGGTATGAACAGGTTGAGGATGGAAAAGATACGAACACAGAGGATATCAGCAACAGTGATTTTGTGGAATTGTATGGGGTTAAAAATGGTGATAGTGAGATTGACAAAGAGGTGGATACTATTCAGGGTGAGGACCAGATTAATCCAGTGACAGATGTTCATGTTAGTTTGGTTGTTGGTGGGACTGAGTATCTAGAGGTGGATAATTTTGAACAAGAATATGAGAGGATTAGAGGTAAAGGTGGTGTGAGGTTGCGCGGCTGGGTGAGGCGTGGAGGTAGGGGCAGACGAGGCAGCAGCCACCCGGTGTTGGTTGCGGAGCAGAAATGATCACACTATTCTGGAATTGTCAGGGGATTCGGGCCCCCTTGACAGGCCAGGTGCTAAGGGCCATGGTGGCAGGTCACAAACTCACGGTGGCCTGTTTTTGTGAAACAATGATAAATGAAGTGGATGCTCCACTGTTTGTAATGAACTTGCACTTTGATAATTTTTGTGTGGTTAACCCCCAAGGCAGTATGGATCACTCTGGGGGATTTTGTTGGTTTGAACTTTACTATTACCCTTACTATTTTAAACTATAGCCCGTATTTTGTTACTGTTTTGATTAATGATAATGCTTCTTTGAACTATTATGTTTTTGTACATGCACCAAATTTGTATTCTGAACGACAACTATTTCATAACCACTTGACGGAATGGGGGGCGTGCCATACAGAGCCATTTATCATTACGGGAGACTTCAACGACGTCTCCAATGGGACCCAGCGGCTTAGCCCCTCCCCTCCAAGCCAGCAACACATGTTAAATTTTAATTTTTTTATTTCTAATAATATGTTAACATAAATACAGACATATGAAAGTTTTTTTATGTGGACCAACAGGAAGAGCGACGATAATGTGGTCAAGTCAAAAATTGACAAAGTCTTTGCATCGACAGAATAGACTGACATCTTCCCTAATTCCATAACTCTCTTTCCTCCAGCAGTCAGGTCGGATCATTCGCTCATTCTTCTATTCCCCAATGGCAAAGGAAGGAGGCTTGTGAGACACTTTCATTTTGAGACTAATTGGTACAAACACGATCACTATAGGAATGTTATTGAAGAGGCTTGGAATAAGGACATTGATGATAGTCCGCTCAACGTGGTGCTTTACAATAGAACTAATACTACTAACGCTCTAACGACATGAAATAAAGTAACTTTTCCCAATAACAAAAAAATCAAGGAACTCGAATCCCAATTGATGGAAATTGGTAATGCCCCAATATCTTACCAACAACAACTGGAAGAAGCTGCTATTAAAGAACAACTTGAACTGTACTAGAAACATGAGGAAATATACTGGGCTGATCTCCCTCGGGATCAGTGGATACGATACGGTGACAAAAATACTAAATACTTCTTTGCATTTACGTCTCGGTGCAGGAATCTTAATAGGATTGCAGAAGTACAAAATCCTGAAGGAGAGTGGGTGCAGTCTGAAGGAGAGATCAAACAACTTTTTAACAAGTATTACACGAACCTACTTAAACAACAGGACCAAATGGAGCTGAGTGAGGCACTATGGGAGATAACCTCAAAAGTGATGCCAGAAATGAACGAGAACCTCACAAAAATTCCCGATGAATATGAGATTAAACAGGATGCTTTGACTTGAGCGCTTTGAAAGCACCAGAGTCATATGGTTGAATGGTAATTTTTCCAGGAGTATTGGGATATTATAGGCGTAGACCTGGTGACGCTTGTTATCTATTTTTTTCAATAATAATAATACCTCTATACTATTGTTGAATGAGACATTGATTACGTTGATTCCTAAGGGGGGCGTCCAAATAGGAGTGGGGGATTATCTTCCAATCTCTCGCATTGACTTTGTATATAAGATTATAGCGAAGTCTTGCCAACAGACTTCAGAGTATTATTAATGCTATTACCTCTCCTACCCAATCTGCTTTCATTAAAGGCAGGGTTATCTAGGATAATATTATTATAGCGCAGGAAGTATCGTTTTTTACGAAACAAAAATTGAAAAATAAGGCGAACTTCGTGGCTATTAAGTTGGATATGGCAAAATCATATGATCAGGTACGTTGGGAATTTCTACAGCTGCTGCTAATTAAATTAGGTTTTGCTCAGCGATTGGTCGATTGGATATGGAATTGTATTTCTACAGTTATATTTCAGCTTAATATCAATGGTGAGCGTCAGCCTCCTTTCCAATCTGGACAGGGACTCAGACAAGGGGATCCCCTCTCACCCCTGTTATTCGCACTACTTACGGAGTCGCTCATATCATTACTCGATACTAAAGTAAAGAAGGGACGTATACTAGGTATTTACATGACACGTAAATGTCCAGTTTTTTCTCACCTTCTTTTTGCAGATGATTCTCTCTTCGTTCTTTCACTGGATGGCCTCGATTTGGAGGAATTTCAGGAGTGTATACATACATAGTGTAGATTCTCAGGTCAGAAGGTAAATTTCAACAAATCATCGGTTTGTTTCAGCAAACAAACCTCGGAGAATGTCCGACAGCAGGTTACCTTAACTCTACAGATTCAAGAAACGACGGATTTAGGGAAATACTTGGGAATTCCATTGTGTCATAAACGATCTAGGATGGAGACATTTTCTTGGATTGTTGACAAAGTCTTTAATAAAGAACAAGGGTGGATTGCGAAATTATTGTCAGAAGG
This sequence comes from Nemophila menziesii, assembly GCA_029959085.1. Taxonomy (NCBI): domain Eukaryota; kingdom Viridiplantae; phylum Streptophyta; class Magnoliopsida; order Boraginales; family Hydrophyllaceae; genus Nemophila; species Nemophila menziesii. The sequence goes on along the minus strand of JARWIR010000018.1, from coordinate 16,191,566 downwards.
CAGAGAAGAAGTTCTTATTAAGGCAGTACTACAGGCTATACCTTGTTATGCTATGTCTATTTTCTCGTTCCCAGTTGGATTTTGCAGGAAACTTTCATCGATTATGGCTAGGTTTTGGTGGAACTCGTTAAGTAAAAGGAAAACTCATTAGCTTGAATGGGAAAAGATGTCAACAGCCAGTGGTAGGTGGGATGGGCTTTCACGATCTTAAGAGGGCAAACACGTCACTCCTAGCGGCGCAGGCCTGGCGGATCCTTTCTAACCCATAATCTCTTGCAGTATAGGTGCTGAAAGAAATTTACTTCTCACATAGTACCTTCTTAGATGTTAAATTACGTCAGAGTCGTACTTGGTCATGGGCTAGTCTACTTGAAGGCAGGGATCTCCTCAAACAGCATGGTATTATTCAAATTGGGAATGGGGAGTCCACTCAGATTTGGAATCACAAATGGTTATCATCAGGCATGCTCAAAGACAGGCAAGTGAATACAAACCTTGAAACATTCAACCAACTTATGACACAACAAAAAGATGGATGGGATTGGGAGATCATTGACTCAACTATTCCTTTTCCAGTACATGGGGAAATTAGTAGGATTCCTTTACTTAGTACGGAGGACCAGGACGCATTTACATGGCCTTACTCTAAATCAGGTAAGTATAATACTAAATCTGGCTACAAAATTCTTACGCAACTAGCGTCGGAGGCGACAACCCAAACGTCTAACCAAGCTGAACTTAGTAATCTTAAGTTGTGGAATCGGGTATGGAAATATAACGTTTCAAATAAAGTGAGATCCTTTACATGGAAAGCGTGTCGAAACATTCTCCCCACTAAACAAAATTTGTTCTCGCGACATTGTAGCGAAAGCAGAAACTGTCGGTGGTGCGACACGGTTACCGATACGGTCGTACAACTTCTTTTGTCTTGTGATTTCTCTAAACAGGTTTGGGTTGGATTAGCGCTTCAGATTCGCGTCCCTGAGTCGGACCCACTTTTGATTGGTGACTGGATTACAAACCTATGCGACAATATGGGAAACATGATATGGGACCAGTCAAAGTTTATGGCATACATGCATCCAATTAACGCTGTGGCACATATGTAAATCTAAAATGAAGATGATACATGAGAACTTACATATTAGTCCTAGATTTGTTATCTTGTCTATTGCGGCAGGGATGCAGGATCTGTACAGGGCAGACTGGGCGGCACCACCCCCGATACCAGAGATGTCTGTAGAATTACCCGTACTGGACCCGTGGAGCCCTGAAGAACTTGAAGGAACTCAATACATTTTCACTTGCGATGCATCTTTCAAAACTTCCACAGAGAGGAGCGGAATTGGTATAGTTAAGCGTGACACTCCAAAAGGTCGCATAGTGACATTTTCCAAAGCTATCTGGACAGATTAGGCAGCAGAAGGTTAAGCCATTGCAGTTCTGGAAGCTGCTCAGCTGAGCCTATCCCATTCAGACCTCAAAACTTTCATTTGTTCAGACAACCTTGATATTATTCAAGGTATCAAGTCCTTGCCAGCTGCATGGTGGAAAGTCCGACCATTCGTCAAGCAGATTCGCAAGATAGCGGGGGAACAACATAATTTGTTTTTCAAGCACCTCCCACACCGACTTAATGGTTTGGCTGACTGCGCCGCGCGTAAAGCTAGACAATCGGCAGAGACTACTGACGGGTCGCTGCTACCGGGCTCTTTATCTACCCGACTTGGAATTGTCTGATACCTAGGTGTTCTATTGTTACGCTCTTAAAATTATTTTTTGTTTTAATTAAAAATTAAATAAACTTAAATAAAGAGATTTATAATTTTTTGTGGCTAAATGGATGCAACGTGGAATACGAACTGAATTGACCACATGCAACCAAGATAGGACAAGTTGAAGGTCATGTTTTGAATGGACAACCATGCTAGTGTGGGGATCACTTCCATTTCTTGCAAGAAGGCCCTTTCATGGAAGTCAGAATCAAAATTCTATCTTCTACAAACATGTATGCAATAACTACGTCTCCATTATTTAATTTAAATTCTTTCAGACAAAAACTTCACCCCCAGAAAAGAATTTCCAAATCTTCATCAAGTGTATCGTCATTTGTTTCATCCACCAACAAAACAGAGATAATCGAGCTTGAAAACAAGAAATACCAACTATTAATAGCCGTCCAAGACACCAAACGTGGCCTTACCACAACTCCCGATCAGAGATCCTCGATCGAAGAAGCCCTCGTGAGCGTTGAAAGTTTCGACGCTCATGAACCAATCGACTTATCGAAATTAAATGGAACATGGCGACTAATTTACACATCTGCCCCTGATGTCATCGTTCTCTTTGAATCCGCAGAAAAGTTTCCGATTCTCGAAATAGGCCAAATCTTTCAGAAATTCGAATGTTCAGGAGAGTCTGACGAAGGGTATGTTCGAAACGTAGTTCGATGGAGTGTCCGGAACCTTCTAGAGGAGAACGAAGGTGCGACTTTAGTGGTAACTGCAAAGTTTTCGATTGTGTCAAAGCGTAATATTTATCTGGAGTTTGAAGAGATAGCTTTACAGGATATAATGATTAGTGAAGAATTACAAGGTGTGATTGCTCCTGCTATATTACCGAGAAGTTTTTTGAGTTTACAAATTTTGCAGTTTATTAAAGGGTTTAAAGCTCAGATTCCTGTGAGGAATACAAATCCGAGTGGGAGATCTGTAGGGGGTTTGTATTATCTTTCGTATTTGGATAATAATCTGCTTTTGGGTCGTGCTGTTGGTGGTGGGGGTGTTTTCGTATTTTCGAGAGCTCAAGCGATTCTCTGATTATGTAACGCAATATATTTCTGTAATTTGGATACCTGATCTTAGTATAAATTTTATGACTATAAAAAGGTAGGAATGTATGAACCTTTTTAGATTGAGATATGCTATGTTTAAAGTGTATAGTAACACGAACTTAAATATTCTCTAGTGGTCACATTCTTGAAAGAGAATTATTACTTTCTTAAGGGACTCATTCTCTCGAAGGGAAAGGTCTTTCTTCATTCGAAAGATTTATGTTGTATAGGCGATGGAGAATCAGTGACCATTAGTTGGACCGGTGATCGGTAACATTTACTCATTTAACCTTGTTCGGGCTAATCTTGTAAACCAGGATTCCTTGTATTGTACCAAAGACCAATGACTCCATCCTTTTCAACACCACACTTAATATAAGAAATTAGCATGATTGGTAAAATAGGACTTTGTATACCCTAGAAGCAGCAACAATTTTTTATATCAAGGTAACCAGGAAATATTGCAAGGGGCAAATATTGTTTTGTAACAAGTTTTGCAATATACAAGGAGCACCAATTATAAGACGGCTTCATAGGACCAACTATGAGAGCTAATCCATTACAAGTTGCGGAAACATTTTCAACAATGTTTCTCAACAAATCGAAAATTCAGTTCCTTCACTTCAATACTATCTGATCTTGGTTTAATAAAATACCCACTCTTTTTCTTACTGTATACCTGAATAAGGAGGCCATGTGGAGTTTTGAAGGTTGGACTTGGAATGAATGAAATAGGGACTGGATTATGTTATACCATTGTCTACAAACATGCCTCATGATAGTGTAAATAACCTCCACAGGAAGGGGAAGGAAAATTATAAATACGACATTATCAGGAAGACAATATTCTTGGCTTTCCGTGCTCCTCCTACTACCATTACAAGAACCATTAGTCGTGGTGCGCGTAAGCTGGCCCGGACACCCATACATCGAAAAAAAAAAAAAAAAGAACCACCAATCTGCCATTTAAAAAAGCCAAAAGAATCATACACAAGTTTGTTAGTAATTGCTTAATATTATAGATTAGTATCAGAAATTTTGATATAATAAAACAGTGACGTAGAGCAAATTGCAATTGAGTAATTTTAGAAAAAGATCAATTATTTATTAAAAACAAGTATCAAATTAATAATTGGAAAAAATTAAAAAAATAAAAGGTGGTTTTTATGTAAAAAATAAGACCTCTGTTTCGGCCATTTTTCTTTTGGCCTAGCCGAAGGAGTTAAAGGCTGATCGTGTGGTGAGTAGTGTTTTTATCTTTATATTTGGTTATTTATACGGATTTCAATTACCCAAAGAAAAGGGTTAAGGTACGGATTGGGGTGTTGAGAGACGAGCAAGAGAAATGGATTCGAGGCTTTTCGGTGAATTTAAGGTGTTTCCTTCAGGTGGTGGCGGAGATTGCAGCGGTGTATAAGGGTCTAGCTATGATCGTGCGATAGATGTGAGAGAGCTTGAGGTTAAAGTGGTCTCGCAGGAGGCCATACGAGCAGTATATGAAAGGGAAAGAAGGCCTACGACTTTTGGATAGAAGGGATGAAAATGTTTTTTTTCAGAATTAAAGGTATTTTCAGAAAAGGTAACGCTTGAACGGATTCGCTAGCACATTTAGGACTAAGACAAAATAATGTTTACTCTACATTTATAGACCCCTCAGATGGTATTTGAGGAGTGCTCTCGAGAGGCATGTGTGACTTGAAAACACTTAGGAGGATATCACCTCAGGTTTTGAGGTCTTTTAAGCATGTAATGAAGCTATTTCTACGATTTCAGAAATTCTATTGTAATAAAAAAAACTATAAATTGAGGCCTAATTTATAAAATTACTTTTTTTAAGGTCTAACTAAATAAATCTTCTATATTAAGTCTATTTTAATATTTTTCTCATTATATTTTTTTTTTATTATTTTTACTTTTTATTAATACCTTTATACCTTTTTTTTATTCTCACGAGGGTATGTACCTATTCCGGGTTTTAAATTTTATAATGGTTTTTTTATATATAATTGTTCATGTCAAAGTTTGGGAATAAACTATCGTGTCAAGGTCCAATGTTAGTGCCCTGGGAGCTGTACCCAAGCCTAGTTATCTCTTCACCCTCACACTCAAGGTCTAATATCTGTACCCTAGAGGTTGTACCCCCAACCCCAATTATCTCTTCACCTTCACACTCGCATAGGAAAAAAACCAATCAAAAACAAAATAGTTGCACCAAAAGGGTTGTACCCAAGCCAAAAACAGATATTCACACTCACATAGGAACAAAAACAAATAAAATAAATAGTACCCTAGCAACAATATATTTTTTGGCCCAAAGGGTCTGTTTCGCAGGGCTGGCCACCTGCGAACCAAAAAAATTAGTGAACTTTTTTTTATGTTTAACAGAAACAATGACAAATGGGTTGGACCCTAATGTTACCTCACAATAGCATAGATAAAAAAAACCAATGCCTCATGAGTTTTACCCGCCAGGCTATACCCTAATGGCATGTAACCGTCCAAGGGCTAGACCCAAAAGAGTCTGCACCCCATCAGTGGTAATTAGAAAGAAAAATTTAACAAATCCAGATCTGAAAGAACTGTTGCCAACGACGAACGGTTTCTTTTCCTGAAGATGATGTCATGGTCGGAAGGTGAGATGTCGGTGTGAGAGGATAAAGGCCACAATGGGGCGGTGGTTTACGTCGGTTTTCGTGAGTAGGAGAACGTTGGCGGCTTCCTTAGCAGTGGAGAGTGGCGCACGAACGATAAAGTACGAGCCATGATTTTTGAACGATATATCTACACTATAAATTGTCAAGCCATCCTGATTCAAAGATAAAGTATTTTGAATTAATATTCATATTATTAGATCTTTTAAGAATAAGTGGAGAGTGGTCTGAACCAATTGTCGGAGGGATTTTAATAATCACTTCTATAAATAAATTATACCATGAATCGGAAGAAAGACCCCTATTAAGTCTTAATTTAACATTATCACCTCCTTTATGTTTATTAGTTCAAGTGAAATGGAATCCTTTAGTCAGGATATCGATAAAATTATTATTGTTAATGAGCTCGTTAAAGCGAATCATCCTATCAAGATTGCGTGCAATTGTACCTTGTTTTTCCGAAGTTCTGGAAATATCATTAAAATCCTCGATGATTAAAACCGGTTCCGTGATATTGTTATTCCATTTGGTTATATTATTGAATATTTTTCTCTATCGTTAGTGTTAGTTGGAGCATAAATGACAATTAGATACCCTAAAGAAAATTTAGATTTCAAAACGTTGCAAATAACATAAGATGAATAAGACATAATGATATCGATCTTTAAATGGCCCTTCCATGCTAACGTAATTCCTCTAGACCTAGATGCGCTTCCTCCGGGGTTCAGTACGAATTTATTAGGATAAGGATTTAAAAACTTACAAGAACTAAGATCATCACTCTTTATTTTTAATTCCAAAAGGAAGATAAAAGATAATTTTAACTTTGAAGGGTGAGTTTCCTCGCCTCTTGACGATTTCCAAATCATAAAATTATCCATTGAAACCAGTCGCTTTATAGACGGGTTGGCCGCTACCCTCAGCAAAGTTAAGGTCGATGTTTTCCTTCATGGGGAAAACCCTCGTACTCCCATCGTCCTCCGTGACGCTATCCAAATAATCATCACCTCGTAATGACCCTCACACTCGAGCCCCCTACAATAGTAGTGCCTCCTTTTTTCCATTTCACTATCTATAACTTAATTTGGACCACAAACTTTCAACCCTTCATTTTCAACAGATTGCTTTTTGATTTTCTAAAAACTAGAATATAAATCATCCATGAAGCTACTCGTTTCATGAATTCTCTTTCCCATGTTGTTCACATCCTCCAAACCCACTTTTTTCACTTTCAAGGAACCTTCTCTTCACGCTGGCGCCACATTCCTTATAAGGTTGGATAGCCATGTAAATTTCTTAATATCTCCACAAACCCTCATTCTTGGTATTTTACAAGCCCTTTGATTGAAATCCATATCTTGATGATTGTGGCGACTAATATGGACTGATTGAGAATTGAAAAAATCTTCCTCAGGTTCAAAAACATCAAACGCCTCAAAATCATCCCCATCACGTTCTTGGCTTCGTTATTGATGTCGTCATTCGCTTCTAGATTGACGTTAACTTACTTTGCTTGATTAGTCTGACCTTGAATGTAATTAATGTCATTATTACCAGTATCCATTCACAAACCTTGATCACAAATAATCACCCCTCTCGATGTATCATTTCCATTCCATATATCATACAATTGAGACATAAAATTCTTTGGTTGCTCGAAATTTCCATCTGTGATGAAATTCTTGTACATGGTGTCAATATATGTTTCTCTAGAGTATAGGATTTCAGAAATAGTTTGATTATTGATGATAGTATTATCACCAAAATAATCAATCTCGTCTTGAATGATCTTATGTAAACCTGGAAATTTGGATTTCGATACCTCAGTTGCTTCATATAAATTATTACTATCTCTAAGAAATTCTCCCATAGCCTATGCGTTTTCTCTTTCCCTCTTTGCAAGTTCACTGCCTTCTTTGTTACTATTCTCCCCACCATCATTCTTACCCTATGTTGGGACCTTGACATGGATTATTCTAACATCGGAACCCAAATTTGTGTTTTCCCTGCCGCCATTAAAAGAATTATTGGCCTCATCATCTTCTTTATATGTTTTTCTTCTGAAAGGGAAGAATCTGATGACTTCATCAAATAATGCCCACTGATCTCTCTTTCATATAATGCGGAAAGATTGATATTTGCTATGGACTGTTGTATATCTATTCCAATTAAAAAACCCATAAGGATCATCACTCAACTTGGGCCTAACCATACACACAGTACAAACTTCCTTGTTGTGACCCAAGTAACCACAGTTGTAGCAGACTAGACCTAAATTTTTGTATATAAAGGCTACTCAAGCAGCGCCTTCTTGTTGTTCCACGAAAACCTCCGTTTTAATAAAGTTTAAAGTGTCAAACTTAACCCTAAAGCGAATGAAAATCCATTACCTCTGCGTCGTTCACAAGGTGATCGATCTCCTACAGCTCGCCTATGAAATTGCCCAAGGTCTCCATATTTTCAATAGTTTTTTGAGATCTTGCTAAACCATAAATTCTTATCCATGTGTAAGGATTAACTAAGTCTAGTTCATCAAAAGTCATATGGTTTTCCCATTTGCACATCAGAACGTGCATAGGCTACACCAAACATGGGCAGAGAAACCAGATATGTTTCGCTTCCTCTGCCTCTTCGAGTGTGATTTTAAACGTGTTATTTGCCAATTATTCAAACAACAACCTATAATTAATGCGCCAGGAATCAAGAACGGCTTTGCGGAAGACTCCTAGTTGGAAAATGCGAGTAGAAATTACTTTGGCCACGAACACAAAATCAACAATCCTTTCTCTAGTAGCTGTTGTTTTAGTGGCACGAGATAAAATAACAAATTTCTTAAGGGTGGCATTCTTTGTCTTGGCTAGGGGAGGTCGTGATTATTAGGATTAGACCTGTTTTGATAAATGATTGAGATAGTGATAAAATAAGCTTTGATGGTGAAAATGAAGTGAGGGTATGAAAAACCTTCTAAGTTCTACTTATATAGATGACAAATAGATTTCAGGTATTCTACGTTGTTCTCATGCGCGTGATTGACAAATGACATAAGGAGTGTATAACCGTTAGAATGGATGTATTGGGAATGAAAGATAATATGTAAAGATTTGCAAGCTAGGGATATATGAAGAAAAAAGTGTATACCAAGGGAAGCTAGATCGACTAACCTTGAGAATATAGTAAAATGTCCCATAAAAGGGGCCAGATAGACAAATATATAATTGATTATGATAACAAATCTTCTTCTTGTAATTCCCAATGTGTTAGAATTGCAGAACAACCAAAGTATAACAATGTCGAATATCTCTGATAAAATAACATACGCAAATAGTCCCTACATAAGAATATTCCGCGATCCATGTGTAAATAAGAGAGTAAACACAACTAGGACATCCCAGAAGATGGAAATACGCCATTCGCGTAAAGTAGCGTGAAGAAACTTCTAAAATAAACCGATGAGAATCAAAATAATATCAGGTAAGATTTGAAGAATCTTTAGATATAAAATTTTATATCTATAAAAAGTTTCCCCTGCTTTGGAGAAGAGACAAAATAGATTTGTAATATCGATTATGAGAAAAAGAAATTTATACTCTCACGATAAATAAGTTGCAGATAAAGCTTTCCATTTGTAAGAATATCTTTGTTTCTCCATGAAATTGAATAATAAGAAAAGGCTTTTAGCATATCAAGATAATATAAGAAGGTGAGCTCCTCAATGAAGAAATGAAAAAAAGTTTTGATAACCTTATAGTGAAGAAAGAAATCGTCTGGCATGTTTTAAAAAAGTTGATTCACATCTGATATCCTTTGCAGACCACCCATGGAATAGGTTGTAGAGTTGGAATTCTTGATTAAATTAGTATGCATGTACCAAATAAACCTCCAATGATAGCTTAAACACACAAAAGAAGCTCATATGAACATAGTATAAAAACTCTTGTTGTGAGAATCTGTAAAGAAATGGTCAGTAATAGAAGAACCCATAACGAAGGAATAAAACCATCAACAAATACTCAATATACTCGCGATTAAACATGCAATTAGAAGCAGTAGAAGAGTAAGTAACAATAAAATGGATCAAAATGAGAAAGAAATGCATGTAGATAGCTAAGAACCAAACAGATAAATCCTAAAAAGTTTTAAAAAACTCGAGATAAATAAGAAATTGAAAATTGGGTGCCATCCACGAGATAATCCTGAAGAAAAGAGGAAGAAGCTTCCAATGATCAAGGTTTGCAGAAGAGATTGATCAACAGGATGAAGAAGATGAAAACGAGAATCTAAGTTGACTTTTAGAAAGAAATATTATGTTAAAATAAAATAAATATTATATGTAATTTGAAATTAAATATGTTAATGTTATATCAATTTATTGAGTATATTTTTTTACGTCATTATCTATAGTTTTAAAATATTTTTAGGCCAAACGTTTTAAAATGTCCATTATTAGGCCAAACTTATTAAAAATGCTCATTTTTAGGCTATGTGACTAACTCCATCAAAAAAGTAACGGATTTTGAAACGTACTTTTCGGATGGAGTTAGTCACATGGCCTAAAAATGGACATTTTAATACTTTTGGCCTAAAAACGGGCACTTTGAATTGGCCTAAAAATATTTTTTAAACATAGTAATGGCCTAAAAAAGGAATTTACTCTAGTTTATTTTTTTGGTCGGATAATGTTATATTAGTTAAGATCAAATGTGAGATATTTAAATAAGCGGAAGAGAGAAAATAGGAAAAGAATAATAATATATTAATAATGATTGAGCCATTAAGGCTAGAGAAAAAAAGAGAGCAGAAGGACTACCATTGTGAGTTGTTGTTCTAATACAATATAGTGAAATCCTATTTATAGAACTAATAACTTGGTAGACAAGAAATCTAATACTATGCTAACAAAGAAACAAATATAATATGGAAATAATTAATCTAGTATGATAATGATAATGATGGAAATAATATATTATGGTATAATATATTTAACACCCCCCTCAAACTCAAGTACGTAAAATAAAGAGTAACTTGAGTTTGAAATCTGGATCATTGAAGACGTGTCTTGAGCCTTGTTGATCGAGAAGCATAACAAATGAATTGGCGTGGTGACAATGTTGATGTCGTGGCGCGGTGATGAGGTGGAACGATTAAACCAGAAACCAAAGACCGAATGTTGAAGGAGTTACTGAGATAATACCATTGGATGGCCTAACGAGACACCGAGATGAGACCATTGGACGTCCTAACGAAACGAGACAATTGGACGCCCTAACGAGACGAGACCGTCTAACGGCCTAACGAGACGATACCGTCTAACGGCCTAACGAGACGAGACCTTGAAAGACCTAAAGAGACGAGGCCATTGAATGGCCTAACATGAGAATCCTACACGAGGATTAAGATTTCGATTCCTACGAGAAGAATAGGATTTTGATTTATACAAGAGGAATAAGATTGCGATTCCTAAAAGGAATAAGAGAAAAGTTTTTTTTGCGTGGAAACGATTGAAAGGATAATGAAGGAGTGACATGGAAGATGGAGATTAACGAAATACGAAAGTGAATGAATCGATAACGGAAAACCACTTTGAATTGTGGTTCGACCCATGTGAGATATTTAAATAAGTGAAAGAAAAAAAGGAAAAAAATATATATTTATAATGAAAGAGCCATTAAAGCTACAGAACAAAAAAGAATGGAATGACTACATTTTGGATATTGAGTTATTATTAAATACAATAGAGTAAGATCCTATTTATAAAACTAATAATTTAGCGAACAATAAATCTAATATTATGTTAACAAAGAAACATATATAATATCAAAATAAACTGATTTAATATGATAATAATATATTATAATACTAATTTATTATGATATATATTTAACAGCAAATGATTATATATTCATTTAAAAAATAACCTTTTTACTATAATTTATCTTTAAAATAAGGAAGGTTATTCTATGCGGTAATAGTGATTTAATCACTTTATAAAAATATATATGAAAAGTTAGCTATATTATATAAGATTATACTTTTTAACATGGGTTCCATGTCATTATCAAAAGCTGACACCATTTTCATAAGATTTATATTCATAAAATTTAGGTATATTTTCATAACCACTTTATAAAAACATACGTATTACCGCATGGAATAATTTTTCTTAAAATAATGGTATTTGAAAAAAAAAAATCAAAATACATGTGTCTACTTTTATAAAAAAAATTAATTAATTGATTACGTATCAAATGATAAGATTAAAAAAGATATTTTTTTTTTGGACAGTCCATATTTTTACTATATTGCTCTTTTTTTTGTCAACTACTCTTATTTATTAAGTGTAATGTTATTATTGCATTATTGTTTTTGATTAATTAGTTAAATATTACATTGGAAAAATTAAGAAAAAAAATATTTAAATAATTTAATAGATATATATTATTGGATATTTTTTCTAATTTTTAGAAAGGACAAATAGGAAGTATAATATAGAGACGTCTTTTCTGATTTGTCATATATATTTCTTTGGAAAAGAAAGTTTTAGCTGTTCTGTTGGAGGTGTTATTTCTATACAAGAATCACCATCCTTCCATTCTTTTCCACCCACCAGTCAGAGTAGTAATATTAATGAATCCAACTCTGGTCGTAAAAAAAGGTACCCTTTAAGTTTTTTCTTTACCTATAATATTCTTCATAAAAACTGTTTTCAGATTTTGTTTTCATCTTTTTTTTCTTTGTCTATAGAAATTATCTTTGTGGTGTATGTTTAATTATACATCTTTGTTAATTACTTGATAACAATCTTCAATAAAATTCACGAAAAATACAAATTTAGGTATGGTAGATTGGTCAAACCTTAACCATGATCTTTTATTGATTTATACAATTTTATTATGTATTAACACCATCAATTAGAACTCACGAATTTGATGTCTTGACAAAAAAATCAATGACCTTGCATTTGATTATTCGTTCTCCTATGATCCTTGAGTATTGAAAAAAGTAGCTTGTTAGACTACCAATGATATTTTGGATCTTGATGGGGCTCTAACAATAAAATTTAGTATAGTCCGGAGAAAAGAGTCTTCGTCTAATGTAGTCTTTAATATGTGAAACAAATATAGGAGGAGAAAGTAGGAGTAGAGTTGGTGGTGATGAAGAACATGAGGATAAGGGTGTTGTGGAATGTACCCCCAACAAAATTGATATATATGAGACTTATGAGTATTAGTCCCATATTATTCACAAGGCCACGGCATACTCAGATTGTCAACCATGTACCATTCATATCATCATTATTTCATAGAATGATGATTATATCATATTTAAAGTTAGTAAGTTATCTTATTTATAATTATTCCTATTTATAATCGTTCCTTGTTGGAATTGGGTTTTGTTTGTTATTCATTAATTGTCACACATCATTTGCATTGCTAAAACATTGAGGTTGTGGCGAAGTTTATCAAGAAATAGGTAATGATGTATAAGTTCAAGCCATCTTCAACAAATCATTTGAGGTATTTCAGCTACATCCCCTCAATATTTACCGCCTTGGTGTTAATATACATACACTGAGGATATTCTAAGGTTAAAGAGGAATTGAGTAATAAATCCATTAGAGTTGGGTAGTTTGTAATATTTTTTTTTAATCATGAGCCTTTAGTTATAAATCAGTTATAGTGAAACATTACCAATACTAAGTTTGAATGCATGGAGGAAAATCGTGAGTAAATAATAACTAGGTATTTAGCTCAGTGTGATGAAATAATTGTTCATATACAACAAGATACACAAAAAACGTAGCTACGGGGAACATACCTAGATTAAGGCATTTTTTAGGTACAATATTATCCAGATGGTTTAGTTTATGATTATTTCTTAATACTATTGGTTTTAATACTTCCCATTTATCTTTCTTATTTTCTATACCCTTCCATATTTCTTTTATCTTAATATTTGTCATTATTTGTGGACAACCAAGTAAGTGTAGCATTATGATGTGTTAAGATAATATAGTATAATTACCTATTATCTAGAATATTCTACCTTTATTTATGAAGCATGTTGGCATTAGTGACGCGCTTATAGGTAAAATACAAGAACAACTTTTTTGGAGCAAGTGAAACTAAGAAAAAGATACTGCAACTAACTCTTAAACATCAGAAGTACTGAGTCACTCAGAAAATATCTTGGATTTCTATCACGCTATAAAGATCCAAAGTTTAAAATCTTAGCTATATCAAAGATATTAAACAAATCAGCTAGTTGGATCTCCAATCTTCTCTCTGATGGCAGGAAAGAAGTTTTTATAAAAGAGGTTCTTCAATCTATCTCTAACTATGTGATGTCCATTTATGAATTTCTGAAAGAGTTTTGCAAAAGATTGTCCGCACTTATTGCAAACTTTTGTAGAATGCTGGAAAGAAAAAAAGAATTCACTGGGTTGCGTGGAAAAAAATGTTCAGATCTACATATATTTGGGCGGCGGATTTAGAGACTTTCATAAGTCGAATCTTGCACTTCTTGCAAACCAAGCATGGAGGATCTTGAATAACCCAGATTCTTTGGCTGCCAAAATCCTTAAAGGAATTTATCATCCGAACACCAATTTTGGGATATGCGCTTTAAAAAAGGAGACCGTGGAGTTGGGTCAATATATATAAAAGATTACAAATTTTGTAAAAAATATTGTATCTGGTAGATCGAGAATGGGCTCAAAATTAACATTTGGAATGACGTTTGTTGTCGAACTCTTTAACTCAGATTTCTCAAGATGGGATACTCAAAAATTGGAAAATATTTGCTTCGAGAAGAAATTAATGGAAAAACGTAAGATTTCAATCATGCAATTGGATAAAGATGATAAGATTATTTGGCCATTCACGAAGAACGGAAAATTTTCCACTAAAACAGGTTACCATTGTCTCATAAAAAAAGATATTGATAATGGAGCCCAGTCATCAAGAATGGGAGAAATGAACAATGATTCTCTATGAAAATCCATCTGGCATTTTAATGTCTCATCGAAAATCAGAAACTTCATTTGGAAAATTTATAACAGGGCAATTCCTACAAAAAAAACTATCAATCTACAACGTATGATAGGTGTGAACTTGATAATGAATCCATCAAACATCTCTTTCTTAAATGCCATCTTAGTATGGCTATTTGGGCTGAATCTTCAATGCAAATTAAAGTTGATCACAATTTTCAAGGATCTATTAGTAACTAGATTTCTCATACGATCAACCATTACACAAAAATGTACGGGATTGGAATCTCATCAAAGCCTATATATATATCATAATCTAGAATATATGGAAAACAAGAATGGAAGTTTTTTACGATTCAAAATCATGGAACATTATCCATGTCATCAACAAGACTAAGGGCCCGTTTGGAAGTGCTTATTTTAGAGTAAAAAAGCGCTTTTGGAATAAAATTCAAAATTTAAAAAAATTATTAAAAATAATTTTGAAATCTAAAATTATTGAAAGTGCTTTTTTTAAGAAGCACATATTTGGTGCTTCTCAGAAAAGTGCTTTTCAAGGTAAAAAAAACTCTTAAAATGCTAAAAGCACTTTTAAGTGCTTCTCCAAAAAAGCACTTCCAAACGGGCACTAACTGTCTCACCAAAATGCTGTTTAATAACGAAACCAACAATTGCGAAGATGTGGTTATATCTAGAGAAAATCTAGATACTTCTGACCAAAATGTAAATAACATACTCAATGATACCTTATATATTATTTGACTTAATGATGTATCTTTTACGGAACCATCTGGTATTGCGCTATTACGATTGACAAAAATGGGGATATAGCCCACAAAAACATGAGTCTATGTTTTATTAAACCACCAAGGGAAGATGAAATTTGAGTCATGTTACTGGCCATGAGATATGTTGCTGATCTTAACTTTCAAAGTTAATCTTTTTATCTTGACAAACTTGAAATTATTCAAGGAATTAATAAATTAAAAGGTATCAAATTGAGAATCCAATCTATATATGGTTCTTGAGACCTGAAGATGGATGAACAGATTTCTATACTGGTAAACTTGTCATATAAAGAGAGAATTCAATTGTGTTATCGACAACCTATCCATGTGAGTTAGACAAAATTTTGATTTCTCCAATTTGTCTGTGACCTCTCTTATTGAATTAATTTGTTATTTAAGCACTTTATGTAAAATAGAGGAATTAGCCAATTTGTTTTTTTTTTGTGATGTACACTTGACAAAAAATAAAGAAATAAAAAAATAAAAAAATAAAAAATAAAAAAGCAATTCATATACATATACACAACTTATAATTAATCAACAAAACATATAACAAATGGAAATCATATTTTCCATGACTACAAATAAATCGAATTATAAGTAGCTTTTCAATATAGATTCTTGAATATGCATGTCTGAGAAGACTTGTTGAACATTTACTCATATATAGCACCGAAAGTGAGAAATAGTAAAGCAAGCTTGAAATGATATAGTTTTTTTTTTTGTTCTAAACGCTTATAAAATAATATAGTTCACATTTATAACATATCCCAACTTATAGTGAAAAAGAAAGCTTTGAAAAAATTACAAATTTATAAAATTAATTATTATAAACTAAGGAGTTATTTATAAAACAAATCATGGAAAGTGGAGGGTCATTTAGCATAATAATACATCGAATATCAAAATAATTTAGGATTCAATTAAAAGAAGATGGTGATTTGTTCCTAATTTACTCAACTTTAAATCCTTCAAATCCTATCCCAAGAACCATAATTAGAAAAACTAATAAAATCACTCAATTATACTCAATTCATGTTTTACTTAATAATTACATAACTGTATAATTATTCAAAACCTAAAATACCTTTAATACCCAAAGTTACACTAACTAACCTTAATTGTGAGTTTGTTAATACCAATTACAGATGACTTGCAAATACTTGAGTTTTGTTCATCGATCTACTCGGACTTTGTATCATCTACATAAGTCTTTCTTTTTTTATCTACTATTTTCGGTTTCTTTTTTTTTATTCTCGTAGAAGAGTCACCCAAAATGGTCAATCCCATACAAGGAAATTCTGGTGTAAACCATCCCTACACCTACACGTAGGGTCATGGTTTTAGTATTTAAAACTAACACTTTATATATTTAAAAAGAATGAGACGTAAGTAGGTGTAATTATTTTGTAGTCTAAGCAAGTGAAAATGAAATGCATATTCTTGAGCAATTACTCCTCCTCCTGAAGAGATAAATACAAGTAGGCAATTTTTTTTTACACACGTTTGATCCAAAAAGAAATCTGAATATTAAATTGAGCTTTATTATACTGCATGATACTCCAAATATTTTCATTTCCAACTCCTAAGGAAGATTCCAAGTAGTCATTATCTTCTTGCTCGTTCGTAGCCAAAAATAGTAACTCGGCTTAGTGGAATATATTCACGGAAAACATTGAGATCAAGGATTTTCTTAAGGATATAATCCACAATTTGGGATACTTTATTAAAAAAATATTTAATATATTATATTATTAAGTATATATTATTAAAATATATCATAATTACTCTAGTTTTAGTCTAGAGAATATTAAAACTAACTACACTTTTTTAACTTTTTTGTTCGGATAACTAACTGCACTGGTTATAAACAAACAAAAAGTTATTAGTAACTGTAACGGTGACTTCTTGAAATGAATTTCTACTAAAAATAAATAGTAGTCAAATTTTACATTTTGTTTATAAACCCCCTCTCTAGCGATCCTTTATCACATCACTTCTTCAACTCAGCAACTTAGCAGCTGCGAGGTTACAATATTGAATATTGTATTATATTATGCTGATTTTCATTTGTTGCTTACATTAATTTTTCTTGAATTGTTTTTGCTTACAGATCGATGGATCCTCCTCCTCAATTCATTTGCTATACTTGCAATCAAAGATTTACTTTAGAAAATGCGTTCAAGAGTCATAACACCTCAGTCCACGGGAAAGATGAATACAAATGCAGTGTTTCACAATGCAACAACTTCTTCAAGACTTCTACTAAGAAGGCGAACCACGAAGCTGATGTACATAAAATAAACATATAAAATAAGTTACTTTAAGTTATGATTATTATAAATATATATGAGGTTGGTTTCTCCCAAGACTATGTATAATTGGACTATCAAAAAAGGTTGTATGATCTCGTTGATTTCCATTATAAATAAACGTTTCAGATAGTAAAATTAAACTTTGCCTGAATTATGTTATTGCTAATATATATAGTCCATTACAAAAAATTCATACACAATAATATTTATCAAGAACTAAGGATTTTTTTTTTCTTTAAAGGATTCCTTTTCATTAGTTACAAATATCCGAATATCATAAGTTATATGAAAATGCATCCCATCTTTCTAAGATAATAATATTATGAGACACAAAATGACATTTTGTACAAGAACACTGCTTCGCAATGAATTTTTGTCATCTCAAAAAACTAAAAAAATCATCACGAATGCAGCATTTTTTCTTTAACAAAGACATGAAATTGCAAAAAATTCCTGACTAAAAATTCGTAGCAAAAAACTACATAAGGGAGGACTTGGGCGCTCATTTCGGAAGGTAGCCTATCTCTCGTTAGGATAAAAGTCCTCCCAGCGAGGATTAATATCCTTACAAAATAGTTTTTTGCGTGAGTACAATTGTTCTAGTGAATTATGTAGTATTTCGTGAGTACTTGTTGTTCTTATTTTACAAGGACGTTGTCCTCACTAGTATATGTAATTTTTAATTTTTAATTATTCTTTTTTCTTTCTATTACGGTTTTTTATTTATTAATGTTTTAATTGTTGTTTTAGTTTTATCAATTGTAATATTTAATTTTCTAATTATTAAATAAATCCGATAAACCAATAAAATAAAAACGAACGCAATATTTTATTTACATAAAAGTCAAACTTGGCGAATATAATATAAAGTCAAAAGTAAAAAATGAAACGTAAAAGTTAACTGTAAAAGTCAATATTACATGTAAGTCAATGTTACATACAAAATCAAACTCGGGTCTTATCTTCATGTTCATCATCAAAAACTTTCTCGTCTCTAAGCCTTAGTGGCTAGTTTGGCGGGCTAGCTGAAGGACAAGGATCGGAAATAGAAGGATTCGAACGAGAAAGATTGGAAGGACCGGTATCTGGAGTAGCCGAGGGAGATACCTGAACAAATAGCCCTTAATCTGCACTGCACCGACAAGAAAGTCGAGGATGCCAGGCAACCGTTCCTCGAGGGTCTGGCTCGTGTGTCCGGTGGAAGCTGTGGAGCTAGTGGATCGAGATACTTCTTCCTCTAGATTGAATGACTTATTGCCGAAAGAGAGAAGATATTCGTTGATGGACGTCATCATCGTGTAAAAGTCCTTGATTATCTTAGCTGATAGTTGATCAGAAGCACTCGTCGAGGATTTGGCCTTAGGTGGAGGTACAACTCCAGGCACCAGACTCCGGGTCCCTTCACCCATTCCTTGTCGGGCCACCTCAATTACCGCCTCCACTTATTCCTTATGCAACAGTGACAGTGCAATGATGATAAGTGGTGGTCCTTTGTGTGTTCTAAAATAAATGCAATAAGGCAAAGAGAACCACAACTGCACGTGTACGGTTGTCCCAAGTAATATAAGTGATAATACAGATTCATTCTCAGGGACAGAATGGTTGACTCTAATGCTTATCAGATAGTAGTTAATTGCACGTGAAAACAAGTAAATGATTTTTAGAATTGTTTGTTTGGTTCTCTAATGCTAAGACAATGAATTAAAATGCTAAAGTAATGCAAGTAAATAACTAGACACAAGAAAATAAAGTGTTTACGCAAGAGGAGAAGGCAGTACTTGAGAGACGCAAGGATTTCACCTAATTATCATTCATTTCATACATTGTTTAAGGGACAAATTGGTAAATTTATATTGGTCGGGACTCGAAATTCTCCTTACCCCCGTCAGGGTGGACTAAGGAGCTACTCTGCTACAAACCCCGTCAGGGTGATTATAGTCCACTCTCAAGTGACTAAGTCTAAATTACCCAATAGGCCATAGGTTTAATTAAGCTCGTCGGAGTCAAATAATTTCTAACCTATATTCGTTAATTAGTTCTGTACCCAGACCCCCCGTAAGGGTGATCCAACTGCCACTAATTGGAATAACCTAGATACTAAGTCCTATTATCAATTGATCAGGCCAATAATAGTAAATAAATTGCAAATTAAAGAAAAATATAATTTACCCAATTTGATTCAAATAATAATTATCCCAAATCCAAACATATGAAACGAAATCAAATTGGGATTAACCCATTATGCGTTCTCAAACACTTAACGAAATTAGCTATTAAATTTGATAATTGCAAAGGTAATATATTTATATGAAAACACCTATTAAATTAATAAATAAAAATTAAAATGTGGGTTTTGTGGAAGAAATAATACCTCGGTTTCTTCCAACGTTCTCTTCGAGACGGCGTTGTGGTGAGTAGTAGTGTTTCTCCTCTATATTTAATTTCTTTTTTTTGTCAATCTCCTCTATATTTAATTATTAATACGATTTTCAGTTACACAAAATAAATGGGTTAAAGGCACAGATTAGGGCAGTGTCAGTCCCAGACTTTTAAAAAAATCCAAGAATAACACTTTTACCCTAAAGGGTATGTATTCCCAAAAAAGGAAAAAATTAGAAGATAATTCTTATATAAATAGTAAAAAAAAAAATTTAATCTTGCCTTTAACGAGGATGGTAAACGAGGAGAACCGAAAGGAATACTAGATGTATCAACCTGTTTGTTTAACTTCTCTAGACGAGTCGAGAGGAGAATTTAAACGAAATGAGTCGAGCTAAACTCAAATTTAAACAAGGCGAGCCGAGCTCCCAATGATCTAGGTTAGGGATGTTAAGACTTGTTTGTCTAATTTATAGAATAAGAGTCCGAGTTGGTCATGAACCGTTCGTTTTTTTATGGTTTGAAATTAAACTTTCATGAACGATTGGTATTTGATATTGGTGGGTGTGGTTGAAATTATACTTTCATGAACGATTGGTATTTGATAAACTTCTCATTAGCGACAACAATTGTCGTCGCTAAATTTACTTTCTTATTAGCAGCACATCTTGTCATCGCCATTGAAATATGACTAAAAGGTGAATACTAGTGACGACTGTATGACATCGCTAATGATCTGCACGAATTTAGTGCAGAAACTTGACAAATTTGAGCCACTATTAAACCTTTTCGACCCCCAAATACCAAACCCTAGTAAAAAATTCCATCTTTCCCGTCACCAATCCACGTTACCGAAGGTCCGCCGATCCATTACAAGAGAACACAACCTTTTCCTCCACATGTGGGCCCATCTGAAATCAAATTACCCGATAATTTTCCAATAAATATAATTTTCTCGAATTCAATCTTTCTCGAATATATATGCTTTAAATTTTTGTATGCTTCCGTTTTTAATTATAGATATATATTGTGTATGAAGGTAGCTTATATAAATAATCTAATACTTTATATTTATTTACAAAAAGTTATTTTGATCGCCGCATTTATACGTTATTTGTTTTATTTGATTTAGTCTGTTCTCGGAGAAAGGTGGATTAAATCTACGAATATCGCGAATCGAGAATATATGTTCAGAGTTATAGATTTTATTAGCTTGCGTAAAATTATGTGGATAGTACGGGTTATTATTTTTTACATGTAAGTTGTTTGAATAATCGAAAGCAATGTATACTCAGTGTTCAGGGGAATCTTTTAAGGTTCAGAATTTTGCCAACATACGAGGCTTGGAAAAAACATGGTGAAATAACACAATTTCCTGTATATAATGCTACCCCCAAAATTGTAGATGAATAAATAGTTAACGTGTTTGATGATTAGAGACCCACTTTTAATGTCGGTAGTTCTTCTGGTGACACAGAGTTTGGCGACAAGAGTGTTCCGATAAAAAGTCGAGGTTGTTCTAATGCTTTGTTTAAGGAAATGGAAAGTGAATTTATCCTAGTTCAACAAAAATGGGTTCTTTGATATTCATTGTTAAGTTGATATACGTCAAAGTAAAGAACAAGTGGACGAATACCTATTTCATTGTACAACTGCAATTGTTGGTTTGTATTTTACCTGAATGAGACAATTTGCATGCATCGTATTAGGAGTGCAGTTTTTTTTCTTTGAAATGTTTTGGGTATGGGCTACATTACGATCGATGTTTTTTTGAATGATTGTGAATTATATTATAAAGAGGATAAAAACATCAAGAAATATCCAGTTTATGGTGGATCTAGGTGGGATCCAAGAAGGGAAGAAAGTACCTCATAAGAAATTACGATACCTCTCCATTGCGCCAAGGTTGCAACGACTATACGCATCGAGTCACACCATGAAGGTCATGATTTGGCACCACATTGGAAAGTATTCCGACGATGATGTGTTACGTCATCCAATCTATGGTATCAGTTGGAAAATATTTGACAAGCACAACCCCAAATTTGCTCGTGATCCACGTAATGTGCGTATGGGTTTGGCCATCGATGGGGTTTCCTTCTCCATGCAAAATAACTCATATAGCCATTTGTAAGTTATATCAAACGCCTACAACTTGTCACTATAGTTATGCATGAAATTATTTATGTTCATGCTTACTTTACTAATTTTGGGTCTGCGTTCTCCCGGTAAAGATATGATGTCTTTATATGCCTGCTTATCAATGAGTTGGAGATGTTGTGGTCTACGGGGATCCCTATGTATGATGTGCACATACTAACTGAATTTGTCATGAATACTTGTTTGTTATTTATGATCAACAATTACCAGGCTAGGTTGTATATTCAGGATGTTAACGTCAAGTTTACAAAGCGTGCCCCGCATGCATGTATTCTACTCTGTCACTGTGTTTGTACAGTTATAGTTTATTTTGATCATGGTTGGTGGTTACCTTCACGACATCATTTTAGAAGCAACATAATTTCGTGCGATAAAAACAAGAACATGCCCCCATCTAAAAAACATAGCCTTGCAGATATTCACACACAACTTGATGGGTTTCCTTTTGTGTTCTAGGTAAATAAAAGGATTTGAGTGTTAAGCGAGTAAAAAAATAAGTTAGGAAGAGTTTAACAGAAAGAAAAATATTATTTTCTTCAAATGACCATATTGGTCAAAAAACCTTCTCAAATGTAACATTGACATTATGCACTGTGAGAAGAACGTGTGTGATAGCTTGCTTGATATCGTTTTTTGCCTCAGTGGGAAAGTAAAAGAAGATAACAAAAAAGTTAGAAATGATCTGAGAGATTTTAATATTTGGAGTGAGTTGTGGTAGTCCCAAAACCAAAATAAATGGATGCAGCCGCGGGCCAAATTTGCGTTCCCCCGGAAAAGTGAAAGTCTTTTCTTTATTGGTTAAAGGTGCAAAATTTTCCATACGGGTTTGCGTCTTGTTTGAGGAATAAAGTTTTGAGTGACATGGGAAAGATTATCAGAATGAAATCACGATTGTAACATAATTATGCAATTTCTTTTCGTGGAAAGTATACCGAGACTGATTAACAATAAATTAGTGAGCGATCCGATAATAGGGTTGTGCAACGTGTTCCGAAGTTTTGTAAAGAAACCTAAGTATGACCGACCTCGAGAGAGGAAAAGCAGAATAGGTGTTTCTTATGTGTAAGCTTGAAATGACATTTCTTCCAACTTAGTTTGACATCATGGTCCACGTTCTCAAACATAACATTGACTTTATGCACTGTGAGAAGAACGTGTGTGGTAACTTGTTTGAAACCGTGTTGGGCCTCGATGGGAAAGTAAACAAAGATTACTTAAAAGTCAAAAATGATTTGAGAGATTTTAATATTTGGAGTGAGTTGTGGTTGTTCCAAAACCGAAATAAATGGATGCATTCGCGGGCCAAATTTGCGTTCCCCCACCCCCACAAAAGAGACATTCTTTTCTTTATTGGTTAAAGGTGCGAAAGTTTCTAGACAGGATTGTGTCTTATTTGAGGAATAAAGTTTTGAGTGACATGGGAAAGATAATCAGAATGAAAACACAATATTATAACATAATGATGCAATTTCTTTTTAAGGCAAGTATTCTGGGATCGATTGACGATAAAATAGTGAGTGATATGATAATATGGTTGTTCAACGTGTTTTAAAAGGTTTGTAAAAGAAACCTAATTATGACTGACCTTGAGAAAGGAAAAGCATAAGAGGTTTTGCTTGTGTGTAAGCTTGAAATGATATTTCCTCCTACTTATTTTGACATCATGGTCCACCTTGTCATGCACTTATATAAGGAAGCCCATTTAGGTGGCTCGGTTCAAGTGTGTTGAATGTACTCGTTCAAAAGGTATTTGAAGAAGTTCAAAGAATATATTCAGATCCAGATATGCCTGAAGGATCGATCGCATAGAGATACATTATAGATGAGACATTGACAGTTATCTCACGCTATCTACGAGAAGAATAAACCAAGTTCATCCAACCCGATAGATATAATATTTGATTCTAGAACCAAAACAAATATCCGTGTTTTGGAGCAAGTGTTTACCAGTGTTTAAGAAGTAGTTGTGCACACTTCCCTACAAAGAAATGAGAGAATCGATTACTACATTCTCATGATGAGATCTAACCATATATGGTATAAGTAATTTTAAAGGTCATTTTCCTTACTATTAAAGCTATATTACATTATTTCCTTTTACAACAAACACAAGTCTTTATTGTGTACTTGTTGCGGATGTTGAAAGAATTTACATTGTACATTTTACTCTATGGTTATATGAAAATTTATATACAATTCCTATTTTGTACATTCTCCGAATCTAACAGAACTAATAGGGATTCATTAAATGTTTATGAAATGCGGCAAGCCAGAGAAGCATGTGTAACACCGGAACTTATTACATTGGGAAAAAGTGCACAGAGTGTCGTTTATAGATTCGATTATAGTGTTATAAACGGGGTAAATCTGTTACACATGCAAAATATGAACGACGAGTTACTCAAGATTACGGTATATGTACTGTCACAGACAAAGTAAAGTTTTACGGTGAGTTAGTCAAAATCATCAAGGTCAAATTTGGTGTTGGTTATTCGTTTGTCGTGTTCGAATGCAAATGGTATAACACCAACGAGATTAAGAAAAATAGGAAGTCCAAACAGGGAGCAACCATGATCAACTTAGGTTCATTCTGGTGGAGTGAGAAGCCTTTCATCTTAGCCAGGCAAGTAAAGAAGGTCTTCTATATCGATGAAATAAATGCAAAGAAGTCCGAAATCGGGTGGAAAGTTCAATGAGAAGTAAACCATCATCATGGATGGAGTACTGATGTCTCCCTTTTTGTCTAAATATATTCCCTTAGGAGACATCATTTTAGGTGATTAATTGACTTATTTGATAGACTTTTAAGCTTATTTGATCATATTGCGTTTTCTCCCCTTGGATTTGTATTATTTGTGTTTTAGATCTTTTGTGCGTTAATTTGTTTGTTTTTAGTGCAAAGTTCCTAGGTCCATGGATTAGATGGAGCATCAAGATAAGGAGGAGAAATGGGAATTAAATTCATAGATCGTGTGTAGAAGTCAAAGGCGAGAAAAGATGATTTGAAGAATTAACTAGAGGAGAGTGAAATCTGGAAGGCTGTTACAAATCACTGTTTTTGAGCCACTTAGCCACTGATTCAGCCTTAGAGTCGTGGCATAAGGAAGTTGCATCTCTGAATTAGGAAGATTTTGCAAGTTGAACGGAGTGATTCCGAGTGCGGACGCAAAAGTTACATTTGTTTTAGTAACAGCTGCACATCAGTTACGTTATGGGATTTCTAATTTGGATTGGGCATTTATTTTATTTAACCTATTCCTTTAAGAAAAGATACCAATCTGAACTATCCACTATATAAAGGCCTTTAGACTTAGTTTTTAAGAGACAACTCATATTACACACAAGATAAACGCCAGAGAGAAATCATAGAAGCAAAAAGGAGAGAAAAAACTGAATCTGGAGAAGAAATTCTTCCAAAAACAGTCATATCAATCCTTCAATTGGGTTCTTTAATCTTTCAATCCTAAGTAATTGTTGTTGGTATTCGCCAATGACCTTGAAAGGCTTGACTAACCAATAGCCAATGAGGTAAAGAACTTGAACCATCTGAAAGTAGTTGCCATCATCCTGGCGGAGTTTATAATACCGTAGGAGAGCTCCTAAGTCCAGCCTTACGGGGGTTAGGAGATTTTAGAATACCGATTAGCACAATTATAGAAATTCATCCTTTAACAGAAAGCATTAATAAAGAAGGTTTAGGTGAGACCCTTGCGTTATTCAAGTACTACTTCTCATTCTCGCGTTTACTCATATTTATTTTACTTGCGTCTTATTTAATTGCATTAGATAAATTAGTATTTTATTTTATTTGCATTTTAGTCCTTAAACAACAAAAACCAAACAAACTTTATATCTTTTACTTTCTATTATTTGAAATTATTCTACTAATTGATTCGCACTTGAGTTGTACCTATTCCGTCCCTGAGAACGAATCTGATGTCGATTTATTACTTGGACAACCGTACACTTGCGGTCTGTGATTCCTTAACTTTATCGCATTATTTTATAACACACAAGGACTCACCAATACCCTGGCACGGTACACGCATGCTTGGCGACACAGTGTACGAATGATGGTCTTGCTCGTGTACCTGAAACAACTAAGAACTATTAAACTAAAACTAAACACAATAACTAACGAGATAAAAATCCCCGGAAGCGGCGCCAAAAACTTGGTGGGGAAAAAGTGTGATAATTAAAAAGGTAAATAAGATAATAATAATAAAGGACATACACCCTTAACTATCACGAGAAACTCACTGCAAGTGCACATATCGTTTGCAAGTTTTAGTTAGTAAGTAAGATTTGTTCGCATGGATTTAGTCTGTTAGCCTAAAATCATGTTTAGGGAAGACAGCGTAGTCGAGATTAATTGCTAAATAAAAAGAAAAATAATTACAGAGATAAATGGTAGAGAGAATAATTATTAACTAATAATGGAAATAAATAAACTAAATAGAATGGAGATGAGAGATATGACTTATGTTTGCTAGTATGCATTTATCCTTCTAAATCTATATTCCAGTTATAAGGGTGATTAAAGCTCTTAAAGTAATTAGTCAAGATTCTATATTCCTTCTATCACCCATCAGGATGGACTTAGGTGGCAACCTAACAATTACCAGGGGACTTGTGTAAAGGGACCATGTGTAATGATCGGTGGTTAATCTCAAACCCTAGTGACTATCTAGTTAGTCAACTCCGTCAGGATCACTACCACATACTAGACATTTATGTGGTGTTTCTACAATTGAAGACCCTTTTCGGGTGACCATCCAACTGCTAATGGGGCCATCTTATACTCGTACACTAGCAAGGACTACATTTATTAAATTAAAGCACATAAAACATATATATATATGAAATAATAAGTAGCTTAATCAATTTAAAGGTTATTCTCAAATAACATCGACATAAAAAATAGAATTTAAAGATTATACATTTGCAAAACTCATGTTATGGGAAAATTAGTTCATATTAAAAATAAATAAACTAAAAGATAGATACATACTTGTCAACTTGCTTCTCCTGATATTGTTATTTTATACTAAGTACTAATAATTAAGAAATGACCTATTTAAAATGATAACTAGAAGTATTTATAAGTTCTATATAACCCTATATCGAAATCTTGGAGTCCAAGTCCAATTCAAATTTATTTCCTGAAATATAGGACAGAATAAACACTAGAGATTGATTTGAGCATATATCCTTCGTTACTTGGCCAAATTCAGTGTACCACCTATCAAAATGACCAAAATACAAAGAAATATCTGATCCTGAAAGGGCTCCTTCAAATTAGTAACCCATTTTTTGAAGTCTTTAAAACACTAGACGTCTTTACAGTTTTGGGAGGTTTTCCTTTTCCTAAATCAACTTTGTTTCTTTTAACTCTAGATTCTATCTCGGGTATTCTTTTCTTAACTCCTTGACATTGATTTGACATCTAATTATATTTCATTTTACCTAAGAGATTCACAATAACACACAAATTATACCAAATATGCTCTAAAAGTAATAAATCTCCAAATCAATGCATGAATTAAGAAAGTAACTAAAAACGGGGTAAATCCCGTAACAATTGGTATAATGCACCTAAAATTATGTCTCATGAGTGAATTAATTCATCACAAATATGGCAAAATTAACCTCCCCTAAAGTTTTCCTGGAAATCTGAAACCTTCCAGGAGCAAAGTAAACCTCGACTATACTAAAGTTCCCTGATTTCCCCAGGTCTTTTAAAACCGTTAAAAACTAACTGAGCATTTTTATTTCCATGTTATACCTACACGACTCTTTTAACTCTTTTAACCATGGTGATGTCTCCTCATTTGTGATAGATTTATGTTAGGATGAGACATCATTTTTAGTGATTTAGGAAGTCATTTAGTCGAATTTCTTGAGAAATAGTGCACTTTCCTATTTTGAGTCTTGATTTAGTAAAATAATATTTTTAGAGCATATTGGATTTAATTGTTTATTTAGTGTGAAGCTTTAAAGATAATTATGGAGATTAATTAGAGTCCAAGTCAAAGACTACAAGATATGGAAAGAGATTTGCATGGTAATTGGAGATAAGGAAACAAAAGCTAAAAAGATGGAAAAGGAAAAGCTGCCTAAATCTGAGATTCTGCAGCACACGCCTAAAGAAGTGCTATTTACCCCAAGAAATAGGCCGATTTTGGTAATTTCCTTTCATAGGGACATAAATAATTCTGTGAGGATTCTTTTGGTATCTTATGGAGCTCAAACCAACCAATAACGAAGAAGATATGCCCAAAACAGTCCAGCAGTGTTTATCTTTATTTCCATACGAATTAGAGTTGGGCTTGGAGTCCACCACTTACTTCTCCTTCAATAAAACGAATTAGGTCTTCCTAAACACCTATAAATACACCCTCATACCATTGTAAACATGTCCTTGCTCAGTTTCAAGCTTAGACTTAGTCCTTACTTGTATTTTCTCACTTTTAAATAATAGCTTAGTCTTTTAATTAAATATTCATCCTTAGATTCAAGCTATTCATTCAAGAAGCAAGCTGACCTATAGAGGAAGACAAGAAGAAGAAGTTGGAGAGTGACAAACTCCTCTTCTACATCTCACCTTCTCTATATTTAGGGTATTTAGCTATAGATCTATGCTCAACCATATTTCTAAGCTTTTATTCTGTAAGTTTTACTTTTAATTGTTGGATTATTATTTTGTCTACATTCATAAATACTATTTGTTATTTTAATTAATTGAGCTTGGCATATATTGTTATTATGTGTTTTTACTTATTGTTACATCCTTAGATTTGGTCAATCTTAGGATTATTCTTAGTTATTGACAACACCACATAATCGTCTAGTTTTGATCCTTTGCCTAACTAGATAGCCATAAAGGTTTGATTTAATCACCAATCATTACCCAAGACCTTGGTAGTGGAGAGGTTGCTCCTAAGCCTAGAAAAGGCTAGGTAGAATTTAGAATCCTGGTTAATATATAATGCTTAATCTGTGACAAGTTAGAATAACAAGTTAGTAAAATAGACCCATAATATTAATCGTAATTTATTTAACTTACATTCATATTTATTTATCTGCATTCATATTTGTTTATTTCATATCAGATATTTATTCATCTTTTTATATTTTTATCTAAAACATCTAAATTCATCTACGCTTGTTAAATATAAATAGATCTAACGGATTAAATCCCTGCGAACGAACTTAACTTATCATTAAAACTTGCAAACGAACTGTGATACTTGCAGTGAGTTCTGTGGTTCTCAAGGGTGTGTGATCTTTATTATTATCTTTATTTATCTATTATTTCATCACACCTTTGCCCCCACCAAGTTTTTGGCGCCGCTGCCGGGGATTTATCTTTAACTTAAATCTATTTTGTGTTTATTTAGTGTAGAAGTTTTTATTTGTTATCAGTTTTACGCTTTCTTTTTGTTTTAGTCTGTCTCAGGATTTTAGATGGATAATCAACGGTTAGAGCTAGGTTTACCTAGTAAATTTCGAGTTCAACGCATTGGGATTCGCGTCCCAACTATCCAATCCGTTAGATTCAAGCCGGATCCTGATTTAATTAATCAATTCGCGAGCTATGGGAAATTTAATGGTGATACAAATCAAAATCCGGTCAGATCTGTTCAAAAGTTCATGCAATTCTGTGATGCCTACATTAATGAAGGTGTTACACAAGAACAGATGTATTATTTAATGTTTCAATTTTTCTTGACCGGGAAAGCAAGCGATTGGTTCGATGATCAACCTCCCGAGCTAATAACCGATTGGGACAAGCTTCAAGAAAGATTCCTTGATAAATTTTATCCTACAAGTATGCGAGTGAAGGAACTATTGGAGCCTATGAATTTCTTACAAGAAGCCGGAGAGAGTGTTGGCGAAGCATGGACGAGATTTCAAAAGGTGTTGGCAAGATGTCCACTACATGGATACACGCCACAATTACAATTATCCATGTTCTATAATGGACTCGATAGAGAGTCAAGGCTGAGAGCAGATAATATGGGTCGTGGTAATTTTGTCTCTATGGATCCAAAAGAAGCGAAAAGTGGTATGGAAACAATCATTGAGAACAACATGAGTTGGCCACAAGAACAAACTCCTACCACCAACGAAGAAGAAGAAGCAAGGATTTCAAGCTTGCAAGATCAAATACAACAACTCGCTATAACCGTTAAGGAAAGCATCCCAAAGCCACCTCAACAGTTATACCTACAAGAACAAGCCTATGAAAATCAAGCTAATCAACCACCGAGCTGCCATGTGCATAATGTTAGTCAAGCTCAATCACGTCCTCAAGAAGAATCACTGAGTTAAAAGAGACTATTAGTCAATTCATCAACTTCACGAAGGATAATATGAGTAGACTTGAATCAAAGATCGATGCATCAGTAGTGCAAAGCCTGCAACAACAAAATCAAGATCTTAAAAAACATAATCAACTTTTAGAGAAGAATGTGATGCGGCTCACTACAATCATAGAATAAATACAAAGTCAACTCCTACAATTGACCCAAGATACAACATCTAACATGAAGAAGATCCAATACGTAGACGATAAGGTTAAGACTATTAGT
The DNA here is from genome assembly GCA_029959085.1 of Nemophila menziesii. Taxonomy (NCBI): domain Eukaryota; kingdom Viridiplantae; phylum Streptophyta; class Magnoliopsida; order Boraginales; family Hydrophyllaceae; genus Nemophila; species Nemophila menziesii. The sequence continues at coordinate 16,160,857 of JARWIR010000018.1, read as the reverse complement.
CTTCAAGCTCAAAAGATAAAAGAACACGGTGAGATAATCACCGAAGCGCTACCATCTCCCTAAAAAGGGGATGTTCTACAAAACAAGTCAAACGTAAAATAGATGAACTTAGATGAGATAATTGTTGAAGATTGGGTTGAAGAAGTTGAACATAATGAGATTAAGAAGCCTAGAGTGGTTGAGGAACCAAGAATTGAAGAGAGAAGTAGAGCAAGACAGCCACCCATACATTGCAACTATCCCGCTTATCCAAAGGAGCAAGCGTTAAAACAAGTTAAAATTAACGTCCCTTTACTCGAAGCTATGGAAGGAAGGCGAAACTATGATCAATTATTTATGGAGACACTCTCCAATAAAGAAAGGTTCACAAGATCCAAATCTGTGACACTTAATGAAGGGATATCAGCACAAGTTCAGCAAAGATTACCATCAAAGCTTAAAGATCCTGGAAGTTTCAACCTCCCAATCAAAATATGTGGTATATTTCATGGAAAAGCCTTGTGTGATTTAGGGGAAAGTGTGAATATCATGCCCAAAAGTATATTCAAGAAGATTGGTATTAGTGGTGCGAAACCGACATCCGTAACCTTACAACTTGCGGATCAATCAACAGCAAAACCGTGGGGAGTAATTGAGGATGTACTCGTTCAAGTAGGTAACCTTGTTATTCCAACGGACTTTATTATTCTTGACTATAAAGCAGATAAGAACGTCCCATTCATTCTTGGGCGTCCATTCCTAGCCACCAACGATACTATAGTGAACGTGAATGAAGGAACCGTGACTCTCCGTATTGAAAATAACTCTGAAACGTTCTATGTTTCGGGGAAGAAGAAAAAGAAAAATGAGTCGAAAGAACTATATCCAATCAGAGTTGTAACCAAGAAGCTGGAACCTGTAAGCCCCCAAGAAACCATGGAGAAAAAGATTGAGTTTGGGGTAGGAGACGAGGTGGCATGGAAACATCCCAATCCCAAACATAACAGTTCTTGGAAGGGGCCCTATGTTATCACGCAAATCATCTCAGAAGGAGTGGTCGAAATAAAGGCTATCGAAGGTTGCAAGCTTGAGTTGGTAAGTGTTAATCATCTCACCACTGCTGGGGAGGCTATAAAAAGAAATAACTTAGGTAACGCGTCTAACTTTAAAAGACTTTAAACAAAAGTGCTATACGGGAGACACCCCGTTTATGTTTTCGTGTTTTACGTTTTTAGTTTATGTTTAGTTTAGTTATTTTTAGTTGATATTGCATTCTTGAGGAAGGTAGTAGTGTTTTTGATGTTCAGGTACTAAGAAAATCGAGTTAGGGAGAAAAAGAAAAAAATTCGGAGAAAATCTGACCCTCTCACCGGTATACCGGCGCGGCTACGGAAAAAAACACGTGCCACGGGTTCACGTCATGGGTTTTATGCAGAGAAGAAAAAAAATCAGACCCTTAGGTCCGGTATACCGGGCCCCATGAACGGTATACCGCCCGACACCGCTGGAGAGAGAGAAAAATTGCATTTTTCAGGTAATAAGGGTGAGGAGGTTGCTCTATTATGAATTTTTTAATCCTTAAGCTTCTCCTTCTTCCCCAAACCTCTCCCAACTCCATTAAAGCTTCAACAAACCTTCAACCAACATCAAAACACCACCAAATCACCATGAATTCTCATCCAAATCCTTCCCCACATCATTACAAAGAAAATTCAAGCACCCAATTCATATCAAAACACCTAGAAACCAAGAATCAAAACCATGAATTTCGAAATCTTCTTCTCAAATTCTTTAAACCTACATCATTAAAGCTTGATTCCATCATACCCACATAGAGATTCATCATCAATTCACCTTTCCTAAACCAAATCAAGCTTGTTCAACCTATAATTAAGAGTTTCAAATTTCAAGAGTGTTCAAAGCTTTGAGTTGGGGGTCAAAAGAGATGATGAAGAGAATAGAGATATTATCAAGTGTTATGGGATATGAAGAATCAAAGCAAGGTGTTGGGTATGATCAAGAATAAATCAATTGAGATGGGTATTAGTTCGGGAATAAATTACAAGGTAAATCGGATCAAGAGAGTAGAGGAAAGCATGCAGTGGTGAATTCAAAGAGCAAAAAGGTTTCAACTTTCATAGAGAAGACACCATAACCTCTTCCTATCAAGATCCATCTACCCAAGATGAACAAAAGCTTCTGGGACGCTAGTAGCTGTGTTCAAAACATATTCCTGAATGAACAACTGTCACATGATAGATTATTCAAAGAGCAAAGTTGGAAGAAGATAAAGAGTGTGATTGATTGGGATGGAGCATAAGAAGATGTAAGGGAAAGCGAAATTGGTGATACATGAAGTTTGCGTACATGAAAGCACTGCACCCTATTCCGGGTATTGATCAGGCGAGGTAAATAGCCTCGAAGAGTATGTTTTCTTTCTTCCTTACCTCTTCTATGTGTGCAATATCTGTAAAATTTTAATTTTATTTTATTTTATTTTTGAGTCTTTTCGAGTCGTGGGGACACGGCTCATTTTTGAGTTGGGGGTGTGGGGATTCGTTGTCTCTCATCTCCATTTTTCTGTTTTTAGGTAAAATTAAATTTTTTGAAGGTTTAGATGTATGTAGAGTGTGTTTAATAGCTTAAAAGCATAAGCTCAGTAAGTTAATGATAGGAAGTAGTATGTTTATGAGCTATTTTATTTTGTATGCTTTGAAGTATTTGCAGGAAAACATACATTGATAGTAAAGAAAAGATTAGTAAGCAATGCGATAGAAAGTATGTTCGATCTCAGGGAACCTTGAGAAGTGTGTAGGCCGTGAGATCCAGGCTAGTTGACAAACCCATTTGATGAAAGTGCTAAAGGTAAGAGAATAACGAAATTGCATGGTGTAGAAAGTGATTAAGGCAGTTCTTTCAAATTGAAGCCACTTGAAGCCTTTTTATACCTTCTCACCCTGTTATTTGATTTAATAATTTATATCCTTCTCAGCCCCTTCTAGCCTTTCTAAAGCCTTTTTATTTAGCCACATTATAAGCAATATCCCTTTAGATTATAGGACTTTTCCATATGACCCGCACTCAAATCGCGATGCATAGACAATTGTTTTAGAGGTTGAGTTTGGGGTGGTGGGTCCACCATTATGGGAATTGTTATTGGGATGGGATTTTTGAGCTTATTAATTGTGCTCTATTCTTTGTATTGATGATGATTCACAGATTTTTATTGTAACCCTTTGCCGGGGTAATAGTGAATGAAAAAGAAGCTACGAGCTAAATTTGCCAACAAGGGCATAAAAGAAAAATATATATATGAAAAAAATAGCGTGATATCTCATCATTAAAAAGAGAATCATAGCTAAAGAAATTGATTTGAAAAGAAAATATATATATATTCGGACCGGGAAAGTGGAATTTTTATGTGACATCTTATGCTTTAATTGGGTTATTAGGGATGCTATATTGTGCATCAAAGAAATCATTGGGTTGGGTGAGAAACGTTTTATGAGAGTAACTCAAGCTCTAGGGCGATTCGTTGATGGCTAGTGAGGAGAGAGCCAAAAGCTCACTCTAAATTATCCAAATATACTTATCATACCGTCCCTAAGCCTACATTACAACCTTAAAGACCTTTTGATTCTTTGCTATGTAATCGAGAAGTGATTGAGCCAATAGAGAGTAGTTAAATGGATCTTTGGATACTAGTGAAGTTCGATGAACAATTTATAGCTTCCTTGGGGAACTGAGTAAAGTCCCAATCCTTCTTACATTGCGAAGCTAATCTGATCTTAAATTCAAGCCGTATTGACTATGGATATGAGAAGTGTACAGGTATGTAGTTTATGAATATTATTACATGAGATTTTCTGAGTAGTTGCTTTAAGTTTACCCTCCATATTCTGCTATCTTCTTCCCACTGTGCTTAATTGACCTAGGTGTGTATTTAGAGACTTCCCTTTGTTTTTATCTTTATTGTATCGGGACGATACAACTTTGAGTTGGGGGTCTTGATGTCTCCTCATTTGTGATAGATTATGTTAGGATGAGACATCATTTTTAGTGATTTAGGAAGTCATTTAGTCGAATTTCTTGAGAAATAGTGCACTTTCCTATTTTGAGTCTTGATTTAGTAAAATAATATTTTTAGAGCATATTGGATTTAATTGTTTATTTAGTGTGAAGCTTTAAAGATAATTATGGAGATTAATTAGAGTCCAAGTCAAAGACTACAATATATGGAAAGAGATTTGCATGGTAATTGGAGATAAGGAAACAAAAGCTAAAAAGATGGAAAAGGAAAAGCTGCCTAAATCTGAGATTCTGCAGCACACGCCTAAAGAAGTGCTATTTACCCCAAGAAATAGGCCGATTTTGGTAATTTCCTTCAATAGGGACATAGATAATTCTGTGAGGATTCTTTTGGTATCTTATGGAGCTCAAACCGACCAATAACGAAGAAGATATGCCAAAAACAGTCCAGTAGTGTTTATCTTTATTTCCATACGAATTAGAGTTGGGCTTGGAGTCCACCACTTACTTCTCCTTCAATAAAACGAATTAGGTCTTCCTAAACACCTATAAATACACCCTCATACCATTGTAAACATGTCCTTGCTCAGTTTCAAGCTTAGTCTTAGTCCTTACTTGTATTTTCTCACTTTTATATAATAGCTTAGTCCTTTAATTAAATATTCATCCTTAGATTCAAACTATTCATTCAAGAAGCAAGCTGACCTATAAAGGAAGACAAGAAGAAGAAGTTGGAGAGTGACAAACTCCTCTTCTACATCTCACCTTCTCTATATTTAGGGTATTTAGCTATAGATCTATGCTCAACCATATTTCTAAGTTTTTATTCTGTAAGTTTTACTTTTAATTGTTGGATTATTATTTTGTCTACATTCATAAATACTATTTGTTATTTTAATTAATTGAGCTTGGCGTTTATTGTTATTATGTGTTTTTACTTATTGTTACATCCTTAGATTTGGTCAATCTTAGGATTATTCTTAGTTATTGACAACACCACAAAATCGTCTAGTTTTGATCCTTTGCCTAACTAGATAGCCATAAAGGTTTGATTTAATCACCAATCATTACCCAAGACCTTGGTAGTGGAGAGGTTGCTCCTAAGCCTAGAAAAGGCTAGGTAGAATTTAGAATCCTGGTTGATATATAATGCTTAATCTGTGACAAGTTAGAATAACAAGTTAGTAAAATAGACCCATAATATTAATCCTAATTTATTTAACTTACATTCATATTTATTTATCTGCATTCATATTTGTTTATTTCATATCAGATATTTATTCATCTTTTTATATTTTTATATGAAACATCTAAATTCATCTACGCTTGTTAAATATAAATAGATCTAACAGATTAAATCCCTGCGAACGAACTTAACTTATCATTAAAACTTGCAAACGATCTGTGATACTTGCAGTGAGTTCCGTGGTTCTCAAGGGTGTGTGATCTTTATTATTATCTTTATTTATTTATTATTTCATCACACCTTTGCCCCCACCACATGGTCACCCTCTTAATAACTACCCTTATTTCTTCAGTAAATCACAACCGACTTCGTCTTCTCTAAGAAAGAATCAGTTTCTATGTTCCAAGGTGTATAGGCAAAACTTCATAACATTTTTTGAAGCTTTATTAACACTTTGTCAGAGTGTTTTAAGATAATATGAAAATTTTGGAGTTGGAGAAGTAAATAAAATGAGTTAGTACAAGATAGAAAAGTTTCGGGCTTGAGAATACGTCTGGGAAGCACCTCAACTTCCGGATTAGAGGTGGTGGTGGGGATGGAAAAGCTGGTGGCGAGCGGCGGCGACAGATGGAGGAAGCTCCGGCAATGGCTTTATTCCTTGGTGCTCCAGTGGGTTGTTTTCTCCTTGCCATGGTGGAGAGTAGTGGGGAAGGAGAAGGAAGATGGTGGAGGGAGTAGATGATTTGGAGATGTTTCGTCGGAGGAGGAGGTGTGCTCGTCGGAGTTGTGAGAGAGGGAGATAAGTTGAGGCAGATAGGGTTTTGTAGAGAAGGTGAATGAAATAAGAATAAAAAATACAGGTTTTAAAAATAAGAGGAACCCTATTCTGCAGTGCACAGCAAATCCCGTGCGGTGCACCACACTAATGTTCTCACTAACGACCAAAAAACGGGGCAAAAATGGAAATATAAAAGCCCATGGTGCGGTGTACCGCATAAACGTTCTGTCTTAGGCTTAAAAAGTGGCAAAAATATGATTTCTGAAAACTAGTTACAAATGATTTAATTAATACAAAAAGACCCTTACCTAAGAAAAAGTATAAAAAAAAGATTTTTTCAAGATTTTTTAAAAGACTTTTTAGGCAATTTGAAAAATATTTAAACAATAGAAATAGTTAGAGAATTTGCATGCCAATTTCACAACGAATTGTTTCAAGAGGTTTGGTGAAAATATCGGCTAGTTGATTTTCCGGAGTGACAAATTCAAGCAAGATATTCCCTTTTTGAATGTAATAACAAATAAAATGATGTCGAATCTCAATGTGTTTCGTTCTAGAATGTTGAATAGAATTTTTCGTAAGGTTAATAGTGCTAGTGTTATCACAACGAATGGGAACATAATCATACTCTAGGCCAAAGTCTAGCAAGGTTTGTTTCATCCAATGGATTTGAGTCACACAATTTTCGGCCGCAACATATTCGGCTTCGGTCGTGGATAAAGCAACGCTATTTTGTTTTCTACTAGACCAAGATCAAGGGATTGACCTAAATATTGGAAACTACCACTAGGGTTTTTTCTATCAAGTCTACAACCGGTATAGTCGGCATTCGAATATCCTATTATTTCAAAAGAAGTGAATCTAGGTACCAAAGTCCTAAACTTAGGGTACCTTTCAAATAACGAAAAATACGCTTCACAACACTAAGATAAGATTGCACATAAGCAAACAGAGAAAATAATATCAGGTCTAGAAGCAATTAAGTAAAGTAAGCTACCAATCATACCTCGATATTTTTTCTGATCGACATTCTTACCATCTTTGTCTAGCTTTGTGGATGTGCTCATAGGAGTTCCGATTATCTTTGCATCTTCAAGTTCAATTTCTTAATCAATTCTTTTGTGTATTTGACTTGACTTACAAAGATACAATCCTTCATTTGCTTGATTTGAAGTTCGAGAAAGTAGTTCAATTCTCCCGTCATGCTCATCTCAAACTCCTTATGCATACTTTTAGAAAAATTCTCACAAATATTTTCATTAGTAGCACCAAAAATAATATCATCCACATAAATTTGAACAAGAAGAATATCTTTTGAAGATCTTTTGATAAACAAAGTGGAGTCAATTTTACCATGTTTAGAACCATTTTATAATAAAAATTTGCTCAATCTATCAAACCAAGCACGTGGGGCTTGTTTTAAACAATATAAAGCTTTTAAAAATTTATAAACATGATTTAGAAATTTAGGGTCCTCAAAACCCGGTGGTTGTTTAACATAAACTCTTCTTCAATAAAACCATTTAAAAAAGCACTTTTGACATCCATTTGATAAAGTTTAAAATCCATATAACAAGCAAAAACAAGTAACATTCAAATAAACTCAAGTATAATTACAGGGGTAAAAGTCTCATCAAAATCAATACCCTCCTTTTGATTATACCCTTGAGAAACTAAACGTGCCTTATTCCTAGTGATTATACCGGAATCATCTAGTTTGTTGCGAAAACCCCCATTTAGTACCAATAATAGTGGAACCAATTGGCCTCTCAACTAAGGTCCAAACTTTACGACACTCAGATTGATTCAACTCCTCATGCATAACATCTATCCAATGATCATCACGTAAATACTCTTTAATATGTTTGGGTTCAATATGAGATAAGAATGCATGATGAGCACATCGAAAATTTATACAAGAGCGAGTAATTACCCCTTCATTTGGATCACCTCTCCAAAATCCACACCGATCTTGAGATATAAGCTGGTTTGTGGTCGTAGGTGCAGAAATTCAGGATCAAGGCAGCTTTTCCTTTTCCATGTTTTTAGTTTTTCTTTCCTTATCTCCAATTACCATACTTATCTCTTTCCATATCTCTTAGTCTTTGACTTGGACTCTAATTAATCTCCATAATTATCTTTAAAGCTTCACACTAAATAAATAATTAAACCCAATATGCTCTAAAAATAATAATTTACTAAATCAAGACTCAAAATAGGAAAGTGCAGTATTTCTCAAGAAAATGATTATAAAGACTTCTAAATTACTAAAAATGATGTCTCATCTTAGCATAAATCTATCACAAATGAGGAGACATCAAGACCCCCAACTCAAAGTTGTATCGTCCCGATACAATAAAGATAAAAACAAAGGGAAGTCTATAAATACACACCTAGGTAATTTTCAACACAATGGGAAGAAAATAGAAGAATATATAGAATAGATATAAAGCAACTGCTCAGAAAATTTCATGCAATAATATTCATAAGCTACATACCTGTACACTTCTCATATCCATAGTCAACACAGCTTAGAATTCAAGATCAGATTAGTTTCGCAATGTAAGAAGGATTGGGACTTTACTCAGTTCACTATGGAAGTTATAGATTGTTCATCGAATTTCACTAGTATCCAAAGATCCATTTAACTACTCTCTAATGGCTCAATCACTTCTCAATTACATAGCAAAGAATCAAAAGGTCTTTAAGGTTGTAATTTAGGCTTAGGGACGGTATGATAGTATATTTGGATAATTTAGAGTGAGCTTTTGGCTCTCTCTCACTAGCCATCAACGAATCGCCCTAGAGCTTGAGTTACTCTCATAAAATGTTTCTCACTCAACCCAATGAATTCTTTGATGCACAATTTAGCATCCCCAATAACCCAATTAAAGCATAAGATGTTCACATAAAAATTCCACTTTGCCGGTCCGAATATATATATTTTCTTTTCAAATCAATTGTTTTCTCTTGTATAGCTATGACTCTCTTTTTAATGTTGAGATATCACGCCATATTTCTCATATATATATATATTTTCTTTTCTTTTAATACCCTTGTTGGCAAATTTTAGCTCGTAGCTTCTTTTTCATTCACTATTACCCCGGCAAAGGGTTACAATATAATCCTATGAATCATCATCAATATAAAGAACAGAGCACAATTAATTGCTGTACCAGTATAGAGTCCAAAACTTTGAAATTGGCTGAGCATACCCGGATCGGGTCTAAATTTGATATTTGGGATCTCTGGAGGGCGGTAACCGATTGGTTGAACATGAAACGGCACATGAAGACCAGGGAGATCTTGTTGTGCCTGATTCTGTCGATTATTAACGTTATTCTGCCCATTACCTCCTCGTACTGGTAATTGTTGTCCTTCTTGTCCACCAAGTGGTGGATCTTGAGCACCAAGGCGAGGATCTTGTTGAACCCCTCCAAGTGGTGGATTTAGTTGGGCTGCCATAATTCTTCTCAAGGCTCTTTCCTCACGAACTCGTTTGTTGTAAGGTCTGAAGCTCCTCTCAGGCTCCGATAAGGGAGGCCAAGAATTAAACACTGTGAATCCTGAAAAAGACTAAAACAAACCACAAGCGTAAATCTGGAAAAATAAAAACTAAAAACTGAAAAGTAAAAACTAATTAAAAACTACTACTCGAAATAGATAACCCACACGCTAACGAGACACAAGTCCTCGACAGCGGCGCCAAAAACTTGGTGGTGCCTAGGGTGTGATAAAAATAAGATAAAATTAAGTCAAGAAACTATGCACTCTCACCCTAGACAGGCACAGTACTGCAAGTATTACAGGACGTATGTAAGTTTTAGTTAGTAAGTTGAGTTCGTTCTCAGGGACTTAAGTGTGTTAATCGCGTGACTAGAAATAACGAGTAAAAGTAAATAATTAGAAACAGAAAATAAAAGCAAGGAGATTTCAAATTAATGATTAAAACTAGGAAAATAAAGACAATAAAATAAAAGATAAGAAATATGAGATGAGAAGTATAGCTCAGGTTTTGCTAGTATGCACTAATCCTTCTAATTCTATCTATAAATCTAGTTAATAAAGGAGAATATTAGCTCTTGGTATACTTAGTCAGGATTCTAAATTCCCATACCTTAGACCTTGAGAGTGACTAAGGGGGCTACGTCACAACCAAGAAGTGATTTCAAATAGGGTTATCAAACGCTACTAAGACCCTAAGCAAATACTGCAATCATTGGTGATATGGTGATTAAAACAAACCCTAATGACTATCTAGTTAGAATCATGTTTTGTCAGAACTAATATCGACACTAGACATTATGTGGTGGTTCAATAGTTAAACACCCTGTCAAGGAGACCATCTAACTACTATTAAAACAATCCTAAAGTGATCAGTTCTAGGAAAGACATTAAATCAAAACACATAAACAAATATTAAGTAAGTAGCTAATATCAGATTAAAACATATAATTCCCAAAGAAAGTTAGATAGGAGAATTAGAATTCATAGATTATACATTATGCAAAACCCAAGCTATGGGAAGTTTAGTTCATACCTGAAGGAAATAAACTAAAAGAAATTACAAAAGACATCATCTTGCTCTCTACAATAAACTGGAAGAATAAAACCTTAAGAACTAATTACTATGAGGCAAGGATTTCTAGGGTAGTTTTACAAGTGATATAAGGGTGTATTTATAGGTGTTTAGAAGACCTAATTCGTTTTCTTGAGGAAGAGATAAAGTATTGGACTCCTAGCCCAACTCAAATTCGTATGAAAATAAAGATAAACACTGCTGGACCGTTTTGAGCATATCTTCTTCGTTATTGGTCGGTTTGAGCTTCATAAGATACCAAAAGAATCGTAACAGAATTATATTTGTCCCTATGAAAGGAAATTACTAAAATCGGCCTATTTCTTGGGTAGAATAGCACATCTTTAGGCGTGTACTGCAGAATCCTAGATTTAGGCAGCTTTTCCTTTTCCATCTTTTTAGCTTTTGTTTCCTTATCTCCAATTACCATGCAAATCTCTTTCCATAAGTTGTAGTCTTTGACTTGGACTCTAATTAATCTCCATAATTATCTTTAAAGTTACACACTAAATAAACAATTAAACCCAATATGCTCTAAAAATATTATTTTACTAAATCAAGACTCAAAATAGGAAAGTGCACTATTTCTCAAGAAAATCGACATTAATGACATCTAAATCACTAAAAATGATGTCTCATCCTAACATTAATCTATCACACATGAGGAGACATCAATTATGATATATATATATATTTAACAGCAAATGATTATATATTCATTTAAAAAAAGGTCAATTCCCTCTTAAATCAATATAACAAACCAACTTCCCATTTAGATTACAAATTAATTTAGATGAAAAGATTACAATAATACCCTTATTCTAGTTGTTGTCTTTAACCAAATATATATTCCCATTTAAATCAAACATTATCATAGATGAGAAAATCCACCTACTACTAATTTATCGTACGCATACGTCCGGGATTTTTCTAAAATCATCATAACTAATTTAAAAAAAATAAAAAAAATAAAAAAATTTAGACGAGACAAAATAATTTCTACGTCCAGGATTTTTTTGAATTTTTTTGAACTTTTGAATTTTTTTGGATTTTTGAATTTTTTTTGATTTTTTTTAAATAGGGTTTTGTCTCATCTATAATTTTAAGATTAAGATGAATTTGTCTCATCTTCATTCTAATACTGAGATGGGATTTGTTCCGTCTCTATTGTATAACTAAGATGATATTAGTCCCAACTCTATTGTAAAAATATAAAAAAATAAAAATTAAATAAAAAATCATAGATGTAAATATTAATTTGCTTTATCCAAAAAAATAAATTTTTAGTTTTTCTGATTTTTTTAGAATTAGTTATGACGATTTAAAAAAAATTCACGGACGTGCGTGTGTGTAATGGAATTAGTATGGTGGTTGTGGTTCAGGTGGTGGTTGTGGTTGTGGTAGCTGTAATGGTGGTTAAATACATACACTACTACAGATCGGGGTTTTACCCACGACAGTTTACCGACGAAACGCAAAGTCGTCTGTAATCTTTTGTTATTTACCGACGACAGGTAAATTACCCACGAGAAATCCCTCGCCGGTAATTTACCGACGACTTGTCTCGTGGGTATATCATAAAACGCCGTCGTTATCTTTTTTGTTTTCTGATTGGAATTGTCGTCGGTAACTTACCGACAAATTTCAAATTCGTTGCTAAATCTAGAATATAGCGACGACTTATTTTGTTTACCGACGACTTTATGTGTCGTCGGTAAATTTGACGTGCATATATGGACAGTCTGTATTTTTATCTCCTTAAACCCCCAAAACCCCATTTTTTTCTCCCAATTTCTCCCAAAAACATCAATCAAACTCATTAAAATTTTTTGCAATACCTTCTCCAATTCATCTCTAACCAATTGGAAGCTTATAATCAAGGTGGGGCATCATCAACACACAATTTCATCTACAAATATTAGGTAAATTCTTGATTTTTTTTTATTATTATGATCATATTTGGTGTAATTCTTGCAATATTATGGGTTTAGGTTTATTGTTACATTATCAAGGTTGAGACTTCATCATCAATATCCAATTTCTTCCACCAATTCAAGGTATTTTCTTAAAATTTCAAACTTTTTAAATTTTTTTTTTATGCATGAATTTTGAATTGTGTATTAGTTGCTATAGGTTATTATTTTGTATATTTTTTGATTGTCTTGTTATATATTGTGTATAAATCATGCATACATTCATTTATTTCATATATTATGTTTCATATATTTTTGTATTTGTGTATTTATTTATGTGAAATTGTTTATATATTTATTGTGTTGTAATTTTATTTATTTATTTATTATGATGTAATTTTATTTATTTATTTATTTATTGGTTTGTAATTATATTCAAGCCATTGGTTTGTAATTTGTGTTATTGATATTCATTGTGTTGTAATTTTTTTTCATTTTATCAATTGGGTTGTAATAATTATTTATTTTATTTTCATATGAATGTAGTTGTCTTGTTATCTAAAATTGTTGTAAAGAGATGGCTTTGGATAAGAGTTGGATGGATGCTACGGATTTATTCGATCCAAACTATCTTGTTGGGGTTTTGGGTTTTATCGCATATGCAAAACAACATTCGCAATATGGAGATCTTATTTATTGTCCGTGTAACTATTGTAAAAATAATCGTCGAAGGTATGTACTTCAGACGCAAACAACATCAAATGTAAGTGATTTCATGCCAAAATCAATGGTTTTTTCAATTTTTTTCCTATTATTCTAAATCAAATCCTAACTTTTTTGTTGTTTTTGTCCTTATTCCTTTCTTGCGTGGCATGGATTCCTGGACATCTTCAACACAAATTTCACGTAATAGGTACACGAAATCCTATCTAAACATTTTTTTTATTATTTTTTTAAGAATTGAAATTTTTTCCGGATTTGTATTTGGTTTTTTATGATTTCCGAGTAATTGTGTTAGTGTTAGGGATTGTTTAAACGTTTTTGTTAGTTAAATACACCATGTAATTAGGATTTTGTGTAATTTTTGCCAAAATTAGGGTTTTGAATAATTTGTGGATTTTTTGTTAATTTATACATGTTATTGGATTAAACTGTAAATATGTTGTATGTTATCAGTGATTTCAAATTTGTGTATGTTTATCAATTTTCGTGTTTGTGAATCTTGGGATATTTTTGTAAATATGAAAAATTTAGTGACTAAAATGTAATCTAGGGTCTAAAATGTAATTTAATAAAATTCACATGTTTTTTGACTTTAGGGTATTTTTTGTAAATATATAAAATATAAGGACTAAATTGCAAATTAAAAAACTTAGAAAAAAATAATATGGACTTTAGGGTATTTTTTGTAAATATATAAAATATAAGGACTAAATTGCAAATTAAAAAACTTAGAAAAAAATTAATATGGACTTTAGGGTATTTTTTTTATATAAATAAAGTATAAGGACTAAATTGCAAATTAAAAAACTTAGAAAAAAAACAATATGGACTTTAGGGTTTTTTTGTAATTATATAAAATATAAGGACTTATATAAAAAACTAATTTATTAATTTTATTTAAATTATAGATGGCCGATGTGATGCCTAACTACCACCGGGGTGACGGGAACGGTGAAGATCCGAACCCGAATCAACCCCCGAACTTGAACGATTGCAATCAGCCGCCTGGTAAATATAAATTAATTTATAAAATTCAATTAATATAAGTTAGTAATGTATTTAATATAATTTTATCAAACAGTTAGGCGAAAGAGGAGACCCCGAAATGTCTCGACCCTCAAAACCGCAAACGATGCTAAGGAGAAGCTAGGTGGGCCCCTTCCAGTGGACTTCTGCATTTTAGATGACACGTGGAACCCATACGGGGAATATGGGAAACACGTGGCCCAAGTGGTGGGTCTCGCGGTTCGTGAAACAGTCCCCCCCTACTACAGATCGTGGAGTGCTGTGCCGAGGGGACTTAAAGTCTTGATTCTCGGAAAACTGGAGGAGTTCTTCAATCTCGAAGAGTGGAAGGCCCGCGAAGATTGGGCCTTTATCAGCGGGAAGCTACAACAGTCTCAGTCCGCTGCCTACAGGCGGTGGAAGAGCGACCTGAAGGCCGATTACATGGGCACGGGCGAGTGTCCCCCGGATGTGCTTCCCGACCACTGGAAGTTGACCGAAGAGATGATGAATGACCCTCAGAAGAAGGTAAAATCTTAAATTAATTATTCTATTATTAAATTAGTGTTTAAGTAATTTTTATATCTTGAATCGTAACAGGCTCAGGCGGAGATTAATAAGAAGAATCGGCAAAACCAGAAGAAGCCGAACAAGTCAGGTTCTCGGAACCAAACCCAGACCCGCCACGAGATTATCGAGGTATAATTTATTAAAGTAAAAATAAAAGTTATTAGTTATTTAATTTAATTTTTTAATAATTATAATTTTTTATGTATATTTTATAGGGTAAGCTGAAGATTAACACGAAGGAGCCCCTGAGCTTTATCGACGAGCAAACCCAAGAGGAGGTCCCACTTCCACCGATGGGCGGATACTTCGAGTACTTGGGCTATGACGGGGCGAAGGGCAAATGGGTCGATGATAGATGGGAGCAGGCTAGTGTAAGTATTTTATTTTACTTTTTATTGTTTAAAATTAATTATTTAACTTTAAATTTATTTCTTTGTTAGTTTTATTAATTATTTAATTGAAATTTTATTACAGGGAGTTTATCGGGATAAGCTTAGGGAGCGGGTTATCGAGACGGGGTCCCAATCGGCTGATGATGTTCCAGTGGAGGAGCAGATAGGAGCGTTAAAGGAGACGGTTCAGGAGGTGATGAAACCGGCTAAGAGCAGACACTGGATCCCGTCAATCGGAGCTGTCTTCAAGAAAAAGAAGGACCCGAAGCCGCCTGTTTCGGACGAGACCGCGAAGAAGAACACGAGAAAGATCCAGCGGATATTCGACGGGATGAACGAGCACCGCGCAATCCAAGGATTACCTCCTATGCCGGATGACGATGCTCCGCCGAGCTCCTCCTCTAGGTCCGATGATTTTTTCACGAAGATGCTCAAAGGCCTCAACGAATCTCGTGAAAAAAAGGTCTCCCTCCGGTCTCCGATGAAGATGAAGATGAAGATGAAGAGAGTGAAGCTAGTGATCGAGGAGAAGATCTATCGGGCCCGTGATTGATTAATATTTTACTATGTTTATGACTTTGATTTTATTTACGTTTATATTCATGACTTTTACTTAAGTTTTTATGTAATATTTTGACTTTTAACTCCGGGAGTTTGACTTTATTCCCGGGGTTTGACTTTATTGCCCGGGTTTTGACTACCCGGGTTTATTTATATTTTATGAATATAATTCCAGATTTCACGTTATATTCATGATTTCTATTATATTATTTTTTTTAAAAACGAAAAACCAAATTAAATAAAAAAAAATTAAAAAAAAAATTAAAAAAAATAATAATAAGAATACCGACGACATTCATGTGATGAATGTCGTCGGTAAAGTTTTAAAAAAATAAAAAAAAGTATAACGACGACATTCATGTGATAAATATCGTCGGTAAAGATTTTAAAAAAAATAAAAAAATAAAGTATACCGACGACATTCTTGTGAAGAATGTCGGTAAACTATTTAAAATAAAAAAAAAAATTTATTTACTAGGATACCGACAACGCGGTCGTCGGTAAATAATTTATTTACCGACAACACCTGTCGTCGGTAACCAAAGGCATATTACCGGCGACCGGACAAAAAGTCGTCGGTAAGCGATAGTTTACCGACAAAATGTTTTTCGTCGGTAAAATAAGATGTTTATCAACGAGAAGCCAAATGCGCTGTCGATAAGCTTGATTTTACCGACAAACTTCTAGGGACGACTGGTTACCGACGAGTTGTCGTCGGTAAACAGTTTTACCGACGAAATTCTACTTTTTACCGACGACGGCTGTCGTCGGTAAATCCTCGACCTGCTGTAGTGATAGTAGTGATGGTGGTGGTGGTAGTGGGACCCTATTATTTGTTTAATATCTAAAAATAAATATTGTATTGAAAATAATATATTTAATAATAAGGATAGTAAAGGTATAAAAAAATATAAAGGGGATATTTTCTATAAGTAATTATTTTATTAGGCATTTTTTATAAAATAAATTATTAAATGCTTAATTTAACAATTATGTATTTTTATTAGATTTTTTTAAGAGATACCTCTATTTTTAATTAATAATAATAAATAGGGTAAGAAAGTAAATGGTAATAGAATTTTGATTTAAATAGGAAAATGGATTATCTAACTGGGAAGAAATGATAACATGTATCTTTTTGGGCATAGACATTCCTAATCATGATTTAAATGTGCATTTTCTCTTTAAAAAATAATTTTTTTACTATAATTTATCTTTAAAATAAGGGAGGTTATTCCATGCGGTAATAGTGATATAATCACTTTATGAAAATATATCAATTTTTAAGAAAAGTTAGCTATATTATATGAGATTATACTTTTTAACATGGATCCCATGTCATTATCAAAAGCTGACACCTTTTTCATAAGGTTTATATTCATAAAATTTAGGTATATTTTCATAACCACTTTATAAGAACATATCTATTACCGTATGGAATAATTTTTCTTAAAATAATAGTATTTGAAAAAAAAAATCAAAATACATGTGTCTACTTCTATAAAAAAAATTAATTAATTGATTACGACCAAATGATAAGATTAAAAAAGATATTTTTTTTGGACAATTCATATTTTTACTATATTACTCTTTTTTTGTCAACTACTCTTAGGTGGCGTTTGTTTTTTTAAGTAATAAGTCCTGATTGCTGAATGAACAGCTGAATAGGACTTATTCTGTTAAGAGGCACTGTCTGAATGATTCAGACTTAGTTTGAAATCTTAATGAAACAGACCTGTTAAGAGCCATTTGAACAGTAAAATCAAACAGTCTTATTAATCCAGTGTCTTAATGAACCAGATTAAGATCTCATTAAGTGCAAACAAACACCCCCTTATTTATTAAGTGTAATGTTATTATTGTAATATTGTTTTTGATTAATTAGTTAAATATTATATTAGAAAAATTAAGAAAAAAATATCAAAATAATTTAAAAGATATATATTATTGGATATTTTTTTCTAATTTTTAGAAAGGACAAATAGAAAGTATAATATAGAGACGTCTTTTCTGATTTGTCATATATATTTCTTTGGACAAGAAATTTTTAGCTGTTCTGTTGGAGGTGTTATTTCTATACAAGAATCACCTTCCTTCCATTCTTTTCCACCCACCAGTCAGAGTAGTAATATTAATGAATCCAACTCTGGTCATCGCAGCTGCAACACCTCCAAGTGAATCGAAACAGAAAAAGTAAAAAAGGTACCCTTTGGGTTTTTTCTTTACCTTTAATATTCTTCATAAAAAATGCTTTCAGATTTTGTTTTCATCTTTTTTTTCTTTGTCTATAGATATTATCTTTTGTGGTGTATGTTTAATTATACATCTTTGTTACTTACTTGATAACAGTTTTCAATAAAATTCACGAAACATACAAATTTAGGTATGGTAGATTGGTCAAACCTTAATCATGATCTTTTAATTGAGATTGCTGAGAGGTTGCCTTCCATGGAGAGTTACCAATATTTTGGTGGAGTTTGTAAATCATGGAAAGCTGCTGCTAGGAAAGGGCATCTCAATCAAAGAATTTTCGAGGTGCCAGTGCTAATGCTTGCTGAGAGAGATGAAAATGATAAAGAGCGTGAATTTTCCAGCATTACACTAGGTTTAAAGAAAAGTATTAAGATATTCTTACCGGAAGCTAGCAGAAAAAGTTGTGTATCATGCAAAGACTGGTTATTAATATCTTCATTGGATGATATTGATGCAAGCCTTTTACACCCATTATCACATACTCATATCCATCTACCTAAATTCACCACCTTATCGCGATATGAAGCAACTGACACCTCTCACTTCCTTAAGAAGATGGTTTTATCAGCAAATCCAGCAACTACCTCTGATTTTATAGTAATGGTCATATGCAGCCTTGAAAAACAATTGGCTTTTTGGAAGTCTGGGGATAACTCCTGGACCTCAATTGAAAGATGGGGTTTAACTCACTTTGATGATATAATATATTGCAAGAATAAGTTATACGGGGTGAATACATCTGGCGATATTGTAACTTGTGATATCCATGGACCTAACCCAACTCAGCTTGTTCAAGTCTTCTCTAATTTACCAACGGTGATATTTGACACTGCTTATCCACGGTTTGATTATTTCGTACATTATTTGGTTAAGCTTGTTGGGGGGAAGTTCCTTATGGTTATTAAATTTCAATATATAGATGACACTTGTTATTACACTAACAGGTTTGAGGTATTTGAAATGAATACTGAAGATAATACATGGATGAAGGTAGAGGATTTGGGGAACAAAGCTCTATTTTTAGGTTCCAACGCTTCGTTTTCCATTGAGTGTTCCGAGTTTAATAAATATAAACCTAATTGCATATACTTCTCGGATGATAACATCGATATATATTTAAACCCAAGTTACTTTGAAGGGAACGGAGGCGGTTACGATACGGGAATCTATCATTTATGTGATGGAAGATTACAACGTTTTTCTGATGACTTAGTAAAGAGCCAATTTACACCACCTACTTGGTTTGGACCAAGCTTTTGATAAATTTTATTTCCTGTTTCCTTTATTTACTATATTAGTCTAGGATAAATTTATGGTACAATGAAGTTACTGCATAATGAGTTTACATATTAGTGTTTGAAATGTTCCTAAATTGATTGTGTTTTTCTCTCTTTGTCAATCAAAATGTTTAATATTGAATTACATCACCTTATTGTCGAGAAGAAATAAGACTCTGAGTAATGTTATATATTACCCATTTTTATTTCACATTTGTAAAACTAAAAACTAATTTTTTTTATTAATCAACAAAGTAAATATAACAATTTGAAACGTATCTATTAAATAACAATCAGGAATTTATATCCTACTACAATTCTAATTTACAAAAATCTAACACAAATTAAAATAACTGTACAAATTCAAATATAGATATTCAGTCAAATCCATGTATTTGTAGTCAAAACCTATAAAGGTTAGAGTTTAATGTTACTTTAATTTTTTTCTTTCGTCGAATTTTTATTAAGATAGTATACTATTTTATCAAATTTCTTTTATGACTCATTCAATAAACTTCACATTTAACTTCACCATTGTGATATATATAGAAAAAAAGGGTCAAACGAATTTCTTTTATGAAATTTAACGAACTTCACTATTGTGAAGCAATTATATTTCACCACAGTAAAAAAAAAAAAAAAATTTGACCAATTATTTACTTTTGTGGATAATTATATGAGATAATTACACCTAGGGTCTTGAAAACACACCCCTCTTCGAGTTAGCACCCCCACCTAGAGTCTCTTCTTACTAAAGACCTCAGGAACTTTTTAACACATGAACCCCAAAACCCCAATTACTAGACTACCCTTCTTTTGTTTTTTCTATACCTATATATACTAATTGCTATTTCTAATTTCATTATTCACGTTATAATTTCCCTCACCTCACAGCTTCTCTTTCCTCTTTCCTCTCTCCTCTCTCCTCTCTCCTCTCAACCACCACCGATCCCACCTAAATTGCCACCACCACCGCCGATATGGCCACCACCACCACCACCACCGAGCTCCTTCTTCTGCTTGAAGCACCGGCAAGCTCTCCTTCACCATATCACTCCACGAACTCGCCGGTTTCCCAATAACACATCGGAGCTGCCATGGAAGCTCTCCTTCTTTCTGTTTAACAGCTGAAGCCGTTCCTCCACCACCTCACTGCAACTCCGGCGCGAGATCTGGTCGAAGCCGTTCGAAGCTTCACGGAGTGGAGGGCTGTCCCGCGCTGCAGATCGAAGCCATTCAAGCTTCCATTCCTCCTCGTCGGCGAACAGGTCTGCTAGGGGGGCTGCGCGATGGTGGTGCTTCAGTGTTTCTTCGCTGTGGTGGTACAGATTTGCTAGACGGTGGTGCACCCGTGCTTCTTCGTGATGGTGGTCAAGGGCTGCGCGATGGTGGTCAAGGGCTGCGCGATGGTGGTCAAGGGCTGCGCGATGTTTCTGCTCCTTCAGCTTCGAACGGCGCCGCTGCTCAGTGGCGGTGGTTGTTTGGTGAGCTCGTCTTCAACACCGCTGCTTCGCCGGAGTCTTGTCTTTTTTTTACTCGCGTACACAGTACGCTGTAACTTAGGTTTGTTTTTTTTTTTTTCAGATCTGGTTTAACCAGATCTGGTCAACTTGTAATTAGTTTAGGTTTTTTTTAATTCTATTGTAAATGATTTTAATTTTTGAATAGAAATGTTTATTAAATGATACACATGATTTTAATAGAGTATTTATGTAATTTCTAAGAGTAATCTCTATTTTTTATAGAGTACTCCGTATTTTTTTATAGAGTACTCTTTCTATTTCATAGAGTATCGGAAAAAACTGAGAGTACTCATTAAAATATATAGAGTATTCAGCCAATTTATAGAGTACTCTTAGTTTTTTTCCGATACTCTCAGTTTTTTCCGATACTCTTAGTTTTTTCCGATACTCTCAGTTTTTTCCGGTGACTGGTGGTCGGTGGTGGGTGGTCGGTGGTCGGAGGTCGGTGGTCGGAGGTCGGTGGTCGGAGGTCGGTGGTCAC
This sequence comes from Nemophila menziesii, assembly GCA_029959085.1. Taxonomy (NCBI): domain Eukaryota; kingdom Viridiplantae; phylum Streptophyta; class Magnoliopsida; order Boraginales; family Hydrophyllaceae; genus Nemophila; species Nemophila menziesii. The sequence goes on along the minus strand of JARWIR010000018.1, from coordinate 16,139,608 downwards.
TGGTCGGAGATAGGTGATAGGGGGTAGGTGGGTAGTGGTGGAGGAGAGAGAAACAGTGACATCATACCTTTTTGTCTTTTAGTGTTAGTAAGGGTAGTACAGACTATTGTAAAAAATGAGGTCCCTAAGAATAAAAACTTTCAAGACACTACTCTATAGAGAAAAAATAGTGCTCCTAAGTCCCTAAAGATAATTCACCCTAATTATATACCACACTTACTGTTATATTAAGTTATGTACTCCCTCTGTTTCAAAATGTTTGTCCACTTTGCTTTTCACACAAATTAAGAAAAGTAATTATTACACTCCCAATTACAAAAGTACCCTTCATAAAGTGTCTTGATATTTTAAATGTGTATTGGAAACATCAATTTTAATTTTTTAATGGGGGTAATAGTGGAAAAAAGAAGGAAAAAATGTCTTGATATTCTAAGTGGACAAACATTTTGAAACTACATTTTTAGTAAGTGGACAAACATTGTGAAACGGAGGGAGTATTAGATATATCACTAATGTGGACAATCCATTAAATTTTTTCGGCCATGATAATATTTTTTTCCTTTAATTACGGTTAATATTTTAATCTTAAATTAGATATATTTTTAATCATCGCATATTTTTATATTCTATTTACTTGATGCCATGGTCATGAAATAAATATGTGATGCAAGGTCACCACTACACGCGTGATTTCTCGCAACTAAAGATTTCACGACTACAACTTGTAGTCGTTAAAGATACCATCTTTAACGATTACGTTAAATCTTTCTCGACTACGAAGTAATCGTAAATAATATTTTTTTATCGACTACAAGATGTAGTCGTTAATATTATAAAGGTAGTCGCTACTGGTTTTTATTTTTCAATTTTTTCTTACCGACATTTATAGTCGCTAATGATGTCTAACATTTTACGACGACAACTGTAGTCGTTATTGGCCATCAATAGCGACTACTTGTACATCTTTAGCGACTACTTTTGTAGTCGTTAATGGTTGTAACGTATTTATTATAGTGAGTTGCGAATTGAGATCCTTAATACCCATTATTTTATGACTTCCCAACTATTCTCTCAAAATTCTCACAATTTTTTCCCACAAATCATCATCAAATATTATTTCAACACGTGGAAAAGCTTTCCCAGGCCAATCAACAACGTGGGACCTCCTCAATTATCAATTTCTCCATCTAAATTTGCAAAAAATTAGGTATTTTTCTTCTATAAAACTTTTTTCAAATTTCTTTTATTTGATTACAATTGTGTAGTTAATGCTACATAGTATTACTATGTATTTAGAAACATGTTCTAATTTTATATGATCTATATATATGATATATTATTGTATGATCGAAATAAATGCATAAATGTGATTGTTGATTATAATGGTAATAGAGGATGGCTTCGGGTGTTGATAAAAGTTGGATTAATTTATATGTATTTATGATGTAATAATTTTTATGCATTTAATTGTATAATTATGTGATTAATTGGTGATGTAATAATTTTTTATTTTTTGATTTTATATTTATGTATTTAATTGGTGATGTAATAATTTTTATTTTTTGATTTTATATTTATGTATTTAATTGGTGATGTAATAATTTTTATTTTTTCATTTTATTTATGAGATATTTATTTTTTATTCTATTATATTGGAACAGTTTATTATATTGGTAGTAAAGGATGGCTTCGGGTATTGATAAAGTTGGATTACTTCCGCTCATCGTGTTTCGCGTGAATTTGTTGAGGGGATAGAAGAATTTCTTGCATTTGCTCAAAAAAAAAAAGATGATTTTAAAGAAACTTTGTTTTGTCCGTGTAATGAGTGTTCGAATTATTGTGGGTTTACCGTGGTCAAAGTTAGGGCACATCTTTTACAGTTTAGGTTTTTGTCCACGTATGAGATTTGGACAAAGCATGGTGAGAACGATGAAATTCCCAAGACTCGATATGAAGAAAATGAAATGTTGAATGTCTATGAATATTTGAGACCTAATTATGAGGGTGGTGGTCATTCGGGTGACACCGAGATGATAGACTCGAACAATTCAACACGTGGCAGTTTCGAAACTATGTTTTCCGAATTAGAGACTAAGTTATACCCTGGTTGTACATTGATGAGTTCAATAAATTTCATTGCGAAGCTAATGCACGTGAAGGTGAAGAACAAGTGGACTAACACGTCTTTCACCAAGTTGCTTGATCTTTTGTGCCGCGTGTTGCCCAAGCCTAATACCTTGCCGAGTCATACGAGAAGTGCAACAAAAAGTTAAAAAGTTTAGGTATCGGGTACAGTACCATCGATGTTTTCATGAACGATTGTGCTTTATTTTACAAGGAGAATGAGTTACTCGATAATTGTCCAGTATGTAGTGAATCCAGATGGGACCCGAACAAGGGTCAAAAAGTAGCGCATAAGAAACTCCAATATTTCTCGATTTCCCCGAGGTTGCAGTGACTTTATGCTTCGAGACACACTACCAAAAATATGAATTGGCACTGTACATGGAAGAGTGCAGATCCAGATGTGTTGCGCCATCCAGTTGATGGCGATAGTTGGAAGAGATTTGTTCAGTTACATCCTGAGTTTGCTAGTGAACCTCAGAATGTGTTCTTGGGTTTGGGTATCGATGGTTTTTGTCCTTTTGCCATGCAGAATAATTCGTACAACATGTGGCCGGTTGTATTGTCTGTCTACAACTTATCACCATGGGAGTGTATGAAAGAGACGACATTTTAGTTTTGTTTGTTGATTCCTAGACCCCGTTCACCCGGTAATGAGTTGGACGAGTTGTGGGATAAAGGGATCCTTACGTATGATGCCCACAAGAAGGAAGAGTTTACGATGAAGGTTTGTTTGTTGTCCACTACTAATGATTACCCCGCTAGGTCATACACTTCAGGATGGTCGGGTCAAGGTTACTTAGCTTGTCCAGAATGCATAGATTCTACTCCGTCATTGAGGGTGAAGAAAGGGGTTGTTTACTTTGACCATAGACGTTGGTTACCTACCTGGTGGTCCTTTGTGTGTTCTAAAATAAATTCAAAAGTAATTGAACCACAACCGCAAGTGTACTGTTGTCCCAAGTAGTAATAAGTGATTCTAGGATCGTTCGCAGGGACAGTTTGGTTAACTACAATGCTTATCAAATAATGAATGGTTGCACTTATGAAAGCAAGTAAACGTTTTAATGATTGATTGTTTGTTTGTTTTAATTCTAAATAATGAAAGACTATAAAGGAAATGCAATTAAAAACTAAGACGCAAGTAAATGAATGTGAAACGCAAATATGAGAAGGTAGCACTTGAGAACGCAAGGGATCCTCCTAATCCTATTTCATAACCTATGATGTTTGAGGGTTAAATCGGTCAATTACAATGGTCGGGATTCTAAATTCCTTATACCCCCGTCAGGGTAGACTATAAGGCTATCCTAGAGTGTCACTAGTCCCGTCAGGGTAAATATGATCCTCTTTTAGATGATTAAGTTAATTACCACATTGGCCCTAAAATTAGCTAAGTTCGTCAGAATCAATAGCTTCTATTTTAGATTGAATAAATAAATCCGTACCTAAACCCTCCGTCAGGATGATCTACACGCCACATATGTGGAATAGCCTAGATACTAATACCTGTTCTTAGTTCATGACTCCAAAAACAGTAAATAATCTCAATTTATCGAAAAGAGTAAAAGACCCAATTTAATTTAATTTAACAGAAACCCAAATTCAAACATAGAAGTTCAATAGAATTGGGATTCACCCATAAAGCATTCTCAAGTACTATAATGCAATTAGCTCATACTAATTGAAAAGAAAACTAAATTAAATGAAATGGAATTCATAATGTATTACAAAATTAAAGATAACCTAATTTCCGGAATAGGATTTGGCTGAGAATGGAGATATAGACCCTCTCCAGCTCTTACAGCTTCTTCTTTCTTCCTTCTGTTGCTTCTCTCTGATGTTTTAATTTGTAAAAAGTGAATTGTGTTGAAAATAGAAGTCAAGAGCTCCTTTTATATGTGGAAAAATGGATTAGGGTTTGGACTTAAGAATAAAACACTAATTAAATGTCCAAGACCAATTTCTAAGCCCAAAATCCCGCAACTGCTGCACCACCTTCCCTAAAACGGATCTAGCCGCTTCGTTATAACTCCGATTGACCTAAAGTCACTTGCAAAATTTTCGTAACTTGGTAATCATCTCTTAAGTGCCTCGAAATCAGCAATCTTTGGCCTGTTTTTTAGATTTGCAGCTCTATAATCAAATTCTTTCGGGAATTATCTTCAAGTCTTGACTCCATATCACGATCTTTGACTCTCTTCTCGGATTCCGTTCCTAGATAATATTTAAAACCTACAAAATTTTCACTAAAATACACAAGATTACGCGCAAAAGTTTAATAAATCAAAAATACTAGAAATAAAATAGGAATTCCGGATTATTGCATTTTTAACTAAAAAGTCTATCAAAATATTCAATTAAACATCAAAAATGATGTCTCCCAAGGGTCTAAAATAAGAAAAATTAGGGAGACTACAACTTGCACACATCAATTTAGAATAGACAAGGTTTCGTACCCCACTTCCGATTATAAGGGCCCGACGAATAAATATACTCTTGCCGATATTTAGACACAATTAGACAGGCTTCCCATTGTATTTCTCGGTAAACAAAAGGATTTTGGGGGCAAGATCGTGAAGCAAACTGTTCTACGTCAATTCAATTGGAAGAAAAGGAGTATTTTTTATCGTTTACCTTATTGGTCCAAAAATTTGTTGAAACATAACTTTGACGTTATGCATTGTAAGAAAAATGTGTGTGATAGTTTGCTCGGTACAGTTATAGGTCTTCATGGAGAAATTAACAAAGATAACGTGAAAGCAAGCATGGATCTTAAGGATATGAACATCAGGAAAGATTTGTGGTTGACATCGAGAGTAGGTAAACCGATACTGAAATGAGCAAAGTATACTTTGTCAACGGAAAAGCGGAAAATATTTCTTGACTGGTTGAAGGCGCAAAAGTTTCCCGATGGTTTCGCATCTAGTTTGAGAAATAATGTTCAAAGTGATACGGGCAAGATTATTGGAATGAAATCTCACGACTGTCACGTGATGATGCAGTATCTTTTCGTGGCTAGTATCCTAGGGCTTATTGAAGATAAAGCGATTAGTGATACGATTATTGGGTTAGGTAACGTGTGTATAGTCGTTTGTAAGAAAAATATCAGCAGGAAAGAGTTAGAATCGGGTAAGGAGAAAGTGGTTGAAGTTATGTGTAGACTGGAAATGATTTTGCCTCCCGCCTTTTTCGATATAATGATCCACCTGGTTATACACTTATACGACGAAGCTTTGTTAGGTGGACCGGTTCAGATGCATTGGATGTACCCGTTTGAGCAATATTTAAAGAATTTAAAGGAGTACATACGAAACCCGGCTAGGCCGGAGGGCTCAATCGCCGAGTGGTACGCTATAGAGGAGAGTTTGACTTTCATATCGCATTATCTTCAAGAAGAAAAAACAAAGTTCAATGAACCGGGTAGATATACCAAGACTGAATCTCAACCTAAGAATTTATCCGTATTTAAGAGTCAGTGTAATCCACTCGGTAAAAAAGAATATGGTGTTTTGCAATACATTGAGAAGGAGCAAATAAACTGGTACATCCTACTTAATTGCGACGAAATTCAGCATTTGATGACATAAGTTGATCATTTTTTTTAAATTTTTATCATTATAAAAAACGTATTGACTTTACTCTTCAGATGTGCAGATAACACAAAGCCACATTATCGGGCCCTGTAGCTGATAAAGATAGAAAACACCGACAAAAGTTTTGAGACTGGTTTATGCATAAGGTATAGCTTCATTCAAATACCAAATTAAGATTCAATATTAGACAATATTGTTATAAATGTTTATGTTTATAGGTTTATTAAATGGAAAAAGACGGCGATGCATTTGCTACTAGTGAGATGATTTCATTATCTAATAAGTCTCATGGTGCAGTTTATAAGTACGATTCATGTGTTGTGAATGGTTTCAAATGGGATACTCGTGAAAAGGGTGAAAAAAGAGTGACTCAAGATCACGGGGTATGCATCATCTACGAAGAAAAACCGTATTACGGTGAATTAGTCAAGATTGTAGAGGTAACATTTGATGGTGGTTGTTTTGTTGTGTTATTCGAGTGTAATTGGTATAACACGGGTAGTGCGAGGACAAAGAATGGGGTAACATTTATTAACACGTCTAGTTTTTTTTATAGAGAAGAGCCATACATCTTAGCAACACAAGCAAAAAAAGTGTTTTACATTGATGAGATTAATTCAAGGAAAACAGAAAAAAGGTGGAAAGTAGTTTGGGAAATCAATGATAGACATGGATGGAGTCCCGAGTTATGCGGTGCAGAATCACTACTCACTGAAAACGAGAGTATCACGATCCTATTGGTGAAAACCGAGGCAGATTACTCACAGTTACACTTGACAACTTGTGAGGAAATCCCATTTGACCCTTCTCTATTGCGTGTAGCTTTATTTATTGAAGAAGAGGATGAGTTTTTGGACGACATGATGGATGAGTATGCCGACGATGAAGTAGAGGAACCAATCTACGTTGATAGTGATGAAGAAGTTGTTGACACTAGTGGTTATGAGACAGACTGAAGTGATTTATGATATCTTTAGCGTTTAGTTTTTTGGAAGTTGGTAGTTATATTTGAGGATTTGTGGTGATTACGTATTTTTGATTGTTTGGGTTTTGATTACGTGTTTTTGATTGTTTGGGATTTGATTATATCATTAGCGTTTAGTTTTTTTTGGAAGTTGGTAGTTATATTTGAGGATTTGTGCTGATTACGTGTTTTTTATTGTTTGGATTTTGATTACGTGTTTTTGATTGTTTGGGAGTTGATTATGTTTTTTGATTGTTTGAAATTGTATTACGTTAAGTATATTGCTCGTTAGAAATCAAAATTGTCCAATATTAATTAATAAAAAAAAGTATTTGCGACTACTTAACCCCTTTAGCGACTAGTTCATATGTATGAACTAGTAGCTAGTGATGTGTATCATTCGTGACTAGTTCATACGTATGAACTAGCTGCAGCGACTTTATGCTTCGAGACACACTGCCGAAAATATGACCTGGCACCAAACAGGGAAGAATACAGATCCAGATTTGTTGCGTCATCCGGTTGACGGTGATAGTTGGAAGAGATTTGTTTAGTTACATCCTGAGTTTGCTAGTGAACCTCGGAACGTTTTCTTGGGTTTGGGTATCGATGGCTTTTGCCCTTTCTCTATGCAGAACAACTCGTACAACATGTGGCCGGTTATATTGACCGTCTACAACTTACCACCGTGGGAGTGTATGAAGGAGACGACATTCCTGCTTTGTTTGTTGATTCCGGGACCCCGTTCACCCGGCAAGGACATGGACGTCTTTCTTCGACCTGTTATAGATGAGTTGGAAGAGTTGTGGGATAAATGGATTCTTACTTATGATTCCCACAATAAGGAAGAGTTTACGATGAAGGTTTGTTTGTTGTCTACGACTAACGATTTTCCCGCTAGGTCATACACCTCGGGATGGTCGGGTCAAGGTTACAAAGCTTGTCCAGAATGCATGGATTCTACTCCGTCATTGAGCGTGAAGAAAGGGGTTGCTTACTTTGACCATAGACGTTGGTTACCTATCGGCCATCGTTTTAGAAACGAAAAGGTTTTGTACAAGAAATCCGATTGTAGGGGCCCACCGAAGAAATATAGACCTGCCGATATTCAGACACAGTTAGATGGGCTTCCCATTGTTCTTCTCGGGAAACACAAGGATTTTGGGGGAAAGATCGTGAGACAGACTGTTCCTCGTGTATTCAATTGGAAGAAAAAAAGTATCTTTTATCGTTTACCTTATTGGTCCGAAAATTTGTTGAAACATAACATTGCTGTCATGCATTGCGAGAAAAACGTGTGTGATGCTCTTCTCGGCACAGTTATAGGTCTTGATGGGAAACTTAACAAAGACAACGTGAAAGCGAGAATTGATCTTGAGGAATTGAACATCAGGCCAGATTTGTGGTTGACAGAGAGAAATGGTAAAAAAGTAATGCCTCGAGCTAGTTATACGTTATCCACGGAAAAACGGAAAGTATTTCTTGACTGGCTGAAGGCACAGAAGTTTCCCGATGGATTCGCATCGAGTTTGAGAAATAACGTTCAAAGTGACTTGGGCAAGATTATAGGAATGAAATCTCACGACTGTCACGTGATGATGCAATACCTATTTGTGGCTAGTATACAAGGACTTTTCGAAGACAAAGCGATTAGTGACGCGATTATCGGGCTAGCCAACTTGTTTAGAGTTGTGTGTAATAAAAATCTGAGTAGGAAAGAGTTAGAAAAAGGGAAGGTGAAAGTGGTTTAAGTTATGTGTAGATTGGAGATGTTTTTACCTCCCGCGTTTTTCGATATAATGATCCACCTGGTCATACATTTATACGACGAAGCTTTGTTAGGGGGACCGGTTCAGATGCGTTGGATGTACCCGTTTGAGCGGTATCTGAAGAAATTAGAGGAGTACATACGAAACCCGGCTAGGCCGGAGGGTTCAATCGCCGAGGGATACGTTGTAGAGGAGACTTTGACATTCATATGGCGTTACCTTACAGAAGGAAAAACAAAGTTTAATGATCCGGGTAGATATCCTGAGATCGAAGCTCAACCTATAGATTTGTCCGTATTTAAGAGCCAATGTATTCCTATAGGTAAAAAAGAGTATGGTAATTTGCAATACAACGAGAAGGAGCAAATCGACTGGTATATCCTACTTAATTGCGATGAAATCCAACATTTGATGACGTAAGTTTTCAATCTATTTATTAAATGTTTATTCATTATGATAAATGTATTCAGTCTGATCGTCAAATGTGCAGAGAACACAAAGCCACGCTATCGGGTACTGTAGCCGATAAAGATAGGAAACACCGGCAAAATTTTCGAGACTGGTTTCTGCATAAGGTATAGATCCATTCAAAATACAAAAATTTATATTCCATTTTAGACAACATTGTTATAATTGTTTATGCTTGTAGGTTTATGAAATGGAAAAAGAAGGTGATGCATTCGCTACAAGTGAGATGATTTCATTGGCTAGTAAGTCTCATGGTGCAGTTTATAAGTACGATTCATGTGTTGTGAATGGTGTTAAATGGGTCACTCGTGAAAAGGGTGAAACAAGGGTGACACAAGATTACGGGGTATCCACCATCTACGATGGAAAACCTTATTACGGTGAATTAGTCAAGGTTATAGAGGTCACATTTGACGATGACTGTTCCGTTGTGCTGTTCGAGTGTAATTGGTATAACACGAGTAAACCGAGGGAAGAGAATGGGGTAACTCTTATTAACACGTCTAAATTTTTTGGGAAACAGAGCCGTACATATTAGCTACTCAAGCAAAAAAAGTATTCTACATCGATGAGATTAACCCAAGGAAATCAAAAAAAGGATGGAAAGTAGTATGGGAACTCAACGATAGACATGGATGGAGTCCCGAGTTATGGGGTGCAGAATCAATGCCTACTGGAGACTCGAGTGTCACTATCCCTTTAGTGAACACCGAGACGATTTCCAATCCGGTGAACTTGGCATCCACCGAGGAGATCGAGATTGACCCTGCTCATTTTTTTGTTGATTTGACTTTTGATATGGTTGTTGATGAAAACGAGGAAATTGAAGACGACACCTTGGATGAATACGGTGATGAGGAAGAACCTATTGAGGTTGATAGCGATGATGAACCTATAGTTGTTAGTGGATATGATTCTGATTAGGAGATTTTTTTTTGGTTTATTTGTATTAAAACATTTTATTGACTTAAACTTTTTATATTTGAGGTGAATTTGTATTTTTATACTTTTTATATAGTTGACTAGATACTCCAAACACTCAGCTTTGACTCTAAACACTCAACTTTGACCCCAAACACTCAACTTTGACTCTAAACACTCAACTTTGACTCTAAACACTGAACTTTGACTCTAAACACTCAACTTTAACTCTAAACACTCAACTTTGACCCTAAACACTCAACTTTGACCCTAAACACTCAACTTTGACCCTAAACACTCAACTTTGACTCTAAACACTCAACTTTGACTCTAAACACTCAACTTTGACCCAAATAACTCAACTTTGACCCTAAACACTCAACTTTGACCCCAAACACTCAACTTTGACCCAAATAACTCAAGTTTGACCCCAAACACTCAAGTTTGACCCTAAAAGTTAACTAGATAACCCAAACTCTCGAGATTGACCCTAAACGTTGACTAGATACCCCAAACGATTGATTGCATGAAGCTAAATAGAATTTATTGATAGTGAGGAATTGAATTTAATTTAAATGATTACTTGGAAGTGAATTGAAATGTTGGATTATTGCAAATGGATTTACGTTTATTTTTTAAATAAATAAAAAAAAGTTTCTAGCGACTACTTTATACTTCTAGCGACTAGTTCATGTTCATGAACTAGTCGCTAATAACTCTATGCCTCTAGCGACTACTTAGTAGTCGCGAATTATCGAATTAATTTCCCATTACTCGTTGGCGGTCCATTTTCCCGCCCACGAAAGGACACGCTTTTTACTCTGAGGTCTAGCGACTACATTGTAGTCGCCAAAGACCAGTTGGCGTGGTCAAAATACAGACACGTGTAAGTAATCCACTCTCTGGCGACTACTTTCCTTGTCTCTAGCGACTACACGAAGTAGTCGCTAGAAAAAAAGCCCTATATCTACACCGAGAGCTCATTCTTCACTCTCATTCCTTATACAAAAATTCTAAAAAACGAGAGCTCATTCCATTCCATATTCAGCCACTCCAAGGGGCGACTCTAGCATCAAATCTTCATCAAAGGTAAACAAATCCAACACCAAATCCCATTCCATTCCATTTTTTATCTTTTATTAAGCTTTTTTTCCTCAATTTTTATATTTCTAATCAATTTTTTTTTTGTGTTTCAATCCGAATCAATATGGCATGGATTCAACACCAAATCAACTGCAATTTCATCATATAAGGTAAGTATTCCAACCAATTTTTTACTTTTAATTTTCATGTCTTTTTTATTCTTTTTTTTTCTTTGATGATTACATGTTATTTTTAATTCCGAGAGTATTAGGGTGTAATTAGAGTGTTGTATGAATTTTTTTAAACCAAAAATTGATGTTAAATGGGTGAAAAATCTAATTTGTGAAATCTAATTAATTTTTTTTCCTTTTTTTGATGCTTGATTCTTAATTCCGAGAATGAATAGTGTTATTAGGGTTTAGTGTTTGTTAATTTAAACGTGTAATTCATGGTTTTTGTTTAAAAATTAATTAGTATGATTTTTGGGAATTTTTTAATCTTTGTTATGATTTTTAGAAAATGTTAGATTAAAAAAGTGCTAGAAAAATATATAGGGACCTTTATGCAATTTTTAAAAAATATATAGGGACCTTTATGCAATTTTTAAAAAATATATAGGGACCTTAATGCAATTTTTAAAAAATATATAGGGACCTTTATGCAATTTTTAAAAAATATATAAGGACCTTTATGCAATTTTTAAAAAATATATAGGGACCTTTATGCAATTTTAAAAAATATATAGGGACTTTTATGCAATTTTATAAACTTAAATAGGGGCTTTTATACAATTTTATAAAAATAAATAGGGACTTTTATACAATTTTTAAAAAAATTTAGGGACTTTTCTGCAAATTAAGAAAAATAAAATATAAGTCCTTTCATGCACTTTAAAAAAATATAGGGATTTTTATGCAATTTAAAAAAAAAAAATATAGGGACTTTTATGCAATTTAAGAAACATATTTTTTATTTTACTATATAATAATAGATTTTTAAATATTAAAAAAAATTATAAATTATTTTATTATGTGACTAATATAATTATTTTTGTATAATACAGATTGTACGTGTGCTATAATATTGGATTTAAAGATTCGCGATGATTTATTTACGTTTTTTAATTTATTTGATTTATGATTGTAATAATTTATTTTATTTTATTTTCATGTTTTTATTTTTGGTGATGTAATAATATAGTATTTTTTATGTTATTTTTTATTCTATATTTTAATTACCCTACAAAATGCTAGATGGCTGATGTGATGACTAGACAGCACGGAGGGGACGGTGGGGGTAGAGAACCAAATCAGAATCCAAAGAGAAACCTCGCCGACTGTGCAAACCAGCCCGGTAAATAAACAAATTCAAATCAATAATTGCTTAAAAATAAACACTAATTAATTCAATGTTAAAACAGATCCCATTAGACGGAAAAAAAGGGGTAGCGCTGCCCTCAAAAATGCGATGAGGGCACTAAAAGCTGTAGGGTGGCCTTTGCCGGTAGATTTCTGTATACTGGACGACACGTGGAGTCCATCAGGCAAGTACGAGCACCATTTTGCGCAAGTGATCGGGATTCCAGTTCGCGAGAGGATTCCGCCCTATCACCCGGCTTTGAATAAAGTACCGGACGCGGACAAAAACACCGTGATTAAGTGATTATCGGTACAAATTAAATTGTTAATATTTTTTAAACTTAATTTATTATTCTAATTTAAATTTAAATAATATATTTTTTTACAGAAATTTTTTGACATAAAGAATTGGAGAAAGAGGAAAGACTGGGATTCTATTTTAGGAAACTTAGACGATACGATGAGGATTCGATTTAAGGACTACAAACATTACGTGAAGAAGAGGTTTTGGAGAAAAGGGTTGAAGCCGGATAGTTTATCGGACGAGGTGTGGGCTAAGTGTTGTGAGTATTGGGGATCGAGAAAAGCGAAGGTGAACTTTTGATTTTTTAAATTTAAGTATATATTTTAAATTATAATAGTTCGTATTAATAATTGAATTTTAAATTTTTTTATAGCATCAAGCAGAAGAAAATAAAAAGAATCGAGAAAAGCAAAAAAACAAGAGTGGAGCGGGGTCGAGGAGGTATTCCCGAACTCGGGATATGCTATACGAGGTGGTTTTTTATTTAAGTAAATTTTTTGATTATTAATTTATTATTTATTTTGAATATTTTTTATTTTTATGAAACAGGGTGAAGAATTAATCCCGGGAGGGAATCTGGTGATCAGGGATGAGGCTACCCAACAAGACATCCCAATTCCGCGTATGGGTGGTTTTTACGAGTTGGTGGGAAAAAGCAAGAAGACCAAACAGTGGAGGTCGGAGGGCTACGAAAAAGCCGATGTAAGTTTTTTTTTTTTAAAGTCAATTATTAATTATTATTTTCATCTTAAGTGAAATTTAATTAATTTTTTGTTTATTATGTAACAGAAATTGCTCAAGGACGCGATGAAGGAAAAGGTGACTCAGAGTCAATCCGAGTTAACCGATGGTCAAGGCTTGAGTCAAAAGGAGCAATACGATTACGTGAGGAGCACCGCGAAGGCGATCAGGTCACCGAAGAGGAGCTTTATACCGGGAATTGGCCAGCTGAGAAAATCGAAGAAGAAGGCTAAGACTGTTCCAGCCCAAAACGAGCAACACGAGGAGATGATGGCGGCGATTAACGAGCTCCGAATATCTAGCGGTCTTCCTCCGTTCCCCGCTCTGAAGGCTCTACTAGCACTCAGCCTCCGGTTTTTTCGATGGCTGTTGTGAATGATGCCATCGCGTATGTTAATCAGTTGAGTGCAGAGAAAGGCGATACCCCCTTCCAGCCTATGAATGCGGGCCCCACTCCTCCTAACGGTGATGAAGATGAAGAAGATGATGATGATAGTAGTAGTAGTGATGATGGCGAAGATGGTGAAGATGATGATGAGCCCGGGAATGATGAAGATGTTTATACCCGGCTCGGATTCTAGATATCGTGGACGTTGTTGGTGTTTATTTTATTTTTCTATTAAGACTTTTAATTTAATTTTATTTTGTTTGGTTTTGTATTACGACTTTAAGTTTATTTTGGTGTAGTTTGGATTGACTTTGACCTGGTTTGACTTTGGTTTAATTATATATTTTAATTAATTATTTTGAATTATTAATTGTATTTTTATTTATTAATTGTATTTAAAAAAAATGATTTTCAAATTATTTTTAATTACAGTATTGTAATTAAAAATAATTCGAAAATTGTGTTTTTTTATTTTAAAAAAAAAAAAATTAATAATAGCGACTACATAGTAGTCGTTATTGACTACATTAAGTAGTCGCTATACATTGTTATAATAACGACTACAAAGTAGTCGTTAATAAAGTTATCTTTTCTCGACTACAATGTAGTCGTTGATAACTACAGTACTAACGACTATTAAGTAGTCGCTAGAAGAAGCGCTATCTAACGACTACATAGTAGTCGTTAGTAATGCCACAGTCTCTAACGACTACTTCTTCGCGTGTAGTCGTAAGGTTGACCTTCTAACGACTAGTTTTTCGCGACTAAATTTTAACGACTACTTGTAGTCGTTAGATCCTTGAATTGATTTCTCGCGACTACTTCTCTTATCATCAGCGACTACACATGTAGTCGCTGGAAGCTTGACGCGGAGTAGTGGAAGAAGATTTGAAGACGAGGAAGACAAAGAATTGAACCATAATTGATATATTTGTATTGCTTGGACTTTTAGGTTTGACTTTTGTGGATTTTTATTTTATTTCTATCGACTTTTAATTTATTTTAGCTTAATTATATTATTATTTGACGGTATATCATGTTTTTATTTATATCTATTTAATAAATAATAAAAAATTATAAAATTAATAAATAAATAATCGTTGATAAAAAAATACATTAATAAAAAAAATATTACTAGCAAGGACAATTACCTCGCGTATAACAAAATGCATGTCCTTGCAAATGAAGTTTTTGCGAGGACATATGTTGTCGCTAATGTATTCTATTCGAGGACTTAACAGATTCTCGTGAATGACACTATCATTCCGGAGAGGATAATTGTCCTTGTCAATAACACTATCATTTGCAAGGACTAATGACTTCGAGAGTGAAATGGGTCCAAAGGCGACGACTCGTCAAAGTTCTCGCTATTGAGGGTCTTTAACGAGGAAACTATTACGAGGAAATAGTGGCGAGAACATGTCCTCACCAATGAGTGATCGATGTCATCCACGAGGACAATGCATGTCAAAGGCGATGACAAATACCCTCGCCAAATATAGAATCTGTAGCCTTGGTAATTGTCGTGCACCTTTTTTAGAGGACTATAGAGAGAAAAATAATAGAGCGTACGTTATCTAAAAGCTATTGTTTATTACTGGCCATGAGATATGTTGCTGATCTTAATTTTCAAAGTTACTCCTTTTATTTTGACAAACTTGAAATTATTCAAGGAATTAATAAATTGAAAGGTATAAATTGGAGACAGGGCCAGCCCGAGCCCAAGGCAGCCAAGGCGGTCGCCTTGGGCCCCACATATTTTAAGGCCCCAAAAGAATATTGTAAATATGCGTTGATATATTGTCAAACTAACAATATTGACATACATAAAAGATTGGTGTAGTGGTAATTTGCGTGTGTTGTGAATGTTTAGATTCGAGTTTGAATCTTGTTAGATGCAGATTTGTTTTGTTCTTTTCTTTTGGTGTTGTGAGTGTTTTGATCCGAGTTCGAATCTTGTTGGATGCAGGTTTTTTTTGTTTCTCTTCTTTTAGACAATTTTTGTTTTAAAAAAAAGTCAAGCAATGCTAAAGTTGAAAATCTTCTATTGAATTGATGTAACTGAAAAAATAAAATTTTTAGTCGTCCAAAAAAAAAAAAACAAGTAAATTTTTGTTTCTATCTTTTATATAATTAGCTATATTAAATTTTACACATATTTTAAAATTGAGTTATATTATTTTTATAAAAGAATAATCAATAAATAAGTTTTTTTTCTCTTTTCTATTTTTCATATAATTAATTATTTTTTAATTTTATACATATTAAGATTAAATTATATTATTTTTATACATTTGTCACAAGTTTAATTGAACCTACTTTGAAATACAAACGAAATTTAGAAACAAAACTCAAAACGAAAGTTATTGGGAATTAGTTCGTCAAATCAAATTGTTCAATTGTTCTACTATTATTTAATCTGATTCGCAAACGAGAATATGATCATATTATTTTATCGATTGAGCAAAATATGATAGACAAACTTAAAATATGATCAATAACTTTGTATCACAAAAAGCACCGAAAATGTTTTTAAAGTGAATTTGTAAATCTTTAAATGGTTTTTTTCAAACGTTTTTTACATAAATGTTTCTAATATAATATCATGACTTATTAGTCTATTTTTTTATATATGATTTGTATGGTTAAAGTAGGATAATATAATTTATTATACCGTAAAAGGCCCCATTTTTTCTCGCCTTAGGTGCCCAAGACGCTTGGGTCGGCCCTGATTGTAAAATCCAATCTATATATGGTTCTTGAGACGTAAAGATGGATGAACAGATTTCCAAACCGGTAAGCTTGTCATATAAAGAGAGAATTCAATTGTGTTGTCGACAACTTATCCATGTGAGTTAGAAAAAATTTTGATTTCTCCAATTTGTCTGTGACCTCTCTTACTGAATTAGTTTGTTATTTAAGCACTTTATGTAAAAATAGAGGAATTAGCCAATTTGTTTTTTTTTTTTTTGTGATGTACACTGATAAAAAATAAAGAAATAAAAAAAATAAAAAAATAAAAAATAAAAAGGCAATTCATATACAATACACAACTTACAATTAATCAACAAAACATATAACAAATGGAAATCACATTTTCCATGGCTACAAATAAATCGAATTATATGAGCAAGTTGGAGATTTGAAGGTATATGAAAGAGCTTGATTACACCGGCTTGAATCTTTTCTCGAGTGATTTTACAATCAATATCAACATGCTTTGTGCGTTCATGATGTACGGGATTAGTGGACATAGCAACTGCGGATTTACTGTCTGAATATACAAGAGCAGGAAATTCATGTGTAAACCCATAATCGCGCAAAGCATAAAGTATCCATTGGATTTCACAAGTTGTAGCAGCTAGTGCTCTGTATTCTGCTTCAGCTGATGATTTGCTTATAGTTGTTTGTTTTTTGCTTTTCCATGAGATTAAAGAATCTCCTAAGAAAATACAGAAACCTGTAACACTCCTTCTAGTATCCAAACACCCTGCCCAATCACTATCACAATAGGCCTTCAATTTTATCTCAGAAGAAGAAGGGAAGAATAACCCCTGTCCTGGAGTCATTTTGATGTATTTAAGGACTCTTTGAGCTGCATTCCAGTGATTTATAGATGGATTGGACAAGAATTGGCTTAAAGAATTCACTGAATAAGCAATGTCAGGCCTTGTTATAGTTAAATATAACAACCTACCAATTAATCTCCTATATGAAGATGGATTATCAATAGGATGATCATCATCTTGTCTGAGTTTTAATGTTGATTCCATAGGGAAGTTTACTGGTTTAGCGCCTAAGACACCACATTCACTTAATATGTCAAGTGCATATTTTCTTTGGCATAAAGAAATTCCAGTAGATTTTCTTGCAACTTCAATACCAAGAAAATATTTTAGTTCTCCTAAATCTTTTATAGTGAATTCTTTGTGCAGAAAAGCTTTTAAATTGTTGATCTCTTGTAAATTGTCACTTGTAATTATAATATCATCAACATAGACTAATAAGGCAATAAAACTTGAGTCAGTCTTCTTTATAAAAAGACTGTAATCACTCGTAGAATGGTTAAAACCATAGCCTTCCAAAGATGATGATAATTTCGCAAACCATTGACGAGATGCTTGTTTAAGGCCATATAAACTCTTCTTAAGCTTGCATACTGAATTTTTAGGAGCTTGAAGACCTTTAGGAACAGTCATATAAACTTGTTCATCCAATTCACCATGGAGAAAAGCATTATTAACATCTAGTTGATGTAAATGCCAATTTTGAGAAGAGGCTAAAGCCAAGATTAGCCTTATGGAAACCAATTTGGCTACAGGTGAAAATGTATCAAAGAAATCAAGGCCTTCTTGTTGATTATAACCTTTAGCTACTAAACGAGCTTTGTATCTTTCTAGAGATCCATCTGCTTTGAATTTTAACTTAAAAACCCATTTACAACCGATAGGTTTCATATTTGAAGATAATTCAACAATGTCCCATGTATTGTTGTCTTGGAGAGCATCTAGCTCTTTTTGAATGGCTAAATTCCATTCTTTAGATGTGGAGGCTTCTTTGTATGATTTTGGTTCTGTTTCTTTGGATATATTTTCAATGTAATTGGCGTATTTAGGTGCCAATTGTGAAGAACTAATGAAATCTTGAATAGGATATGAAGTAAACTGAGGTTTTTGTTTACAATGTGAGGCTGAGTGAACTATGTAATCTTTTAGATAACTAGGTGGTTGTCTTGTTCTTGATGGTCTAGTAGGTTGTATAGTAGTAACAGGTGGAGGTTGAGGATGATGAGTAGAGATTTTTATGGGTTCAATATAGGAGTGTGTAGGTGGGAATAAAAAGGTATGGAGATTTTCAGTAGGTTTGATTTCTGAGAAAGGAAATGTTGATTCATGAAAAACAACATTTCTAGATATTATAATTTTGTTGTTCACTATGTCTAGAAGTTTATAACCTTTAGTTGAAGGTGGATAGCCAAGAAAAACACACTTAATAGCTCTTTGATCAAACTTACTTCTATTTTGTTGAAGTGTAGAAGCATAGAAGAGACATCCAAACACTCTCATGTGATCAAGTTTATGAGGCTTTTTGTATAATTTCTCATAAGGTGTAAGATTATTAAGAAGTGGAGTGGGTAATCGATTTATAATGTAGGCTGAAGTGAGAATAGAATCTGCCCAAAATTGTAAAGGTAAACTTGACTGAAACATTATTGCTCTAGCAGTTGTAAGGAGATGTTGATGTTTTCTTTCTACAAGTCCATTTTGTTGTGGTGTTTCAACACAACTAAGTTGATGAATGATTCCATTAGATGAGTAGAAGTCGGCTAGATTGAACTCAGGACCATTATCACTTCTAAGGATTTTGATTTTCTTTTGAAACTGAGTTAAAACCATAGCATAGAAGGTATGTATATGCTTACTGACTTCTGACTTAGTAGACATGAGGTATATCCATGTACCTCGAGTATAATCATCAACTATAGTAAGAAAATATTTGTAACCACTGAAAGAAACTTCTTTAAAAGGACCCCAAATATCACAATGTATCAAATCAAAACAAGAAGTTGTACAAGAATTTGATAAAGGAAAACTGAGCTTCTTTTGTTTAGCATAATGACAAGAATCACATATACTATTGCTTAAAAAATAAAGAGAAGGTTCAATTTTCTTGAGTGCAACAAGCTTTGCACTTGAAGGATGACCCAGCCTTGAATGCCACAAATCAACATGAACTTTGGAAACACTTAAGACTTTGTGAATTTGCAGATTCGGTTTAAGAAGGTATAAGCCATTTCTTTCATAGGCAATCCCAATCATCATCTTGAGGTGAGCACCCTGAAGTGTACAGTAAGATGAATGAAAGGTGACTATAACACTTGAATCATGTGTTAGTTTAGAAACCGAAATTAAATTGCATTTAAAAGCAGGAACACAAAGTACATTCTTCAAGGTGAGGTGTGTATTTAAACATATATCTCCTCTTTGTGTAGCTATAACAATCTCTCCATTAGGTAGAGTAACAGGTATATTGACATTATGCAACTGAGTAGTGTATAAAGAAGGAGAATAAACAAGATGATCAGTAGCACCTGTATCTAATATCCAAGAAGAGTTACAAGAATTACCTTCTGTGATGGATACTTGATGAACAGCTGCATTTGTTGATTGATTTGTGTGAGCTAGAGCCATTAGTTTACTAACTTCTTCATTTGTAAACTCATAAGAACTTAGAGGTTTAGGCTCAGCTTTTGAGTCTTCTTGAACATTAACAAGATGTGCAGAAGATTGTGATTGATTTGGAGGTGGTCTTTTCCCTTTTTGAACCCAACCTATTGGATAACCATGTAATTTGAAGCATTTATCTATGGTATGCCCCGTATATCCACAGTGTGTACAGATAACCTTCTTTCTATCTGTATAATTGTTTGAATTGTGAACATTTTTTGTGTAGAACGCATGTGTGGGTGTAGAAAACATAGAATTCGAGAGTGATCGTTGACTCTCTTCTTGTATTAACATAGCAAAAACAGAATTCATTGAAGGTAGAGGACTCATCAGCAAGATTTGACTTCTAACAGCTGCATAAGAATCATTTAATCCGATTAAAAATTTGATCACGAAGTCATTATTTTGTCTTTCGATGAGTGTGTCAAGAATTTTGCAACTGCATTGATTCATACTGCCACATGTACATGAAGGCATAGGGCGAAGATGAACATATTCATCCCAGAGACTCTTGAATTTTGCGAAGAAATCTGAGATAGATGATGAATCTTGAGAAACAGAACTTAATGATTTCTCAAGGAAGTAAACTCGTGTGCCATTACTTTTCTCAAATCGAGTTTTAATCTCGGTGTATAAATCGTGTTCTGAGTTCACATATAACAAGCTACCTCTGATATCTCGTGAGATTGAATTGAGTAACCAAGAAAGGACCAAATTATTAGCTCGATTCCAAGCTGAAAAGAGAGCTAAATCTGTCAATGGAGGTTGAATTATTTCACCGTTTATGAAACCGAGATTGTTTTTCACAGACAAAGCAATCTCGATTGCTCGTGTCCAAGATATGAAGTTATCATTTGTTAATGGTTCTGCAACAAGTGAAGCTCCTGTGCTTTCACTTGGATGAATGTAATAAGGTGATGAAAAATTTTCTGTAACCGACGCCATTGTTGGAGCTGTGAAGAAGCTTTGAATATTCTTGATCTAAAGCAAGAATTTGAGAGAAATGATGCGGAAGAACTGTGTATTTGCGACTGATACCATGAAGAATCTAATAGCTAACGAGCTATTAGTGATTAATGATCAATCTCAATTGATCGAACAGAGGTTCACATGAAGCTTTTGAACAAGAAAACGAAAAACTTGCAGAAGAAGAAAAGAAGAGAGAAGATGGTGAAAAAGGAATATTTTCTTGTTAGCTTTCAATTACATCTTATGAGTTGTATATATACACGACAACTAAGCTTTGTAACAAACTAATCAACTAGTCAACACAAACTAAGTTTATTTATACATTAGTCCCTATAGTTTTGTTTTTAATCTTTTCTAGCTTCTTCTTATCTAACTTTATACTCCAAGATTTTTATCTACTATTTTCGGTTTCTTTTTTGTTTTATTCTTGTAGAAGAGTCACCCAAAATGGTCAATCCCATACAAGGAAAATCTGGTGTAAACCATCCCTACACGTAGGGTCATGGTTTTAGTATTTAAAACAAACACTTTATATAATTAGAAAGATTTCCTGGTGAAAGCATTTTCTCCAGGAAATTGTTGTTTGCAAGTATAGCAAAAGAACTGAGGAGGATCCATCGATCTGTAATGAATCAAACAAAAGCCATTGAACTAAGGTAATAACTTGTGAGAAGAAAAAACAATTCAAGAAAAATGTAAGCAACAAATGAAAAATGTATACAACGATTTCAGAAAAACAACATGTGTGAAATCTGCTACATCTGTTATTTTTCCAGGAAGAATTTTCAGCAAATGTGTGCAGCAATGCGGGAATGAAATGATTAGCTTCATATTATCTAAAGCTGACAACAAACTTAAAAAGACGATTTATTCTAGTTGGTTCACATCTTATATCTACTTGATATGGAACAACTGAAATGCTCATATACATAACAAAAGATGGATGAATTACGATGACATTATGCGTGATATATCAAAACTGTTAACAAGAGAATGTTTAAAATCAAAGGCGATAGATGCAAAGTAGCTTAAGAACGGAAGCTCCAAGGTGTTTCCAAAGATTGATCAAATGTACTTTACTGTTAGATTAAATTAGTTTAGTAGTTAATTATACTTTGTAATTACTAGATTGTCTAGTCTAAGAGATTCCTTAATGGAACTCTTAAGAGTTGTTATGACCTTATGTTGAGCTTCAAAAAAATAAATAAACAAATCAGCATAATATAATATAAAATTTTAATCAATGATACGCATATGGGTCGATGTAAAAACAGAATTCCAACATCTAAGAACAGGTATTACGAACTATATACGGGGACAATTACTTTTGATGGTTTATTTGAAATGATAAAGGTTGGTGTACGGTATATTTTGAATGAATATCAGATGGGTGTCTTGAAGAACAGCACGAACAATAGATACTGGTACAACTTCTCGATTATAAACAGATTATTTACAGAAAGGACTTTAAAACTTACGCAACAGGGAAAGCGCAGTGAAATGAGCAGAATTGGGTCTCTTTGGGTCCTCCAGGAGTAATTTCAACAGCATAATGACAGGGTTATACAACTTTTATACGGAAAGGAAAGTTATAGCAACAATTGACTTCCAAAGATCTTGATATCTTTGGCAGGGTCATATATCCAAAGAACGAAGGACTGGGTATTGGAGGTGGTGCAAGACGAGGCACAAAGGAACCCAGATGATGGATGGTATGAGCCTTATGGCTGATACAGCAAACCTTGGGTGGTACTGTGGAGAGGTGTGGCTCAAGGAAGGATGGAAGATGATGGACACAATGATAGGGACGACGGAGCAGTTGGGTGATCTTACGTGTACGAAGAGGGAGCATAAATTTTGGGCTTGTCTGTTGTACCTGCTCCTAGGGCTGCAAATGAACCGATACTCTCACCAAGGGCTCGAGTTTGAGTTCGTTAAGGGTTTGTTTGAGTTCGGCTCGTTAGTTAAACAAGCCAAGCTCAAGCTTTAAATTTAGGCTCGTTTACTAAACGAGACAAACTCAAACCTATATAAGCTCGATTCGTTAAGCTCGTGAACAGTTTGGTAAGGGTTCTTTAAGAGCTCGTTAATAGGCTTGGTAGATATATTCAATTAAAAATTATATATGGTGATGTCTCCTCATTTGTGATAGATTTATATTAGGATGAGACATCATTTTTAGTGTTTTAGAAGTCATTATAGTCGATTTTCTTGAGAAATACTACACTTTCCTATTTTGAGTCTTGATTTAGTAAAATAATATTTTTAGAGCATATTGGGTTTAATTATTTATTTAGTGTGAAGCTTTAAAGATAATTATGGAGATTAATTAGATTCCAAGTCAAAGACTACAACTTATGGAAAGAGATAAGCATGGTAATTGGAGATAAGGAAATAAAAGCTAAAAACATGGAAAAGGAAAACCTGCCTTAATCCTGAATTTCTGCACCTACGACCACAAATCAGCTTATATCTCAAGAACGGTGAGGAATTTGGAGAAACGGTCAAGAGCAAAGTTGAAGAGCTTTCCGAGACGATCAATTTGGTGTACTCATACGCGTCAAACGGATGAGTATTGAAGCTGTTAGAGCCAAAAGAAAAACGGGCCTGATTGCATGTTTTTAGGGTTACGAATTTGAGTTGGGCTTGGAGTCCACTACTTACTTCTCCTTCAAGAAAACGAATTAGGGCTTCCAAGACACCTATAAATACACCCTTATACCATTGTAAACATGTCCTTGCTCAATTGCAAAGTATAGGCTTAGTCTTTACTTATATTTTCTTAGTTTTAAACAATAGCTTAGTCCTTTAGTTAGATATTCATCCTTAGAATCAAGCTATTCATCCAAGAAGCAAGTTGACCTATAGAAGAAGACAAGAAGAAGAAGATTGGAGACTGACAACCCCTCTTCTACATCTCACCTTCTCTATATTTAGAGTAATTAGCTATAGATCTATTCTCAACCATATTTCTAAGCTTTTATTCTGTAAGTTTTACTCTTAATTGTTGGATTATTATTTTGTCTTTAATTACTATTTGTTTATTCTAATTGGTTAAGCTTGGCGTATATTGTATTATGTGTTTTGACTTATTCCCCTAGATCTAATCAATCTTAGGATTAATCTTAGTTATTGACAACACCACATAATCGTCTAGTGTAACTAGATAGCCATTAAGGTTTGATTTAATCACCAATCATTACTTAGGAATCCCTAGTAGTGGAGAGGTTGCTCCTACGCCTAAGGAAAGGCTACGTAGAATTTAGAATCCTGGTTAATATATAATGCTTAATGTGACAGGTTAGAATAACAATTGAGTATTAGACCTAGTAATCCTAATCTATTTGACGTACTTTCATATTTAGTTATTTGTTTTGTTTAATTGTTTTATTTATTTATTTGCATTAGATAGTTATTTATCTTTTCATATTTTATCCAAACATCTAAATTCATCTACGCTTGTTAAACATAAATTGATCTAACGGATACAATCCCTGCGAACGAACTTGACTTATCATTAAAACTTGCATACGATCTGTGATACTTGCAGTGAGTTCCGTGGTTCTCAAGGGTGTGTGAATCTTTATTATTATCTTTATTTATCTATTATTTTATCACACCTTTGCCCCCACCAAGTTTTTGGCGCCGCTGCCGGGGATTTATCTTTAAGTTAAATCTATTTTGTGTTTATTTAGTGTAGAAGTTTTTATTTGTTTTCAGTTTTACGCGTTTTCTTTTTAGTCTCTTCTCAGGTTTATTAGGTATGGAGAATTATTACGCACAAAATATGCATGGGGCCCGAAGTCAAAATTTTTATCAAGAAGGTTCGAGCCATCAACTGCAAGCTCCACCACAACCCATGCATAATCCACAAAATGAAGCTGTAAACGAAATGATGGATAAATTATTGATTCTGGTTAAAAATTTTACGCAGCTCAACAATAAAACATCCAAGGAGCTAGGTGAAAAAGTGGAAGCCCTGGAGACACAAGTCACTCAAGTGACCAATGCGTCTCTAAAATTCCAACAAGAGTTTCCACCGTTAATCCGAAGTATCATAGAAGAACAGGTTCGACAAGCATTTCCATCTCACCGAGTTTTTGAAAGTATAAGTTATCTGGAGAGTATGGAAAAGCAACATGCGGCAAAGATAGATGCTAATACAACCTTAATACGTTCGATGCACCAAAAATATCAAGCAATGAAGCAAAGATTAACGGACCTCACTACGATCAATCAACAGTTACAACAAGAATTACATAAGAAACTGGGTTATAGCAATGTTGGGTTCGAAATTTCAACCGTAGAAGAACCAACCAAGCTTAGCTTAGAAGAAGTAATTGTTAAAGATCAAATTACAAAGGAGGTTGAACCAGAATTCAAGTATGTGGAAGAAGAAAAAGAAACCGATAAAGAAGAGACAACCGCACAAAAGGTGCAAAAAGAAGGAAGTAAGGTAGAACCACCACCTACACATCCGTTACTATCACTACTTCATCTACAAAGAATTACTTATCCTAGTGGTGATACTAAAACTAAAACGTCAAGCCCAGAAGAAATCATTGTTCCTATACTCGACGTCCCATACATGCAAACTGGCCTAGGTAAACAAATTGATGATGATGCCATTGAAATCGATAGCGATGTTTGGTTCGATGTTGTTGAAGAGTTCAGCCTTCAAGAAGAGGAGGAAGTGGAATCATCACAAGTTCCACTTAATGAGCTAGAAGAACAAAGCACGATATGCATAGAGGACGTAATCGCATATAAAGAGCCTACACCACCGATAGTCTGCAAGGAAGATCTGTCTAAAAAGAGTGAAAGTGTAGAAGTTGAAATTGAGAATAGGGACCATACTAGAGAAAGCTTGACGACCATTCCAAAGAAATTACCACAAAAGATGCAAGATCTTGGAGCTTTATATCTCCACATTAATATAGGTGGTAATTTCAAAGCTAAAGCGATGTGTGACTTGGGCTCAGGAAGGAATATCATGCCCAAGAGTTTGTTCGAGAAGTTAGGCATGGGAGATGCCAAAAGAAAAGATATTGATCTGCTGCTCCTAGATAATTCAACGATAAAGCCATGGGGAGTCATTGAAGACGTGCTTGTCCAAGTAGGTACTTTAACTATACCTACAGATTTTGTTATCCTTGATAGCATTGCAGGTCAACATGTTCCATTGATACTTGGACGCCCATTCTTGGCGACAAGTCACAGTATAATTGATATGCACAGGGGAACCGTGACTTTCCAAGTGGGAAAAGAATCTAAAATATTCCACTTGGTGGATGAAAAGCATGAGGAATCACGTATAGAAGCCCCGACACTCCGAGTTGTGACAAAAGAAATTAAAAAGAAAGTCCACAGTCAACCCGTGAAAAAGAGAATCAAAAGTGAGATTGGGGTTGGTGACATGGTTGCATGGAAAGCCCCCAAACAAGAGAATAGACCACGGGGATTCAAGGATTCGTGGATGGGTCCGTTTGTAGTTACGAGAGTTATTTCGTCAAAACGGATTGAGATACAAGCTAAGAAGGGTCACAAACTTCGGATAGTAGATGAGCATGACCTAACCCGTTATTGGGGAGGTTATGTACGCAAGCCTTAATCGAGGTAACACGTCTAACTTTGAAAGACGTTAAACAAAAGTGCTGTACGGGAGACAACCCGTAGTTTTTTTAATTTTCATGTCTTTTTAGTTTTTAATTTATGTTTAATTTAGTTATTTTTAGTTGATATTGCATATTTGAGAAAGGTATTAGTGTTTTTGATGATTAGGTATTGGAGAAATCGAGTTAGGGAAGCGAGCAAAATTTTTTCGAACGGAGAAACTTCGGAAAGTCATATCTTTGCGCTCGGATGTCGGAATCAGGTGATTTTTGAGCCTAAACTGCATAACTTTTCGAGATCTAGCTGATGGGGAGGTTTTTGCCAGGTGCGGTACACCGGACCTCAGCCGCGGTGCACCGCACGGTAAAAACCCGTGCCACGGGGTAGAGCTACGGGTTTTATCCAGAAACGAAAAAAAATATAGCTGATGGGTCCGGTATACCGGACCCTATACCGTGCCATGCACCGCACAAACACGTGCTACGGGGTCCTACCACGGGTTTTTTGACGTAGGAGGCGCGGAGCACCCCCGCGGTGCACCGGACCATGGTCCGCAGCTCAAAAACCCGTACCACGGGGTCCTACCACGGGTCCAATCCAGTGAGCAAAAATTTTCACCCATCAGATGCTGCGGTGTACCCCGCGGTACACCCCCTGGTCCGCAGGGTAGTCCGCACGAGCCGCCAGAGAGAGAAAAGAAAGGGTTTCAAGCTTATAAGGATGCTTACTATTCCGAATTTATCAAACCTTAAACCTCTTTCTTCTCTCCAGAACTCTCCCAACTCCATTAAAGCTTCAACAAACCTTCACCTAACATAAAAACATCACCAAATCACCATGAATTCTAATCCAAATCCTTCCCTACATCATTACAAAGAAGATTCAAGCACCCAAATCATATCAAAACACCTAGAAACCAAGAATCAAAACCATGAATTTCAAGATCTTCTTCTCAAATTCCTTAAACCCACATCATTAAAGCTTGGTTCAATCATACCCACATGGAGAATTATCATCCTAACACCTTTCCTAACCAAAATAAAGCTTGTTCCACCTATGATAATAAAGTTACAAATTTCAAGAGTGTTCAAAGCTTTGAGTTGGGGGTCAAAAGAGATGATGAAGAGAATAGAGATATTATCAAGTGTATGGGATATGAAGAATCAAAGCAAGGTATTGGGTAAACTCTAGAAGATTTCAATTGAGATGGGTACTAGTTTGGGAATAAATACAAGGTAAATCGGATCAAGAGAATGGAGGAAAGCTAACGGTGGTGAATTCAAAGAACAAAAAGGTTTTAACTTTCATAAGGAAGACACCACAACCTCTACAATCAATAGTCCTTTAACCCAAGATGAACAAGAGCTTCTGGGACGCTAGTAGCTGTGTTCAAAACATATTCCTGGATGAACAACTGTCACATGAGAGATTATTCAAAGAGAATAGTTGGAAGAAGATAAATAAGAGACTTCTAGAGTGTGATTGATTGGGATGGAGCATAAGAAGATGTAAGGGAATGCGAAATTGGTGATACATAGAAATTTACATACATGAAAGCACTGCACCCTATTTCGGGTATTGATCAGGCGAGGTATATAGCCTCGAAGAGTATGTTTTCTTTCTTCCGTACCTCTTCTATATGTGCAATATGTGCTAAAATTTTAATTTCTTTTATTTTATTTTCGAGTCTTTTCGAGTCGTGGGGACACGGCTCATTTTTGAGTTGGGGGTGTGGGGATTCGTTGTCTCTCATCTCCATTTTTCTGTTTTTAGGTAAAATTAAAATTTTTGAGAAGGTTTAGATGTATGTAGAGTGTGTTTAATAGCTTGAAAGCATAAACTCAGTGAGTTAATGATAGTAAGTAGTATGTTTATGAGCTATTTTATTTTGTATGCTTTGAGTATTTGCAGGAAAACACACGTTGATAGTAAAGAAAAGATTAGTAAGCAATGCGATAGAAAGTATGTCCGATCTCAGGGAACCTTGAGAAGTGTGTAGGCCGTGAGATCCAAGCTAGTTGATAAAACCATTTGATGAAAGTGCTAAAGGTAAGAAAATAACGAAATTACATAGTGTAGAAAGTGATTAAGGCGGTTCTTTCATATTTGAAGCCTTTGAAGCCTTTTTATACCTTCTCACCTTGTGATTTTTGATTTTATATGCTATATCCCTCTCATCCCCTTCTAGCCTTTATAAAGCCTTTTTATTTAAACACATTATAAGCCATATCCCTTTATATTATAGGACTTTTCCATATGACCCACACTCGAATCGCGATGCATAGACAGTTGTTTTAGAGCTTGAGTTTGGGGTGGTGGGTCCACCATTATGGGAAATATTATTGGGATGGGATTTTTGAGCTTATTAATTGTGCTCTGTTATTTATAGTGATGATGTTTCACAGATTTGTCTTGTAACCCTTTGCCGGGGTAATAGTGAATGAAAAAGAAGCTACGAGCTAAATTTGCCAACAAGGGCATAAAAATATATATATGAGAAAATTAGCGTGATATCTCAACATTAAAGAGAGTCATATCTATAGAAAAGAAATTGATTTGAAAAGAAAAGAAAATATATATATTCGGACCGGCAAAGTGGAATTTTTATGTGAACATCTTATGCTTTAATTGGATTATTGGGGATGCTAAAATTGTGCATCAAAGAAATCATGGGGTTGAGTGAGAAACCTTTCATGAGAGTAACTCAAGCTCTAGGGCGATTCGTTGATGGCTAGTGAGGAGAGAGCCAAAAGCTCACTCTAAATTATCCAAATATACTTATCATACCGTCCCTAAGCCTACATTACAACCTTAAAGACCTTGTGATTCTTTGCTATGTAATTGAGAAGTGATTGAGCCAATAGAGAGTAGTTAAATGGATCTTTGGATACTAGTGAAGTTCGATGAACAATCTATAGCTTCCTTGGGGAACTGAGTAAAGTCCCAATCCTTCTTACATTGCGAAACTAATCTGATCTTGAATTCAAGCCGTGTTGATTGTGGATATGAGAAGTGTACAGGTATGTAGTTTTTAAATATTATTACATGAATTTTTCTGAGTAGTTGCTTTAAGTTTATTCTCCATATTCTTCTATCTTCCGTCTTCTGTGCTTAATTGACCTAGGTGTGTATTTAGAGACTTCCCTTTGTTTTTATTTTTATTGTATCGGGACGATACAACTTTGAGTTGGGGGTCTTGATGTCTCCTCATTTGTGATAGATTTATATTAGGATGAGACATCATTTTTAGTGTTTTAGAAGTCATTATAGTCGATTTTCTTGAGAAATACTACACTTTCCTATTTTGAGTCTTGATTTAGTAAAATAATATTTTTAGAGCATATTGGGTTTAATTATTTATTTAGTGTGAAGCTTTAAAGATAATTATGGAGATTAATTAGATTCCAAGTCAAAGACTACAACTTATGGAAAGAGATAAGCATGGTAATTGGAGATAAGGAAATAAAAGCTAAAAACATGGAAAAGGAAAACCTGCCTTAATCCTGAATTTCTGCACCTACGACCACAAATCAGCTTATATCTCAAGAACGGTGAGGAATTTGGAGAAACGGTCAAGAGCAAAGTTGAAGAGCTTTCCGAGACGATCAATTTGGTGTACTCATACGCGTCAAACGGATGAGTATTGAAGCTGTTAGAGCCAAAAGAAAAACGGGCCTGATTGCATGTTTTTAGGGTTACGAATTTGAGTTGGGCTTGGAGTCCACTACTTACTTCTCCTTCAAGAAAACGAATTAGGGCTTCCAAGACACCTATAAATACACCCTTATACCATTGTAAACATGTCCTTGCTCAATTGCAAAGTATAGGCTTAGTCTTTACTTATATTTTCTTAGTTTTAAACAATAGCTTAGTCCTTTAGTTAGATATTCATCCTTAGAATCAAGCTATTCATCCAAGAAGCAAGTTGACCTATAGAAGAAGACAAGAAGAAGAAGATTGGAGACTGACAACCCCTCTTCTACATCTCACCTTCTCTATATTTAGAGTAATTAGCTATAGATCTATTCTCAACCATATTTCTAAGCTTTTATTCTGTAAGTTTTACTCTTAATTGTTGGATTATTATTTTGTCTTTAATTACTATTTGTTTATTCTAATTGGTTAAGCTTGGCGTATATTGTATTATGTGTTTTGACTTATTCCCCTAGATCTAATCAATCTTAGGATTAATCTTAGTTATTGACAACACCACATAATCGTCTAGTGTAACTAGATAGCCATTAAGGTTTGATTTAATCACCAATCATTACTTAGGAATCCCTAGTAGTGGAGAGGTTGCTCCTACGCCTAAGGAAAGGCTACGTAGAATTTAGAATCCTGGTTAATATATAATGCTTAATGTGACAGGTTAGAATAACAATTGAGTATTAGACCTAGTAATCCTAATCTATTTGACGTACTTTCATATTTAGTTATTTGTTTTGTTTAATTGTTTTATTTATTTATTTGCATTAGATAGTTATTTATCTTTTCATATTTTATCCAAACATCTAAATTCATCTACGCTTGTTAAACATAAATTGATCTAACGGATACAATCCCTGCGAACGAACTTGACTTATCATTAAAACTTGCATACGATCTGTGATACTTGCAGTGAGTTCCGTGGTTCTCAAGGGTGTGTGAATCTTTATTATTATCTTTATTTATCTATTATTTTATCACACCTTTGCCCCCACCATATGGATACATGTAAAAAGTCAAAACTACGTAAAACTTTTGTATTATGTAATTAATCATAACTAAAATAGTTTATATCTAATAAGTAATTTTTTTTTATATCTAATAAATATACTACTTGTATCTAGGGCTACAAATGAACCGATACTCTCACCAAGGGCTCGAGTTTGAGTTCGCTAAGGGCTTGTTTGAGCTCGGCTCGTTAGTTAACAAACCAAGCTCAAGAAAGCTAAAGCTTGGTTCGGCTCGTTTCGTTTCAAACTCAAACCAAGCTCAAACTCACTAAAATATTAGCAAACAAACTCAAGAAAGCTAAAGTTCGCCTCGGTTCGGTTCGTTTGCAGCCCTACCTGCTCTCTTTGTGGGCCGAATGGGCCAATGTGGATTTATACTTTGCTGTTTTTATTAAGAAAGATGCAAATAAAACAATTATAAGTGGCTTGACTTTGAGAAAGATGATAGAAATTTAAGGAAAGAACAATAGCATTGTTGCATTACAGATCGATGGTAGTAATTTCAAGAAGAAAAGATCGAATAAGATTGATGGACAGTTGGGATAATTGGGATGTACTTTGTAACTCAAATGTGCACTCCTGATTACATCAACATAACAATGTGTATGGAGATCGATAGGCATAGAACAAATTGTATCGATGGCCATAGAACAAATTGTACGGAGATTGATGGCCATAGGTGGTTTCATTGTGTTACTTAAAAGAGAGCGGAATATGGAGAGATTGATGGACAATTGTGGATCCAATTTGCAACACATAGGAGTCCTTTAATCATTGTTTGGTTTTCTCATTAGCGGGTGCTATAAAAAACATAATTTTGCAAGAAACTGTGATGATAAATACCCCAAATAAACCAACGTATGAGGTATGTAATGTGTTTAATGCAAGATTAATAACATTTATTAGGGTATTGTAATTAATAATATGTTTAGATATTTTACTCAAATATACATATTGCAAGTGAATTCTTAATAAGGATGATTTGGATGAGGTTGATAAAAAATCAAATTCAGAAAGTGAAGATAGACTTTTAGTTTTGAAAGTTGCGAAAGTAGGAATGTTAATTAAGTCTTATGAAGCTGACTGTGACTTCTACAATCATTATGCAAAAAGTGTTGGATTTGATTACTTGAAAGAATATCAATTACCATGGATGATGGCAAAAAGAAATCATTTGCCCTTACTTGTCAAAATTAGGTAAGTATAAGCACGCTGCTTCAAATGATTTTTTAAACAGACCATCAATTAAAACATATTGAGTGGCCAGAATAAGAGCATTATTAAAGTCTGGTGGTTTGCATTGTTTAACAGAAATTATATATTTTTTTGTTCAAATGCATAATAATATATAGATAGTAGAAAAGGTTACAAGAATTAGCCCATCCCGGAAGGCTCGGCTTCATTACAGATCAAAGTAGCTAACTGGGAAGGGATACAAGCACCCCAATTATCAAACAGAGTACTAAGAAGCTCCTGTTTGGCAATCCAGTCAGCTATCCTATTTCTACTTCTAGATATAAAGGAAAAAGAAGGAGAAGATAATTCAGCAAAATAATAAATATTACAAACTAAGTTTTTAATAGAATGACTCAAAACTGGTAATCCTGATGATAGTGACTTCATAATAGTGGCTGAGTCATTCTCTATTATCACGCTTCCAAAAGGATAATTTGAAGCCATCTCCGTAGCTTTCAAGATCCCCGTGGCCTCTGCCTCTAACACCGAATCACTTGCAATCTTCCAACTATTACCTGCCACAAATTCCCCATTAGAGTTTCTAACTATACAAGCTATTGCAGCTCCTTTATCGGAAAAAGATGCATCACAATTAATTTTAAATTTATTAGGTGGAGGTTTTTTCCACTTATCTTTGAATTTTTGATTTTGTGAAATATTATTGTTGATATTTATTCCAATAATATTAGGGTTGTTAACTTCACCTAATTTATCTAGAAAATTTGAATCATTAGGGTTTGAAATTTTATAATATTCTTTCCAATTTTCTGTGGCTTTTCTAATTGTATTCAAAGGTTCACATTTTTTTCCATTATAGATAAAGTTATTTCTATCCTTCCATATATGCCACATAATAGTATATATAAGTTCAAAAATTCTATCATGATTATCAAATTTTTCTGTAATGTTTTGTACATGATTTATAATCCAAAGTTCTACATTTATAGTAGTATTATTATCAGTTCTTAAATTCAAAGGGCTAGTAAACCATACACTTTTTGCCCAAGGGCATCTGAAAAGCATATGTTCCACTGTTTCAATATTATTATCACAAATTTTACAAATGTTATCTTTTGCACATTTTCGTTTAAAAAGGTTTTCTTCGGTAGATAAAAGGTTCCTTATAGCTCTCCACATAAAATTTCTTATTTTTGTTTGAGTTTCCATTTTCCATATAAGATTCCAAATTCTTTTATCCCTAGTAATAGATGATGTAGGGTTATTTATATTATTATTATTTTGAATAATATTTTCCTCATTTTTTAGTTTATGATAAGTATCCTTAACTGTATAAGTGCCATTTTTACAGTAGTCTATACTTATTTGATCTTCACATATTACCTTAGGAATTATCATTTTTCCACTTTTTCTTTGATTTCCTTGGGATATAATTGATTTAAAAGTTCAATATCCCAAGATTTATTTTCTTTAATTAGCTGATATACCCAAAGAAGGTTAGAGTTTATTGGTTTGATTGGTTGCTTGATATCACAAATCCAATTATGTTCATAAATATTAATACTCCTTCCATTACCTAGTTTCCATTTTATATTATTCTTGAAGGTATCTCTGCCTATGAGTATGCTTCTCCATCCCCAAGAGGGTGAGCTTCCAAATTTAGCTTCAAGGAAACTACAATTTTTAAAATATTTTCCTTTAAGGAGTCTGTATAGAAGTGAGTCTTTTTTATTTAATAGGTTCCAAGCTTGTTTACCCAGTAGAGCTTTATTCATTAGGTGAAGGTCTCTAAAACCTAATCCACCTTCAAACTTTGAACTTGTAAGTATATCCAAGTTAGCCCAGTGTGTTCTTTTTTTTCCTTTATCACCCCACCAAAAAAGAGCAATTATAGAGTGGATTTTACTTATAATATTTTTTGGGAAAATAAAATTTGACATAAAATAGTTAGGTATGCTTTGAATTATTGCCTTTATTAGTATTTCCTTCCCTCCCTCTGATAGAAAGATGGTTTTCCAATTTTCAAATCTATTTAGGATTTTATCAATTAAAAATTGAAGATCTTTTGATTTTGACCTAGTCCATTCAATTGGCAATCCTAAATAGTTACCTAGGTTGTTGGTTTTCTTCATATTTAATCTTTGAGTTAGTATGGTTTGTATGAGAGTAGGTGTATTAGGACTGAAAATTATCCCACATTTATTGAGATTTAGGCATAATCCAGAGGCATTTTTATATTTATTCATGACATCATTAAATGCTTGTATTTCTACATTGTCAGCATTAAGGAAGAAAAGGATATCATCAGCAGATAGTAGATGTGTGATAGTAGGGCAATTGTTTCCAATTTTAATTCCTTTGAGTAAGTCATACTCTTTTTTTTTCCTTTATGAGATCATTTAAAGTTTGTGAAATTAGGTAGAAGATTAGGGGTGAAAGAGGATCTCCTTGTCTAATTCCCCTAGTAGGTTTTTTTAATTGGCGGGTTTCACCATTTATTAGGATTGAATAGGTTATTGAGGTGATGCATTCCATGATTTTCCTAATCCAATCTTTGTTAAATTCCATTTTTGTTAAAAGGTCTTGTAGGAAATCTCACTCTATATATTCATATGCTTTTTTTTATATCCGCTTTAACTGCAACCATATATTTTTTTGTTTTTTTTCCATCTTTTTATATGGGTTATTAATTCATGTGCAATCATTGTATTTTCCTGAATCATTCTATTAGGAATGAATGCGCTTTGATTTTCCCCAACAAGGGAATTCATGAAAGGTTGTAGTCTATTAACCAAAATCCTAGCTATAATTTTATAAATAAAATTAGAGCAGCTAATTGGTCTATAATGTTTAATATTAGTTGGTTTATTGATTTTTGGGATTAAAGTTATAAGAGTTTGATTTAAATCAGATAGCTCTCCCTTATTATTCCAAAAATTATTTATGTCTCTCATAATGTCTAGTTTAATAATTTCCCAGTATGGTCTAAAAAATATTCCATTGTAACCATCAGGACCTGGTGCCTTATTAGGTCCTAATTCCCAAGTTGATTTTTTAACTTCTTCTTCATTAATATGCATATTTAAAATATCTGCTGATTTTTTTTATCTATTTTACTAGTTATGAGATTAATAGTACTAGTGTAATCTCTTTTACCAGTTGTTGTGAATATATTATTAAAATAATTGATTATTTCTTGATTTGTATCATTTTTATTATCAATCCATTCCCCATTTTCATTGGTAATGTTAAGAATTTTATTACTTCTTCTTTCTTTAGTGCAAGCATGATAATATTTAGTATTTTTTTCTCCTTTAGTAAGCCAGATATTTCTTGATCTATCTTTCCAGAAAATTTCTTCTCTTTTCCAAGTTTCCTCTAGTTTCTTGGTTATATGATTATATTCATCCCAATTACCATTTGGGTTATTATTATTAGAGATTATTTCTAATCTTTTTATAAGCTTTTCTATTTGGATTTTATTATTTCCAAATTTCTTTTTATTCTAATCTCTTAATGCTTGACTACATTTTTTAAGTTTATGGTTGATTATAGCATTTGGGTTACCCCTAAAAGAGCTTAAATCATACCAAACTTTCTTAATAATATTTAAACAATCAGTTTCTGTAGTCCAGAAACTTTCAAAGTAAAATCTTCTTTTATTTTTATTTTCAATTTTATCATGATGTAAAACTATAGGGCAATGGTCTGAACCAATAGCTGGTAAGATTGCAACCCAAGCATTAGGGAAAATATTTCCCCATTCAGAGTTATGTATAGCTCTGTCTAAAATAGCTTTAATAAGCTTATTACTAGCTCTTTTATTAGTCCATGTAAATCTACAACCATATGAGGTTGTTTCCTCTAAATTATGGAGGTTAATGAAATTATTAAAACAAATTGTGGATTTTTTATGACAAATATTTCCACCTAGTTTATCTTTAAGATATCTTATACAATTAATGTCACCTAAAATAGTCCAAGGATTGTTTTGGGGCTTTAATGCATTTAAGAAATTAAAGGAAAATTCTTTTTCTAAATCATATGGGTTTAAGTAAACAAACGTATAAAAAATAGGGGTTGAATTGTTCACTTCTATTTTTAAGTGGATATAATACGGGGAGGTTTCTAAAATATCAATTAAAAAACCCTTCTTCCCCAAGAGTGCGAGACCACCACCACCCGTCCCCGATGGTTCCACCGTCACAATCAAATCCATGTCTAAATTATTAGCAAAATCATAAAGCTTATTATAAACATTCTTGGTTTCAGAAAGAAACAATACCTCCGGCCGATGCTTAGCGCAGAGATCACGAGCAGCCTGAACTGTCAAGGGATTGCCAATTCCTTGACAGTCTCAGGCGATATAAATCATTGATCGCAATGGAGTTGATCAGGCTCAACTCCAGAAAGCTCTTCATCATTGTACACTTCATCACCCATCGACATACCCTCATAATCTGGTGGTTCAAGGCTGTTCAAATTTTCTGACTCACCACCTTCAGCATTCGATATATCTTCTAATCGAGGTATGTTGTTTTTGATTTTTTGGTAATCTTCGAACAGTTTCTTTCCCGATTATGAGATTTCTCTGATTTTTTGTTTTTCTTTTTTGTTTAAAACCTTTTCTTCCGATCTTTTCCCTTTATTTCTCGAATTACGCCTTTTCTCCCAAATTGATTTCACCCTCATTTTTTCGGAGTGGATTACTTGATCTTCAGCTCTAATTCTTTTGATATTTAATTTTTCGAATTTCCAGCTGTCTTGCCCAATTCGTTCCTTTATGCGTTTTTCCATCCGAATTTTAGCTTTGTCACTCATGATTTTAATTTGAAATAAATCATTGTGTTGATTGGGTTCTTGTTGATTAAAATGAAACATGGTTGTTTCAGTAGTTCCATTATTAACTTTCTCTTTATCATTCTCTTGCAGGATTGTTTGATTTGGTGGAGTAATGTGAGAGTGGATTGGTTCAGTGTTTGGGTAGATTTTAAGTTGAGGATTGGTGGAGTTTGTTGGGGTGTTCTGAAATAGTATCTTGGTAGGAGTAGGTGTAAATGGAGATGAAGGAAAGGAATTAGCATCTTTTGGAAATTCAGTGTTAGGGGAGTTAGTGGTTTTTGAATTTGAGATTGGGAGGTTTTGAGATGTGCTTGTAGGTGTAGGGGTTTTTGATTTAGCGGAAGGTATTTTAGTGTTTTTTATGGTATTGAAAGGTGTAACTGAGATTTTTGTAGGTGTTGGTTTTGTGTTGGAGGATTCTTTGGAAGTAGAGGCTGAATTTGCGGTTGTGGAGTTGGTTGGAATGGATGTTTTTGGTGTTGGGTTAATTTGTGGTGCAGGGTTTTTTAGTATATCAGAATAGGTTAAAGTTGTTGATCCTAAAAAAGGTGGTTTGGTTTGGGAGTGTGGTGATGTTAGGTTAGTTGAAAAATTTGGTGGGGTTAGGTTAGGAGTTATTTTTTCCTGAGGTTCAGAAAAAGAGATTTCACAAATAGATGTTGACATTTCCATAGGGATTGCCATCTCTTGGTTGAGATTTAAAAGTGTTTGACTAGAAGGTAAACTAGATGAACTTTCTGGTTTGTTTTCATTTTGTGCTTTAACCAAAGGATTTTTGGATGTACTAGGTGCATTAAATGTAAAGATAGTTTTGTCAGGAAAGATGCTATTACCTCTAGCATTGTCAGGTGTTTGGTGAATTGAGTTGGACAGGTTTGATTGATGCCTGACCTCGTACTGCGTAGCTGGAACAGGTGGGCCCCCTCTTCTTCTTCCAAAGATTCTATTGTGAGGTCCATCCATGGAGCTTGAAACTTGTCTAGTTGAGATTTTGATCCATCCACCGAGCCTTGGAGTAACTTTAACAGGTTTATTACACGCAATTTCCTCATGATCAAAATGACCACAATCATAGCAAACTTGTCCCAGAGTTTCATACTTGATTTTTATCCATTTTGAGATATTAGCAGCTTCAAATAAGTTGAACCCAGAGAAGATAGGAGTTTCAATACTCCAATCTATTTGTATTCTTGTATAAGAGTGCTCATTGAGTCTTCTTTCTGCAGGAAGTTGAATTTCATGGATTTTGCCAAGTTGTTTGAACATCTCAGTAACACTTCTGAGATTTAGCACTGGAGGAGGTAGCCCATAAACTCTCAACCATATGGTAGTGTATGTGACCCTTCTTGAAGTAGGAGTGTACTCATTTAGGGCTAGATGTTTCCCTAAAAGAGTCCATGGTCTTTTGTTCCATAGGTGAAGCTTATCTACTTCATTATCAAATTTTAAAACACATTCATTATGTGCTATTTTTTCAGAGAGAAGTTTACCTTTCAAGCCCCACTGTTTTTGGATGAAATTCCTCATGAAACAAAAGTTAATAGCTTCCTTATCTAGGATCTTAGTTATCAACTTTGGCTCTTCAGTTTCTTGATAATAATCAGTTGTTTCTTTTGGGATGGAGATTCCATCTTTTGCATTAGGATTGCTAAAAGCATAGATATTCATTTTCTTTGCAGGTTTGAGAAAGTGCAGAAAAATGAATAAAGGAGAAGGATGGAAATTTTGAAGGTGCTACTGGAAATTTTGAAAGAAAACGGTTTTGAAAGGGGGGGGGGGGGAAACAAGATACAGGGAAGCACAAGGATAATCTAGAACATTAGATGTAAAGAAAACCTTATGCAGATTAGTGTAACAAAAAGTTGGATACGCCTAATGAAAGAGTTATTGATTTGAATGACAAAATAGGTATAGATATAGGCAAAAAGTTATGGCGCGTTTGTTGTCGAAGTATGGGGTTTTGAAAATGTACGTTTTGGAGAAAAAGACTGTAGTTATTTAATATTCCATCACCTCACTTACTTTTTTTAAAAATATTTCATACTTTTTTTGTTTTTTTATTGTCAAATCTTTTCTCTTTTTCATATACCCTTTTCTATATATTTTGTGTTTGAAGCAAAGAAACTCCAAATTTAAGGAGATAAATTTCTCACTGTGGATCAAGTCTTTAATAGAGTCAAAATTTTTATTTCTATTTGCTTGAAGAAAAGTAAGATTAAAGGAAAAAGGGTCGGATCTGACATTTTGAGGGGCCCAAACTTTAAATTATGGGTCCTTAAAAGAAATTTAGTGGCATTAAAAATAATTTTTTTTACTTAACTTAATTAAATAATTTTAAAAAAAAGAAAAAGACGGACTAACATTTTTATTTTAAGTTGGATTAAAATTGAATTTTTTTTAAATAAAGAAAAAATTTATACTATATATGCTAAAAGATTTAAAGCTCTAAAATTGATAAGAATTGAGAGGCCGCCTCCTTCTTGACCTCCCTTCAGGACCCGGTCTGAAAGGAAAATAAAATATATTGTTGGATGCTAAATGGGACTGAAAAGAGATCAACTAGGTGTGTAGTAAAAAAAGGCTTCCAATAAGGATTTTGTTTTTTTGTCAACTCCAATGAGGATTGAGTTGCAATCCAATTCTCGTAGTTTCTTAATGTTATAAATTTTACCCCAAAAATTTGTAATAGTTCTACTTTTAGAAAGTTTTGTAAAAAGAATGGTTATTTGGATCCCTATAAAATTGGTTTACCGATAAAAATAAAAATAAGTTTGACATTAATACAGATGTAAGAAAAAAAGATGAAGTATAAGAACTTTGAACTCAAGATAGGTGTGCTTAAAAGATCATGTATATAGAGTTTTTTTATTTGTAACACTAGGTATAGCCCGTGCCTGAAGGCACTCCAAAAAATAATATTCCAGTTAACGTTAAGGTTAAGGTTATGGTTAAAGTTAAGGTTAAGGTTTAGGTTTAAGGTTCAAGGTAAAAGTTAAGTTTTAACATTCAGGTTAAGGTTAAGTTTTAACTTTAAGGTTAAGGTTAATATAGTGGTTATAAAAGTTAAAATGAAGGTGAAGGTGAAGGTTATAGTTATTGTTTAAGGTTAAGGTTAAGGTTTAAGATTTAAGGCTAAGGTTTAGGTTTTAGGATTTAATGTTTAAGGTTTAACGTTAAATATTAAGGTTAAGTTTATGGTTAAAGTTAAGGTTAAGGTTTAAGGTTTAAGCTTTAAGGTTCATGGTTCAAGTTAAGATTAATTTTATAATTAAGGTTAAAGTTAAGTTTTAACTTTAAGATTAAGATAAAGGTTAAAAAGGTAAAGATGAAGGTGAAGGTGAAAGTTAAATTTAAGGTTTAAGGTTTAAGGTTTAAGGTTAAGGTAAAGGTTAAAGTTTGAGGTTCAAGGTTTAAGGTTTAAGGTTAAGGTTAATTTTAAGCTAAATTTTTAAGCTTTAAGTTTAAAGTTAAGGTTGAGGTTAAGATGAAGGTGAAGATCAAGGTTTATGGTTTAAAGTTTAAGGTTTAGGTTTAAGGTGTAATAACTAAGGTTATGGTTAAGTTTAAGGTTAAAGTTGAGGTTAATATTATTGTTAAGGTTAAGGGTAAGGGTGAGGGTAAGGTTAACGTTATCAATAAGCTTAAGTTTAAGTTTATGTTTAAGTTTAAGTTTAAGTGTAAGTTGAAGTTTATGTTTAAGTTTAAGTTTAAGTTTAAGTTTAAGTTTAAGTTTAAGTTTAAAGGTTAAGGTTAAGTTTAAGGTTGAGGTTAAGGTTAATGTTAGGTTAGGGATATGGTTAAGGTTATTAGTTAAAAAGTTGAGGTTGAGGTTAAGGTTAAGGTTAAGGGGTTAAGGGGTTAAGGGTTAAGTTTAAGGTTAATGTTAAGTTTATGGTTATGGTTAAGGCTAAGGCTAAGACTAAGGCTACGACTAAGGCTAGGGATAAGTTTAATGCTAAGGCTAAGGCTAAGGCTAAGGTTAAGGCTAAGGCTAAGGCTAAGTGTAAGGCTAAGGCTAAGGCTAAGGCTAAGGCTAAGGCTACGACTAAGACTAAGGCTAAGGCTAAGGCTAAGGGTAAGGCCAAGGCTAGGGCTAAGACTAAGGTTAAGGCTAACGCTAATGCTAAGGCTAGGTTGAGGGCTAGGGACAAGGTTAGGGTTAAGGAGATGGTTAAGGTCAAGTTTAAGGTTAATGTTAAGGTTAAATTTAAGTTAGAGGTTTATGTTAAGTTTAATTCAAAGGTTGAGGTTGAGGTTGAGTTTGAGGTTAAGGTTAAATTTAAGTTAGAGGTTGATGTTAATTTTAATTCAAAGGTTTAGGTTGAGGTTGAGTTTGAGGTTAGGTTAAAGTTAAGGTTTAGGTTACGGTTAAGAATTTGGTTAAGGTTAGAGGTTTGCGGTCAGCGTGGATCAAATACGGAACTTTTAGATGTCTAATGGAGTGGGATAAGGGACAATTAAGTTTTAATGCACTTAATGTGAAGAAATTAATTAAGGGACCAAAGACGATCATGCTCGTCTTTTTTGTAGAGGGTCCAACCCGTTTAAAAAAGTATTTTAGTATATAGATATAGAGATATAATGAACAATGAATGTTAATGGTCAATTATCAAATTATTTTAATTATTAAATATCCTTTAAGGGTTTATTAATTTTATATTTTAATCTGATATATATATATATATATATATATTTATTATCCAAATTCCATCTTGACTTTCTAATATTCTATAATTTTTATTGGATGAATCGATATATTTCTTATTTTGAAAAAATTATTTTTATAAAGTTGAAATGATTTCTTTCAAAGTTATACATGTTTTGACATAGAAAATAAATAAAAATATTATTTAAATATTGTAATGTAAAGTGATTTTTTTTTAAATTTTATATTATATCTAATTGAATTTTTCTTATAATAAATTTTGAATTTTTTTTAAATTTTTTAGTACTTTGTAAATTTTAATAGAAAGGAATAAATTTTAGTTATATGAAAGTTAATTTGAATCCTTATAATTTTATTTATATGAAGGTTAAATGGATTTTATATTACTTAATATTTTTATGCGTATGTATATATAATAAATGAAAGAAGGAGAAGAATGGGGGGATTATGAGCTAAATGGGGAAGTTTGAGGATAAATAGGGTAAATTAGTTTTGATTCTGCTTTATTATATAGACTAGATATTACCCGTGCCTTAAGGCACTTCGCTGATTAAAAAAATTACGCAATAATAAAAAAGATCGATCGATGTCCTTATTTCATATATCCTTGGTTACAAAAACATATGAAGTTTTTACAAAAAACTGAAAAGATCTTCAACTATCCTTTTCATCATAATTTTCACTTGTAACCATTAAAAGATTCTTTCTTTAACATCACTCAAAAAATAAACCTTTCTAATACTAACAACCTTAAAATGTAACTACCTAAGTTTAAATAATACGTTCTTCGCAGATTTACCATTTTTTACAATCGTCA
Organism: Nemophila menziesii; assembly: GCA_029959085.1. NCBI lineage: Eukaryota > Viridiplantae > Streptophyta > Magnoliopsida > Boraginales > Hydrophyllaceae > Nemophila > Nemophila menziesii. Next base: position 16,096,849 of record JARWIR010000018.1, on the reverse strand, counting down.
AGCTGTTAAAAACAAACAACAAAATATATCATCCATGATCCATCACAATACAAAAGAAAAATATAACCCTTACAGACTTGAATGGATTAGGAGAATCTTCACGTAATTCAAAAATATAAGTAGATCTCTTCACTTTAATACCCTTTATTCCTTACAGACTAAGGTTTAATTTTTAAGATTTAAGGTTTAAGGTTTAATGTTAAATATTAAGGTTAAGTTTATGGTTAAAGTTATGGTTAAAGTTTAAGGTTTAAGGTTTAAGGTTTAAGGTTTAAGCTTAAGCTTTAAAGTTCATGGTCAAGTTAAGATTAATTTTATAATTAAGGTTAAAGTTAAGTTTTAACTTTAAGGTTAAGATAAAGGTTAAAAAAGTAAAGATGAAGGTGAAGGTGAAAGTTAAATTTAAGGTTTAAGGTTTAAGGTTTAAGGTTAAGGTTTGAGGTTCAAGGTTTAAGGTTTAAGGTTAAGGTTAATTTTAAGGTGAATTTTTGAGCTTTAAGTTTAAAGTTAAGGTTGAGGTTAAGGTGATGGTGAAGATTAAGGTTTATGGTTTAAAGTTTAAGGTTTAGGTTTAAGGTGTAATATCTAAGGTTATGGTTAAGTTTAAGGTTAAAGTTGAGGTTAATATTATTATTAAGGTTAAGGGTAAGGTTAACGTTAACAATAAGGTTAAGTTTAAGTTTAAGTTTATGTGCAAATTGAAGTTTATGTTAAAGTTTAAGTTTAAGGTTAAGGTTAAGGTTAAGGTTAATGCTAGGTTAGGGTTAAGGATATGGTTAAGGTTATTAGTTAAAAAGTTGAGGTTGAGGTTAAGGTTAAGGTTAAGGGGTTAAAGGGTTAATGGTTAAGTTTAAGGTTAATGTTAAGTTTATGGTTATGGTTAAGGCTAAGGCTAAGACTAAGGCTACGACTAAGGCTAGGGATAAGTTTAATGCCAAGGCTAAGGCTAAGGCTAAGGCTAAGTATAAGGATAAGGCTAAGGCTAGGGCTACGACTAAGACTAAGGCTAAGGCTAAGGCTAAGGGTAAGTCCAAGGCTAAGGCTAAGACTAAGACTAAGGCTAACGCTAAGGCTAAGTCTAGGTCGAGTGCTTGGGTCAGGGCTAGGTTAAGGTCAAGTTTAAGGTTAATGTTAAGGTTAAGTTTAAGTTAGAGGTTGATGTTAAGTTTAATTCAAAGGTTGAGGCTGAGGTTGAGTTTAAAGTTAAAGTTAAATTTAAGTTAAAGGTGATGTTAAGTTTAATTCAAAGGTTGAGGTTGAGGTTGAGGTTGAGTTTGAGGTTAAGGTTAAAGTTAAGGTTTAGGTTACGGTTAAGAATTTGGGTTAAGTTTAGAGGTTTGCGGTCAGCGTGGATCAAATACGGAACTTTTAGATATCTAATGGAGTGAGATAAGGGACAATTTCGTAGAAAAAAAATTAATGGACCAAAGACGATCATGCTCGTCTTTTTTGTAGAGGGTCCAACCCGTTTAAAAATGTATTTTATTATATATATATATATATATATATATATATATATATATATATATATATATAGAGATATAATGAATAATGAATGTTAATGGTCAATTATCAGATTATTTTAATTATTAATTATTCTTTAAGTGTTTATTAATTGTAATTTTTTATATGATAGACATATATATATTTTATATCTTGTCTTGAAAAGTTTATTTTTATAAAGTTGAAATGATTTCTTTCAAAATTATACATGTTTTGACAAAGCAAATAAAAGAAATAAAAAATTATTTAATTATTGTAATGTAAAGTGATTTTTTTTTAAATTGAACTTTTTTTATAATAAATTTTGAAAAATTTCTTAAATTTTTTAATACTTTGTAAATTTTAATAAAAAGGAATAAATTTTATTTATATGAAAGTTAATCTGAATTCTTATAATTTTATTTATATGAAGGTTAAATGGATTATATATATATATAATATTTTCATGCGTATGTGTATATAATAAATGAAAGAATGAGAAGAACGGGGGAATTATGAGACAAATGGGGGAATTATGAACCGAATGGGGAAATTTGAGGACAAATAGGGAGAGTTAGGTTTCATTCTGCTTTATTATATAGATATTTTAGAAAAATAATTGCAAGAAAAACTTATTTGGTAAAATAATTACACAACTAACCTATAGACGCTCTCTTCCGAGGAGCGCCTTCTTCATTTAACTAATTAATGAAATTCAGATGCGCTCCTTTAAAGAGCGCATTTACATAAAAAAAATAGACTTCTTGGCCATCGATCTATCTGTCTTGTGGTACAAAAAAACCATGTTTATAAGAAAAGAAAGCACGAAATCTTTTTTGATTTTGAGCCTCGAGATGATAATCACATTCATGAAAGCTTCTCTTTTGCCACTTGTAATTGTTTGTTGGGAATTAAAATAATATACTGCACATGAACAGGAAGGAATTTGTTTACCTTTATTGCACTGTCAATATATAATTTCTGCGGAACTAAATTTGTATACTTGAATAGCAAGTTCAAGCTATCAATATCACTCTCAATACTGTTAACAGCATCAGGGTATTGTATTTTCATGGCTACCTTTGAGCCATCTTTTGTGAGAGCAAAGTGTATATATCCTATACTTGCAGAAGCTAATGGTTAATAATCGAAAGATGTAAAATTGGTTGACCAATTAGGTCCTAATTCAACAATGAAGGTAAACAAATTCCTCTTCATGTTCTTTCCTGTTCTTGTGCTGTATATTATTTTAATTAGGTTTATATGTACCACAAGACAGATCGTTGGTCAAAGAAGTCTAATTTTTTAAGTAAGGCGCTCTTTAAAGCGCATATTTAATTAATTAGTGGGCTTTAAGGTAATGGACTGACTAAATGAAAGAGGCGCTCCTCGGAAAAGCGTCTATAGCTTAGTTGTGTAATTATTTTACTGAATAAGTTTTTCTTGCAATTATTTTTTTAAAATATGTTACAAATAAAAAAAACTCGTATACACACACTTGGCTTTGAACTCAAGATATGAGTCGCGTCCAAAAAAAAAAAAAACTCAAGATATGAGTGCTGGCAGGCTTAAGAGTCAACAAATATCGCCTTTAGTTAGGGCTGAGCAAGAAAATGGGTTTGGGTAATTTGGGTAAAAAAGGGGGATAAAAAAATGGGGATTTTGGGTATTTATAACATAGGCCCAATGTTAACTTGGGCCTAACATTTGAGATGTTGGACCCGTGTAAAATACCACGGGCCTCCCATTTGCATCATAACGCGCGGGTTGGACCCGACCAACCCGGCACTGTTCATTAATTAAAAAAAAAATATATATATATATATACAAAAGATGAAATCTTATCCGATAACTCATTCTTTCCCTTCTCAGTTACAACCCTTCGCCCCTTTTTGCACCTCTCTCTTCTGAAACACGAAAAAGGGCGAACCCTATTCCATCACATCTCTATCTTCTGTGATGATTTCTGTATGCTAGATGCCTATAATCTTGTACTATATTATTATTCTTCTTCTCTTCTCTGCCGATTTCTGGGTCAACATTAAATGTAGCCGCGTTTGGTTGTTGGATTCGAGAGCTTGCATTAATTGTGGCCTGAAAAAACCCTCTTTGAGGTCTGATGTAGCCGTTGGTGATTGATTCACTAACGTGTTGCCTTATCCTCGTTCGATTAGCCATGGGTTTTTGGCTATATATTGGGGCTTTTTCAGATCGAGAAAACCCACACCATTCCAAGGTATTTCTAAACCCTTTTTTCAATATATTTCTATTTTATTTTCTGTTTATTCTTTTACCCGATTTTAATTTGTTTCATTTTTTGTTTGTAACAGCTACGAATCAATTTAAGGTAATGATTTAATTGATTTTAGGGTGTTTGTATTTTCTATTTGTTTTCTTGTGATGATAAGTAATTTGTTTCAATTTTTGTTTGTAACAGATACGCATTTTATTCTCTAAATCCTTCTTAAGTTTCTGAGGTGGGTAACAATGAATTTTTCTTTGATTTAAGTTTGTTCTTTCTTTTTATTGCCTTCTGATGAAATTATTTTTTCATTTTTTATTGCAGATGGTTGAAATAGAACCTGTTCTTGACATTGCCATTGATGTGGATGATGTTAATCAACCCACTGAAGGTACTCAACCCCCACCTCTTTCTCAGGAAAATACCATTGTTCCCCCTACCAAAAAAAGAAAAAATGTTACCTCGGCTAATTGTTGGGATCATTTTCATAAAATTTGGGTTAATGGCCTTAGGTATGGTGTTTGTAATTATTGTGATAAAGGATATGCTGCTAGTTCTGATAATCATGGGACTAATAACCTAAACAAACACATGAACCCTTTACGTGCTAATCGTTGTCCAAAATATCCTTTTAATGTTGTTGAAACTGGGCAGTCCACTTTAGGTTTTTCACCCAAAGGGGAGGGGGTTATGGAAACTTATGTTTTTACGCAAGAAAATGCTAGAAATGCCCTCGCTGAGATGGTAATTTTAGATGAAATGTCATTTCGTGTTGTTGAAGATGTCGGTTTTAAAAATTTCTGTTATCGTATGCAACCACTTTTTAAAATCCCATCTAGATGGACTGTTGCACGAGACATTGCAAAGATTTTTACTCAACAAAAAACACTTTTGAAAACTCGTTTGAGGGGAAAAAGAATTAATCTTACCACTGATACTTGGACTTCAATTCAGAATTTAAACTATATGGTTGTTACTGCACATTTTATTGACGATAATTGGGTTTTACGAAAACGTATAATAAGTTTTTCAATGATTGAGGATCATAAGGGGGAAACTGTGGGTTTAAAAATTCAATCTGTTTTACAAGATTGGGGCATTGATAAAATTTTAACAATTACTGCCGATAATGCGAGTTCTAATAATGTAGCCGTTGATTATATAATCAATAAATCATTGCTTCCCAAACCACCAATTATATGCCAAAACAAATACTTACACATTAGATGTTGTTGCCATATTCTAAACCTTATAGTCAAATCTGGTTTGAAAACTATTCGAAATGCCATTGTACGAATTCGAGATGTAGTACGTTATGTTAGATCATCTCCTAGCCGGTTTTTATGCTTCAAACGTTATGTTTCTCTAGCTAACATCTCTTCTACGAGTATTGTTTGTCTTGATGTTGATACTAGGTGGAACTCAACCTATCTTATGCTAGATGGAGCTGAAAAATATGAGCAAGCCTTTAATGAAATGTTCAAAGAAAATAAAATGTTCACCGAGTATATAGAGGGTTTAGGCCATGGATTACCTACTGATATTGATTGGGATAATGCTCGTTTCTTGGTATCATATCTTAAACTATTTTATGACGCTACTTTACGCTTCTCTGGTACAAAGTATATAACTTCAAATTTATACTTTGATGAGATCCTTATTTTGTATCGAGGAATGTATAATCTTGGCCCGGGAGATAACACTATTTTAGATTTAATGGCTTCGAAAATGAAGGAAAAGTTTGATAAGTATTGGGGTGTAAATGCTTAGATGAATATATTACTCTACATGGCGGCTATACTTGACCCGAGAAAGAAGTTTGCTTATGTTAGATATTGGTTAGAGTTTATGCATGGTACAATTCAAGTTAGCCCCTTACTTGAGGAAATCAGTAATGGATTAAAATCTGTGTTTGAAAGTTACTTTGCTATTGCAAATCCAATTGTTGTGCGCACTGAACCAGCTGCTGCATCAGAATCATCATCTTCCGCAACTAGCGATTCCAGAAAATTCTTTAAAGATCAATTCAAATTATTTCATGATTCAACACAAACTAAAAGTGGGAATACTGAGCTTGACAAATACCTTTCTGAAGCTATTGAAGGCGATGATGATGATCATTTTGATGCCCTGGTCTGGTGGAGGGGAAATTCTCAACGTTTTCCTGTTTTATCTTTAATGGCCCGTAACATTTTATCAGTTCCTATTTCAACTGTCGCATCTGAGTCCTCGTTTAGTACTGGTGGAAGAGTTCTTGATAGTTTCAGGAGCTCTTTACACCCAAACACTGTGGAGGCACTAATATGTACACAAAACTGGTTGCGCGAGTCTTTATCAGTAGAAGCCGCCATGGATAGAGTAGAAGAACTTGAGGCTGAATTTGGTAATATTTACTTGTGTATTTACTTGTCTATTAACTTTTTTTCTCAACTTTGTGTATTTTCTAACATTCTGACTTGTGAATTTACGTGTGTATTTTAGGTGCATTTGACATTACACCACCTGGAAATGTTGGATAAAATAGCCTAAGTAACAACCTATTTTGGGTAAGCTAAACCCTAACCTTGTTATCATTGTGTTTAATATAAACTTGTAATGGTAGCCGCCTAAGTGAGTTGCCTACTTGTTTAAAACACAATCAGGTGATGAGGTGCTATTTTCCAACTATATCTGAGGCCGATGAAAGTGTTTATAACACGAGGCCTATGATGATCTACTTAATTATAAGCTATCTCCTATTACAAGCCTGTGATGACACTGTTCTGAGGCTTAAGGGTAAAATTTATAAAGTTTAACTTACTGATATATTTCAGAATGTTTTGTAGTAACAGGAAAATGGAATTTGAATGCTAAAGGTATTGATTGTGATGACTTTGAAGTTGAAGCTTTTGGAAGTTGATTTTGATTTACTGTGTTGTAATCTTTGTAATGAATTTTATTGTATTGTAATCTTTTGGAAGTATTTCATTAAGTTGTAACTTGTATTTTGTGAACTTGAGTAATTCTAGGGGTTAAATTGCAATTTGCAATAGTTAAGTTGTAAGATTTTATGAATCAGGGGTATTTAGTGACTTAACTCAAATATATGGGAGAATTTTGCAATTTGAAATTAATTTTTAAGCTTTATATTATAAGTGCATTTCAAATTACAGCTTTAATTAACCTTGGGTAAACCCGGGTAAACCCGAGGGTAACCCGTGTTTGGGTAACCCGAGGGTAGGGTAAAATTTAACCCTACCCTTACCCTTCACAAAACATGGACCCGGCATTCTTACCCTACCCTTACCCTAGACCCCAACCCGGGGTAAACCCGGCCCGTGCTCACCCCTACCTTTAGTGGCAATTTGTAGATTAACCTACCCATTACTATTACAACCATAAATATAACTAACAATAATAGAACTTGTTCTTTTCCCCTTTAAACAAGTGTTAGCGTATTTTGAATTCAATAACATCAACCAAATGGCCATCATAGTGTAATATATAATAGGTGACTTAGCTCTTATCATCGTCAGGCTAAGTAGTTTTACCATTTCTTCACGCAACTTTAAAAGGAGCTACAGGGCCAATATCATGTTTAGAGCTTTGAGTACACGTAGGAACCGTCAAGGCTATGAACAACTAATCGATCATGAAGCATCATCATCCACGATTGTCAATTTGCAAGCTAAGTTGATTAGAGCTACAAGTGTGCCTCACTCGGGTAAGGTTCGATCAGAGAAGATCAGACCATCATCATCAAGTAAGCTTTCATCTAAGCAATTAGCAGAGAAAGCCAGCAAAATTCACCCAATATTTTCCTTTTTCGACACCCGAAGATCAATGAAGGTAACATCAAAGCCAGAATTCTCAAGGTACATGGAATATCTCAAGGAAGGAGGTACATGGGATGTGAATTCAAATAAAGCTGCAATCCACTATAAATGAAAATAACGTTTCTCCTTTTTTTTTTTTTTGAGCTGATTATTCATTGGGGTAACATTTGCAATCTCTTTCTGGCTCTGGCTCTGGCTCCATTGTAATAAAAAAAAAACAATATAGTGGAAAGAGTTCAAAGGTTTATTGTGCTTGTGATTGTATTTGAACTTCACCTAGTTTATTGTTGAAGTGATCCATATTTTGTCATATATATGAGTGTTAAACAAGCAAATTTTGGACTTGTTTGTGAAATTGTGTCGAGATAATTATCTTGTACGTGAATGTATTAGTTCGTTACCTGTAAGTTTTACACTTTTGCAGACGATGAAAAACTTAAAACCATCTGCTATAGGGACCTAGCTATAATGTACTTTTCTCAAGATATAGGCGCCTATAATGTAATTCACTCAAAACATCTATATAGAAACATGTAGTGCACTTTTTTCATAAGGACCTATATATAGTGTAATAAACTAAAAAATAAAATGGAAACAGGAGCGTTCCTTAGGCTCCCAAACAAAATTTCTTGGCTTTTAGCCTGGTTATACCCGTCAACCTCAAGCATTTGATTTCGGAAGGAATCTCTCCAGGTATTTATCATGTCCGAGGTGCAAGACTTAGGGGTCGCATAAACTAAAGGACCCAATACACCCAGATCCTATTCATCTCGCCATAACTAACCACTTGGCCAATGAATCCGGTATTAAGAATGATTCATGTAAGAAATTCTTATACACAAATTGCCATATCATTACCTCTAACATGGTAGAGGTACACAATTCTTTACTAAACACTGCTTATAGGTTTTTCTCTCAAATTTTGGTGTTCCATAATACCATATCCTAATTTAATTCATTGTTGTTCAGATAGATATTTGAGAGCTTGTATCTCGAATGGTGTTTTATATCCTAACAAAAATATCATACTATAGGAAAAATCAAAATACTAGCTACTTGTTTGCATATAATATCAAAACATCAACTTGTATCGAGAAAATGAAAGAGAAGGTTATTATATAATATGCATGGCAGAATTAAATAAACAAACACGGCATTATACAACTATCCTACAAATATTGAATACAGAAGACAAGGTAATAAATAAGGAGCCAAAATTTGTTCAGTTGTTTTGGTCTTCAACTTAGTGAAACTTCTTTCTTGCTTCTCGATGAAGCTTCTTGTACTTTTGCTCAAATTCTTCACTCATATTCTGAATTGTAAATTGTTTGATGCTGGAGAATTTTAACCCCTCTGTTATTGTCACCAATTTATCACATCCATCTACCAATAATATAGACAAGTTGGGCATGGCACCTTCATTTACCCTCAACGTCCCTAAGTTTGGTAAACCCACTAAAGAAAGATCTTTAAGCTGCGGGAAAGCCATGTAATTACAGACCATCTCTTTCCCCATAATGGAATTATGGGCTAATCTTAATTCTTGTAAGTTTGAAATTTTTTTGAAAAATTGCATCAGATCTTCATCAGAGTTAGTATGTTGTAATTGACAGCTTATAAGATTCAAACCGAAACTAGGTTCGTATGGGGGAAATTTTCTATTGGACATGTTATTTCCAACAATTACAAATTTGACATAAGAGTACCTTTGTCCAAAGATCCAAAGTTACAAGCATATGAGGGGTTCCACGCATATTCAACTTAACCCACTTTATTTTCCTCAAGCAGTTATGGTCGATGAATTCAGACAAGGTTCTGGTCTCTACAACTCCACTGAAATTTCGAAGATTAACTAATTTTGAGAGATCAGTTGGTTCTCCCCTTAAATTTTGATCTCTAGCTGATCAGTCAAGTTGTTGAATTGCAAATTTTATAATTTATCATCAAAAAAAAAAATATGTTTTAATCGTCTCGATCTTTGATAAAATATAGGGTGAGAAAGTACCTTTAATACTTGTCTTCCTTAGATCAATGATTTGTAGAAATGGCAAATCACTTATGGATGAAGGCAACTTTAACAAAATACATTTGCGAAGAGTTAGATACCTGAGGTGGATCAATTGATTGAATTCTTTTGGCAACTCCAGTGAACACTTTTTTCTCTCCACAACTCTAAGCAATTTGATCTTCTCCAAGCCAAATATATGCAATTCCAAATCCTTCCTTATATCCATTTCCTTTGGATCTCGACTGCGTACTTTGCGAATAGAAAGTGTGCGAAGATATTGACTGTTTACTTCTTGATAGAGCTTTGAAATAGTAAAGTCTTCATGTATGGTCATGTTCAATCTGCGCCCACTATCAAAGAGAGTAGATGTATTGTTCTTTGAGCAGTAGAGATGAATGAATTTGAAAAAGTCTTCATCTTTTATTCAAACATACATCTCTCAAGAGATCGTGAAGTTGAAATATCATCACCCTTTGAGTTGATGTGTCTATATGGTATCGTTAACTTAACCATGCACCTTGAGGCCAACTCATTTAAATAGCGCTCTGCTATATCAAATATTGTTTCTGATACTCCACAGTGCTCAGATAAGACCAACCCCTCGGCTATCCATAGTAGACAAAGCCTATATGTGTAGAGTTTTTTGTCTTTTTATATCTGATCAAACCAGGGGCGGAGGCAGGAATTTTCGTTAGGAGGGGCCAAGAGGGTTTGGGGGCAACGGCCCCGAAATTTTTTTTTTGCCACTATTTACACTAAAAGTTTAAGTATTATGCAAAAATTGCAAAATAGGTTTTATAATATGGAAAATTGTATTAAAAGTCCCTATATTGTGTAAAGATGGTAATATAAGTCTTGATATTAATTTTTCTAATTAATTATGCTATAAGTTTCTTTTTTTAATGTAAAATAATATATATTTTGTTATAAAAAATAAAAAAATTTATTAATAAAATAATTTAAAGTTTAATAAAATAAATTTTATAAGTTAGGGGGGCCAAATGGAGATATTTAAAAAATTTAGGGGTTATTTACTTATAAATTTTTTTTTTTTTTAAAGATAGTTATAATTTTTTTTTTTTGAAAAATCAGGGGGGGCCATGGACCCCCCCCCCCCCCACACACACAACACATGGCTCCGCCCCTGGCCTAAACAAAGGAAACATGGCTTTAAATAATATAAGAGCTCTTCGTAGCTCAAACTTAACACACTCAACACACTCAAGAACTGACATTGGAAGTCCTACGATGGAGGATATCGATTATCATGAGGAGTCAGGTTTCGAAAATTCTCAATCTGTGCATGTTAGTGATCACCCCAGGATGGAAGATAGTAGGGAAGGTGTTTGGGTTGACAATCCAGGAAGTAGGGACTTTAGACCACACGTTAAATTTACATGGCCAAAAACTCTTAAGAGGAAGGTGGCGCCAAGTGGGGAGCCAGGGAATGCGAAACTTCAAAAGTTTACAAATGAGGATTTTGCAAATATGGAAAGAAGGATTCTGGATATGCAGGGTTTTATTGATGAGTTGTGCGATAGCTTTTATGATGTTAAAAATAACCTAATCAAGAAGAAGGCTATATGCGATGGGAAAGACTTGGTATTAGAGGAAGAGTTTGAAGATCATCAAAAACTCTTCTTTTGTAATGCGGATGATTGTTATGGGCATCTTGAAGGCGGGTTAAGTAGTGGAAGTGATTCTGACGAGAACATGAGTACTCGGGGATTTCCTTTGAAGGAAAATGGTTCTCTTTTCTTTGCTGAGGATGGCGGCCGATCCGTTAACGCGGCCGGGAGAGATGGATAGTTTTATTTGCTGGAACTGTCAAGGGGCTAGGGCTCCCTTGACAAGAAAATCTTTTAAAGCCCTTGTTGGTAGAAATAATGCTTCGGTGGTCTGCCTTTTGGAATCTAAACTTAGGAAGAAAGACCTTAAGTCGTGCTCGCATTTTAAAAATTTCAATAATTCCTTTGTAGTTGACCCTAGGGGAAGAGAATTTAGGTCTGGGGCATTCTACTTTTATGGAAAGAGTCTGTGTCTATCTCTATTATGTGCTCGTGTCAGTTTTATATTATTGCTAAAATTAATGAAAGCCATGAACGTTCTTGGTATTTTATATGTGTTTACGCACCAACTAATCTCGAGGAAAGATATAAATTATTGAGTAACATTTCCAAAAAGATTAGTCAATTGGATGAACCGTTCATTATTATGGGTGATTTTAATGAGATTGCTAACTATTCGGAAAAACAAGGTAAAAGGACGGCTAATTTGTATCGTATATTAAAATTTAATGAGTTCATTAATAAAAATCATTTGGTGGATGTTCCAAGCAAAGGATGCCATTTTACTTGGTCTAATAATCGGGATAATTTTAATAGCGTTAAAGAAAAATTAGATAGAGCACTTGCTTCGATGGAATGGTGTGCCACCTTTCCTAATGCTATTATTAATGTACCTCCTGCGGTGGGTTCGGATCACTGTCCACTGGTTTTAATTAAGGATGCTAAAGTCAATAAAGCTGATAAGTACTTTATTTTTGAATCGAGATGGCTGGAACATACTAGGTGCAAGGAGATTGTTAAAGAGAATTGGGAATGCAATAAAAATTGCGATAATATATCTAAGTTCTGTAATAAAAGAGACGCAACATGTTTGGCCCTTAAAGGATGGAGTAGAAAAGTCTTTTTTAATAATAGAAAAAAAATTAACGAGTTACAAGATGAGCTTATTGCAATAAATAAGGAACAGGTTACGGAGGAGAATAGATTAAGAGAAAATTATATTAAAGAATATATCCAAGTATTATGGAGAATTGAGGAGATTTACTGGGCAGATAGAGCGAGAGACTTAGCTATCAAAGAAGGGGATAAGAACACTAAATATTTTTTTGCAAGGACTATGAGAAGAAGGAAAGTGAACCGAATTTACGCGATTAAGAATAATGAGAATGTTTGGGTTAAGGAGCCTAAAGAAATAGAGAGAATTATTCAAAACTACTATGAAAATTTATTCAGAGCTAACGACGTCTCAGATCCTGAGGACATCACGAGATTTATTCCGTCTAAAGTATCTTATAGTATGAATGAGTCGCTCACTGTTGAACCTACCATGGATGAGGTTAAAAATGCTGTTTTTAATATGTCTGGATCAAAAGCGCCTGGTCCTGACGGTTTGCCAGGGAAATTTTATCACGAATTTTGGGAAATTATTAAAGATGATATTTTCAAGGTTGTTAAGGATTTTTTCAGTACAAACATGGATATCAGGACGATTAATGATTCGGTTATTACACTTATCCCTAAGGGTAATTGTCAAGAGTCAGTTAAAGATTATAGGCCCATTTCGTGCGCGAACTTCTGTTATAAAATTATCGCTAAAATTCTTGCCATGAGATTACAACCATTTATGAACGAAATTATCTCTCCGACACAGTCAGCGTTTATTAAAGGACGAAATATTCAGGATAATATAATTATTGCTCAGGAAGTGTCTTATTTCTTAAACACGAAAAGAAAATCAAAGAAGTTCTATGGAGCGGTTAAGCTTGATATGGAAAAAGCCTATGACCAAGTTAATTGGGAATTTCTTATTAAAACGTTAAGAGCTCTCGGTTTTTGTGAAAAGTGGATCGATTGGGTTTTTAATTGCGTTTCCTCTGTATCTTTTCAAGTTAAAGTTAATGGTCAAAGGATGAAGAGATTTAAACCGACACAAGGATTGAGACAAGGTGATCCCCTTTCTCCTCTTCTTTTTTCTTTACTTACTGAGAGTCTTATTGGTTTGATTAATCATCACTGTCGAAATGGGGATATTAATGGGATATCTATAACAAGAAATTGCCCTAAATTGACTCATCTTCTGTTTGCTGACGATGCGTTATTTTTTATCAACATCAATACCAAAGAGATTGAAGTTTTCCAAAAAATTATTAAAGATTATTGTATGGCGTCTAGTCAACGGGTTAACTTTCAAAAGTCAAAAATTATGTTTTGTAAAAATACCCCGGAAGAACTTAAACTTGGTGTTACTCAGCAGCTTCATATTGATACAACAACGGACCTGGGCAAATATTTAGGAATTCCATTATCTATTAAACGGGCTAAAGGAGAGAATTTGAATTATATTAAGGATAGATTGCTGGCTAAATTGGCGGGGTGGGTTTTTATCGGAAGGTGGTAAAGAAGTGATGATTAAAGCTGTTCTCCAAGCTCTTCCAAATTATGTTATGACAATCTTTGAGATGCCAAAGGTGTTATGTAAGAAACTATCTAGCATTATTGCAAATTTTTGGTGGGATTCAGGTAATAAAAAGAGAATCCATTGGGTCAGTTGGAAAAAACTTACTAGGTCCAAGATGGTTGGAGGATTGGGATTCAGAGAATTTCATAAGATGAATATTGCAATGCTGGCTGGACAAGTTTGGAGATTACTCAATAAAGAAGATACACTGGTTTATAAAGTACTTAAAGGCATCTACTTTCCTCATTGTAAAATGTGGGATGCTAAACTTCCAAGGAAAAGGTCATGGTGCTGGGCTAGTTTGTTTAAAGGACTTCAATTTATTAAAAAACATGCCATCTGGCAAATTGGGAATGGTGAAGATATCAATATTTGGAATCACTGTTGGGTGAGCAAAGGTATTTTACTTAACAAACCAAATGGGTGTAATGTGAACTGGGTATACGAGCTATTTGATAAAGAAAGGCTTGGCTGGGATGAGAATATTATTATTAATTTTTTTTCACATGAGGTAAGTCAAATTATTATGAAGATTCCGAGATGCATAACTAATGATAAAGATAGAATTATATGGCCGTATAACAAGAATGGGGAATATTCAACTAAATCTGGATACCACACACTAGTTAGCGAAGAAATGGCGAAGGAAACACAATCCTCAAATGTTAACGAGTTAAAAGTTGATGGGGTTTGGAATACTATTTGGAAATCGAATGTGCCGGCCCGTATTAAAAAAATTTGTTGGAGAGTGTGTAATAATGCGCTTCCGGTCAAGAAGAATCTTAAAAAAAGAAAGTGTATCAATAATGATATTTGTGAATGGTGTGAATTAGGGGATGAGGATGTGACACACTTGCTCCTTAAGTGCCCGTTTAGTAGGAAGGTGTGGGCTAACTCACCTCTTCAAATTGGAATTGACGAAGGATTTAATGGTCCATTTGAGGAATGGTTCGTAAGTATTATTAAAGCATACTCGGAGAATGGATGGAACACTAGAGTTGTTACGGCGTGTATTTTGGCTATCTTATGGTTTTTATGGAAAGAAAGAATGATGTGTTTTCATGAAGGGAAACAATGGGATGAGGGCAATGTACTAAAGAAGTCCAGAGATCTTTTAACTACTCTCTTTGGGTCACAAAAAGATTGGGAAATTAAAGCAAAGGATGGTAATATAAAAAATAAGGAAGACATGGATATTAATCCGACGATTTCTGATAATGCTGAAATTATATGGATGTGTGACGCTTCTTTCGTTTCTAATAAAGAACAAGCGGCAATCGCGGGTGTTGGTGTTGATAAAGAAGGAATCATTGTCCGGAAAATCAATGAGAAATGTAAAATTAATTCTGTGATTGAAGGAGAAGCTTGGGCTGTTGCAATGGCAATGAGGTCAAGCGTTGACTTATCGGATAAAGCCGTGTCTTTTTACACGGACAACCTTGAACTTGTTCAAGGAATTGAGGACACGACTGGACTTCACTGGAGTCTTAAACCAATTCTGGAGGAGATCAGGAAATGGTTAGGTCTTTCCAAGACATGGAAAATTGCCTATTTGAGCAGGAAATTTAATTCAACTTCGGATGCTTTGGCCAAATGTACGCGAAGGAATATCGAGCTTTCAGGATGGGTAGATTTCTCTGTGAATAATTCTAACAATTTCCTTATTAAGTTATGTAATAGCTATAAGTAGGTACGTTGCTTATGTACACAGTTGACAAAAAAAAAAAACACACTCAACACTGATTTGCTTGTTTCTCCACTTCTAAAGTACAACTCAATGTCATTGCTCACCACATCCACTCACTTAGAAAACTTTTGTCCCTCAAAATTCATCCTAACACAGAGATTGCCAAAGGGAGGTGTCCACATTTTCTTACTATATCCTTCCCAACAGCCTCAAATTACTTTTCTGTTTCAAGATCTGGAAAAACTGTAACTATCATATTTAATTATTAAGTTAGTATAAGGGATAAATATTATGCATAGGCAAAATAGAGGGAATATTTGTTCTTCCCACAAAAGTAATTGAAGAAAATACTCGATTACTTGGCTTAAAAGAGACTTGCCTTGTTGTTTGATCCAATGAAAGAAACTGTTGTGTTTTATTTGTATAAACCAGTAAAACAATATAAAAATTAATGCACAAAAAAAATAAAAAAAATAACCGCGTACAGATGTCTTACGTTTATAGTTTCAACCTCCACGACAAAACTGACATACATATTCTTAAGAATTTCAATAAACTTAATAGTGCTACTTCTTTCTATCTCTAATAATTTTAATGCTTAATATTTTGAAAAATTAAATGAATAAAATGATTGAATTGGTCAACTATTTATAAAAAATGAAAAGAGGACTTGCTAAAGGGTTGTAATGTTTCATTTGGAAACAGGTTGTATTAATATAAGATACAACATTTACTTAATAAAGACCAAAGGTTGGCTTGGTCCACATAATATGAATCTAAAGCCTAAAAGCCGAACAAAACTGATGGTCCAAGTTTGAACCACACTAGTTGTAGATAAACTTGTAGATATTGAGATTCAATATGAAGCACAATTATCAATCCACGGTGTACAAAATTATGGAAATCTATGAAATATTATTTGGAGATAAATGTCATGAATAAAGTGAGAGCCTTCGGTTGAAAAGTATGCAATGGTGCGATCCCAACCAAACGTAATATTAAAATTAGAAAATACGTTAAAGATGACATCTGCGAATGGTGCGATCTTGGAAAAGAGGATATTGAATATCTTTTTCTCAAGTGTCCATTAAGTATGAAAATATGGGCGAATTCTAAGTTGCAAACTCAAATTGAAAAGGACAAAAAATATGATATGGGAAATTGGCTAATCGAAACGAGTAGAAAATATGCGAATATTGGATGGAATCGAAATGAAGTTATCACATATATTTTATTGACTATTTGGAATATATGGAAGGCAAATATGAAAGGTTCCCATGAAAATACACCATGGATAATTAAAGACATCTTTTTTAAGATTCAATCTGCTATGCAGGATCTTTTTAAAATCAGAAATGAAAGACCAAATAGTGGGAATAAATAGAAGAATTCAGAGGTTAATGGTCTTGATCTATCGGTTAATTCCATACTCAATGACGAGTCAGATTTTGTTTTTATGAGTGACACCTCCTTTAAAAAAGAATAGAAACCCTCATGAATTGCATCAATTGCTTTTAATAAAGAAGGTAATATTTTTCAAAAGGTTGTCTCAAGGTGCATTGTGAAAAGCTCGTTAGAAGCTGAATGTTGGACGATTCATTCTACAATGAGAATGGCCGTTTTATGTAATTTACGGAGTGTTTCCTTTTGCTCCGATTACCTTGAACTAGTTCAAGGTATTTCTAGAAGCACAGGTCTTGGATGGCAAATTTACCCTTTTATTGCCGAAATGAGGAGCTGGCTAAAGAAGTTCCTATCTTGGAAGCTGAATTTCGTCAATAGGAATTTAAATAACGTTGATGATCTACTTGTAAAGTGCACAAGACGAAAAATTAACATTGCATCTTGAAAGGGTTGCTCGTTAGTTGATTTCTATATTTTTCTTAAATCGGTGTATAAGTTATCTTGTTTTGTTTCTCTTTATTCAATGAAAAAAACCCCACTAGGCCCTTTATTTTATTTTTCTTTGATTCGCTTTATAACAAAAAGATATAAAATAAAATATATTATTATTTTTTTTTAAAATTTTTTCATGACTCAGTTTCCCATTTAATTTCAAATGATTTTAACTAAGTACATATATTACGTTAATCTTTACAAATTGAATAAACTTATCAATATCTAAATTATTTCTTTAGATTGAGTCACCTACTATCATCGCAAACATGGTCAACACTTAGGAAAAATCTCATTTGACCAACAATCCCCACATGAATGGAAATCTACTAACCACCCTGAAGATTATGCAAAAGAATGCTAAACACGAGAGAGAGAGAGAGAGAGAGAGAGAGAGAGAGAGAGAGAGAGAGAGAGAGAGAGAGAGAGAGAGAGAGAGAGAGAGAGAGAGAGAGAGAGAGAGAGAGATATAGAAGTGTAGAAGCATACTACATCGAAAAAGGTAGTTTTTGCCCTTGAACCTTCTCTAGTAAGAGCTATCGGATTTACTTGCTAACCATTGAACATGATGTCTTGAACTATTCAGCTTTTGTGTAAGCCAAGACAATAGAACTTACATAGTATACTACCAAACAGTATTTGGTTCTCACGGTTGTGTCCATTTATGACCCTCGATAACTCCTGGTATTTCATGAATAACCGTCGGAGAATTTCGCCTTTTAAAATTCTCGTAGGGCGGCCTTTCCCATGTTATTCATATAGGTGGTCTATTGTCGAGAGTATTTTGCATTACTCTATCTTATGTTATCGAAGATACAAGAACCATTAAAAGTTTAACTTATCTTTCACTTTTACAAGTATCACTGTTTAATTTTGTTATAGGAACGGTTTGGGGAGGTCTCCCTACAGTGAGTCACACCAAGATGCAGTTTCATGATTCAGTTTCCCTTTGAACCTAGATTGTGGGATCTCCACTCTTCTAGGTAGAGATCCCATCATGGCAACTCAACTTTCATAGGCTTAAGACCCATTCCCCTTGACAATACTCGCATTTGCTCTCTTTGTAGACCTTTGGTCAGTGTATCCTCTATGTTATCCTTTGATCGAATTAATCAATTGTGATAAGGGTATTGTGTCTACGACATATGTGTCTAGACTTACCGTTATACATCTCGTTTAGTGCCCTACCAATGGCACTCTGACTACCGCAATGTATGCAAATAGAAGACACAGGATTTGCCCAATTAGGAATATCCTCCAAAAAAAATTCTGAAGCCACTCGGTGGTGTCGCCTAGGGTGTGATAAAAATAAGATCAAATTAAGTATGGAAAACTATGCACTCTCACCCTAGACAGGCACAGTACTGCAAGTATTACAGGACGTATGCAAGTTTTAATGATAAGTAGAGTTCGTTCTCAGGGACTTAGGAACAAATAACGAGTAAAAGTGAATAACTAGAAGACAGAAAATAAAGCAAATAGAATTTCGAGAATAAGAATTAAAGCTAAGGAAAATAAAGACAATAAAATAAAAGATTAAGAATATGAGATGAGAAGTATAGCTTAGGTTTTGCTAGTATGCACTAATCCTTCTAATTCTATCTATTAATCTAGTTCATAAGGGAGAATATTAGCTCTTGGTAATACTTAGTCAGGATTCTAAATTCCACTACCTTAGACCTTGAGAGCGACTAAGGGGGCTACGACACAACCAAGACGAGGACTCAAATAGGGTTATCAAACGCCACTAAGGCCCTATCCAGCACACTACAATCAATTGGTGATATGGTGGTTAAAACAAACCCTAATGACTATCTAGTTAGAAGTATGTTTTGTCAAAACTGCTATCGACACTAGACATTATGTGGTGGTTCAATAGTTAAACACCCAGTTACGGTGACCATCTAACTACTATTAAAACAATCCTAAAGTGATCAGTTCTAGGAAAGACATTAAATCAAAACACATAAGCAAATATAAATTAAGTAGCTAATATCAGATTAAAACATATAATTCCCAAAGAAACTTAGATAGAAGAATTAGAATTCATAGATTATACAAATGCAAAACCCAAGCTATGGGAGGTTTAGTTCATACCTGATGGAAATAAACTAAAAGAAATTACAAAAGACATCATCTTGCTCTCTACAATAAACTGGAAGAATAAAACCTTAAGAACTAATTACTATGAGGCAAGGATGATTTACAAGTGATATAAGGGTGTATTTATAGGTGTTTAGAAGACCTAATTCGTTTTCTTGAGGAATAGTTAAGGTAATGGACTTCTAGCCCAACTCAAATTCGTATGGAAATAAAGATAAACACTGCTGCGTTGTTTTGGTCATAACTTCTTCGTTATTGGTCCGTTTGAGCTCCACAAGATACCAAAAGAATCGCAACAGAATTATCTAGGCCCTTTAGAAGGAAATCCCCAAATTTGGCCTATTTATTAGGTAAAAACGCATATCTTTGGACGTGATCTGCAGAATCCCAGATTTAGGCAGCTTTTCCTTTTCCATCTTTTTAGCTTTTATTTCCTTTTCTCCAATTACCATGTAAATCCCTTTCCATAAGTTGTTGTCTTTGACTTGGACTCTAATTAATCTCCATAATTATCTTTAAATCTACACACTAAATAAACAATTAAACCCAATATGCTCTAAAAACATTATTTCTACATATCAAGACACAAAATAGGAAAGTGCACTAAAACTCAAGAAAATCGACATTATTGACTTCTAAAACACTAAAAATGATGTCTCATCCTAACATAAATCTATCACAAATGAGGAGACATCAAGACCCCCAACTCAAAGTTGTATCGTCCCGATACAATAAAAGATAAAAACATAGGGAAGTCTAGAAATACACACTTATAAAATTCTCAACACAAGGGAAAAAGCATAGCAGAATATATAGAATAAACATAAAGCACATAACTCAGAAAATTTCATGCAATAATATTCATAAACTACATACGTGTACACTTCTCATATCCACAGTCAACACGGCTTGAATTCAAGATCAGATTAGTTTCGCAATGTAAGAAGGATTGGGACTTTACTCAGTTCCCCAAGAGAGCTATAGATTGTTCATCAAACCTCACTAGTATCCAAGGATCCACTTAACTAATCTCTAATGGCTCAATCACTTCTCAATTACATAACAAAGAATCACAAGGTCTTTAAGGTTGTAATGTAGGCTTAGGGACGGTATGATAGTATATTTGGATAATTTGGAGTGAGCTTTTGGCTCTCTCCTCACTAGCCATCAACGAATCGCCCTAGAGCTTGAGTTACTCTCATAAAACGTTTCTCACTCAACCCAATGAATTCCTTGATGCATAATTTAGCATCCCCAATAACCCAATTAAAGCTTAAGATGTTCACATGAAAATCCACTTTGCCGGTCCGAATATATATATTTTATTTTCTTTTCAAATCAATTTTCTTTTATAGCTATGACTCTCTTTTAATGATGAGATATCACGCTAATTTTCTCATATATATATTTTTTTTCTTTTAATGCCCTTGTTGGCAATATTAGCTCGAAGTTTCTTTTTCATTCACTATTACCCCGGCAAATGGTTACAATACAAATCTGTGAAACATCATCAATATAAAGCACAAAGCACAATTTATAAGCTCAAAAATCCCAACTAACAATTCCCATAATGGTGGACCCACCACCCCAAACTCAAACTCTAAAACAACTGTCTATGCATCGCGATTCGAGTGCGGGTCATATGGAAAAGTCCTATAATCTAAAGGATATGGCTTAATGTGGTTCAATAAAAAGGCTTTAGAAAGGCTAGAAAGAGCTAAGAACGATATAACATTTAAACTCAAAAATTACAAGGTGAGAAGGTATAAAAAGGCTTCAAAGGCTTAAAAATATGAAAGAACCGCCTTGATCACTTTCTACACTATGCAATTTAGAAAATTTCTTACCTTTAGCACTTTCATCAAATGGTTTTTCAACTAGCTTGGATCTCACGGCCTACACACCTCTCAAGGTTCCCTGAGATCGAACATACTTTCTATCGCATTGCTCACTAATCTTTTCTTTACTATCAACGTGTGTTTTCCTGCAAATACTCAAAGCATACAATTACATAGCTCCTAAACATATCACTTACTATCATTAATCTACTGAGCTTATGCTTTCAAGCTATTAAACACACTCTACATCTAATTCCCATGTATCAAAAATTTTAATTTCACCCAATGGTGGGGGCAAAGGTGTGATAAAATAATAGATAAATAAAGAGTCACACACCCTTGAGAACCACGGAACTCACTACAAGTATCACAGATCGTTTGCAAGTTTTAATGATAAGTCAAGTTCGTTCGCAGGGATTGTATCCGTTAGATCTACTTATATTTAACAAGCGTAGATGAATTTAGATGTTTTAGAATAAAATATAAAAAGATAAAACAATATAAAATAACTATCTGATATGAAATAAACAATAAGAATGCAGATAAATAAATATGGATGTAAGTCTAATAGATTAGGGTCACTAATATGAGTCTATTTTACTAAGTTGTTATTCTAACCTGTCACAGATTAAGCATTATATATTAACCAGGATTCTAAATTCTACCTAGCCTTTTCTAGGCTTAGGAGCAACCTCTCCACTACTAGGGATTCCTAAGTAATGATTGGTGATTAAATCAAACCTTAATGGCTATCTAGTTAGGCAAGGTATCAAAACTAGACGATTATGTGGTGTTGTCAATAACTAAGATTAATCCTAAGATTGGCCAAATCTAAGGTGTAACAATAAGTCAAAACACATAATAACAATATACGCCAAGCTCAATCAATTAAAATAACAAATAGTACTTATGAATTAAAGACCAAATAATAATCCAACAATTAAAGGTAAACTTACAGAATAAAAGCTTAGAAATATGGTTGAGAATAGATCTATAGCTAATTACTCTAAATATAGAGAAGGTGAGATGTAGAAGAGGAGTTTGTCAGTCTCCAATCTTCTTCTTCTTGTCTTCCTCTACAGGTCAGCTTGCTTCTTGAATGAATAGCTTGATTCTAAGGATGAATATTAATGTAAAGGACTAAGCTATTGTTTATAATTTAAGCTAATGTTTAGAACTGAGCAAGGACATGTTTACAATGATAAGAGGGTGTATTTATAGGTATCTTGGAAGCCCTAATTCGTTTTCTTGAAGGAGAAGTAAGTGGTGGACTCCAAGCCCAACTCAAATTCGTAACCCTAATAAATATGAAATCAGGTCCGATCTTCTTTTGGCTCTAACAGCTTCGATATTCATCCATTTGACGCGTATGAATATACCAAATTAATCGTCTAGGAAAGCTCTTCAACTTTGCTCTTGACCGTTTCTCCAAATTCCTCACCGTTCTTGAGATATAAGCTGATTTGTGGTCGTAGGTGCAGAAATTCAGGATTAAGGCAGCTTTTCCTTTTCCATATTTTTAGCTTTTGTTTCCTTATCTCCAATTACCATGGTTATCTCTTTCCATATCTTGTAGTCTTTGACTTGGAATCTGATTAATCTCCGTAATTATCTTTAAAGCTTCACACTAAATAAATAATTAAACCCAATATGCTCTAAAAATATTATTTTACTAAATCAAGACTCAAAATAGGAAAGTGTAGCATTATTCAAGAAAATCGACTCAAAGACTTCCTAAATCACTAAAAATGATGTCTCATCCTAATATAAATCTATCACAAATGAGGAGACATCAAGACTCCCAACTCAAAGTTGTATCGTCCCGATACAATAAAGATAAAAACAAAGGGAAGTCTCTAAATACACACCTAGGTCAATTAAGCACAGAAGATAGAAGATAGAAGAATATGGAGAATAGACTCGAAGCAACTACTCAGAAAATTTCATGTAATAATATTTAAAAACTACATACCTGTACACTTCTCATATCCACAGTCAACACGGCTTGAATTCAAGATCAGATTAGTTTTTGCAATGTAAGAAGGAGAGGAACTTTACTCAGTTCCCCAAGGAAGCTATAGATTGTTCATCGAACTTCACTAGTGTCCAAAGATCCATTTAACTACTCTCTATTGGCTCAATCACTTCTCAATTACATAGCAAAGAATCAAAAGGTCTTTAAGGTTGTAATGTAGGCTTAGGGACGGTATGATAAGTATATTTGGGTAATTTAGAGTGAGCTTTTGGCTCTCTCCTCACTAGCCATCAACGAATCGCCCTAGAGCTTGAGTTACTCTCATGAAACGTTCTCACTCAACCCAATGATTTCTTTGATGCATAGCATCCCCAATAACCCAACTAAAGCATAAGATGTTCACATAAAAATTCCACCTTGCCGGTCCAAATATATATATTTTCTTTTCTTTTCAAATCAATTTCTTTTCTATAGCTATGATTCTCTTTTTATGTTGAGATATCACACTAATTTTCTCATATATATATTTTTTTCTTTTAATGCCCTTGTTGGCAAAATTAGCTCGTAGCTTCTTTTTCATTCACTATTACCCCGGCAAAGGGTTACAATAACAATCTATGAATCATCATCAATATAATAACAGAGCACAATTAATAAGCTAAAAAAAATCCCATCCCAATAACAATTCCCATAATGGTGGACCCACCACCCCAAACTCAAGCTCTAAAACAAATGTCTATGCATCGCGATTCGAGTGCGGGTCATATGGAAAAGTCCTATAATCTAAAGGGATATGGCTTATAATGTGGCTAAAAAGGCTTTAGAAATGTTAGAAGGGGCTGAGAAGGATATAACATATTAAATCAAATAACAAGGTGAGAAAGTATAAAAAGGCTTCAAGGGCTTCAATATGAAAGAACCGCCTTAATCACTTTCCACACTATGTAATTTCGTTATTCTCTTACCTTTAACACTTTCATCAAATGGGTTTATCGACTAGCTTGGATCTCACGTCCTACACACTTCTCAAGGTTCCCTGAGATCGAACACACTTTCTATCGAATTGCTCACTAATCTTTTCTTTACTATCAATGTGTGTTTTCCTGCAAATACTCAAAGCATACAAAATAAAATAGCTCATAAACATACTACTTAGTATCATTAACTCACTGAGCTTATGCTTTCAAGCTATTAAACACACTCTACATACATATAAACCTTCAAAAAATTTAATTTTACCTAAAAACAGAAAAATGGAGATGAGAGACAACGAATCCCCACACCCCCAACTCAAAAATGAGCCGTGTCCCCACGAATCGAAAAGACTCGAAAATAAAATAAAAGAAAATTAAAATTTCACAGATATTGCACATAAAGAAAAGGTAAGGAAGAAAGAAAACATACTCTTCGAGGCAATTGCCTCGCCTGATCAATACCCGGAGTAGGGTGCAGTGCTTTCCATGTATGAAAACTTCTGTTATCACCAATTTCGCTTTCCCTTACATCTTCTTATGCTCCATCCCAATCAATCACACTCTAGAAATCTCTTATTTATCTTCTTCCAATTCTGCTCTTGAATACTTTCTCATGTGACAGTTGTTCATTCAGGAATATGTTTTGAATACAGCTACTAGCGTCCTAGAAGCTTTTGTTCATCTTGAGTAGATGGATATTGATAGGAAGAGGTTATGGTGTCTTCTCTATGAAAGTTGAAACCTTTTTGCTCTTTGAATTCACCACAGCTAGCTTTCCTCTACTCTTGATCCGATTTACCTTGTAATTTATTCCCAAACTAGTACCCATCTCAATTGAAATCTTCTAGAGCTTACCCAATACCTTGCTTTGATTCTTCATGTCCCATGCACTTGATAATATCTCTATTCTCTTCATCATCTCTTTTGACCCCCAACTCAAAGCTTTGAACACTCTTGAAATTTGTAACTTATTATCATAGGTGGAACAAGCTTTATTTTGGTTAGGAAAGGTGTTAGGATGACAATTCTCCATATGGGTATGATTGAATCAAGCTTTGGTGATGTGGGTTTAATGAATTTTGGGAAAATATGTTGAGATTCATGGCTTTGATTCTCCGTTTCTAGGTGTTTTGATATGATTCGGGTGCTTGAATCTTCTTTGTAATGATGTAGGGAAGGATATGAATGTGAATTTATGGTGATTTGGTGATGTTTTGATGTTAGGTGAAGGTTTTTATGAGCTTTAATGGAGTTAGGAGAGTTTTGGAGAAGAGAAAGAGGCTTGAGGTTTATGAAATTCGGAATTAATAGGTCTATATCTCTTTTATAAGCTCAACCCGTAACTTTCTCTTTCTGGCGGCGTGGCGCGGTATACCGGGCATATCCTCCGGTATACCGGAACATCTGATGATCAAAAATTTTTAGCTTCTGGATAAAACCCGTGGTAGGACCCCGTGGTACGGGTTTTTGAGCTGCGGACCATGGTCCGGTGTACCGCGGGGGTGCTCCGCGCCTCCTACGTCAAAAAACCCGTGGTAGGACCCCGTGGTATGTGTTTGTGCGGTGCATGGCGCGGTATAGGGTCTGGTATACCGGACCCATCAGCTATTTTTTTTTTTTCGTTTCTGGATAAAACCCGTGGCTCTACCCCGTGGCACGGGTTTTTACCTTGCGGTGCACCGCGGCTGAGGTCCGGTGTACCGCACGTGGCAAAAACCTCCCCATCAGCTAGATCTCGAAAAGTTATGCAGTTTAGGCTCAAAGATCACCTGATTCCGATATCCGAGCGCAAAGATATGACTTGCCGAAGTTTCTCTGTTCCGAAAAATTTTGCTCGCTTCCCTAACTTTCTCCAATACCTAATCATCAAAAACACTAATACCTTCCTCAAATATGCAATATCACTAAAATTAACTAAACTAAACATAAATTAAAAACTAAAAATGTAAAAACATAAACGAGATTACGGGTTGCCTCCCGTGTAGCACTTTTGTTTAACGTCTTTCAAAGTTAGACGAGTTACCTCGGTTATTTCTTTTTATAGCCTCCCCATCAGTGAGTGAGATGATTAACGCTTACCAACTTGAGCTTGCAACCTTTTATAGCCTTGATTTCGACCACTCCTTCTGAGAAAATTTGCGTGATAACATAAGGTCCCTTCCAAGAACTGCTCTGTTTGGGGTTGGGAGGTTTCCATGCCACCTCGTCTCCTACCCCAAACCCAATCTTTTTCTCTATGGTTTCTTGGAGACTTTCAGGTTCTGGCTTCTTGGTTACTGCTCTGATTGGATATAGTTCTTTTGACTTCTTTTTCCTCTTCTTTCCCGAAACATAGAATGTTTCAGCGTTATCTTTAATACTAAGAGTCACGGTTCCTTCATTCACATTCACTATAGTATCGCTGGTGGCTAGGAATGGACGCCCAAGAATGAATGGGACGTTCTTATCTGCTTTGTAGTCAAGAATGATAAAGTCCGTTGGAATAACAAGGTTACCTACTTGAACGAGTACATCCTCTAATACTCCCCACGGCTTAACAGTAGATTGATCCGCAAGTTGTAAGATTACGGATGTCGGTTTCGCTTCACTAATACCAATCTTCTTGAATACACTTTTGGGCATGATATTCACACTTGCCCCTAAATCACACATGGCTTTTCCATGAAATATACCACCTATTTTGATTGGGAGATTGAAACTTCCTGGATCTTTACGCTTCAGTGGTAATCTTCGTTGAACTCGTGCTGATACCCCTTCGTTGATTGCTACAGACTTGGCTCTTGTGAATCTTTTCTTATTAGAGAGTGCCTCCAGAAAGAATCGATCATAGTTTCTCCTTCCTTCCATAGCTTCGAGTAAAGGGACGTTAATTTTTACTTGTTTTAACGCCTCTATACACTTCTGATGTTGCTCCGTGGGATAGTGGCAATGCATGGGTGTTTTTCTTGCTCTACTTCTCTCTTCAATTCTTGGTTCATCAACCACTCTAGGCTTCTTAATCTCATTATGTTCAACTTCTTCAACCCAATCTTCAATAATTATCTCATCTAAGTTCATCCGACTTACGTTTGACTTGTTTGCTTCGGTGATTATCTCACCGCGTTCTTTAATCTTTTGAGCTTGAAGACTAATAGTCTTAACCTTATCGTCAACGTATTGGATCTTCTTCATGTTAGTAGTTGTATCTTGGGTCAATTGTATGAGTTGACTTTGCATTTGTTCTATGATTGTAGTGAGCTGCATCACATTCTTCTCTAAAAGTTGATTATGTTGCTTAAGATCTTGATTCTGTTGTTGCAGGCTTTGCACTACTGATGCATCGATCTTTGATTCAAGTCTACTCATATTTTCCTTCGAGAAGTTGATGAATTGACTAATAGTCTCTTTTAACTCAGTAATCTCTTCTTGAGGATGTGATTGAGCTTGACTTACATTATGCACAGTATAGCTCGGTGATTGATCAGCTTGATTTTCATAGGCTTGCTCTTGTAGGTATAACTGTTGAGGTGGCTTTGGGATGCTTTCCTTAACAGCTATAGCGAGTTGTTGTATTTGATCTTGCAAGCTTGAAATCCTTGCATCTTCTTCTTCGTTAGTGGTAGGAGTTTTTCCTTGTGGCCAACTCATGTTGTTCTCAATGATTGTTTCCATACCACTTTTTGCTTCTTTTGGATCCATAGAGACAAAATTTCCACGACCCATATTATCTGCTCTCAGCCTTGACTCTCTATCGAGTCCATTATAGAACATGGATAATTGTAATTGTGGCGTGTATCCATGTAGTGGACATCTTGCCAACATCTTTTGAAATCTCGTCCATGCTTCACCAACACTCTCTCCGGCTTCTTGTAAGAAATTTGTAGGCTCCAAGAGTTCCTTCACTCGCATACTTGTAGGATAAAATTTATCAAGGAATCTTTCTTGAAGCTTGTCCCAATCGGTTATTAGCTCGGGAGGTTGATCATCGAACCAATCGCTTGCTTTCCCGGTCAAGAAAAATTGAAACATTAAATAATACATCTGTTCTTGTGTAACACCTTCATTAATGTAGGCATCACAAAATTGCATGAATTTTTGAACAGATCTGACCGGATCTTGATTTGTATCACCATTAAATTTCCCATAGCTCGCGAATTGATTAATTAAATCAGGATCAGGCTTGAATCTAACGGCTTGGATAGTTGGGACGCGAATCCCAATGCGTTGAACTCGAAATTTACTAGGTAAACCTAGCTCTAACCGTTGATTATCCATCTACAATCCTGAGAAAGACTAAAACAAAAAGAAAGAGTAAAACTGAAAACAAATAAAAGCTTCTACACTAAATAAAAACAAGATAGATTTAACTTAAAGATAAATCCCCGGCAGCGGCGCCAAAAACTTGGTGGGGGCAAAGGTGTGATAAAATAATAGATAAATAAAGAGTCACACACCCTTGAGAACCACGGAACTCACTGCAAGTATCACAGATCGTTTGCAAGTTTTAATGATAAGTCAAGTTCGTTCGCAGGGATTGTATCCGTTAGATCTACTTATATTTAACAAGCGTAGATGAATTTAGATGTTTTAGAATAAAATATAAAAAGATAAAACAATATAAAATAACTATCTGATATGAAATAAACAATAAGAATGCAGATAAATAAATATGGATGTAAGTCTAATAGATTAGGGTCACTAATATGAGTCTATTTTACTAAGTTGTTATTCTAACCTGTCACAGATTAAGCATTATATATTAACCAGGATTCTAAATTCTACCTAGCCTTTTCTAGGCTTAGGAGCAACCTCTCCACTACTAGGGATTCCTAAGTAATGATTGGTGATTAAATCAAACCTTAATGGCTATCTAGTTAGGCAAGGTATCAAAACTAGACGATTATGTGGTGTTGTCAATAACTAAGATTAATCCTAAGATTGGCCAAATCTAAGGTGTAACAATAAGTCAAAACACATAATAACAATATACGCCAAGATCAATCAATTAAAATAACAAATAGTATTGACCAAATAATAATCCAACAATTAAAGGTAAACTTACAGAATAAAAGCTTAGAAATATGGTTGAGAATAGATCTATAGCTAATTACTCTAAATATAGAGAAGGTGAGATGTAGAAGAGGAGTTTGTCAGTCTCCAATCTTCTTCTTCTTGTCTTCCTCTACAGGTCAGCTTGCTTCTTGAATGAATAGCTTGATTCTAAGGATGAATATTAATGTAAAGGACTAAGCTATTGTTTATAATTTAAGCTAATGTTTAGAACTGAGCAAGGACATGTTTACAATGATAAGAGGGTGTATTTATAGGTATCTTGGAAGCCCTAATTCGTTTTCTTGAAGGAGAAGTAAGTGGTGGACTCCAAGCCCAACTCAAATTCGTAACCCTAAAAATATGAAATCATGTCCGATCTTCTTTTGGCTCTAACAGCTTCGATATTCATCCGTTTGACGCGTATGAATATACCAAATTGATCGTCTCGGAAAGCTCTTCAACTTTTCTCTTGACCGTTTCTCCAAATTCCTCACCGTTCTTGAGATATAAGCTTATTTGTGGTCGTAGGTGCAGAAATTCAGGATTAAGGCAGCTTTTCCTTTTCCATATTTTTAGCTTTTGTTTCCTTATCTCCAATTACCATGCTTATCTCTTTCCATATCTTGTAGTCTTTGACTTGGAATCTGATTAATCTCCATAATTATCTTTAAAGCTTCACACTAAATAAATAATTAAACCCAATATGCTCTAAAAATATTATTTTACTAAATCAAGACTCAAAATAGGAAAGTGTAGCATTATTCAAGAAAATCGACTCAAAGACTTCCTAAATCACTAAAAATGATGTCTTGTCCTAATATAAATCTATCACAAATGAGGAGACATCACCCAAAAAACAGAAAAATGGAGATGAGAGACAACGAATCCCCACACCCCCAACTCAAAAATGAGCCGTGTCCCCACGACTCGAAAAAGACTCGAAAAACAGAAATTAAAATTAGGAGATAGGCATATTTACAGAAATGGTAAGGAAGAAAGAGAACATACTCTCGAGGCTATTGCCTCGCATCATTGATATCCAAGGTTGGAATTGCTGGACCTTTCGTTAATTGCTCAAGGAGTTTCATGATGTGCACTTGATTAGCGTTGATTTGTGCCACATCATTGACTAAGGAAGTTTGAGTTGCTTCAAATTTCGTTAAACGCTCCTCCATTTTATCTTGCCAATTTTGCTCCTTTTCTTCCTTCGAGGCTTGAGTAGAACCCGCTCTTCGAAGACTTTCTTTGATCCAAGCATTATCAATATAACTCGCTTTAAACTCGAGTTTCTCTTCTTCACCTAATACTACATTCGCTTTTCGCACAAGACACGTGATCATAGTTGGAAATTTAACATTATAAACCGATTTAGGAGAGACCGAGAATCGTATCACCTCCTCATAGATCAACTGTGCCACATCCACTTCTTCTCCACTCAAAATACAGTCCAACAGTAGAGCGTTCTTCATAGTCACATCCAAAGTTCGTGTGTTTCCAAAGACATTAGGGATAAGGAAATTGTGCCAAATTCTAGCATCTGCTTGAAAATATTTGTAAGGCCTCAATTCTCCTTTATGTGATTGCACTTTCTCCTTGTCTAAAACATGCTCAAAAAGTAATTCCTAATCAAAGATTTTTCGTTTAGCAACTGCTTCTTCAAATTTGCAAAAACCTTTCAATTTCTTAAACTTGAAGTGGTTCCTAATCTCCTCAACTGTGAAAGGAACTAACTTTCCTCTAATCGGAACACAATTACTATCTCGGCTAAAGAGACCTAGATAGAACTCCAAAACTAATTCATGACATAATTCAGAACGGCTTACCATGAACGTAGACCAACCCAATTTCTCACCAAGCTCAAAGAATCTCTTGTAATCTCCATCTCTAATTTCTTCCTTGAATACTTTCTCATAAGCAAAAGGTAGTTCTTTTAATTGTTTCTCTGCAGAAATCTTCAGAGCTCTTGAAGTATCCACTTTCTCTATAGGTATAAGATCTTGTTGAGGTTGAGTTTTCTCCTTTGCATAATAATAAAGCTTTTTACCATTACGATCATACGAAGGTCTCCCACTCTTCTCTACTTTCTCTTTACCCTTTGATTTAGAACTAGCACCTTTGTTAATTGATTTCTTCTTGTTTAAATCCAATCCCGTGTTACTCTTCACCTCCCTCTTGTTAGATAAGATTGTTGTTCTATTAGTCATCTTCAATTAACCCCCAACTCAAAGCTTTAGCAACCCTTGAAATAAACTCTTGAATTAATGGATGAACAAGCTTGATTTGGCCTAGGATAGGTGAATTGGTGATGAATCTCTATGTGGGTGAGGATGATTTGTAATGGGTAGGCTTGGAGTTTAGAAATTGTGTGATGAATTTGTGAATTTTAGCTCTTTGATTCTTCAATTTGAATGAATTTGGTGATGATTGGTGGCTTTAATCTCTCTTGTAATGATGTGGAGAGAAGATTTGATGTGTTTTTCTTGATGATTGGGTAGTGTTTTGGTGATTGGTGAAGGTTTTGATGAGCTTTAATGGAGTTAGGGAGTTGTGGAGAAGAAAGAGAGGGTTAAGGTTTAATAAATTCGGAATAATAAGATTAATACCTCCTTTATAACTCAATCCCGTAACTTTCTCTCTCCTCTGGCGGCGCTGCGGACTACCCCTGCGGACCATGGGGTGCACCGCAGGGTAGTCCGCGACATCTGATGCTCGAAAATTTTTGCTCTCTGGTCTAGACCCGTGGTAGGACCCCGTGGTAGGACCCCGTGGTAGGACCCCGTGGCACGGGTATTTAGGCTTGCAGACTAGGGTCCGGTGTACCGGAGGGTACCCCGCGGCATCTGTAGCTAACTCTGTCAAAATACCCGTGGTACCTACCCCGTGGCACGGGTTTTTGAGGCGCAGACCATGGTGCGGTGTACCGGAGGGTAGTCCGTGGCAATTTTTCTGGTTTCTGGATCAGACCCGCGGTAGCAACCTGTGGTACGGGTTTTTGACCTCGCGGACCATCCCTGCGGACCATGGGGTAGTCTGTGGGGTAGTCCGCGGGGTGCATTCTTGCGCTCCAAAAATTTTCCTCGCGTTCCCTAACTCGATTTCTCCAATTCCTACACACCAAAAACACTAATACCTTCCTCAAATATGCATTATCAACTAAAAACAACTAAAATAAACTAAAACTAAGAATGTAAAAGACATGAAAGCATAAAAAACTTCGGGTTGTCTCCCGAACAGCACTTTTGTTTAACGTCTTTCAAAGTTAGACGTGTTACCTCTGTCAAGATTTGCGAATATAGGCTCCCCAACAACGAGTAAGGCTATGAACGTCAACTAATCTGCGCTTGACCCCAGTTTTGGGGCGAATTTCTATCACCTTGGCTGAAACGACCTTAGTGACAATGAATGGTCCCATCCATGAATCTTTGAAACTTCGTGGCCTATTCTCGCGTTTGTGAGCTTTCCATAAGACTTCATGGCCAACCCCAAACTCAATGTTTGGCTCAGTATCCACAGGCTTTAAGTGGATCTTCTCAGGAGGGACTTTGTGATGTGAAAGGCTGTGGATGATAGGCACGGTGGGATCCAACTTCCTTGGTTTCTTACCCAAGACATAGAAGGTCTCGGATATATTCTTTGCATGAAGGGTGATGGTCCCATCTTGGAAGTTGATCACACTTTGGCTTGTGGCCATGAAAGGCCGTCCAAGTATGATCGGAACCTGCTTATCTACATCAAACTCAAGAATAACAAAGTCAGTAGGGATGGCGATATTACCTGCACGGACTAAGACGTCCTCCACTGTTCCCCATGTCCTTTTCACTGAGTTGTCAGCAAACTGCAACTTCACTGGAGTCTTCTCTGATTTCTGAAGTCCAAGTCTCTCGAACACGGACTTAGGCATAAGATTCACACCAGAACCCACATCGTACATAGCTTTCACTTTGAGCCTACCATGCAATTGAATAGGGAGGTTGAAACTTCCCGGATCTTTAAGCTTTGTAGGTAGCTCTTTCTCACTTCTTCTTGAAACCCTCAGGTTCTCTCTTGGGATCTCTACACTCGCCTCTTTCTCAGGAAGAACTTGCGTAAAAACTTGTTGCGTTGTAAGTCCTCTCTTCGCAATCTCAAGCATTTGGGCGTTGATATTTTCAGGTTGATACGCCTCTACAAATGTCTTGAGAACAGTGTCATCGTTTGGATTTGTATCAGGAATAGTTGATGACACTGGTTGAACAATAGGTGGCGATTCCACCTTCTCTTCTTCTTTCTCTTCTATCACAGCAGGTGCCACTTCATCTTTCGATTCCTCTCTTGAGGCTTCTTCCTCTTTCTCTTTAGCTAACTCAGCTGCATATTCCACTATCGATCGAATCTCCTCTTGCACCTTCCTCAGTAATTCTATGAACTCGTCTTTCTCTTGATCGTCCTCTAGACAAACTTCTAAACAGTCAGATTCCTCGGGGTTAGACTCGGTTGGTTCTTCTTCAATACTGGGAACTTCCACGGCACTAATGGCAGCATATGGTGCTTCCTCTTTTTCCTTAATCTCAAGACATATAGCCTTGCAAGCTTCGAACTCATCCTTATCTTCACCTCCTTCGATTGCCTTTACTTCCTTTTGTTCTATAACACTTGTTAACACTTTGTTTAACTGTGTCACTTGAGTAGTTAGCATCTGAAGTATGGCATCATGTCCTCTGACCTTTTCTTCTTGAGCGTTTATAGTCGTGTTCAAACGGTCTAGAGCTTGTACTATCTGTGTATTGTCCATAGACCCTTCTTGCGGATACTGAGGTAAAGCTTTTTGTTCTAACGAATCGGTATAGGCGTCTTGAGCAGGTTGCTGTGGAGGGGCAGGTCTATTCTGATATTGGTTTTGGTACTGACCTCTCTGTTGGTAAGAGTTGTTCTGTGGACGTGGTTGATAATGACCAGGATTAGCGACCCCTTGCGGATTTGAATACTGCATACCCGGATGGTTGCGGTTGCCCCATCGGTTGGATATAAAGTAAACAGATTACGGATTTGATTCGCACTCTTCCCATGAATGATCGTTAACTCCACATTGTTGACAACCTTGTGCTTCTTGAACTACCTTTGTAGCAGCTATATTCTTCTCCATCGCGATTCTCAGCTCCTTGATTTGATTTTCTAAAGAGGATATTTGAGCTGAATTCGCAGTTTCTGCATCTAAACGAAGCGTTCCTCAGGTCTTTGCTATAGAAGCTCGCGTTGAAGGCCAATTTCTTTCTTGTTCCATGATATTTTCCAACACCTCGGAAGCTTCATTGTGATTCATGGACACAAAATTACCCTTTCCAATGTTATCCACCTTTTCTCTACCTTTATCATTAAGACCTTCATAGAACATAACAAGTTGTAGAGCAGGTGTATACCCATGGAGCGGACATCTAGTTAATTTTTGTTGAAATCTTGTGTATGCTTCTCCCACTGTTTCTCCATCTTCTTGGCAAAATCTTGCAAGCTCGGTTTGATCTTTAAGTCTCATGCTCTTCGGATAAAATCGGTTAAAGAATGCGGCTTGAAGTTCTCTCCAAGAATGAATGGTTCCATGTGGTTGTCTTTCTAGCCAATCGCTAGCTCTTCCGGTCAAGAAAAACGAAAACATATGACAATACAGTTGCTCGCGTGTAATGCCTGGAGTAATGTAGGCATCACAAATCTGCATAAACTTCTGAATCGCTTTTACCGGATCTTGAATAGCTGTACCAGTATAGAGTCCGAAACTTTGAAATTGACTAAGCATACCCGGATCGGGTCTAAATTTGATATTCGGAATCTCAGGAGGGCGGTAACCGATAGGTTGAACATGGAATGGTACGTTAAGGCCAGGTAGATCTTGTTCAACTCGGTTTTGTTGATTAAGATTATTCCCATTACCTCCTCCTGCTGGTAACTGTTGTCCTTCTTGTCCACCGAGTGGTGGCTCTTGTTGACCGAGGGGTGCACCAAGTAGTGGATCTCCTCCCGGTAATTGTTGTCCTCCTGGTGGTAATTGTTGTCCTCCTCCAACTGGTGGATCTCTTTGGGATGCCATAACTCTTCTCAAGGCTCTTTCCTCACGAACTCGTTTGTTGTAAGGTCTGAAGCTTCTCTCAGGCTCCGATAAAGGAGGCCAAGAATTAAACACTGTGAAACTTGAAAAAGACTAAAGCAAACCCAAGCGTAAATCTGGAAAAATAAAGACTAAAACTAAACTAAAAACTGAAAAGTAAAACTAATTAAAAACTAAAACTCGAAATAGATAACCCACACGCTAACGAGACACAAGTCCCCGGCAGCGGCGCCAAAAACTTGGTGTCGCCTAGGGTGTGATAAAAATAAGATCAAATTAAGTATGATAAACTATGCACTCTCACCCTAGACAGGCACAATACTGCAAGTATTACAGGACGTATGCAAGTTTTAATGATAAGTAGAGTTCGTTCTCAGGGACTTAAGTGTGTTAATCGCGTAGGAACAAATAACGAGTAAAAGTAAATAACTAGAAGACAGAAAATAAAGCAAATAGAATTTCGAGAATAAGAATTAAAGCTAAGGAAAATAAAGACAATAAAATAAAATATTAAGAATATGAGATGAGAAATATAGCTTATGTTTTGCTAGTATGCACTAATCCTTCTAATTCTATCTATTAATCTAGTTCATAAGGGAGAATATTAGCTCTTGGTAATTTTAGTCAGGATTCTAAATTCCACTACCTTAGACCTTGAGAGCGACTAAGGGGGCTACAACACAACCAAGACGAGGACTCAAATAGGGTTATCAAACGCCACTAAGGCCCTATCCAGCACACTACAATCAATTGGTGATATGGTGGTTAAAACAAACCCTAATGACTATCTAGTTAGAAGTATGTTTTGTCAGAACTGCTATCGACACTAGACATGATGTGGTGGTTCAATAGTTAAACACCCAGTTACGGTGACCATCTAACTACTATTAAAACAATCCTAAAATGATCAGTTCTAGGAAAGACATTAAATCAAAACACATAAGCAAATATAAATTAAGTAGCTAATATCAGATTAAAACATATAATTCCCAAAGAAACTTAGATAGAAGAATTAGAATTCATAGATTATACAAATGCAAAACCCAAGCTATGGGAGGTTTAGTTCATACCTGATGGAAATAAACTAAAAGAAATTACAAAAGACATCATCTTGCTCTCTACAATAAACTGGAAGAATAAAACCTTAAGAACTAATTACTATGAGGCAAGGATGATATACAAGTGATATAAGGGTGTATTTATAGGTGTTTAGAAGACCTAATTCGTTTTCTTGAGGAATAGTTAAGGTAATGGACTTCTAGCCCAACTCAAATTCGTATGGAAATAAAGATAAACACTGCTGCGTTGTTTTGGTCATAACTTCTTCGTTATTGGTCCATTTGAGCTCCACAAGATACCAAAAGAATCGCAACAGAATTATCTAGGCCCTTTAAAAGGAAATCCCCAAATTTGGCCTATTTATTAGGTAAAAACGCATATCTTTGGACGTGATCTGCAGAATCCCAGATTTAGGCAGCTTTTCCTTTTCCATCTTTTTAGCTTTTATTTCCTTTTCTCCAATTACCATGTAAATCCCTTTCCATAAGTTGTTGTCTTTGACTTGGACTCTAATTAATCTCCATAATTATCTTTAAAGCTACACACTAAATAAACAATTAAACCCAATATGCTCTAAAAACATTATTTCTACAAATCAAGACACAAAATAGGAAAGTGCACTAAAACTCAAGAAAATCGACATTATTGACTTCTAAAACACTAAAAATGATGTCTCATCCTAACATAAATCTATCACAAATGAGGAGACATCACTCGGCTTCGTCAGCAGCTTTATCTAAAGCTATAAACTCAGATTCCATAGTAAATCTGACTATGCACGTTTGCTTAGTGGATTTAAAAGACATGGCTTCTCCTCCTAACATGTAGACAAATCTACTTGTGGATTTTGAGTCGGTGGAGTCTGATATCCAGTTGTATCACTGTATCATTCTAGTGCCGATGGATATTATGTGTACAACAACCCTTCGTTCATAGTGTATCTGAGATACCTTAGAACTCTTACAATAGCAATCTAGTGGTTCTTCCCTGGATTATGTGTAAACCTACTTAGCTTGCTTACTTCATGTGTTATATCTAGGCTAGTGCAGTTTGTTAGGTACATGAGACTCCTAATAATACGAGATCACTCCAACTGGTTGATCGTATTACCAATATTCTTAGAAAGATATAAATTTACATCAACAGGTGTCCTGAAGATATTGTCGTCATTACTAAATTTGTTTAATACTTTCTCAACATAGTGTGACTGAGATAGTATAATACCTTCAAATGTTCAGAGAATCTTAATACCCAAAATAACATCTGCAAGGCTTAGATCTTTCATGTCAAACTTACTTGAAAGCATCCTTTTGATGAATGTATTCACATAATTGTTATCTCCAATGATTAACATATCATTCACATATAAACAGAAAATGACAAACGCTGTCTCATTTTGTTTTACATAAACATAT
This sequence comes from Nemophila menziesii, assembly GCA_029959085.1. Classification (NCBI taxonomy): domain Eukaryota; kingdom Viridiplantae; phylum Streptophyta; class Magnoliopsida; order Boraginales; family Hydrophyllaceae; genus Nemophila; species Nemophila menziesii. Next base: position 16,059,003 of record JARWIR010000018.1, on the reverse strand, counting down.
TTGTCACATTCATTGATCCTGAAACCATTCGAGATCATGAATTAATCAAATTTGTCATTCCATTGATTTCGTTGGCAATGATTCTTGATCTTGCTCTTCTTGAATTGCATCGTGTGTTCTTTTTTAAGGAACCAGATTCTGGTGCGATCTTGTAAGAAAAAGTTGTTTCAAAGAAATGTGCATTTCTTGATTCAATCACCGTATTAACGTGAATGTTAACATGACAAGATTTGTGTACCAGGAATCTATATGCAACATTGTTGTGAGCATATCCAACAAAGATGAAATCAATGGTCTTTCATCCTATTTTGACCATTTTGGGAGCAGAGATTACTACCTTTTCCAAAAATTCCCACACTTCTAAATATTTGAAGGAAGGTGGTCTTCCTTTCCGTAATTCGCAAGGTTTTTTATCTACCTTCTTGTGTATGACCTTGTTAAGGATGTGGTTTGCGGTGAGCAAAGCCTCTCCCCACAAGTTTTGTGGTGGCCCTTAGTTAATCATCAAGACATTCATTATTTCCTTCAACGTGAAGTTCTTGTGTTCAACAATCTCGATTTGTTTAGGCGAATATGGGGTCGTGGTTTGATGGATGATTCCATGTTCAACGCAAAATTCCTCAAAAAGAGACACATATTCACCTCCCCTATTTGTTCTAAGATTCTTAATCTTTATATTTAGTTGATTCTCAACTTTCGTTTTGTATTGCTTAAATACTTCTAAGGCCTCATCCTTCAAAGCAAGTATATTTGACAATACCTTGTGCAATCGTCAATGAAATTTATAAAATACTTTTTCCCACTTCTTGTTTGCACAAATTTTACCAAATCTCTTTCTATGAATTTAAACGAGGTTTTTGGTTAACTTAGAGTGCTCAGGTAGAAAAACATCTTTTGCTACCAACTCTTAAACTCAGAACCATTGAACTTTTCAGACCTATCGGCTGGTCCAATTGGTGTTGGTACGGGTACATGAACTTCTAGGCGGGCCTAGACGGGTTTAGGCGACGCCTAGGCGGCCTGAGCTAAAAAAAAATTAAAAAATCTATTTTTAATACAAAAAATTTAAAAAAATATTTTTTAACACAAAAAATTATATGAACCTATTTAAAAATTATATAAACGTATAAAGGTATTTAAGTAAATATCAAAACCACCTAACAAGAAAACACCTAGGCTCCGCCTAGGCGCTCGAAGGTGGTCGACCGTCCGCATAACACCTAGCGCCGTTTAGAACACTAATTATGCTAGATCCATTACCAGAACCACCCCCTCCCCCTTCTGGGTGTACTTTAATAGCTAAAATCCTAGATATGTGGTCAACATACATGAGTTTAAGAACAAGAAAAAGTATAGTTACAGCAAAAATAATCTATGTTTTATTTAAACGTAAAATCCCAAAGTCATACAATAAAGCCCTAAATCACAAGTTAGAGTTCATACCCCAAGCATCTTAAGCTACTAATATATCTTTTTCATAAAGGAAATAAAGAAAACAGCGTTTGAATAAGACATAATCAAAAGAAGAACTAAAAATAGGAAAGAATTACACTAATTTATGGAACGAAAGGTGTTGTTCTTGCCTCCAACTCTTGCTCCTTTCTCCCAAACATTTTTCACTTATAAAATATGATAAGTGACCGTGTTTTGTTGATTTAAACATGTATTTATATCCCTCAAAAAATATTCTAGCTACATTGGGCCAACTTAAGTGAGTCAAAAGTGACCCAATGGACTCTTCTAAATTTGGACATCTTTAGGTCTTGCCAATAAAACGTCCATAACCTCTTCATCAAACTCAAAATAGCGGACCGTTTCTTCTCACACGATCTAAACTAAAAGGGATACCTTGAGATAGGATTTAAACAATAAAAGCTCTCAACAATTATGATTTATGGCCTTCAAAAGTTGATGATAACATTCGACAGACAATTCCTATTGGGCACTAAACAGACTTTTTGGCTCCTTTTACGACTGGATTCAGATATCTTCTTAGACTTATTGGATTCATCTTGTGACATAATATCATCCAATTATCTAGGAGTTTCACACTTAACACCCAAATTACCTCAAAGAAACTCCAAACATATAATAACTCAAGAATAAGGAACTAAACCAAAACATGTCAAATAGAAGGATAAATCCCACCTATAAGCACTAAAACCCTATAAAATGATATCTAAATAGTATATTAATCTATCAAAAAAGGCGATACATCACCATCTCCAATTACCATGAGTACAGTTGTGATGTTTACAAAGTTTTGCTCTGATGATTGGTTGCTTGTTGTCTCAGATGCATTGTCTGAAGAGCTTGTAGAGTGTGGATGTGGAACTTCAATTATGTTTATTTAATGGGTCAATTACCCATGGGGTCTTAGAGATTATTTTAGTGTCACATAGGAGCTAGTCAATTCCTCTCTCCTTTTTAGAGACCAATAAGATGTCCAATGTCATAACTACCCTTCTAGTGCATATAAGACAAAAAATAGATTATTCTCTCTCCTCCACTACCATTACTCTCTCTCCTCCAGTACCATTAATCTCTCTCCTCCTTTATATTTTTCTTTCTCTCCTCCTTCATTAACAATCAAATAATTTCCAGCTCCGACCACAACCACCGATCACCGCCGACCACTGCCGGAAAACGTTGTAAGCGTGGAAAAAATTTCTGAGTGTGGAAAAAAAGTTATGAGCGTAGAAAAAAGATCTGAGCCTGGGGTACTGAGCATGAGCTACTAAGTATGAAAAAAGTTGTTGAGTATCAGAAAAAGTTCTGAGTGTCGAAAAAAGTTGTTGAGTATTCGAATTTTTTTGTTGTGTGAATTTACTGAGCATGCTCGTTTGCTCAGTAACTTGCTGAGCGTTTCTCATATAATCAGTAAACTTACTGAGCATTTCTCGTATAATCAGTAAACTGCTGAGTATTTAGACAAAAGTTATTAAGTTTACTGAGTATTTTTTTTCAATTATTAAGTTGAATAAAAAATATTGAGTTTTTGGAATTTTTATTGAGTATTAATGCAAACATGTTGATTAGTCTTGATAAATTAAATAATAGCTTAAATAAAATAGATTAAAATTCATAATATTTATTACTACACTACAAAATTATAGCAAAAGTTGACCGAGCAAGCAAAAAGCTGAGCCATGATTTTTTGAGCAGGGGCGGAGCCATGATTTTTTGTTAGGGGGGCTATGGGGGTTCGGGGACAACGCCCCCGAAAAAAATTATTTCCGTATTTGCACGATAAGTCTACATATTATGCAAAAATTGCTAGATAGATCCTTATATAATGCTAAAATGCACTATAAATCCCTATATTGTGTAAAGATTACAATTTAATTCCGGATATTATTTTTTAAAATTAATCATCTGATAAATTTTATTTTATTTTTTACAAAATAACATACATTTTGTTGTAAAAAAACAAAAAAAATCTATAAATAAAACAATTTAAAGTCTAATAAAATAAACTTTAAAATTTAGGGGGCCAAATGAATTTTTTTAAAATATTTAAGAGTTAAGTACCAAAAAAATCTATGAAATTTTTAAAAAAAAACCAAGAAATTGAATATTTAATGGTATTTACGTGTTAATTTCGTCAATAAATTTTATTATTTGATAGAATTAATTTCTAAAATTTAAGTTAGAGAGGGCTAATTCTATGCTATAATTTATTTTAGTTATACTTTTATCTATTTTTTCTTTAAAAAAACAGATTAAATTATAATGGGCTTGATAGACTGGGGTGGGCTGCAGCCCACCTCAGCCCACCCCCACATCCGCCCCTGGAGGAGAGAGAAACAACTTTACAGCAACCAAATTTTTTTTGTTCTAATGCGAGTGTGAAGGAATGTCATGTGCTGCAATTTCTCAATTAATGCATTTCGATTTGCCCAGCCAAAATACATGTCTCATACTGTTGTTGAACAAGAACCAAGATAATGATGAGAAAGAATATACATTCACAAATGCACCGAAGATCCTTATATTATGCGAAAATTGCACCATAGCTCCCTATATTATAAAGTTAAGGCTCAGATCTACTCCGCGATCTTCTTTGAATCCGAATTGGTCAGATCTACTCCGCGATTTTCTTCTTCTCAGGCGAGACTCCGATCTGCAGTAACTCCTAGCAACACCAAGTCGAACCACCACCACGCAGATCTGCTCTTCTACGAAGCCACCACCGAGCTGCTCGTCTTCTCGAACAAATCAACGAAGGATAGTGGCAGAGATTGAAGCTACACAAATCAACGAACAAATCAGCTTCTTCACGGAACCGCTGTTGCTCGTCTTCACGGCGGTTCATAGACTCAGTTTTGGTTCGCCGGAGGGAAGCCATGGCCACCACCGACAACTCGGAGGTCCGACGCGACGCTTTGGAGGTTAGAAACAGCTCAGATCTCAAACTGATGCAACTCGTATCTCCGATCAATGGTAACAGTGGCGGTGGAGCAACTCGGAGCTAGGGTTTTGTGAAGAGAGAAAGAGAGAAAGAGAATCGATTTGCTGATGAGAGAGGAGAGAGGTACCAATTTTTGGGTTTTAATTTTCATTTAGTAATAAGTAGTATATATAGAGAAATAAAAAACAAAAAAGGGTAAAAAAGTAATTGAATTTTTGGATTATAGTGTTAAAATTAGTTTGTGCCCTTTAGTAAGAAGGGGGTATAGAGTCAGTCTTGTTAAGTCCTTAGGTGGTGTCTTCAAGAGTTTTTGGGTAATAATTTCTTATTTAATCTAATTTGGATAACTTTAGTAATGGTTAGGTTTATTAAAAATTATTTGCATAACTTTCAATATCTCTTAGCATGCTTATAAATTTAAATTTTGAGAAAAAAGTAGCCTAAAATTAAGATGTCTAATAAATAATTTAAAATAAATTAAATTACTAACATACCATATAAATTGTATAGAGTACTTAGACATGTTAATACCTAAGGAACAAAGAAAGTGTATTTTATTTATCATTTATTATGTGTAGTAAAAATACGAGTTAATAAAAGTTATAGTTGATTGGATTTGTAATTAGATGAATACTTTTGAGTAAATAAAAGTTATGGTTGATTGGATTTGTAATTATATGAATACTCTGGGTTAAAGATTTTATATAGAGATAATAATTTTATTATTGTTTTTAAAATGTGATTTATTATTTTGACTTATGGATGAATAATGTCTTTTACCAACATTATGTTTCCACATGTACTTCTTGTAGACATGGGTTTTATTAGAGGTTTTTTCTCATAATAATTTTTCGTTTTTTTACGGCTAGAATTATACTTTTTATTCATATCATCGGGATCGAAATAAAAAATAATTTTTTATCAATGCCTTCAGACACGGATTTTACCTAGTACAAAACATTACTAAGTTGATTACTTGTTAAATTTAACTATTATATCTAGATCATTGTTTAATTTAACCATAATTACATTAACAAACAACAATAGAAGATACTAACCTTGATCCATTGATAATGACTATTAGTATAAATTAATTGATCACTTAATTTTTTCTTCTCTTTGACCTCTTTCTTTGAATGATCCTTTTGATGGATAAAGGATCAAAATCTCCTTATTGTGATTAAAGGAGTTTGTATCCAATCACTATAACCGTCTCTTTTCTTATTTTGTTTTTATGAAATGTAATTGATATCTTATCATGTAATGATAATGCTGATGATTATATAGCAAAGAAATGTGACGGTTACTCATTCAAATATACTTTAATAACGGTTATATAAGGAGGAATATTATTATTTTAATGAGGTAAGAGAAGAAGGTTATTAATACACCCAAATTATAATGCTTTAGTTGAAACCAATCCATCATGGTATCATCTTTTATATTATAATCTTCAACATATAATATAAGCTTGAACTTTATTATTAAATCGTTAGACACATATGTCACATAAGAATATAAATATTCTTACATTCTCCCACTTGACTTTTGTGTCGACTTAATGATTTAATTATCTATAATGTGCACTTTTACATCAAGTTTAAAAACAAAAACATAATAAAGTTGAAACTAATTGGATCGTGGCGGTTACACACCATTTAATCGATGTGGTCCCTTCCACATATCACGAATCAATCTCAACTCTAAACGATTCTAATATTGAAAAAATTAATTCTCAAAACTACTATATGTTATACTTGAACCATTAATGTATACATATACTCTAATAATAACATATTTGATAAATATAGCAGAAACAAAACTATAATTGAATTCATAGTGCTAGACATAACGAGCATAACTAAATCAGAATAGCAAAGACTTATCAATAACACCCATACGTTCCACATGGCCAATGAACGCCTTGGGTGGTAATCCTTTAGTTAACGGATCTGCAACCATCATGTCCGTTCTTATGTGCTCAAAAAACACTCTACGTTTCTGCACTTCGTCTTTGACAGACAGATACTTTAACTCCATGTGTTTAGCTCCTTTCGAGTACTTGTCATTCTTTGAAAAGAAGACAGCTGCGGAATTATCACAATAAATTCTCAGCGGCTTTTCTATAGAGTCGACAATCCCAAACCCTGAGATGAAGTTTCGCAGCCACAATCCATGAACAGTGGCTTCAAAGCATGCCACAAATTCGGCCTCCATAGTGGAAGTAGCAATGACAGACTGCTTTCCACTCTTCCATGATACTGCTCCCATTGCTAAAAGGAACACATAGCCAAATGTCGATTTTCTAGTATCAACGCATCCAGCATAGTCTGAATCTGAATATCCAATGACCTTGAGGTGATCAGATCTCTTGTATGTAAGCATGTGGTCTTTGGTGCCTTGCAAGTACCTGAGAACCTTCTTTGCAGCTTTCCAGTGTTCCATTCCAGGATCACTTTGATATCGACCCAACATACCTACAGCAAAGGTAATATCTGGTCGAGTACATGTCTGAACATAATTCAAACTCCCAACCACTGATGCATATGGAATTCGTTCCATTTCTTTGCGCTCCAATTCATTTTTAGGACTTTGTAATTTACTGAACTTGTCCCCTTTCTGAATTGGAGTTATCCCTGCAGAGCATTGTTCCATTTGATATCTCTTTAATATTTTATTGATATAGCCCTTCTGAGACAAACTTAACAATCCTTGTGATCTATCTCGAAATATTTCTATTTCAATCACATATGATGCCTCACCCATATCTTTCATTTCAAAGTTATTAGAGAGATACTTCTTTACATTATGTAACATGCCCATGTCATTTGCAGCAAGCAAAATATCATCAACATATAGGACTAAAATTATAAACTTGCTCCCACTGACCTTAATGTAGATACATCGATCAACAACGATCTCTACGAAACCATATAACGTGATAACATCATTAAATTTTAAATACCACTGTCTGGAAGCTTGTTTCAACCCATATATTGATTTTCTCAGCTTACACACCAAGTGTTCTTTTCCTGCGGCCAAGAAACCTTCAGGTTGGTCCATATATACTTCTTCCTCAAGCTCTCCATTAAGAAAGGCGGTTTTCACATCCATTTGGTGAAGCTCGAGATCATAATGAGCTACCAAAGCCAATACAATTCTTAGAGATTCTTTCTTTGAAACTGGAGAGAAAGTCTCTTTATAGTCAATTCCATCCTTTTGGGTGAATCCTTTAGCAACAAGGCGAGCCTTGTACCTTTCAATATTAACTTTCGATTCGCGTTTGGTCTTAAAAACCCATTTTGATCCAACAGTTTTGAAACCGTTAGGCAACTCTACTAAGTCCCAAACTCTATTGTCATCCATGGATTTTATTTCTTCTTTTGCAGCAATCAACCACTTTTCTGAATTGTTACTTTCCATGGCTTTTCGGAAAGTGTTCGGGTCTTCGTCACTGCTTAAGTCACATTCATTTTCGATAGCATATACCATATAATCATTTGAAATGGCAGATCTTCTTTCTCTTGCAGATCTCCTTAATATTTCTCGTGGTACACTATTATCTTCTTGATTTGTGACAGATTCATCGGCTGTAATTTCTGCCAGTGGTGTTTGCACAACCTCATGCTGTTCTATTGTATCATTTGAATGTGATACAACGATGGGAACAACAACCTTAGGTACAATAATAGGTGAATCAACCTTATCTTGGACTTCTGTAAAATCCACATTTCGTAGTTCACCACTCCCACTAGTTTCATCATTCTCAATGAACCTAGCATTACCCGTTTCAACTATTCTCGCACTGTGTTTAGGACAATAAAATACATACCCCTTTGATTTTTCAGGATAGCCAATAAAAAACAACTGATGGTCCTAGAATCAAGTTTCTTTTCATGTGGGTTATATAGCCTTGCCTCTGCTGGACAGCCCCAGACACGTAGATGTCTCAAACTAGGTTTCCTTCCCACCCACAATTCAAATGGGGTCTTAGGAATTGCTTTACTAGGAACCCTGTTAATCACATATGTTGCAGTCTTTAATGCATATGTCCACAAGGAAATGGGTAAAGAACTTTTACTTAACATGCTCCTAACCATTTCCATTAGAGTACGATTTCGCCTTTCAGCTACACCATTCTGTTGAGGAGTTCCAGGCATTGTGTACTGTGCACAAATACCTTTACTTTGAAGTAACTTTGCAAATGGACCTGGACATTGTCCATTTTCATTGAACTTTCCATAAAATTCACCACCTTTATCAGATCTCACCACTTTTACTTTTCTATCTAATTGCCTTTCCACTTCATCAATGAACACCTCAAGGACATTCACTGACTCAAACTTTTCATGCAAAAGATAAGTGTAACCATAACGTGCATAATCATCAATAAAAGTGATAAAATATCTCTCTCTGTTCCATGAAGGAGCATCAAAAGGGCCACAAATATCAGTGTGAATTAATTCAAGAAGCTGAGTGCTTCTTGTGGCTGGTTTCTTTATAATATGTTTAGTCTGTTTTCCTTTAATACATTCTATACACACATCTAGATCACTAAAGTCCAACTGAGGTAGAATTTCATTCTTTACCAACCTCATAATTCTTTCCTTGGAAATGTGACCTAGTCTTTGATGCCACAAGAAGGCAGATTTTTCATTAGATGCACTACGTTTAGTGCCTCGAATTTCAATATTAAATAAGGATTCAGAAAACTTTGCATCAAGATTAAACCTATAAAGTGAATCAAACAAAGTACCACTACCATAAAATTTATTATTTAGGTACAATGAAAATACACCATGTCCAATCTTAAAATTAAAACCTAAATTATCTAACAGAAACAAGATTTCTTGCACATTCAGGTACATAAAGACACCCTTCAAGATCTACATGACAGCCGTTCTGCAAGATCAATCTATAAGTCCCAATGCCTTCAATTCGTGCCTTCATGCTGTTTCCCATAAACAAGTACTGTTCAGCTCCTCTTATGGGCTGGATCAAACTGAATCCCTGTTCAATATGAGACACATGAGTAGTAGCACCAGAATCTAACCACCAAGTGTTATTAGGCACTTCTATAAGATCCAATTCAGAGCAAACAAAGCTATAATGTTTACCTTTCTTATCAAACCATGCCTTTCTTTTCAGACAGTCTTTCTTGAAGTGTCCCATTTTCTTGCAAAAGAAACATTTAATTTCTTTACTGATTTGACTTTCAGGCCTTTCCACAAACGTCTTATCCTTCTTTTTGCCATTTTTACTTGGTGTTGCTTTACTGCTGCTGGCTCTTTCAAGACCTACAAGATTAACAACTTGGTCACTGAACTTCTTTAATCTCCCCTCTTCTTGAATCAGCATAGCCTTCAATTCTGTAAAGTTCCATTTATCTTTAATGGTATTGTAGTTCACCTGGAACTGGTAAACTGATGAGGTAGAGAGTTCATAATGAATTGGACCAAGAATTGCTCGTGAAATTCCATTCCCAAGGTCGTTAACTTTGATGCCAAGTTTGACATGTGTGTCACATGATCATGGATTGACTAAGACCAGTCATATTTCTTTGTAGTAAGCTCACTCATAAGGCTTCCTACAATAGACTTATCAGCCAAATTCGATTGTGAACACTCTTTAATTGCTTTAATGAATTCCCTTACATTTTCTGTCTTGGGCATTGATGGTTTAATACTTTCAACTATCGACATCCTCATGAGATTCAAGCTCAGCCTGTTTGATCGTTCCCAAATCTCACGGCGAGATTTGTCAGCATCAGAACTATCATCTGTAATGGCTGGTGGTTCTTCATCAGAGAGGATTGCAAAGACCAATGACATTACACCAAGAGTAAACTTGATTTGATCAGACCATTCACCATAATTTAGCCCATTGAATTTCATGACAGAGTTAGCAGATGTAAAAACATTTGACAACGCTGCAACATTTATACATGCTTATCTATTAGTGCTAAAACAAAATTAATACAGATTCATAATATATATTTTCTATTGAAACTTTATAGCATATCTTTAGGCAACTTTTGAGCAATACTTAAACATATACACTTTCAATGATGCAAAATAAATTACTTTAACAATTAATCAAATCAACCATAAATCAATTAATCATGCAACCTTTGGGCAATACATGTCATTGACTAGTAAGGAAAATAAATACTATTCATGTTTCTAATTATATTCAATGATCCACCTTTGGGTGATCTCTCAAAATATAATTAATAAAACAATTGATCGATAAAACAAATTATATTATTTATGCATCATTTATTTATAATCGATCATAATTTAATAGCAATATAACAAGGCCACTTTGGTGACTAACATGTTAATTACAAACAAAACATTAAATCTTTTATGGGTAAAACATGATTTTATATTGTGTTAGAATTTTATAAACACAATACCCAAAAACATAATAACAGCGGAAGGTAACTATAGACATTATTAATAATATTTAAACAAATATTACACAATTCTATCTCACATATTTAAAGTTCATCACAGATATAAACAAAATCATAATTTCTAAAAGCATTGATTTAATCGGTAAATTAAATAGATCTAGATTGGCTCTGATACCAATTGTTAAATTTAACTATTATATCCAGATCATTGTTTAATTTAACCATAATTACATTAACAAACAACAATAGAAGATACTAACCTTGATCCATTGATAATGACTATTAGTATAAATTAATTGATCACTTAATTTTTTCTTCTCTTTGACCTCTTTCTTTGAATGATCCTTTTGATGGATAAAGGATCAAAATCTCCTTATTGTGATTAAAGGAGTTTGTATCCAATCACTATAACCGTCTCTTTTCTTATTTTGTTTTTATGAAATGTAATTGATATCTTATCATGTAATGATAATGCTGATGATTATATAGCAAAGAAATGTGACGGTTACTCATTCAAATATACTTTAATAACGGTTATATAAGGAGGAATATTATTATTTTAATGAGGTAAGAGAAGAGGGTTATTAATACACCCAAATTATAATGATTTAGTTGAAACCAATCCATCATGGTATCATCTATTATATTATAATCTTCAACATATAATATAAGCTTGAACTTTATTATTAAATCGTTAGACAGATATGTCACATAAGAATATAAATATTCTTACATTACTATGTCCGGTTTTCAGGATATTCGTGGTTTACTAGTTGTTAAAGAAGTCTTAAAATCAACAACTTGCCGCACAATGATCGTCTCACCTTAACGAATATTGGGTCCTTTGGTATCAGTTCTTCCTTTGCTTTGACTAGGGATGTAAATGAACCAAACCGCACCCGAGTATTTCAAGCTTAACTCAGAGAAAAGTTTGTTCGAGATGGGTTTTGATATAAACAGCTCAATCTAAAGCTCCAATTTAAACTCGTTAAGTAAACGAGTCTGCTCAAAATTGTCTGCGAATGACTCTATTATATTTATGAATTATAGATTAATATATTATTTACTTGTAAATATATTATTAAACCTTCAATATCAAGTTGAATATTTTAAATTTCTTTATATTTTTATTTTTTCATTAATATTACACTTCATATTTTCATACTACACACTACATGAAATAACCATTCATGGGAGTTCCATTTCAACCATAAAAGAACAAAATTGTTCATGGGTAACTCGAGCTCGCCTCTAAAAAAGCTTGTTCTATAAGATATATAAACAAGTTTTAACATCTCTGACTTGGATCATTGAAAGCTCAGTTCGACTCGTTTAAATTTGAGCTTGACTCAACTCAACTCGAGAAGTTAAACAGACAAGCATGTACATCTAATAATCGGTTCTGCTCGACTTGTTTACAACCCTAACTTTGATGATCGATGAATCAATTTCTATTATGCTGCGAGGAATCTTCCTTACTGTAGCAAATTTGAATCTTATAGTCTTTTTTTCGAATAATGATTTATTTTTTACATTTCTACTCACTACAACTTGACAATAAAAGATACTCCCTCTGTCTAATTTTATTGGTCACACTTACTAAAAGAGGGTGTGAAATATTATTTGTCCTTTTACAAAATCAAGACACTTTTTCACTATTTTTTCCAATATCACCCTTAATTAACTAGTTAAAATAAATTGTGCAATTAGGGATATAAACGAGGCAAGCCGGACCGAATACTAGATGTAGAAGTTTATTTGTTCAACTTCTCGAGTCGAGCCAAGTTCCAATTTAAACAACCGAGCCGATCCAAACTCAAAGTTAAAAGAGACGAATTCAAATTTAAACGAGCTAATCTAGAGATATTAAATTGGAGTTTGAGTTTGAACTTGTTTATAAACAAGCCGACCTCGAGCTACTTGCAGTGGCTTGGTTAATTGTACAATAAATGGCCTTATACTTATTGAATAAGATTAATACCGTAAAAAAGATTTATTTAATGTTTTCTTTAACTCTTATGGTAAAAAAATTTAGAACAAATAAAAGTTTTTTTTGTCAAAATACTGGAATTAAAATGCAATACTATTTTACAAAATAACAAAAACAAATCTCACCCGATCCCGCTAGGGGAGGGGGAGTTAAACAGAAACTTTGCGAATTGGTTAGGAGGGTTATGCACCCAATCCCAAGGCATAATACCACAAAGCTGTTGCCTTGCGACCCAATCCGCACTCATATTGTCTATCCTACGAATAAAATAGAACGATACTAATCTATTGCAGCAGAAATCTTTAATATCTAGTAAGTAATTATTGGGCCTAGCGTTTAGAGGAGCATTAGTGTGATTGAGCAGGTCTACCACCACCTTGTTATCGCATAAGATGCGAATATCCTTGCGACGGAAGTTTATTGCAGAATTTAACCCATTAAGCACTCCAATAAGCTCGACTTCTTTAGGGCTAAAACAAGAAAATGACCACGCGTGGACATGGATTAGCACATTATTTCTATCATGTATAACATATGCAGAGGAGGTTGTAAAGTCCTCTTTAAAGGAAGCATCAGTATGAATTATATAGTATCATCACTCATTTTACAGTTCCACCTACCACTCTTATTTTTACCTGCATTTTTACCTTGTTGTTCATTAGTATTCAGGTGTTTTACCTGAATTTGTAGTTCAATATTCTGCAAAGCATGAATTTTGTTTGAGTTTTGTATACTAATTGCCTCAAAATATTGTGTAGTACATAGTCTGTATTCATCATAGGCATTTGTTGTTTGTTTTAGTACTTGTATTGGGCCAAGAAGTATTCCTTCAAAGATAAATTTATTTCTCGATTTCCATATCTGCCGTAACATAAAGATTCCAAAATAATAGAGGTTTCTACCTGTTATATCCTGTTGTTTATGTAAGACCTTTATATCTATGAACTAGCTTTCAATCCTAGCTGTATATTGTGAGTCAGTTAGCATCTGTATGGTAGAGATAAGCCATAATGCTCTTACCCATGTGCAGTTAAACAACATATGTTCAATTGTTTCCACTTCATTGCCACAGACCTTGCATATAGGGTCCATAACACATTTTCTTTTAAATTTAAATTCCTCAGATGGAATTTTTTTATCACTTTCCAAATAAAATTTCTCACTTTAGGAGGAACCTTGAGGCTCCAAACAGCCTTCCAAATAGAATTTGGGGTTATATAGGAGCCACTCGGTTGTCCACCTTTTATCTCAGCCTCTTTTTTCATTTCTATATCTTTCAGATGCGCATATACCTCTTTAGATGTAATTTCACCATTCTTTGATAAATTCCAAAATAGACTATCCTTACATATAGTAATAGGAGTTATAATATTTAGGATTTTTTGTTTAACAGAGTTACTAAATCATCTTGTAATGATCTCAAGATCCCAAATATTAGATTTTTCATAAAATAAATCAGATACCTTCTCAAGCTGAAAGTTGTTAGGTCTTTTAATGCTAGTAATTCCTGTTATCCAGCTATGATCCCAAATATTTATCATATTACCATTACCAATTTTCCAAATTAAATCTTTTTTGATATTATTTTTACCTTCTATTAGGCTTCTCCACCCCCAAGAGGGGTTATAACCTAAATTTGCATCAATAAAGTGTATTTTTATAATATAAACCTTTTAATGTTCTCGCAAGAAGCGAGCTGGATTATTTATAACTTTCCAGGCATTTCTAGATAACAATGCTAGGTTTTTAAGTCTCATGCTTTTGAACCCCATACCCCCTTTACTTTTGTTAACAGTCATATTACTCCATTTTATCCAATGTTGTCGCTTTTTCTTATTATTATTCCACTAAAGCTGCAATAGCAGAGTCAATTTTATCACATATATTAATAGGGAGCATAAAAACAGCCATTGTATAGGAAGAATAGCGTTTATAACTAATTTAATGAGAGTTTTTTTCCCTGCTTCAGAAAGATATATAATGTTTCAACTCTCTACTTTGTTGTTTATTATATCAGTCATCCAGTTAAGAGCCTTTACCTTAGACCTACCCCAATTTGCAGGTAGACCAAGGTATCTACCTAGATTGGGTAGTTTATTCATTCTAAGGTAGTTTAAAATAGTATGACTCTTTTCATCAGGGGTATTTTTACAAAAAACAATTTCACTTTTATTAAGATTAATACTTTGTCTAGAAGCATGACTATATTCATTAAGAATATTATTAAATTGTTCAACATCCTCAATTTCAGCTCGAATAAAAAATAAGCTGTCATCAGCGAACAATATATGACTAAGTAGGGGACACTTTTTTTTCATTTTCAAACCTCTTATCAGATTTTTATCAATTTTATTATTCATTAAATAGGGAAGCCCTTGGGTAATTAGGCAGAAAGGGAAGGGTGATAGGGGATCACCCTGCCTCAAGCCTTTCGTTGGGTTGTCTAGTTGTACTTGTTGCCCATTAAGGCGAACAGAGTAAGAAACCGATGTAGCACAGCCCATTATCCATTTTATCCATAAGTTGCTGAAATTCATCTTTTTTTAATATAGCTTCTAAGAAATCCCACTCGACATTTTCGTATGCTTTAGCTATGTCAGCTTTAATAGCCATGTAATGTTTATCAGTATTCTTTTTTTTCTTTAAGAAATGACTAACCTCATGCGCAAGGAGGATATTTTCCGTAATTTCTCTTCCTGGGACAAATGCGCATTGTGTTTCACTTATAATTATATTCATGTATTTTTGTAGCCTTTTGAAAAGAATTTTCGCCAGGATTTTGTAGATCACATTTGAGCAACTAATTGGTCTATAATGTGCAATTTTTGCGGGAGAGTCTATTTTAGGAATAAGAGTTATAATCGTTTTATTAATCTCATAGAGATTACCATCATTCCATAAGTAGTCAGAGACACATCTAAGTATATCAAATTTAAGTGTACCCCAATGTTTTTTACAGAAATATACAGGGTGTCCATCTGGTCCAGGGCACCTATCATTTCCCAAAGAGCTTCTTTAATTTCATTAATACCAACAGGCCTAGTAAGGTCAGAGTTAATCTCATCATTAACACTTACTTTTAAGGTATTAATCACTGGAGAGAAATTTCTAGGTCCCTTTGAGCTAAAGATATTTCTAAAGTAGGTTCTAATCTCATTTTCCATTTCAATTTTTGTATCAACCCATTTATTATCTTCAGTAAGAATTCTAGTGATTTTGTTTCTTTTTCTTCTCCCTTTTGTAATAACATGAAAGTAGGAGGTATTTCTATCTCCCAAAGATAGCCATTTTATTCTAGATTTTAATTTCCAATAAATTTCTTCAGTTTTCTATCTTTTTTCCATTCTACCAATTATTGAGTTATATTCATCCCAATCTATAGGGTCAGTAGAATTAATCATATTTTTTAGCTTAGCATTATCATTTTTCAGGGCTTCTTTTTTTATTTTAGCTAGATTCTTAGCCCATTCAGTAATTTTACCAGCTAAAAGGTGGAGTTTTTTCCCCATTTTATGGATACCTTTACCTCTAATTAGAGTCATTTCAATCCAGTTTTTTAGAATAAGATCCACACATTCCTCATCTTCAAGCCAAGTTTTACAAAAGATGAATCTTTTTATAAAGGGAATGGTTCTCTCATTCTTAATAAGAATTAACATTGCATGGTCAGAGCCTACTGGGGGAAGAATAGAAACCCAAGCATTAGGGAAAAGGTGATCCCATTTTTTATTGATAGTGTACCTATCAATTACCTGTTTTATTATTTCACCAGTACTTCTTTTATTAGACCAAGTATATTTACATCCTTTAGAGTTTAGGTCAGTCATATTCATTATATTAAGCCAGTTATTAAGTCTTTCTTAATTGGTTTTATTAGGTCCTTTACCCCCTAATTTTTCAGAGGAGTTTCTATACATATTAAAGTCCCCTACGATATTCCAAGGGTGGTCAGGGTGAAATCTGTGACAATCATATATAGCTTTAAGAACATCATCTTTCATATTATCATCAAAAGGTATATAAACATAGGTAGAGCAATATTTATCATTTTTATCAGTTTGATTAAGGCAGTGTATGTAAAAGTCCGTAGCTTCTAGTATTTCTATATTAGTATTAGGCAATTTTAGAAGCGCTAAACCCCCACTGGTAGCTTTAGGGTCAATTGAACAAGCAACTTCATAGTTCATATCATTAGCAATTTTTTTCACATAAGAAGATTTATTTTTGGTTTCAGACAGAAATATTACCTCCGGGTGATACTGAACAACGGTATCTTTGAGTGTCAGAACTGTTAGGTCCGAGCCTAGACCTTGACAGTTCCAACTTTTGTGTCATTTCTGGTTTTGGGGTTGATCTGGTTCAACCCCGCAAGATACGTTAGCCTCTTTCTTCTCTTCTTCCTCTTAATTATCCTCCACGTCTCTACCATCATTGCTTTGTTCTTCATCCATTTGGAGTTCCATTTTGTTGGTACCCATAGCTGGTGTCCATCTTGCCTTCCATATTTTTTCATTTTAGATTTTCCCCCATTTGATGGTTGATGTCTCCTCATTTGTGATAATTAAATATACTTCAGAGACATCATTTTAGGTGTATTTATTAGTTTATAGGTCGATCTTAGCTTAATTTAGTGCACTTTCCTATTTTGACTCTTAATTTGTTGAATTATTATTTTTAGAGCATATTGGGTTTAATTGTTTAATTTAGTGTGAAGCTTTAAAGATAATTATGGAGATTAATTAGAGTCCAAGTCAAAGACTACAAGATATGGAAAGAGATATGCATGGAAATTGGAGATAGAAGGAAACTGAGTTCAATTAGGAAAAGGAAAAGCTGCCTAAATCTGAATTCTGCAGTACATGCCTAAAGAAGTGGTTATTTACCTAAGAAATATGCCGATTTTGGTAATTTCCTTACATAGGGACATAGATAATTCTGTTACGATTCTTTTGATATATTATGGAGCTCAAACCGACCAATAACGAAGAAGATATGCCCAAAACGGTCCAGCAGTGTTTATCTTTATTTTCTTACGAATTTGAGTTGGGCTTGGAGTCTATTACTTGGCCTTTCCTCCAAGAAACGAATTAGGTCAACCTATACACTATAAATACAGCCTCTTAACACTCTTAAATCATCCTTGGTCAGACCCTAAGGCCAAGAGGAAGCTGCAACACAAGAGAAGAAGTCTGGAAGGAGCATAACACCATATGTCTTCTTCAACCTCTTATTTTGTAATTCTTTTCTCTTCTCTTCTTTGTATGAATTAATTCTTATTAGTTTGAGTTTTAGCATATATGTATGAACCCTAGTTTTGATTGACATCTATCTAATTTGAGAACTTAATGTTTTAAATTGAATTATAGTTTTTATTCTCTGTTTATGTGTTTGGATTTATATTCTGTGTTCTTGTGGAAGTGCACCCATATAGAATTACCATCTAGTAATTAGGTCATCATTGACAACGGTGTTTAATTACATGTTTAGCACATAACGTCTAGTATTAGGTTTGATCTGACAACCCAACCTAGCTAGATAATCACTATGGTTTAGTTCTTGTGACTATTTATCAATTACAGGAAAAGTTTGCTTAGGAAGCCTTATTGACACAGGTAAATCCTATTTGAAACTACCGATAGCGAATTGGGACCGATTAGGGAAATACTACATAATTCACCCTTACATGTTTAGAACGGCAAACCTAGTGGGGATTGCATGCTATTTACTCAAGCTAACTTTCATACTATCTTCTTTTCTTTTCTGTTATTTAATTTATAGTCTTTTAAATTATTAGTTTAGTTTTCTTTATTTAAAAACAAAATAAAAATCTATTTTTCTTTCTTTCTCTTGCGTATTATCTTTTCTATCTTTAATATTTGCACTTGAATAATTTTCTATAAGTTCTTCTTAACCTTCGTAGTCCCTGAGGAACGAATCTTACTTATTCATTAAAACTTGCATACGATCTGTATACTTGCAGAACTGTGTTAGCTTAGGGTGTTTATTTGCACTTATTTTATACATATTTTTATCACACCTTAGGCCACACCAATGGTACGCCTCTAATCTTCTCAATTATTTTCCTCTCGAAGTTTTTCGTTACCAAAATTTCCTTTAACCTCTTCCATTCTTTCATCTTCATCATCTTCATACACAAGGTAGGAATTAGTTTGGTGTGGGTTGGGATTAGGTTGGCCTTCTTTGCTGATAGGGAGGTTTGGGTTTAATTCATTGTTGTTATGGATTTGTTTTTGTGGGCTATTATTATAATCACTTTGAAGTTGTGTATTTGGCTTGTTCGTTTGGTTTATAAAACCAACCTTTGGTTCCGCAGATAAGGCCTGGTCCACTTCACTTTTTTTAATAGAACCAAAGGAGAGGTTGAGAGGCCCACATATGTTTGTAACTTCGTTTATTATAGGCCCAATAGGGGTTTGGTCTCAGCTTCATTTATATTATTTGGACCCATGAATTGTCCAAACATATTTTCTAACTGATTAGCCACGGTATCAAAATCCATCTGCACTACTATGTCCTTTGTCTTCTCCACTACCTCGTACACCTTATTTTTGGTTGTATTATTTCCTGCCGTTACCTTGTCCTTTCTCATAGTATTGAGTCGAGCTCTATTGTCCTTCTTCGAATCGTTGTTGTCACTCGGTTTTCCAATCACTGAGTTTGAGTTTTGACTCGGGTTTTCCTTCATCGCCGTGAAGACAAAGTCCATTGGTTGTTCATCTAATTTTTTAAAATCTTTCTCATTTCCATGGATCCACTTACCCAATCTTTTCTTAAGCTTGATTTTATTGTTACAGTCTTCCTCTATGTGATCCTGATAACCACAAGCAAAGCGAAATTCACCCAATCTTCCAAACTTTAGTAACCCAGTGAGGCTTCTATATTCCGATAAATTGAATTCATATGAAAAGCATAATGGTTGGTTAATATTTCATTCAATTCTAGCTCTACAATAACTTATCTCTTTGAAAGATTTTATGGGTGGGAGTTGAATTTCAGTAACCTTACCAAATCTCTCTGCTATTGTTTCAACTTTTGCTTCAGAGATATAGCTTCCTGTAAGACCATGAATTTGCACCCAGATGATTGTTGTGTTGGTACTTTCAATGGTGTAATTTTTATTCTCTTTACATTCTTTGATGAGTATGTGTTTCCTGCTAGGTGCCATGGTCGTCTATTGAGAATGGTTTGACTATCTTCGTCAGAGTTGCAGCTTATTAGGCATGAGTTGAAGCCCATTTTTTCAATAGTGATCTCTTTTTTTAGTCCCCATGATTTGTTAACTGTTTTTCTCAAAAAATTGAAGCTGATGGGTTTGTTATTTATGATTTTAGCAAGGAGTTTTGGTTTTTCAATGGTGGCATAGATTGAGTTATGGACAGGGTTGAGAATGATTTTGTTTGGTTTCATTTTGTGTTTAACTTGAGCTTTTGTTTTTTCCATTGTGTTTGTAGGGAGTAGAGTTTTTTGGAAAGGGAAGTAAGGATGGAGGTAGGAACAGAGAAAGATAAGAGAATAAAGAAAAGGGGAAAGGGAAGGGAAAGACTAATTTGGAAGGTAATCGGTGAGAATGAAGAAATCAGTAAGGTGATGGGAACAAAATATGGTTTTGGTGGTGTTTTTTGGTGGTGGTTGGGTGAGAGAATTCCGACATCTCTTTTTGGATTTTCTTAAAACAAATAAAAATAGATGGAGAAAATAGAGATTTTCTTCTTGGTTTTGTTAAAAACTTAATTTAATTTTTAATACATTTTCTAATGAATAGAATTTTTGGCTATTTCTACGATTTTTCTTTATCATATTGTGGAAAACCCGGGTCGATTTAGGAAAATCCGCCTGTACCCTTGATTCCAAATCTAACAAACCCAAAAGAAAACCCACAAACAACTTCACTCTACCCTAATTTCCAAAACAAAAAAATGTAAAGAAACCGAAAAATTAGGAATTGAAGATGAAACTGAGTAGTTCATTAATTGGGTGGAATCTGATTTGCTATAGATCATCTCGTTCTTACTTCAACAAAATTGGTAACCCTTTTACCCAATTCTGTTCTAATTCATTTTCATCTTATTCTTATAAATATGATTATGATTTTGAAAAAGATATCAATAATGTTGAAGACGCTCGTTTTGCACTGTATCGAATGGTCCAAATGCGACCTACGCCTTCAATTAAAGTTTATAATGAGCTATTAGTCGTCGTTGTAAAGATGAAACGACACTCTGCTGCTATTTCTCTTTTCAAAGAAATGCGCATGTTAGGTGTTCCAATAAATGATTATACGATGACTATAGCTATAAATTGTTACGGCTCTTTAAAAAAAGCAATTTGGGTTTCGCGGTATTAGGTTGTCTCTTCAAATGTGGTCATGTTCCTAATGTCGTTACGTATACCACCCTGATGAAGAGTCTTTTTGGCGAAGATAGAGGAGATGAGGCTGTAGCGTTGTTTAATAGGTTAATGACGGAAAAACTTTGTGAGCCGTGTGATGAAGTTACTTTTGTTGGAGTAACGTTATTGTAGGGTGAATTATGGAACACGGTCCACACAACCTTAATAAATAGCCAAAAGATCCTCCTCCTAAGTATCTAGTTAGACCCCAACTAGATTACCCCAAAAGCCCAAATAGCCCCTCCCTATTCTATTATATAGCAGCCCAAAACCAAAACCCTATTATAGTTGGTCCGCCCCACACCCCACCCCCCTCCCCTTCTTCTCTCTGTAAGTACCCCACCCCACCCCAGCGCTCTCTGACCCACCCCCTCCATGGCCGCCCCACCTCCATGGCCGCCCCACCTCCATGGCCACCCCACCCCACCACCACACGAACACTGCCGCCCTCCATCGAAGACCAAAGAAGGCTAAAGATCTTCTCCGTTGAAGACCACGGTTCCGGCACGAACCACCTCCCCTTCTTCTGCTGTTCCGGCGAATCCAAAGAAGGCCACCCTCCATCCAAGCCACCACCACCAGCATGAAGCCCAAACCCGAAGCCACTGAAACCGGATCCCAGCCAAGCCCTACTCCGATCCACCACCATCGCCCTCTCCTTCGCCTCCATACCGGAGCCCAGACAAGCCACCACCATCATCATCACACCCCGCGTCCATCCAAGCCACCACCAGCAAAATCAAGCCCAAAACCAAAGCCACACTCCTCTCTGTAACTTCAACACCACCACCCCCTTATGTAACTGCAACATCACCACCATCACCCTTCTGTACCTGCAACACCACCACCCCCATAGAAGCCACTGCCGCTTCTCACCGGAGCACCACCAACCCCACCATCACCTTCGAAGCCACCGAAAACCACCACCACAGTACAGATCCGCCACCCCACCCATCCGAAGCCACTGAAAACCACCACCACAGTACAGATCCGCCACCCCACCGTGTTTCATTAACCACAATCATCACCCCACCCCCACCGTGTGCCATTAACCACCATCATCAACCCCTATCGCCACCAATCTGGGTGCAGGCCCAAATGGGCTTCAGTTTTTGTTTATTATTGATGTTAGTTGCTTCTCTTGTTGTGCAGGTGCATTCAGACCCAATGGGTACAGGCCCAAACGGGTCCAGGCCCAATGGGGACAGACCCAATGGGAACATTGACCTGTTTCGATTTGGACAGGGACCTATAGTGCAATAATAAGAGAACTAGTATTTGAACATTGACCTGTTTCGATTTGGACAGGGACCTATAGTGCAATTAAACCAGAATTAACCAGAGAACTTGTATTTGAACATATGTTGGCAGGGACCTATAGTGCAATTACACCAAAATTACTTTTAACCGACACGGGTCTATACCCGTGATGAAAAGGTCATGGGGCTGTGCCCACTAACAAATCAATCTAAACCTGTTAACGAATCTAAACTCAAAAAAAAATGATATTAAAAAAATTATTAATTAAATGATAAGGGTATAAAAGTAAAGTGTTCTAACTAGAAATGAAACAGGGGACTTATTAAGTAGTTCTAAGTAGAGGGGCTTTATTATATAATGTTTAAATGAATGGGGCTTATATTTGTAGTTTCCTCGTTATTGTAAGTAATTAATATCTAAGGGTTTGTTTGGATTTGGGGATTGAAAAGGATATGATTGTATTAAAAAAAAAATTCCTTTTTTGGATTAGAAATAATTAGAGAGAAAGTTTAATAAAAGATTTTTCTAATTTCTTACTATACTATATATTCAATCACTCAAATTTAGTTTTATTAGAAGGGAAAGATTTTTTTTTATAATGTCATAATGTCTAAATTATTTCTGTTCTTTATATATAAGATATATTACTAAGGGTATAAAAGTCATTAGTTATAAAAAGAATCACGGCATTTCATTATTTTTCTAATCCAAGCACCAAATATATGTAATCATTTAATAAAATTCTTTCATCTATTTTTATAGAGGAAATACCCCCTTTACCCCTTGGTTTTTGGCCCGATTGACAGGTTACCCCTCATTGTTTAAAATGCGACGGGATACCCCTTAATTTTTTTTCCATGACTCGTTGCCCCTTGTTAACGTTTTCCGTCCAAAAATACCGTTAAGTGTCACGTGCGTGGCACATGTTCGCTTTTTTAATATTTTTCTATTCTTAATCCTAATCAAACAATTAATTATCTTAAACCCAGTTTTTTAAAAAGGCTAAATAGATATTTAATAATAGTTTTAATATTATTAAATATATAATAAAATAAACCCCCCACCCCTCCCCACCCCGAACCCCCCTTCCCCTCTTCTTCTTCGTTTTCCCGTTCTACTTCTTCGCCTCCAAAGTTAAACTGTATGCTTTTCACCTCATCCTCCATCCACCATATTGTCTGGCGATTAAGTACGAAAATTAAACCTCTTCACCTCCTCTTTTATTCACCACCATTGCTCCATCCACCACGCAACCATTCCGGTGATAAAGCAAGCAATTCCGGCAATAAAGCAAGTAATTTTCCGAGCATCATCCACTCCGTCCTCCCGATATTTATTCGAACGACAAAGCTTCGAGCTCCCGACGCTATTCCACGGTTCCATTGTCCCGCCTCTGTTCCACAGTTCCATTCACCCATCTGCTGTTCCATTCTCCCGTCGGATTCCACTCAATCCCCGCCGTACCATTCTCTCTCCGAAGTCCACTCAATCCCTGCCGAGTATTGGGTATTTGTTTCTTCATCTTTTTCTTCATGAGGTTGCTCAAAAAAGTATTGTGTATTAGATAGTTGAGCATTTTCTTGAAAAAATTCAGTATTGGCTTGATAGACAGTACCAAATCCACCTTTCCTGAGTTTATTTGCTAAATGAAAACCATTTGTTGCGTTTGAGACCATTTTGAAATAAAATAATGGTAAGTCATCAACACTTGGGGATGTTGCGTTTGAGACCATTTCGAAATCAAATAATGGTAGGTCATCAAAAATGTCTGGGGATGATTGTTGCGTTGCCCCTGTTGTTGGACGAGTTTACAAGCTACGGGATGATTGTGAATAGATTTAAATAACTCGAGAAAGATTATGTCGAATATTGCCAGAATGTCTAGGGAAGGAGAGCGATTCTTATTGGTCCTTTATTGTTATCCAATTCCGAAGCTCAAGATACAGACCACGAATGTGTTAAATGGCTCGATTTGAAGAAACCAAATTCTGTAATCTATGTTTGTTTCGGGAGTATAGCGCTCTTAAGTGCTTCTCAATTGAACGCCGAAGATGAAGAGAAATGGTTAACGACAGGATTTGACGAAAGAATGAAAGAAAGGGGGTCGATTGCGCGGATCCACTTGTGTAGTAGATCGTATTAATCTTCTTGCTTGAGCTTCTTTTATTTTGTGTTTGGAAGAAACAGAGATTCGGGGAAGAAGAAGAAGAATGGGAAGACGAAGAAGAAGAGAGGGGGTAGGGGTTAGGGAGTTTATTTTATTATTTATATTTAATAATATTAAAACTATTATTAAATATCTATTTTGTCCTTTTAAAAAACTTGATTTAAGTTGATTAATTGTTTAAAACATATTAAGAATAAAAAAATATTAAAAAAACGAACATGTACCACGCACTTGACACTTAACGGTATTTTTGGACGGAAAACGTTAACAGGGGCAACAAGTCACGTAAACAAAAATTAAGGGATATCCAGTCGCATTTTAAACAATGAGAGCTAACCTGTCAATCGAACCAAAAACCAAGAAACAAAAGATACTCTTCTTTCCAATCTTTTTCTAAACTTTCATTTTATATTCTTTACTATACTATCCTTTTTTAGTCTAAATATACCCTAAGAAAAAGTTGTATCGGACTGGTTACAATTATAAAAAACAGTTGGACTTAAGCATAAAAGGCCCAACCACATGCACAATACTCCTAACATTCTTAACCTAATAACTAATCTATTAGTAGCCCATCTACATCGCCTAACACCCAAAAGATCTATCTTTCTTAACCTACCCTGATTTCAAAACAAAAAGAGTAAAAGAAACCGAAAAATTAAGAATTGAAGATGAAACTGAGTAGTTCATTAATTGGGTGGAATCTGATTTGCTATAGATCGTCTCGTTCTTACTTGAACAAAATTGGTAACCCTTTTACCCAATTCTGTTATAATTCATTTTCATCGTCTTCTTATTCATATGATTTCGAAAAAGATATCAATAATGTTGAAGACGCTCGTTTTGCACTGTATCGAATGGTCCAAATGCGACCTACGCCTTCAATTAAAGTTTATAATAAGCTATTAATCCTCGTTGTAAAGATGAAACAACACTCAGCTGCTATTTCTCTTTTCAAAGAAATGCGCATGTTAGGTGTTCCAATAAATGACTATATGATAAATATATCTATAAATTGTTATGGCTCTTTAAAAAAAAGCAATTTGGGTTTTGCGGTATTAGGTTGTCTCTTCAAATGTGGTCATGTTCCTAACGTGGTTACTTATAACACCCTGATGAAGGGTCTTTTTAGTGAAGATAGAGGAGATGAGGCTATAGAGTTGTTTAATAAGTTAAGGAGGGACAAACTTTGCGAGCCGAGTGAGGTTACTTTTGGGGTGGTGCTAAATGGGCTTTGTAAACTTGGACATACACTCAAGGCTCTCGAATTGCTAAGAGTATTTGAAAAAAGGGAGATTTCTAAACCTGGCATCCAATCTTATAACACCATTGTTGATTGTCTATGCAAGGATCGCATGGTTGATAATGCTGTTAAATTATTTTCTGAGATGAAAGATAAGGGCATATATCCAACTGTTGTGACTTATAATTCGTTGATCCATGGATTGTGTAAGTTTGAGAGGAAGGAAGAGGCTAAGATGTTGTTGATTGAGATGTTGGAACATAAAATTCTTCCAGATGTACATACATTCAATATATTGGTTGATTCACATGGTAAGGAAGGATTAGTGGAAGAAGCGCAAAAATTTGTAGAAATCATGACTGAAAGAGGTCTAAAACCGAATGTTGTTACTTATAATGCATTAATAGATGCACATTGTTTACGAGGAGAAATGGAGGAAGCTGTGGGGTTATTAGCTATCATGGTAGCTAGAGGTTGTGATCCTACTATTCAAATATATAACACTTTAATCAATGGTTTGGTGAAGAAAGGTTGGGTTGATAAGGCTTTTCAACTTTTTCAAGATATTCCTTCAAAGAGACTGCAACCTGATACTGTTACATACACCACTATGATACAAGGGTTGTTTCAGAAGGGTTTATGTGTCATTGCGCAGGATTTATTCAACAAGATGCAATTTGAGGCCGAGGGAGTAAGTCCTGACTTTGTTACCTATGGAATAATGTTAAACGGATTGTGTAATAATGGACGTGTTACCGAGGCTATATCTTTATTAGACTCCATGGAAAATAGCAATGTAACTCCTGACATTGTGATATATACAACTATTATTAATGGATTATGTAATGATAGACAGCTTGATGCTGCATTAGTCATTTTTTACAAGTTATCCTCCAAAGGTTTGCAGCCTAATATATATACCCATAATACCATAATAGGTGGACTTTGTCGAGAAGGACGGTTTAAAGATGCAAAAGAGTGGATTTCAAGTATGAAGAAAAAAGGTTTCTCCCCAAATAGTGTGACCTACAATGTTATTATTCAAGGGTTTATGAAGAAAGAAAAGTATGAAGAAGCAATTGAATGGGTGAAGGAAATGAGAAAACATGGTTTCGCAGTGGATGCAACTACTTATAGAATCATATATGAACATCCTAAGCTACTTTATATGATTCGACAGATGTAAAACTTTTAACAATTAACAGTCTCTGCATCTTCTTCTTGTAGTCACCTTGATTCGACAGAAAAATAAAAAAGAATTTGCATGAAAAAAATGTGTTCCTTTGTGTACTTTCTGTAAAAGTAATGATATATACCACGATTTGAGTGTTATGAATTCTTGCCTAAATGGTTCGGTTTGATTTATTAACTGTAATTACATGTGATACATTTCTATTGGTTTCTTTCTTAAATAGTCTATGAGGCAAATAAAAACTTGAATTAAATGTCTCAATGTCTCGATATGATATATTAATTTGCCTTGATTATCCAAATTTTTGTAGCGTAAAACTTTTAAACTTGTTTTGTTAGAGAGAGTTTCACACATGGAGCAACATACTTTCATATAATTCATTGTAGAAACGCAACACACAAGTTAGGAAGAAAAAGTTCAGAGGAAATATATAGGATCTTTATATCTTCAAGCCATCTTCAAATCTTTATCATCTTTTCATTATAAAAATTGTAACTTCCCTTTTTACTTTGATTTTCTTATCCTTATATGTTTATTAAACATGGTTATTTTTACATTTATCATGAGCTAAATCGATTGTATCTATTGTATCTTGGGAGGAGAATGAACTTCTATGTCTTGTTAATTAGGGATTGTATATTAAATTTGAGGCTTAATGATTAATTAAAAATTAAATATTCATGCTTTATTTTTTTTTAACTTAGTATTGAGTTGTTGATTGATTTTATTGCCCACATAGTTGATCGATAGAAATCATTGAATTACACCTAGAACGTGCGTTTAAGGGTAGAACTAGATAATTGCGAGTGTATTTATCCTATATAATCGGAATATCATACATAGATGCATAGTCTCGTTATGGGTAGATAATTTAAACACTTTTTAGGTCACTTAAGTTCATTCGGAAGAAGTCTCTTTGCCTTGAGAGTAACCTCTAATCATACATAAGGGGTTTACGGTGAACCTTAGATCCGTGGTACTATTTAATTATTAATATATTCTCTTATTGAATATAAGTTGCCCATTTAAAGTCCTTTGGTGGAATCGATCACCCCGAGCGTATTTTTCTCCATTTGAATCATTTGATATTGCACTATAATCCTTGTTTTTTTGGAATTTGTTTGTATTTTAGTCCTTTACTTTCATAGTATCTTAAATTGATCACCGACTCCTTTTTTTTCAATTCCTTATTGTGATTTATCAAAACCTAGCTAAAACATGACCTAACTTTTCTAGTCTCTTGAAAGACGGTCTTTTATAACTTTATTACTTATATCAATCTGTAAACTTGTGGAAAGAAAACACAGGACCTCCAAAGTAGCCACATATCAGACTGCCTAAGAGCATTTGAAGAAGGATCCAAGGAAGCAGAGTCATCGGACCTTCGATCTCATAAGTATTTGACTACCACAAAAACAACCGTTGAAAGAGATCAAAGTCAAAGACGTCAAACCTATGATCAAGAGAAGAACCGGATTGCCAAAGATTTCCCGATAGAGAGTCAAGATCATTGAAGACCGGACCTTCGAGTAAATTGTCGGGTACCCAGTCTATTAATCATCATATTAGAGTACTTGAATCCAGTGAGTACCCTAAGATAAAGGAATGTGAGTACCTGAGGATCAACATATAACGACTAAAATGAGGGTAAATGATTCATATGTACGAATGTTAAAAATCGTTAGAAGATCAGCGCTCACAATTGAGTCGACCACTTGGCCAAGAGAAGTTTAAAAAACTGACTGGAGGAAATTCATCCAATGTGTATCTTACACATGATTAGATCCGTTGGGGAGATTTTGACTATAAATAGAGGCTCTCAAGACTCTGAAAAATGGTGTTTTTTACTTCGAATTTGAAACTTTCAAAAACATACTTTCAAAGAGACCCAAAGCAATTCATAGTCCAAACATCTATATTGATTTATATTTAGCCCATATTTGTAACATTTACTCATACAGAAGTATTGATGATATGTAAATTGGGCTCAATCGTAAATTCTAGGGATTATTTTTATTTAATAAGAAGTGTGTTCATATAGACTAGAGAAGGGTGATTTAGAGCCTGTGTAGATGTAGACACAAGTTGAATGTTTGCGGGTGTGTGAAGTAGTAGACCGTGAGTATAAAATGTATACTCGTACGTGTGTGATGATACAAAATGGAACACTTTACAGGTTTGTGAAGTGGTATATCGTGAGTGTAGATGCACAACTGGTTTACTTGTGTCGGTGATAACACAAGGGTTGTCCTTCAAAGGTGATGAAAGTTGAATTGGATTAGAGCATTTAAATTAATGATGAGAATTGATTTTTTAAGGTTAGAGTTAAATTAAGATTGTATAGATCCAAGAACGCTAACTCGGGTAAAAATAAATAAAGAGTTGGATTAGATTGGTAGTTAGGTTGGGTCGGTTTTCGACCTACTCACACAACTCACAGCTTTTGGTAATATACCCAATACCATAACCCCTTGGAAAATTCTTACGTACTCCTATACATATTTCTGAGTGTGGTTTTGGTATATTTTAATGAGTACTCCTATACATATTTCTGAGTGTGGTTTTGGTTTATTTTAATGAGTAATTATATATACCCCCCAAAATCATACCACCCAAATACCACCTAATGACGTGGCGTGAATTGGTTGGTTACAAATCTTTAATTAGATCAAGAAAATAAATAGATTAGAGATTTGTAACCAACCAATTCATGCCACGTCATTGTGTGGTATTGAGGTGGTATGATTTTGGGTGGTATATATTATTACTCTATTTTGATATAATAACTTATGTGTCAAAGTTAAGAAAATAGACTACCATGAGTTTTTGGTGAAAATTTGTTAAGTAGCATTATAAAACTATTATATTCCTTTTCAAACTTTTCTCTTTCACTTAAAAGAAACTGAAACACATTTTTCTTAATATAAATATTAAATTGTTTTTTCAACAAATAATTTATCCAAGTTTATGTATTTGAAATATAATGATGAATCAAAATCACTATCTTAGGTACTGTTTTTAGTGACCACATCTCTGGCGATCGTCAATGGCACTAGAGAAAGGAATTTTGGCGGTCATAATAGTCGTCAGAAATGTTAAAAGGTAAATAAATTATTTAAACCTTTTGGTGAGCGAGTATGGTTGATAGAAAGGTACCAACAGTTAGCTGCCATATTATTGGTTGCTAATACTATATTTTAAAAAAACTTAATACTGGTAACTGAATGGTCGCTAGAATCCAATTTAGGAATTTAAGATTCTTAGGTTAATGCCCATGAACTATTACACCTAATAATATGTAAGGTTCAAAGTATTTAATAGTTAATAATCTATTAATTATCTGGTCCTATACTCGTAGGAAATGTCGGGGGTCACGTAAGGTTGGTTGGGTCTTCTCTTTGACCTTAGTTGTTAACTTTTTCTGTTGATAATAGTTTAACCACAAGTTTAAATTCCTGGCTTGTTTGTACTTTGAGTTGTTATCAGGTGTAATGATCAAAGCCTCATTGTTTGCTAGAGGATGAGAAGGAGCGTAGAAATCCATAGCAAGAAGATGCAGATGGATGGGAAAGCGAGGGAAAAAAGGAAAAGGAAGCTGAAGATGTAGTGTTAATGAAGATGTGGTTAAAAAAAAAACACTAGATCAAGTAAGGAATCACCCAAAATTTAGAGATTTTGAGTGATGTTAGGGTGTAGAGGAAAGAAAATTTTGTGTTTTAAGATTTTGTGTTTAAAGATTTGTAATGTTGGTGAGGAGAGAGGGAAGAGAGAATTTCATAACTAAGGTATCTCCAAGCAATGTTTGTTGACTTAACTTAAACTTGTTTATAAACGAGCGAACCTCGGCCTTATACTTATTGAATAAGATTAATACCGTAAAAAAGATTTATTTAATGTTTTTTTTTTTAATTCTTATCGTAAAAAATTTAGAACAAATAAAAGTTGATGGAGAAAGTAGAGATTTTCTTTTTGGTTTTGCCAAAAAATTTAATTTAATTTTTAATACATTTTCCTATAAATAGAATTTTGGTTATTTCCTAATTATTATTTTTTATATAGTGTGGAAAACCCGGATCCATTTAGGAAACCCTTGATTCCAATTTCTAACACCCCAAAAGAAAAAGAAAAGACACCCCAAACAACTTCACTCTACCCTAATTTCAAAACACAAAAGATTAAAAGAAACTGAAAAATTAAGAATTGAAGATGAAACTGAGTAGTTCATTAATTGGATGGAATCTGATTTGCTATAGATCGTCTCGTTCTTACTTCAACATAATTTGTAACCCTTTTACCCAATTCTGTTATAATTCATTTTCATCGTATTCTTATTCATATAATTTTGAAAAAGATATCAATAATGTTGAAGACGCTCGTTTTGCACTGTATCGAATGATCCAGATGCGACCTACGCCTTCAATTAAAGTTTATAATAAGCTATTAGTCGTCGTTGTAAAGAAGATGAAACAACACTCCGCTGCTATTTCTCTTTTCAAAGAAATGCGCATGTTAGGTGTTCCAATAGATGACTATATGATGAATATAGCTATAAATTGTTATGGCTCTTTAAAAAAAAGCAATCTGGGTTTTGCGGTATTAGGTTGTCTCTTCAAATGTGGTCATGTTCCTAACGTGGTTACGTATAACACCCTGATAAAGGGCCTCTTTGGTGAAGATAGAGGATATGAGGCTGTAGAGTTGTTTAATAGGTTAATGAGGGAAAATCTTTGTGAGCCGAGTGAGGTTACTTTTGGGGTGGTGCTAAATGGGCTTTGTAAACTTGGACATACTCTCAAGGCTCTTGAATTGCTAAGAGTATTTGAAAAAAGGGAGATTTCTAAACCTGGCATCCAATCTTATACTACCATTGTTGATTGTCTATGCAAGGATAGCATGGTAGATGATGCCTTTAAACTATTTTCTGAGATGAAAGATAAGGGCATCTATCCAACTGTTGTGACTTATAATTCGTTGATCCATGGATTGTGTAAGTTTGAGAGGAAGGAAGAGGCTAAGATGTTGTTGATTGAGATGTTGGAACATAAAATTCTTCCAGATGTACATACTTTTAGTATATTCGTTGATTCACATGGTAAGGAAGGATTAGTGGGAGAAGCACAAGAATTTGTAGAAGTCATGATTGAAAGAGGTCTAAAACCAAATGTTGTTACTTATAATGCATTAATAGATGCACATTGTTTACGAGGAGAAATGGAAGAAGCTGTGGGGGTATTAGCTATCATGATAGCTAGAGGTTGTGATCCTGATATTCAAGTATATAACAGTTTAATCAATGGTTTGGTGAAGAAAGGTTGGGTTGATAAGGCTTTTCAACTTTTTCAAGATATTCAATCCAAGAGACTGCAACCTGATACTGTTACATACAGCACTACGATACAAGGGTTGTTTCACAAGGGTTTATGTGTCATTGCGCAGGAATTATTTATGAAGATGAAATCTGAGGGTGAGGGATTAAGTCCTCCTGACTTTGTGACATATGGAATAATGTTAAACGGATTGTGTAATAATGGACGTCTTACCGACGCAATATCTTTATTAGACTCCATGGAAAATAGCAATGTAACTCCTAACATTGTGATGTATAATACTATTATTCATGGATTATGTAAAGATAGACAGCTTGATGCTGCATTAGACATTTTTTACAAGTTATCATCCAAAGGTTTGGAGCCTGATATACGTACATATACTATTATGATTGGTGGACTTTGTCACAAAGGAATGTTTGAATATGCAAAAGAGTGGATTTCAAGTATGAAGAAAAAAGGTTTCTCCCCAAATAGTGTGACCTACAATGTTATTATTCAAGGGTTTATGAAGAAACAAAAGTATGAAGAGGCAATTGAATGGGTTAAGGAAATGAGAAAACATGGTTTCTCAGTGGATGCAACTACTTATGAAATCATATATAAACATCCTAAGTTTCTTGATATGATTTTAACACATGTAAACTTTTAATTAAATTTACAGTCTCTTCATGGCTCTGTACCAATCTGTAGTCACCCTTATTCAGTAAAAGATTTTCAGGTTTCAAATCAGGATTAATTGAATTAGTTATGTTGTTTATTTTATGTTTTAATGCAAGTTTTAGTATTTGTATTGAGGGATATTAGTTTACAAATGTTGAACTTTTAATTATTATTTTTGTAGCAAATGTTATCTGGTATCAAAACGAGTAAGCAAGCAGTGAAAAATGAAATTTAGTGTTGCTCTCAGTTTTAGTGAATAATGTCTACATAGTGTGTCTACAAGAACATATACAATTAGTTGTATATAGGAGCACAAAATTCACTTATGGCTGGTTATCCTATAATGGAGGGCGAGGCTAATGATTTATACAACAGGCCTCAGCTGATGATGTTTGTATTAATGTCCATTTTTTCCTGAATATTTTATTGCTATTAATGTCTTGAAATGGTTGTCACTTGAATTTGTGCAATCTTTATTTTTAACTTTCTCTAAATACAATAGGTTCGTGATTACCTCATCTTGTTTAGATTGAATGTTGCTTGGAACACAACATATAACAAAAGTTAAATAGCATTTCATCTAGTTTTTTATTGTGTCATTTTGTCCATTTCTTTTTTAATTTCTTTAATATTATGATATTAGTCTTATTAGCTATGTTAGCAGATATCTGAAAGTAAAGGTGTAGATGAACCATGGAAACAATAATCATCGTCCAAGAAACATTCACAAAGCTAATTTTAACAAAAATGTTCACACAGTGAAGGTGAAAATACACATAGTATTGGCACATAGAGAAAGCGCATAGCTTTTTTTTACTAATCCTAAATACTATCCACCCAAAGGACCAATCAATAATACACAAGGAATCATAATAAGGTCGATCTTATATTAAATATGCATCTTAACAATAGATGGCATCAGTGAATACAGAAACAAAAATATAAGGATAGGTTTAAAATATAAAGAGAAATTTAAAGAATAACGAGGAGATTTAACGAATTTTTTTTTAAAAATAACGTGAAGATTTAACGAGGGATATTTAAGAAGAGGAATTACTTTTTCCAGCCTCAATTCCCAAATATTAATAAAATACATCCAAACTGAAAAAATCTTAATTACATCCAATTCCTAACTTTCTGTTTAGGTTCTTGTCTATTTTACCCCTCCTCGTGATGGGGATGGACCCGCGACGTTTTTCGCAACAGTTTTTAACTTGCCTATTATAGTAACTCAACTCCCATACTGGTACAGACCCATCTCGCTTATTAACTCGATGGGGTTGCACCTATATTGTATATAACCAAACAAAAACAGCTAACATTGTTAATCTCCTGGCCCCTTCAACACCAACCCAAGAACACATGATTCAACTACCTGGCCCATCAACACACATAGTACAAGATCATGTACACAAAAAAACTCCAAAAATATCTGCAGAAGCTGTGTTTTAACAATGAATTGCAATGAACAACTTGGTGTTTTGATTTAGTTAAACAATGACAAAAAAAAATCCTTTTTCAATACTTCAATTCAAACAACACTGAATTACTAAAATACCATACAACAATGAATTACTAAATCAGACAGTAATAAAGGCATCACGGGGCTGGACTTCACTTCACGGGGCTGGAACTCGATCTGGGCTGCTGCTAGTAATGGTCAATTCGGTGGTGAAGATAAAAAATTCAAATGAGCACTGGACCCATGGTTGTATTGCCCATGGTGGTGAAGAGATGGCTATTGATTTCCCGATTGGTTGTCCCATTGCTTGACTTGCCTCGACAGGCTGTACTCACCACGCTGTTCTTCTTGGGCTAGACCCATGGTGGGTATCTCCGTTCAGCAAGCTTCTTTTCGGCACTGGCTATTGTCCCAGTGGGGTGGGCTGGGTGATGAAGGTGAGAGGTGAAGCTGGGGTGGCTTTTGATTCCCCCGTACCATATGGTGAAGCTGAGGGTGATGGCGGGGTTCGATGGGGTGGGTGTGGAACGGCAGGGTTTTAGTGTTGGTGATGGTGGTGAAGACGATGGTGATATTGCCGATGGTGGTGGCCCAGGGGTTCACGAGGGTTTCAGTCTTGGGTCGGCTCCATATACTTGATAAGTTGATTGTTGATGGGCTAGACCACGATTCAATTGGATTCGAAGCTGCTGATGGGCCGACCACTAGTAACACCATTGATGCTTTTACTGGACAATTGGATTCGAAGCTGTGAAAATTGAATCTGCTGCTGTTGATGGTGGCGGCGCAGAGATGGACGGAGGAGGTCAGGGTCTGCTGTTGATGAAGATTGTGGGTGGTGATGGTGCTGAAGACGGTGGTTCTGGGTAGGTAGGGATGGTGGTGGCGCGAGGGCTCAAGGGGTGGAGTGGGATGGCTAGCAAGAGAGAACAGGGAGAGAGAAAGGGCAAGTGGTGGTAGGTGATGCAGTAGTATTGTTAGATTGTAGGGGGCGGTGGTGGGTTGTTCACTATCACAGAGAAGAAGAGTGGAAGGGAGGGGGTGGAGCGGGGTTGGGTATGCTGAGAGAAAAAAGGGGTTGGGTTGGTGTTGATAAGATACAAGACTTAGCAATCAAGTAATACAGCTGGAAAGAGAAATGACAGCTCATATAACTAACAACTTGTAACAAGAAGTTGTTAGCATCTTCTATAGAATCAAATACTTGTATATATATGTGATCAATAGATTGTAAACATAAGCAATTAATCAATAACAAACTCTTCTCTCTATTCTCTCTATTCTTTCTCCTCTCTATTTTATCATGGTATCAGAGCTATTATGAAGAAACAAGCTTCTTCATCGCCATTAATGGCGCAACTCATGAAGCTTTGCTATTCTTCGAACTAAACATCGATCTTTTCTTCCGCATTTCTCAAATCGTCTCTATTCTCTGTTTTTATCTTCTCTGCTGTCTTGCTTAATACAAACATGACCTCTTCTTCAACATCAACACCACACATTTCATCCAGCGCAGAAATACCAGCTGGATTACTCTTACTTCGCCAAAATTGGTCATCTCTCGTCCAAATTAAGCTTGATTCTACAAATTATGTGCTGTGGAAAGCTCAACTCGAAGCTGTGTTAGAGGCTCATGGCTACTTAAATCATGTCGCTAAATCAACTTCTCCACCTTCATCAGCTGATTCTTCATATTCGACGTGGCTAATTGAAGATCATCAACTGAAGGTCTCACTTCTATCCTCGATGATACCTTCAGTCTTCTCACAGGTAGTTAGATCTCAAACTGCTCATGATGTTTGGGTAAAACTTGAAGAATTGTTCGTAAATCAGTGTAGAACACATGTTCATCAACTAAAAATGAAGCTATGTAATCTTAAGAAAGGGGAGAAAACAATGACTGAGTATTTAACTAGCATACAAGATATTTGTGATGGCTTAGACACAGCTGCTGCTTCGTTACCACTTGAAGATGTGATTATGTATACACTCAAAGGATTACCTGCTGAATATAATCAATTCAAGTCAAGTATAAGAATTACCAATGCTCAATCCTCAACACTTAGCTTTCACTCACTTGGAAGTTTACTTGTATCTGAAGAACTCCATATGAAAATGTCTGAATCAATTGATAACTCTCATCAACACACTGCCTTATTCTCTTCCTCCAATCAAAATTCTGCAACGAATGTTGGTAGAGGTCGTGGTCCTTCAAATCGTGGTAGAGGATATGCTAATCGAGGCAGAGGAAGACAATTTTCAAATCAAAATTCTTCTATACTTGGAGCTCCTTCATCTCAAACACTATGGTATGAACTCTAATGCTCCTACTTGTCAAATTTGCACTAGAATTGGACATAGTGCACTTGATTGTTGGTATAGGGCTGATATGGTGAATTATCCTTCACCAAGAGCTCAAAACCGTGTTGTTTTAGCTGCTCATTCGAACAATAATAATCATCAACACAATGCTACTTCAGCACCCTATAATCAAATTACAAATTATGATCCTGAAACATGGTATTTGGATAGTGGTGCAAACAGCCATGTAACTAATGATTCTACTCTTCTTCAACAATCTCAGTCTTATAATGGATCAAGTTCTGTTTCAGTAGGCAATGGTCAAGCTCTTGAAATTGCGAATATTGGCCATAGTAAGCTTCTAACCCCTCACTCAGCTTTCTCATTAAAGTCTATACTTCATGTACCATCTATATCTTCAAATCTACTATCTATCTCAAAGTTTACAGCTGATAATAATTGTGTGATTACTTTCTCTTCAAGTTCAGTCTCAATTTATGATGCTATCTCACACAAACTGCTATTTCAGGGCCCTTGTAAGGATGGGTTATATCCTTTAACATCAGGAGAAATTACATCTCCTATAAAAGCTCATAATTGCATAAATAAGTCCCTGAAGTGTTTGTCTTCAAAAGTGACCTCATCTTCAGCTGTGTTGTGGCATTTACGGCTAGGACATCCATCTTCACAAGCTTTAGTTCCATTATCTTGTACTTTAAATACTAGACTAGATCATTTTGGAATTAAATGTAACTCTTGTGCTATATCCAAAGCACATAAACTACCTTTTACTTTATCTGCATCTAAGTCACTGAAACCTTTTGATATTATTCATACTGATGTTTGGGGACCAGCTCATACAGCTTCTTGCTCTTCTTTTACATATTATGTGCTATTTGTAGATGATTATAGCAGGTTCAGCTGGGTTTATCCATTGAGATATAAATCAGAAGTATATGAAGTGTTTAAGTCATTTTCTACACTTATTCAAAACCAATTTCAAACTACTATCAAGTGTTTAAGATCTGACAATGGAGGAGAGTACACAAGCAATGCATTCAAACTTTATCTTCAATCATTAGGGATAATTCATCAAACTTCTTGCCCTCACACTCCTGAACAAAATGGAGTTTCTGAGCGCAAACACATGCACTTAATAGAGACTACACTATCTATGCTAACTCATGCTTCTCTCCCTATGAAGTATTGGTGTGAAGCTCTCTCTACAGCTGTGTATTTGATAAATATTCTACCAAGTCCTTCACTGAATAACCTTTGTCCTTATGAAATTTTGTTTCAGATTAAGCCTACTTATAATCATCTACGGGTTCTTGGGTGTTTATGCTATCCATGGATTAAGCCATATAACACACACAAGTTTACACCTACCTCTGAAAGGTGTGTGTTCTTGGGCTATTGCTCTTATTCTAAAGGCTATAAATGTCAATCTCTTAGCTCATCAAAACTATATATCTCAAGACATGTGAGGTTTGATGAGACAACCTTTCCTTTTGCTTCAAATATAACCATCTCTTCTAATATAGTTCCAAACACATCAAGTTTTGTGGATCTTTTTCCCTCTATAAATCTTTCATCACTTTCACATCCATTTGATCCCTTACCAAATCATAGTTCTCCTTCAACTACTGATAATTCATCTCAAGAAACTAACTCTTCTATGTCTTCTACTCAACCATCTTCAAGTTTAATAACTCAACCTCCAGCCCCACCTCAACCTCCCAAACACCACATGATCACAAGGAGACAAACAGGTTCTCTTAAACCATCTTACAAATGTCAAATGCTCACTCAAACTCCCCCACTTGTTGAACCTGTATCTTTCAAAGAAGCATTTCAATCTCAACATTGGTTGGATGCAATGAAGGAAGAATATGATGCTTTGATTAGTCAAAACACTTGGACTCTTGTCCCAGCTCCAATTGGTAGAACACCAATTACTTGTAAATGGATATACAAAATTAAAAGAAATGCGAATGGCTCTATTGCTAGGTATAAAGCTAGGCTTGTTGCTCGTGGATTTCTCCAAGAATATGGATTAGACTATACTGAAACCTTTAGTCCCGTGGTTAAACATCAAACCATTCGTATAATTCTTGCCTTAGCTGTTTCAAACAAGTGGGAAATCAGGCAACTTGATGTCTCTAATGCGTTTCTACATGGTCAAATTGATGAGGAGGTATATATGGCTCAACCTTCGGGGTTTATTAGCGCTGAACAACCATCATATGTATGCAAATTAAATAGATCATTATATGGTCTCAAACAAGCACCAAGAGCTTGGTATTCTCTACTTTATTCTTTTCTAATTGATCATGGTTTTATTTCTAGCTCAGCAGACTCTTCCATGTTTGTTAAGGGCTCTTCTTCTACTCTAACCATCATCCTCGTATATGTTGATGATATCTTAGTAACTGGAGCAAATAGTGACTCCATTCTAGTGATCATTCAAGCCTTAAAGAGAAGATTTCAAATGAAAGATTTGGGCATATTATCTTATTTCCTTGGGCTTGAGATTACTTCTCATGGTGAAGGCTTAGTTGTATCTCAAGCTAATTATGCTTTGACAATTCTAAAGAGGGCAGGTCTAAGTGAATGTAAAGCATCAACTACTCCTACCCTAAGCAAATATATGGTTTCTACAAATTACAACACACAATTATTTGAAGATCCATTTTTATTTCGAAGTTTAACTGGAGCATTACAATATCTTACTATTACAAGACCTGACATTGCCTTTTCTGTGAATCAAATATGTCAGTCTATGCATAAACCTACCAATGGAGATTATGAAGCCTTAAAGAAACTACTAAGATACATTAAAGGAACTATTCACTATAGTCTTCATTTCACACCTTCTACTTCAACTCTTCATGCTTTTTCAGATTCAGATTGGGCCAGCAATGCCTTAGATAGGCGCTCCACAACTGGATATTGCATTTTCTTAGGCAAGAATCTGGTTTCTTGGGGATCAAAACGACAAACAACGGTCTCGAGATCATCAACTGAAGCAGAATACAGAGCTTTAGCTCATGTATCAGCTGAGATAAAATGGTTTACTTTCTTACTTAAAAGTCTTCACATAGATGTTGTCACTCCCACTCTTGCGTGTGATAACTTGTCTGCTCTAGCTTTAGTAACTAATCCTGTGTTTCATACACGAACAAGACACATAGATGTAGACTTTCATTTTGTTCGAGAACAAGTTAAATCCAAGCTTCTTCACTTGCATCATGTTTCCTCTCCAGATCAAATTGCTGACATTCTGACTAAAGGTCTTGGAGTTTCTATCTTTACTTCTTTACTTCACAAGCTTCCCATGCTAAACATGCTTAGCTTGAGGGGGGATGATAAGATACAAGACTTAGCAATCAAGTAATACAGCTGGAAAGAGAAATGACAGCTCATATAACTAACAACTTGTAACAAGAAGTTGTTAGCATCTTCTATAGAATCAAATACTTGTATATATATGTGATCAATAGATTGTAAACATAAGCAATTAATCAATAACAAACTCTTCTCTCTATTCTCTCTATTCTTTCTCCTCTCTATTTTAT
Source organism: Nemophila menziesii (assembly GCA_029959085.1). Lineage (NCBI taxonomy): Eukaryota > Viridiplantae > Streptophyta > Magnoliopsida > Boraginales > Hydrophyllaceae > Nemophila > Nemophila menziesii. The sequence goes on along the minus strand of JARWIR010000018.1, from coordinate 16,018,582 downwards.
CAGGTGTTATATATTAGTGACTGGAGGGGTATTTTGGGGTTTTTATCCCTATTAGTTGGCTTTCAATTTCTGGTTAGGGTGTGGATGTTGTTTATAATTTTGGGGGGTGAGTTGAATGTAGAAAGTAAATGTCCCATTTAAGAATAACGAGTAGATTTAACGAGGAAGATTTAAAATAGGGATAATTATCAACTAATTACGAATCTTCAAATTTAATTCTCAAAAAAAAAGGAGGGAACTCCTTCCAACTTACTCATAGTTTATAAGATTAGTTCTCAGTTAAACACTTTGTCAAACTTATCTTTCACTATTACCCTTAATGTCATTTTAATTTATTTTTTTATCTTCATTATATAATATTCATAATATATTATTTATTTATTCTATTTTCTTTTTATTATAAAAATCCGGCCTCCACCATTGACCACCACCACCTCATGCATTTACCACCGACTTATCACCACCACCTCATACATTCTCCACCGACACCCCCACTACCCCCACCACCACCCCACTACCCCCACCACTCCCACCACCATCCACAACCACCCACCTCCACCCATCCCCACCACCACCCACCTCCACCACCCCCAACACCACCCCAACCTACCACCATCACCACCATTATTCTCCGCCGACCACCATCTTCGCTTATAACCACCACCGACTAGTTCCGTCACCACCAATCACCACCGACTAGTTCATTCACCACAATCACCTTCACAGCGCGCGTCCGTGAATTTAAAAAAAAAATCATAACTAATTCTAATAAAATCGTAAAAATAAGAGATTTGCATTTTTAGACGAGACAAACTAATATTTACGTCTATGATTTTTTTTAATTTATTTAATTTTTAATTTCGATAATTTGTTTTGTGTGTTGGTATAACACACAAAAAAAGATTTTCCAAATTCCAAAACACACGCGCGACCATATAATTTAAAAAAGAGATAATTCCCAATTAATTACACTTCCTCACTTTTCATTCTCAAAAAAAAAAAGGAAGGAGGAAATTACTTCCTACTTACTCACAAATTTTCAACTTAATTCTCAATTAAGCACATGGTCATATTTACCTTCCATTATTGCCCTTATATGGTTTTTTATTTTATTATATATTTATATTATATTTATATTTAATATCTGAATTTATTTTTTCATTTTTTTTTTCGAATTTTTTTTTCCGAAATATTTTTTTAAATTTTTTTTTCCCGAATTTTTTTTTCGGGATTTTTTTTTTCGAAATATTTTTTCCCGAATTTTTTTTTTCAAAGATTTTTTCATTAACACACAAGTCCATACTGTTTTGTGTTACTGTAACTCACACATCAAGCAATTGTGTGTTACATTAACACACAATCAGATGTTCAGACTATCTGTACACTATTATCTATTACTGTGTACAAATATTCTGTATATCTTATTCTGTGTTCCTGCAACACACAATTGTTATTTGTGTGTGTTTAAGCAACGCACTTTCCTGCTCCTTTTGCACTACCACCTCAGTCTCCATATTTACCTCACTATTGGCTTCCTTTTTCACCTCAGTCCCGGGTTCGATAGTCACCTCCGGCTCGTTTTCTTTGTCGGTTTCCATATTCACCGTTGGCTCGTTTTCTTTCTCTGTTTCTAATCCTCCTTCCCTGTCCTGTCCTCTGTTTTTCTCTGGCGACGTGTCCATGTACATTCCATAGCCGACTGCGCGCTCTACATAGTGGTCCACCTCCTTTTCTTCCTCGAGCTTTTTGATTATTGACTCTTTTTCTACTAGTTGCACCTGAAGCTCTGTGTTCTCCGTCTCCAGTTCGTTTACTCGATCTTTCAGTTTTTTATTTGTTTCTTCCAGCTTATTTATTTTCTTATTCTCTTTTTCGTTTATTTCTTTTAATTGTTTCTCCAGCTTGGATTTCTCCTTTTATATGATGTGTTGTCGCTTGTAAGCCCCATCTAATTCCTCATGTAAATCTTTTATAGTAGTATCTTGTTCTTCTTCTTCATCTGCAACCATCAAAACAAATAAAAAAAAATTTAGTTATACTTATACAGTTATAAGACCAAATTTAACTATTATAAACATGGAATTCCATGTTTTATACTGTATGAAACCTAATGCATTTTATCGCTATTTTTTTACCTTTTTCTTCTTCTTCTTTTTCCTCGGCTTCTTCCTCCTCCTCCTTCTCCTCTTCCTCTTCCTCATCTTCTGAATCTCTTTGTGTCAGAGATACGACACTATCTTCATCTTCTTCTTCTTCTTCTTCTTCTTCTTCTTCTTCATTCTCTTTTATTAAACCAAGTTTTTCTTTTTCCTCATCGCTTATGACTATCTTCTTTCTAACCTGTGGAAGATATGTACAGTTTTAATTAACTGTTTAAGTTATATATATGTAAATCTCATCTTTAGTTTACATCTTTTCTTCTGAGTTTGTCAATTACTGCCGATTTATACTTGCTGTCTCTATCATCTAGCTTCCATCTCAGAATTCTTGGCCAAGCATTTGGCCTTAATTTTGTTCCCAAAGCTGTATATTCATAAAACCAAGCCTGTGCAACATAAGAAAGTATAATATTAGTACAGTTTATAAACTTATATATATATATATATAGGTATGTTTAGATTAGTGTTGTTTCTTACCACTAGAACTGTTACGCATCCTATTACTTTCTTTGGATTTGCCTTTCTATAGATTTCCAAGGATTCCTCTAGCAATTCTATAAGTCTTCCTGTCCAATCATATTCAGTCATCTTGTCTTTTATCATTTCGATTGTCCTAATATCTCTTTTCTTGATTACATTTCCTGTATTTGAGTACATTACATTCCCCATTATGTAAAGTGTAATTAACAAAGGGAAATCTGCCTTCCTTCCTTTCTTTCTCCACTCTTTCTTTTCTTTCTTTCATTTCTTCTTCACCTTCTCCCTCCACATTTGGAATGTCTTCAATCATATTCTTCAACAACTCTCTTATATCTGTTGTTTTCACCCTTTTGTTCTCTCCAAAGTATTTGACATGCCAATCCGTTAATTCACCGGCTTCTTCATTTCATATAGTAGGGAATTCTTCCTCTCCACCTTTAATTCCCATAACAACAGCTACATCTTCTCTTTTTAGTCTGATTACACTTTCTCCTAATACGAACCCCTTTTTCTGTTTTGAGTAGCATTTAATTATTTCTTGAGTTATTATTTCGCCTTTCCTAAGTATAAACTTATCTTTTCTTTTTACTAACTTGTATAATCCATTTAGTAATTCATAGAATGGTGTTTCCTTGCACCATTCTATGTGTTGTTCTTTAAATTTGTCTTCACTTAGTAACTTTACAAGTGAAGTTAAATTTGACTTGTATGTTTCTTTATAAGTTCTTGTTTTTCTCCCTTCTTCTCCTTCTTCTCCTTCATCTACTTCTTCATTATTCCTGTTTCTTCTTGGTGCCATTTTCATCTGTTTTTACACAAGCACAAGAAAATATATTAGTATTTCTGAAATTGAGTTAATTCCATGTTTTTATAATTGTATTAAACATAGAATTCCATGTTTAATACAGTTACTAAAAACAGTGTGTAGATTTCCATATTATGCAGTATTTACACTATAAGGTCCCTAAACTATACATTTTGTCTATAATCTTCACAATATTTACTCAATAATTTAGTCTCAGACCCTGTTTTATGTATATTTTACACTAATACCTCAAATATTTTGAAAGTAATTGCACTATAGGTCCCTGTTTCACATTTTAATCATGTTTAATCACTGTAATTCATTTTCTGTTTATATTAATCACATTATTCTATTACATTCATCCAAAAATCGTATTATAAACCCTAGAAACCAATAAATTCGCTATATATGAACACTTAAAATCCTAATCAAACATTAGTCAGGCTAAAATCATTCGAATTCAACATGCATTGTATATTTGTTTTGTTTTTGTTTGTGAATCACACATTAACACAGTCGGAATAAAAAATTTCACTCAAAAATTACACAATAACATCTGTTTTAGGTTTTTAGAAGTACTTACTAGTTTGTTTTTTGTTTTGGTGTTAACCGCGTTTGGTTTAGGTGTGTTGATTTCGTTGCCGATGTTTAGTCCCCGGTGTTTAGTCGCCGTTGAGCCGCCGTGAGTCGCCGGTGAGTGTCCTTCGTTCGCCTTTCGTCTTCGTTCGCTTGTTGGTGTTGTGTGTGTTTGTGTGCAGTTTATGTGTGTGTGTGTGTGCAGTTTGTGTGTTAGACGTTTGAGTTTTGTTTTTTGTTTTTTTTAAACAAAAGATATATAGACGCTGGTTTTTTTTTATGTTAATTAGGGGTAGTTTCGGGAGAGGCTGTTTTCTCTAAAATGTTTTATTGGAGACACCTTTTTTTAAATAACTTCTTTAATATGCATTTACCTCTAATTGGATCTTTATTAAACTTATGAATGAATAATGTATTTTACCAACACTATATTATGACATGTACTTTTTCCAGACATGAGTTTTATTATAAAAAAAATTCATAATAGATTTTTTGGTTTTTTTATGGTTAGTTTTATACTTTTAATTCATATCATTGGGATCGAAATAAAAATAAATTTTGTTCAATGTCTTCAGACACATATTTTACTTAGTACTAAACATTACTAAGTTAATTTGCTATGTCCAATTTTTTGGGATATTCGCGGACTACCTTAACGAATTTTGGGTTCTTTGTTATCAGTTCCTCCTTTGCTTTGACTAAGGTTGTAAATGAATAGAATCACTAAATGACCATTTATTGAATAAGAATAATACGGTAAAAATAAATTATTTAATATTTTCTTTATTTTTTATGGTAAAAAATTTACAATAAATAAAAATAAATGGAGAGAGTAGTGATTCTTTTCTTGATTTTGCCAAAAATAAAAAACCTTTACAAGTTTTTTTTTGCATACATATGAGGCTATAAAAGCCGAAGTTGACTAAATACAATCAACTAAATCCCTCACAGAGGGTCTAATACTAGTCTAGGCATCCTGCAACCACTTCGATCATTAGTGATGTACCGCCATAAATAATCCGGAGGATCCGCTAATGTGCAAGGTCCTTCATTTATATCTGCTCCCTTCTTAGCCAACATATCCGTACACGTATTCGCTTCACGGTAAATACACTGTATCTCGAACCCCGGATGATTTCGTAGGATCTCTCTACAGTCACGTCCTATTTGACAATCCAAACTCGTAAAACTACCACCGCCCTTCACTAGCGCGTGAAGATTTCTTGAGTCAGTTTCGACAAAAAGATCCGTGATGCCCCGATTTACCGCCCATTTCAAGCCAAAATGCAGCGCTAAGGTTTCAGAGAAGGCCGGAGATTCCATAATACACGGACCGGAAAAACCAACTACAAACGTACCTTCCTCGTCTCTTATTAATCCACCAATACCCGCTCGATTCCTCCTCGCGTCAAAACTCCCATCAACATTGAGTTTAAGCTTATTTTTTGGCTTCATCCACTTAACTAATTCGCTCCTCGCCGCCTTTATAATACCTCCATCGCATTCCTTACCCCAAGCGGACACGAAACTACTAGCCAAGCGCAATATATCGCGCTTAAGTCCTACCAATTTTGGGCCTGTATTGGGATGTTCAAATATTGCTTCATTTCGTTTAGTTCAAATAATATTCACCGCTGCGATAAACACAAGCTTCCACTCTATTCCTCCATATATTTCCTTGGAGCATAGATTGGTTTCAATCCACTGTTTCATAGTAATGTTAAGCGAATCACTGACTAAATGTTGGCCTTCACTACTCGGATTCAGTGCTGAGATCATAGCAAGGTGATAGTTCAGAACCAATTCGCTGGACAGCAGATTTTTGCTTCCATTTACTGTTGCAGCAGGTTCGCTTCTCGAGCCTGGTTCCATTTACAAGTTTAAAACATGAGATATATATATTAATATAATTGATGTCATTCAATATTGGATGAAAGAATTTTCTTTTTTCATAAATAGAATTTTGGCTATTTCTTGCGTATTTGTTTCAATATAAAAAATAGGGTAATACTTCCATCCAATATTGGATGGTCCAATTTTTATATCACGATCATTGATTATTATAACAAAACACATGTCATTAGATTAATGTGTTAGTTAATTTTGCAAGTTTAAAACATAGGGTATGTGTATTAATGTAATTGGTGTAGGATCATCCAATATTGGATGGAAGAATTTTCCTAAAAAATATTCTGGAAAATTCGGGTGACTTAGGAGAAAATGAAAAATGTTAACCAAATATCATTTTCCGCCTGTACCCTTGATTTCAATTTCTAACAACCCAAAAGAAAAAGAAAAGACCCCCCAAACAACTTCACTCTACCCTAATTTCAAAACACAAAAGATTAAAAGAAACCGAAAAATTAAGAATCGAAGATGAAACTGAGTAGTTCATTAATTGGATGGAATCTGATTTGCTACAGATCGTCTCGTTCTTACTTGAACAAAATTGGTAACCCTTTTACCCAATTCTGTTATAATTCATTTTCATCGTATTCTTATTCATATAATTTTGAAAAAGATATCAATAATGTTGAAGACGCTCGTTTTGCACTGTATCGAATGGTCCAGATGCGACCTACGCCTTCAATTAAAGTTTATACTAAGCTATTAGTCGTCGTTGTAAAGAAGATGAAACAACACTCTGCTGCTATTTCTCTTTTCAAAGAAATGCGCATGTTAGGTGTTCCAATAGATGACTATATGATGAATATAGCTATAAATTGTTACGGCTCTTTAAAAAAAAGCAATCTGGGTTTTGCGGTATTAGGTTGTTTCTTGAAAAGCGGACATGTTCCTACTGTGGTTACGTATACCGATCTGATAAAGGGCCTCTTTGGTGAAGATAGAGGATATGAGGCTGTAGAGTTGTTTAATAGGTTAATGAGGGAAAATCTTTGTGAGGCGTGTGATGAAGTTACTTTTGGGGTGGTGCTAAATGGGCTTTGTAAACTTGGACATACTCTCAAGGCTCTTGAATTGCTAAGAGTATTTGAAAAAAGGGAGATTTCTAAACCTGGCATCCAATCTTATACTACCATTGTTGATTGTCTATGCAAGGATAGCATGGTAGATGATGCCTTTAAACTATTTTCTGAGATGAAAGATAAGGGTATAAACCCAAATGTTGTCACTTATTCTTCGTTGATCCATGGATTGTGTAAGTTTGAGAGGAAGGAAGAGGCTAAGATATTGTTGATTGAGATGTTGGAACATAAAATTCTTCCAGATGTACATACTTTTAGTATATTGGTTGATTCACATGGTAAGGAAGGATTAGTCGAAGATGCCAAAAGATTCATAGAGATCATGATGGAAAGAGGCATGAAACCCGACGTAATTACATATACTGCATTGCTAGATGCGTATTGCTTAAGGGGTGAAATTGAGGAAGCTGAGGGGGTATTAAGTATCATGATAGCTAGAGGTTGTGATCCTGATATTCAAGTATATAACAGTTTACTCAATGGTTTGGTGAAGAAAGGTTGGGTTGATAAAGCTTTTCAACTTTTTCAAGATATTCCTTCAAAGGGACTGCAGCCTAATACTGTTACATACAGCACTATAATACAAGGGTTGTTTCAGAAGGGTAGATGTGTCATTGCACAGAAATTATTTATGAAGATGAAATCTGAGGGTGAGGGATTAAATCCTGACTTTGTTACTTATGGAATAATGTTAAATGGATTGTGCAACAATGCAAGTCTTACCGAGGCTATATCTTTATTAGACTCCATGGAAAATAGCAATGTAACTCCTACAATTGTCATGTATACTACTATTATTCATGGATTATGTAAAGACAGACAAGTTGATGCTGCAATTGACATTTTTAACAAGCTATCATACAAAGGTTTGGAACCTAATATATGTACCCATAATACCATTATAGGTGGACTTTGTCACAAAGGAATGTTTGAAGATGCAAAAGAGTGGATTTCAAGTATGAAGATAAAAGGTTTCTCCCCGGATAGTGTGACCTACAATGTTATTATCCGGGGGTTTCTAAAGAAAAAAAAGTATAAAGAAGCAATTGAATGGGTTAAGGAAATGAGAAAACATGGTTTTTCAGTGGATGCAACTACTTATGAAATGATATATAAACATCCTAAGTTTCTTGATATGATTTTAACACATGTAAACTTTTAATTAAATTTACAGTCTCTTCATGGCTCTGTACCAATCTGTAGTCACCTTGTTAAGTAAAAGATTTTCAGGTTCCAAATCAGGATTAATTGAATTAGTTATGTCCTTTATTTTATGTTTTAATGGAAGTTTTAGAATTTGTATTGAGGAATATTAATTATGCTACAGATTATCTCAACTGTTGAACATTTAATTATTATTGTAGCAAATGTTATCTGGTCTCAGATACATAGTGTGTTGTTATTCCCATTCTATATTAGCTGTTTCAGTGGTGTGATTTAAATCCCTAATAAATTTGGGAAATCTATTTGTTTTGGATAATTCTACAATTATATTATAGAGGCGAACGATTTTTTGTCACAATGCTTATTCTGGATCTGACAAGCTGCATTTAACACAAATTCTTAGATTAAATTTACACATTCAGTACTGTGATTTAACAAGTCACAATAGAGTTTATTTAAAAAAGTAAAACAAGGCTAAAAGATTTCTCATTATTTAATTGGAATTGAGATGAAAAGGATATTTATTCACTTACAATAACGATGTTCTTGCCATTGACTAATTTCCCTACATCAATATAGGGACCTGTGGTGCAATTAAACAAGAAATATTTTCTTACAGAATCCTACTTTATCATTTAAACAAGTTAAACTTCTTTTAAACAAAAAGTATAACTATAGAAGCAGAAGTTCACAGAATGTATGAACTTGAATTACACATAGTAGCCAAAAAGTGTATATATAAGGACCTATAGTGCAATTGTTGCATAATTATGGACCTATATTACAATTTTGTTGTCTTGTTGCTACAATATAGGTTATTTTTGCATTATCTTAAAGTGCAATCAACTAAAAAAAATATTTAGTATAGGGACCTATAGTGCAATTTTGTTGTTGTACTGATACAATTTAGGATATTTTGTATTATATAGGACTTAAAAGTGCGATTAACATAAAATATATAGTATAGGGACCTACATAGTAATTTTTTACTGACATTATGTTTTGAATGATGAACTTGTAGAATGATTTAGTACATGATGGGACTTGATTTTGCTCTCAGAAGATGTGTAGAGGTTAGTGCACCCCTATATTGCAATTTTGGTATAATATAGGGACCTATAGTGCAATTTAATAATCTTTGTTTTGGTACTGTAGCTGGCGCATGAGAAAATTGGTGTAGTTGATGCTCAATGGTATGTTCATCATCCATCTCTTGAAAGTCAGGTAAGTCAAAATATATATATATATAGGGACCTATAATACAATTAATTCAAAAGATTTAACTTATTTTGCATAGTATGGGACCTATAATGCATTTTTGCAAAATATAGGGACCTATAGTGCAATTAATTCATGAGAACAATTCCAAGATCCCTTTTAGTAATATAAGAAATATACTAATTGTTAAATCATTTAAATTTCTGTTATGATCTTGTGAGATTTTACTAATATGCCATGTCATTTAACATGTATTTTTTCAGGGAGAATCTAAAAATAGGGACAGCTCTTTTAAATGTTTATTTTCGACTTCGTAATATAATATTATGCCACCTTATGACTATTTAGTCCTTTATGTTTCAATGTGACTATCCTTATGTTTGGGGTTTTATAACTGGTTTTCTATGACAAAATATAGGGCTATTTACACAACATCCTCGTGTGGTGAAGCGTAATAGCAAGAAAACCCCATGAGGTACACTACAATAGACGTGTAAACCCCATCCATCAAGTATACTTTCAAAATTGTAACACACGCGCTTTGGTGTGTTTGGTTTTAATATTTCTGAACTTTGATGTTTAATAACATGCTGAATAGTCCTTGTAATAGTGGTTGTATTACTTTTTTTTGGAATATATTTATATGAAATCCATTCTTTACTGTTTTAGTGATATTGTTAGATTTTTTCAACAATTAAAAAAGATATTTTTAATATCACTGGTAAGTAAAATGGTTTTTCTATATCGGCGGTTGCTTCATCCTTGAACGCAAACGCCATTCCCGACGTGACTAAGTTGGAGCCTTTCAATGGTTCCAACTACAAACATTGAGCATAAAAACCACTAATATGCCTTGAACAAAATGAACTAGGCCTTGTCGAGGTTTTCCCGGCCAATGGGGATATACCAAAGAACTATATTCTAGGTTTCTGGCTCTCAAGGTTGGATTCAAGAAAGCTAATTCGGTGGTTAGGGGATGGATCTTGGATAATGTGACCAACACAACTTTTATCTATGTGCCGTTGAGAAGTCAACAAAGACTATCTGTGAAACGGTTCATAAAGGCTTGGGTTGATGATTCTGATGAGACGAAATACGTCACTGGAAATAACCCAACAAGATCTATTTAGTCCCGTACAAGTCGAAAAGTGAATCAACTCAAGGATAAGTTCTTGTTTTTCCACCTTTATGTAAGTTCAAAAATTACTTTGACTCCTACTTTCTTATACAACCACACTTTGACTCTAGTTACACTAACATTCATTCACAAACATGATTATACATCATTTGGATGCTAAATCAATATGTGAATGAAGATCTATGTGAAGAGATCTATATGGTGCAACTTGAAGGGTTGGTGCTTTTAGGTCAAGGGGATAAAGTAAGAAAACTTATGAAATTGTTTCAGGTTGTTAAACGACCACCTTGCTATTGAAATTGTATCTCAATAAAAGATGGATCATATTGTGTTACACTTTTGTCAATATGTTTATAACATGATCCACTTTTGGTACTTTCATTCATGGGACTTAGTTCTTTTATTCTTCTATTTGTGAATAAAAGATGTGTGGGAAGCTGATCCAAGGATAAAATTCATTAAAGTCAATAATAGAATTTACCTTAGTCTCACTTTGTTGGAAAGGTTTGACACCATTGATATATTATCTGGTAAAAAATCCTTATAATACTAGTATTCATGAATAAGAGAATTGTGGGGGTGTACCCCTTAATGAATATGAAATAACTACAAGGATTATGATGTTCTTAATAAACTATACTTAACTTCGTATTGTCTATATTGTAAAGAGACTCAAGTGGTGACATTGGGTTATTATTTATCATTTAATAAAGTACGAGAGAGGTACTATTGATCTAGATGTGTGTTTAAAACGACTCATGTAGTTCTTGAAAGATTTTTGTTACGCAACTAGGTCACATATAAATGATGAAATAAATGGCTGATTTGTTTACTAAAAAACTTAACCAGGAGAGTGATCCTGGGAATGTTGAGTGATAGGACTAAAACCCATTAATGGGGAACCTATGATTGATAATTATTTATGATGCACTAAAATCCTATCTATATAGTGTAAATTGTGCATACATGAGAAAATTAAAACTTAATGAATTCATAGCCATGCGTGGTGGTCCTATTGAGACGGATGGTGTCGCCTAGGGTGTGATAAAAATAAGATAAAATAAAGTCTAGAAATCTACGCACTCTCACCCTAGACAGGCACAGTACTGCAAGTATTACAGGACGTATGCAAGTTTTAGTTGATAAGTTGAGTTCGTTCTCAGGGACTTAAGTATGTTAATCACGTGGGTAGGAATAACGAGTAAAAGTAAATAATTAAAGACAGAAAATAAAAGTAAATAGATTTCGAAATTACTAATTAAACTAAGAAAATAAAAAACAATAAAATAAATACGAAGAATATGAGATGAGAAATATAGCTTAGGTTTTGCTAGTATGCACTAATCCTTCTAATTCTTTCTAAAGATCTAGTTTATACGGGAGAATATTAGCTCTTGTATACTTAGTCAGGATTCTAAATTCCCATTCCTTAGACCTTAAGAGCGACTAAGGGGGCTACGGCACAACCAAGAAGCTGTTTCAAATAGGGTTATCAAACGCTACTAAGGCCCTAAGCAAACAATTCATACAATTGGTGATATGGTGATTAAATTATACCCTAATGACTATCTAGTTAGAATCAGTTTTGTCAGGACTAATATCGACACTAGACGTTATGTGGTGGTTCAATAGTTAAACACCCAGCTAAGGTGATCATCTAACTACTATTAAGACAATCTTCAAGTGATTAGTTCTAGGACAGGCAATAAATCAAAACACATAAACAAATATAAAGGTAAGAGCTAATATCAGATTAAAACATGTAATTCCCAAAGAAACTTAGATAGAAGAATTAGAATTCATAGATTATACATGATGCAAAACCCAAGCTATGAGGAGTTTAGTTCATACCTGATGGAAATAAACTAAAAGAAATTACAAAAGACATCATCTTGCTCTCTACAATAAACTGGAAGAATAAAACCTTAAGAACTAATTACTATGAGGCAAGGATTGCTAGGGGTCATTTTACAAGTGATATAAGGGTGTATTTATAGGTGTTTAGAAGACCTAATTCGTTTTCTTGAGGGAGAAGCAAATTAGTGGACTCCAAGCCCAACTCAAATTCGTATGGAAATAAAGATAAATTCTGCTTAACTGTTTTGAGCATATCTTCTTCGTTATTGGTCAGTTTTTGCTCCACAATATACCAAAAGAATCCTCAGCGAATTATCTACGTCCCTATGAAAGGAATTTACCAAAATCGGCTTCCTTTTGGAGTTATCACCACTTCTTTAGGCGTAGCTGAAGAAATTCAAATTTAGGCAGCTTTTCCTTTTCCATAATTTTAGCTTTTGTTTCCTTATCTACAATTACCATGCTAATCTCTTTCCATATTTTGTAGTCTTTGACTTGGACTCTAATTAATCTCCATAATTATCTTTAAAGCTTCACACTAAATAAACAATTAAACCCAATATGCTCTAAAAATAATAATTCAGTAAATCAAGACTCAAAATAGGAAAGTGCACTTTTCTTCCTTTGAGACTTGCGTAATTCCCGCTCCTCTCAAAATTGTCTTGATCCAGTTTTTATCAATATTATTCATCATGTTAAAATGCAGTTTCTCTTCTTTACTTGGAATCACATCCATCTTCTGAACAAGGCACGTGATCGTAGTAGAATATTTCAAACTAAAGAACAAAGTAGGAGAGACCGAAAATCGCATCACCTCCTCAAATATCACTCGATTCTCCCTTATTTGCTTGCACTTTTTCCTTGTCTAATACATGCTTAAAAAGTAGATTCCAATCGAAAGTCTTGATATTTTCCATCGCTTCTCTATACTTACATGGTCCAACCAATTTCTAAAACCGGAAGTGGTTTCGGATCTCTTCAACTGTGAAAGGAACTATCTTTCCTCTAACTGGAACACCACCATTACTATCTCGTCTAAAGAGGCCTAAATAGAAATCGGAAACTAACTCTCTACATAAGTTCGATCTTCGAAACATTCAAGAATGTATACCAACCCAATCTATCATCCATCTCTATGAATCTCTTGTATTCACCCTCTTCAACTTCTTTCTCAAATACTCTCTCATAAGCCAAAGGAAGTTCCGTTAAATGTTTCTCTGCTGAAGCTAACATGGCCTTGGAAGCTTCATTGACCTTGATTACAGGATTCTCGATTTGTAAAGGTTGTGGTATCTTCCTTATTAAAGTTGAAACCTTTTGGCTCTTTGAATTTACCACGGCTAGCTTCCCTTTACTTTCTGAACCCATTTTACCTTTCAAATTGGAACTTGAATTTTTCTCAATTAATTTCTTCTCACTAGGACCCAACACTTTACTTTGATTTTTCTTCATCTCCCGGACAATAGATAATGTTTATGTTCTTTTCGTCATCACAATTGACCTCCAACTCAAAGCATTAACCACTCTTGAAATTTGAAACTCTTGATTATAGGTTGTACAAGCTTTATTTGAGTTAGGAAAGGTGTTATGAAGATGATTCTCTATATGGGTAGGATGATTTCTTCTTTGATTGGTGTGGATCTAAGAATTTGTTGGATGATTTTTGAAATTTTAGCTTTTGATTCTTGGATTCAAGGTGTTTTGATATGATTTGGGTGGTTGAATCTTCTCTATAATGATGTGGAGAAAGGCTTGGATGTGTTTTTATGGTGATTGGGTAGTGTTTTGATGTTTGGTGAAGGTTTGATGAAGCTTTAATGGAGTTGGGAGAAGTTTGGGGAAGAAAGAGAGGCTTAAACCAAATGTTGTTACTTATAATGCATTAATAGATTCATATTGTTTAAGGGGAGAAATGGAGGAAGCTGTGGGGGTATTAGCTATCATGGTAGCTAGAGGTTGTGATCCTGATATTCAAGTATATAACAGTTTACTCAATGGTTTGGTGAAGAAAGGGTGGGTTGATAAAGCTTTTCAACTTTTTCAAGATATTCCTTCAAAGGGACTGCAGCCTAATACTGTTACATACACCAGTATGATATAAGGGTTGTTTCAGAAGGGTAGATGTGTCATTGCACAGGAATTATTCAACAAGATGAAATCCGAGGGTGAGGGATTAAGTCCTCCTGACTTTGTTACTTATGGAATAATGTTAAATGGATTGTGCAACAATGCACGTCTTACGGAGGCTATATCTTTATTAGACTCCATGGATAATAGCAATGTAACTCCTGACATTGTCATGTATAATACTATTATTCATGGATTATGTAAACATGGACAGCTTGATGCTGCATTAGATGTTTTTTACAAGTTATCAAACAAAGGTTTGAAGCCTGATATACATACATATACTACCATTATAGGTGGACTTTGCCACAAAGGAATGTTTAAAGATGCAAAAGAGTGGATTTCAAGTATGAAGAAAAAAGGTTTCTCCTCGGATAGTGTGACCTACAATGTTATTATCCGGGGGTTTCTAAAGAAAAAAAAGTATAAAGAGGCAATTGAATGGGTTAAGGAAATGAGAAAACATGGTTTTTCAGTGGATGCAACTACTTATAAAATGATATATAAACATCCTAAGTTTCTTGATATGATTTTAACACATGTAAACTTTTAATTAAATTTACAGTCTCTTCATGGCTCTGTACCAATCTGTAGTCACCTTATTCAGTAAAAGATTTTCAGGTTTCAAATGAGGATTAATTGAATTAGTTATGTCCTTTATTTTATGTTTTAATGGAAGTTTTAGAATTTGTATTGAGGGATATTAGTTTACAAATGTTGAACTTTTAATTATTATTTTTGTAGCAAATGTTATCTGGTATCAAAACGAGTAACCAAGCAGTTAAAAATGAAATTTAGTGTTGCTTCTCAGTTTTAGTGAATAATGTCTACAAGGACTTAAAAGTAATTCCAAGAAGTAGACTATATCTTTCCTGTTAAGCTGTGGAAATTATGAGGTCCTATAGCTAAATATATGTGATATGTCAGTTCATAAGAAACATTCATTTCTTCTTTTCTGGGTGTGAAATTTACAATCTCTCAGTTGCTCTGATGGCTTGATGCCAAGATTTAATGCAGTTAAAAGATTATGAACACATATTTAGCTGATTCTTTGGTGTCTATGGTGTATTGTGTAGTTATCTGGTAAATCATATAATGTTGTTGCGAATGGGATTAGTGGTTTTGTTCCTGGGATTCTTACAACCTCTTCAGCAATTAGGAACCAAAATGCTGTTCCAAGACTTGGGTTTACTCCTATACTAGGAAATGACTTGCTTCAGTATTTATCTGCAAACAGTGGCTCGGGAAATTTAAATGTTAGTTCAGTCGGCAGGGCCAACATAGGAATAAATATTAGTTAAGTTAGGGAGGTGTATATAGGAGCACAAAATTCACTTATGGCTGGTTATCCTATAATGGAGGGCGAGGCTAATGATTTATACAACAAGCCTATGTTGTGTCATTTTGTCCATTTCTTTTTTAATTTCTTTAATTTTATGATATTAGTCTTATTAGCTATGTTAGCAGATATCTGAAAGGAAAGGTGTAGATGAACCATGGAAACAATAATCATCATCCAAGAAACATTCACAAAGCTAATTTTAACAAAAATGTTCACACAGTGAAGGTGAAAATACACATAGTATTGGCACATAGAGAAAGCGCATAGCTTTTTTTTACTAATCCTAAATACTATCCACCCAAAGGACCAATCAATAATACACAAGGAATCATAATAAGGTCGATCTTATATTAAATATGCATCTTAACAATAGATGGCATCAGTGAATCCAGAAAAAAAAATATAAGGATAGGTTTAAAATATAAAGAGAAATTTAAAGAATAACGAGGAGATTTAGCGAAAAAAAATTTAAAAATAACGTGAAGATTTAACGAGGGATATTTAAGAAGAGGAATTACTTTTTCCAGCCTCAATTCCCAAACATTAATAAAATACATCCAAACTGAAAAAATCCTAATTACATCCAATTCCTAACTTTCTGTTTAGGTTCTTGTCTATTTTACCCCTCCTCGTGATGGGGATGGACCCGCGACGTTTTTCGCAACAGTTTTTAACTTGCCTATTATAGTAACTCAACTCCCATACTGGTACAGACCCATCTCGCTTATTAACTCGATGGGGTTGCACCTATATTGTATATAACCAAACAAAAACAGCTAACATTGTTAATCTCCTGGCCCCTTCAACACCAACCCAAGAACACATGATTCAACTATCTGGCCATCAACACACATAGTACAAGATCATGTACACAAAAAAATTCCAAAAATATCTGCAGAAGCTGTGTTTTAACAATGAATGGCAATGAACAACTTGGTGTTTTGATTTAGTTAAACAATGACAAAAAAATCCTTTTTCAATACTTCAATTCAACTGTCATTTGTTTACCAAATTCATGTACACAAAAAAACTCAAACAACCTGCAGAATCGATGTTTGAACAACACTGAATTACTAAAATACCATACAACAATAAATTACTAAATCAGATAGGAATAAAGGCATCACGGGGCTGGACTTCACTTCACGGGTGATGTCTCCTCATTTGTGATAATATAATGTACTTCAGAGACATCATTTTAGGCTTATTTATTACTCCCTCTGTTTCAAAATGTTTGTCCACTTTGTTTTTCACACAAATTAAGAAATATAATTATTACACTCCCTATTACAAAAGTACCCTTCATAAAGTGTCTTGATATCTTAAATGTGTATTGGAAACATAAATTTTAATTTTTTAATAGGGGTAATAGTGGAAAAATGAGGGAAAAAGTGTCTTGATATTCTAAGTGGACAAACATTTTGAAACTACATTTTTAGTAAGTGGACAAACATTATGAAACGGAGGGAGTAGTTTATAGGTTGATTCTAGCTTAGTTTAGTGCACTTTCCTATTTTGGGTCTTGATTTAGTAAACATAATATTTTTAGAGCATATTGGGTTTAATTGTTTATTTAGTGTGAAGCTTTAAAGATAATTATGGAGATTAATTAGAGTCCAAGTCAAAGATTACAACTTATGGAAAGAGATATGCATGGAAATTGGAGATAGAAGGAAACTGAGTTCAATTAGGAAAAGGAAAAGCTGCCTAAATCTGGGATTCTGCATACACGTCCACAGATTGGTGTTTTTACCTAAGAAATAGGCCGAATTTGGTAATTTCCTTCTACTGGGTCAAGATAATTCTGTTGCGATTCTTTTGGTATCTTATGGAGCAAAATCCGACCAATAACGAAGAAGATACACTCAAAATAACGCAGCAGTGTTTTCCTTACGAATTTGAGTTGGGCCAGGAGTCCATTACTTGAAGTTATATCCACCAAACGAATTAGGTCAACCTCTACCCTATAAATACAGCCTCTTAACACTCTTAAATCATCCTTGGCCAGACCTTAAGGCCAAGAGGAAGCTACAACACAAGAGAGGAAGTCTGGAAGGAGCTGTGCAACAACTATGTCTCCTTCAACCTCTTATTTTGTAACTCTTTTCTCTTCTCTTCTTAGTATGGACTAATTCTATTAGTTTGAGTTTTAGCATATATGTATGAACCCTAGTTTTGATTGACATCTATCTAATTTGGGAACTTAATGTTTTAAATTGAATTATAGTTTTTATTCTCTGTTTATGTGTTCGGATTTATATTCTGTGTTCTTGTGGAAGCGCGGCCATATAGAATTACCATCTAGTAATTAGGTCACCATTGACAACGGTGTTTAATTGCATGTTTAGCACATAACCTCTAGTATTAGGTCTGATCTGACAACCCAACCTAGCTAGATAATCACTATGGTCGAGTCTTGTGACTCTTTACCAATTACAGGAAAAGTTTGCTTAGGAAGCCTTATTGACACAGGTAAATCCTATTTAAAACTACCGATAGCATATTGGGACCGATTAGGGAAATACTACATAATTTACCCTTACATGTTTAGAACGGCAAAACTAGTGGGGATTGCATGCTAATAACTCAAGCTAGACTTTCATACTATCTTCTTTTCTTTTCTTTTATTTGTTTCCTGTCTTTTACTTTAGTAGTTTAGTTTATTTATTAAAAAACCAAATAAATATTTGTCTATCTCTTCTTCCCACTAGCGTATTAGCTTTTCTACCTTTAATATCTGCACTCGATAATTTGCATAAGTTCTCTCTAACTTTTGTCAGTCCCTGAGGAACGAATCTTCTTATCATTAAAACTTGCATACGTCCTATAATACTTGCAGTACAGTGTTAGTTTAGGGTGTGTATTTGCACTTATTTATATCATTAATTTATCACACCTTAGGCCACACCAAGTTTTTGGCGCCGCTGCCGGGGACTACATCGTTAGTCCTTGTGCAATTATCTTGTGCTTATATTTTAGTTAGTTCTATTTTACGCTTTTCTTTTTAGTTTTTGTTTTACAGATTTTTTTTAGGCGAGAGCAGATTATTTAGGAGATAAAGGTTTCGTGTTATTAGATCCTGAAGAAGCTAATACATGATGGAATCTCTAAAGCTCAAGGAGTTAAGCCGACAACTTGAGGAATTACGAGAACAATCGCAACAACTAGCTCAGAGGAATCTAGTACATGCCTCACCTTCATGTCCTAGTTGTGGAGCAAGAGATCACTCGTGGGGACATTGCATGAACAATCCAGCCTCAATTTCCTTCATGCCATATCAAAGAGACCATTATTATGATGGTTATTATCAATCTCAAGGAAATTACGCTGACTATCAACCCCCACAGAGTTACAATAGGGTCGGAGATCAACAGACGTATCATCATGATAACCATTATCATGATGATTATTATCAACCACGACCACAATCTTACTATCCTCCACAACCTATCTATCAAGAATCGCCGACTTATAATGAAGCTTATCAAGAACCACTTTCTTATTCAATGCTGCAACCCATACAGGAGCAACCGTCGAGTTTGAATTCAAGTTTGGCTCGACTGATGCAAACAATTGAAAATATAGAGAGTCGCCAGCAAGAATCCCAAAACTCGCAGAATGCACTTATGGAGAGGTTACAGAGAGTGTCACAAATGGTGAATAAAACTCAAATCCTTGCAGAAAGGCAACTCCGAAGTGATACTAGTACTCCAGCAAACAAAGTTTGTCATGCAGTTGAATTAGAAAGTGGAAAACAACTATCTCCACCAAGACCAGAACCAGAATCAGTCCCTATTCCAGATCAGAGGGGGGAAGAAGCAACAGAAGATAAGGTCGAAGAGGTAGTTGAACAAGAACGTGTCCAAGAGAAGACACCAGAAAAAAAAAAGAGCCCAGTGGTAACCAATACATGTCCTCCTACACCATTCCCTTCACATGTCAGAAAGGACAATGACCTGGAATTCAAGAAGTTCGTTGACATGATGAACAAATTAAAGAACAGCATCCCGTTTGTAGAAGCTCTCACAAGAATGTCAAAGTACTGTCAATTCATGAAAGACATTCTTTCTAACAAACGAAGATTCGAGATGAATGGATTGCCAGAGGAGTGTAATGCTACAATTGAAATCGAGTTACCACTAGAGACACCACTTCCCACGAAATCTTGGATGGCACCATCCATGATTATTAAGAATCGAGCTAAAAAGTTCGTGGGAATTAAAGGCAAAGGGTGGAAATTTCGTCATCCTTAATCGAGGTAACACGTCTAACTTTGAAAGACGTTAAACAAAAGTGCTGTACGGGAGACAACCCGTAATTTCTTTTATGCTTTTACGTTTTTAGTTTTTAATTTATATTTAGTTTAGTTAATTTTAGTTGATATTGCATATTTGAGGAAGGTATTAGTGTTTTTGGTGTGTAGGAATTGGAGAAATCGAGTTAGGGAAGAAAACGAAAATTTTTGGAGCGCAAGAATGACCTCCGTGGACTACCCCACGGACTACCCCATGGTCCGCAAGGATGGTCCGCGTGGTCAAAAACCCGTACCACGGGTTACTACCGCGGGTCTGATCCAGAAACCAGAAAAATTGCCGCGGACTACCCTCCGGTGCACCGCACCATGGTCCGCGCCCCAAAAACGCGTGCCACGGGGTAGGTGCCACGGGTATTTTGACGGAGTTAGTTACAGATGCCGCGGGGTGCCCTCCGGTACACCGGACCCTAGTCCGCAGGTCAAAAACCCGTGCCACGGGGTCCTACCGCGGGTCTAGACCAGAGAGCAAAAATTTTCGAGCATCAGATGTCACGGACTACCCTGCGGTTCACCCCATGGTCCGTAGGGGTAGTCCGCAGCGCCGCCAGAGAGAGAAAAAGTTACGGGATTGAGTTATAAAGGAGGTATTAAGCTCATTATTCCGAATTTATTAAACCTTAACCCTCTTTTTCTTCTACACAACTCTCCTAACTCCATTAGAGCTCATCCAAACCTTCACCAATCATCAAAACACTACCCAATCACCATGAAAACACATCCAATTCATTCTCCACATCATTACAAGGAAGATTCAACCACCTATATCATCCCAAAACACCTTGAATCCAAGAATCAAAAGCTAAAATTTCAAAAATTCATCCTACAATTTCTTAATCCAAGCCAATCCATGAAGAATCCATCTGACCCACATAGAGAATCATCATCAAATCACCTTTCCTAACCCAAATTAAGCTTGTACAACCAATAATGAAGAGTTTCAAATTTCAAGAGTGGTTAAAGCTTTGAGTTGGGAGTCAATTGAGATGATTAAGAGAACATGAACATTATCTACTATAAGGGAGATGGAGAAATCAAGGTATTGGATTTAATTAAGAAGAAATCAAGTGAGAAAAGTCCTAGTTCCAATTCAAAGGGTAAAATAGGTCATGAAAAGAGAGGTTAGCTAGCTGTGTTGATTCAGTGAGCAAAAAGATTCCAACTTTAGTGAAGAAGACAACACAACCTCTACAAATCAACGACCTTATACCCAAAGAAAAGAGAAAGCTTCAAAGGCCCTGATAGCTTCTCTGAAGTAACAATTAAAGGAACTACCTTTTTCTTATAAGAAAGTATTTAAAGAAGAAGTTGAAGGAGAATACATGAAGATTCGTGGAGATTTGGAATGATGGAGTTGTTTGTGAATTGTATTATGTGAGGAGAGGAAGAAGATGTGGCACAGTTGATCTATGAGGAGGTGATACGAATTTTCGATCTCTCCATGACGTTATATAATGCAATATCCTATTATGATCACGTGTCCTGAACAAAAAGCGAATAAGAAGTTGGGTAAAGAAGATACATTAGAGTTAATCCGAGTATCGTCTAGGCGAGGTAAAAGCCTCGAAGAGTATGTTTTCTTTCTTCCCTACCATTTATTTATGTGCAATATTTCTGCTAATTTTAAATTTTATTTTTCTTGAGTCTTTTTCGAGTCGTGGGGACACGGCTCATTTTTTAGTTGGGGGTGGGGATTCGTTGTCCTTGTCTTCCTTTTTGTGTTTTTCATAAAATTTAAATTTTTTTGGGTTGAATTAGGCATAGAATATCTTTGAATGTACCTATTTGAGCATGATTTAATTAAGTTAATGATAGTAGGTAGTATGTTTTTGAAAGATGTTACAAATATGTTTAGATGCATGTATGAAAACAGGAAATAAAGGATAGAAAAGTTAATGAGCAATGCTAAGAAATCACGTTGAAACTTAGGGATAGTTATTTGGTGTGTACAACGTGAGGTTTAAAATTAGTTGAAAACCCACTTGTCTATGAACTAGTAATGAAAAAGTAACAAAATCCGGTAGTTAGAAAAATGAATAAGGCAGTTCTTTCATGATTAAAACACTTGAAGCCTTTTATACCTTCTCACCCTTTTATTTAATAATTGTTATTATTATCCGTCTTAGCCCCTCTGAGCCTTTCTAAAGCCTTTTCTTGAAACATATTATAATCCTTACCCTAGTTTTAGGACTTATCTATATAACCCGCACTCGAATCGCAAAACCTGAGACAACTCGTTTTAGAGCTTGAGTTTGGGGTGGTGGGTTTCATCATTAGGGAACTTTGGGATTTGGAATTGTAATTGTGATTTTGTTGATGATGAAATTGTTATTATTGTAACCCTTTGCCGGGGTAGTAGTGAATGGAAAAGAAGCTACGAGCTAAATTTGCCAACAAGGGCATTAAAAAGAAAGAATATATATATATGAAAAATAGCGTGATATCTCGAACATCAAAAAGAGAATCATAGCTATATAAAAGAAAAAATTGATATGAAAAGAATATATATTCGGACCGCCAAAGTGGAATTTGTAAATCATCAAAGGTTTTAATTGAGATTAATTAGGGATGCAAATCAAAAGCATCAATAAATTGGGTTGAGTGAGAACATCTTCGAGTGAAAACTCAAGCTCTAGGGCGATTCGTTGATGGCTAGTGAAGAGAGAGACAAAAGCTCACTTTTAATTATCCAAATATACCACACCCGTCCTTAAGCCAAGTTATAACCAAGACCTTAGGATTTCTAACTGCTAGATGGAGAAACAATTGAGCTATTAGGTAGTAGGTAAGTGGACCATTGGATGCTGTATTTGGGACCTATGAACAACCTATAGCCATTAACCTGAACTAAGTTATCATCCTCTCCTTCTGGCATTGCGAAATTAATCTTAACTTGAATTTATGGATTGTTGATACATGTATATTAAGCATAGTTGTGCATTATTTCTTGAGCATTACTACATGAGACTTTTTAGATATTTTGCTCTAGGATCATTCATTGTGTTCTGTTCTTATTATCCTCCTACTTCTTCTTCTTGACTACCCTACTGTTCTTTACTTTTATTGTATCGGGACGATACAACTTTGAGTTGGGGGTCTTGATGTCTCCTCATTTGTGATAATATAATATACTTCAGAGTCATCATTTTAGGCTTATTTATTAGTTTATAGGTTGATTCTAGCTTAGTTTAGTGCACTTTCCTATTTTGGGTCTTGATTTAGTAAACATAATATTTTTAGAGCATATTGGGTTTAATTGTTTATTTAGTGTGAAGCTTTAAAGATAATTATGGAGATTAATTAGAGTCCAAGTCAAAGATTACAACTTATGGAAAGAGATATGCATGGAAATTGGAGATAGAAGGAAACTGAGTTCAATTAGGAAAAGGAAAAGCTGCCTAAACTGTTGCCAAGGATGATTTAAGAGTGTTAAGAGGCTGTATTTATAGGGTAGAGGTTGACCTAATTCGTTTGGTGGAGATAACTTCAAGTAATGGACTCCTGGCCCAACTCAAATTCGTAGGGAAAACACTGTTGGACCGTTTTGAGCATATCTTCTTCGTTATTGGTCGGTTTGAGCTCCATAAGATACCAAAAGAATCGTAACAGAATTATCTTTGTCCCTATGAAAGGAAATTACCAAAATCGGCCTATTTCTTAGGTAAATAACCACTTCTTTAGACGTGTACTGCAGAATTTCAGATTTAGGCAGGTTTTCCTTTTCCTAATTGAACTCAGTTTCCTTCTATCTCCAATTTCCATGCATATCTCTTTCCATATCTTGTAGTCTTTGACTTGGACTCTAATTAATCTCCATAATTATCTTTAAAGCTTCACACTAAATAAACAATTAAACCCAATATGCTCTAAAAATATTATGTTACTAAATCAAGACCCAAAATAGGAAAGCGCACTAAACTAAGCTCAATTCAACCTATAAACTAATAAATAAGCCTAAAATGATGTCTCTGAAGTATATTATATTATCACAAATGAGGAGACATCAAGACCCCCAACTCAAAGTTGTATCGTCCCGATGCAATATAAGTAAAGAACAGTAGGGTAGTCAAATAAACAAGAAGAAGTAGGAGGAGAATAAGAACAGAACATAATGAATGATCCTAGAGCAAAAAATCTAAAAAGTCTCATGTAGTAATGCTCAAATAATAATGCACAAATATACTTAATATACATGTAATCAACAATCCATAAATTCAAGTTAAGATTAATTTCGCAATGCCAGAAGGAGAGGATGATAACTTAGTTTAGGTTAATGGCTATAGGTTGTTCATAGGTCCCAAATACAGCATCCAATGGTCCACTTACTTACTACCTAATAACTCAATTGTTTCTCCACCTAGTAGTTAGAAATCCTAAGGTCTTGGTTATAAATTGGCTTAAGGACGGGTGTGGTATATTTGGATAATGAAAAGTGAGCTTTTGGCTCTCTCCTCACTAGCCATCAACGAATCGCCCTAGAGCTTGAGTTCTCACTCGAAGATGTTCTCACTCAACCCAATTTATTGATGCTTTTAATGTGCATCCCCAATAAATCCCAATAAAACCTTATATGATGATATACAAAAATTCCACTTTGCCGGTCCAAATATATATTTTCATTCAAATCAATTTTTCTTTAGCTATGATTCTCTTTTTGATGTTGAGATATCACACTATTTTTTTCATATATATATTCTTTCTTTTTATGCCCTTGTTGGCAAATTTAGCTCGTAGCTTCTTTTTCATTCACTATTACCCCGGCAAAGGGTTACAATAATAACAATTTTATCATCAATAAAATCACAATTACAATTCCAAATCCCAATGTTCCCAAATGATGAAACCCACCACCCCAAACTCAAGCTCTGAAACGAGTTGTCTCAGGTTTTGCGATTCGAGTGCAGGTCATATAGATAAGTCCTAAAACTAGAGGTATGGATTATAATGTGTTTCAATAAAAAGGCTTTAGAAAGGCTCAGAGGGGCTAAGACGGATAAATAATAACAATAATCAAATAACAGGGTGAGAAGGTATAAAAGGCTTCAAGTGTTTTAACATGAAAGAACTGCCTTATTTATTTTTCTAACTACCGGATTTTGTTACTTTTTCACTAATAGTTCATACTCAAGCGGGTTTTCAACTAATTTTAAACCTCACATTCTACACACCAAATAACTATTCCTAAGTTTCAACGTGAATTCTTAGCATTGCACATTAACTTTCCTATCCTTTATTTCCTGTTTTCATACATGCATCTAAACAAACTTATGACATATTCAAAGATATTCTATGCCTATTTCTACCCAAAAATTTTAAATTTTATGAAAAAAACAAAAAAGGAAGATGAGGACAACGAATCCCCACCCCCAACTCAAAAATGAGCCGTGTCCCCACGACTCGAAAAAGACTCAAGAAAAATAAAATTTAAAATTAGCATACATATTGCACACAAATAAATGGTAGGGAAGAAATAAAACATACTCTTCGAGGCTATCACCTCGCCTTATCGGTACTCGGATTAAATCTAATGTATCTTCTTCACCCAACTTCTTATTCGCTTTTCGTTCAGGACACATGATCATAATAGGATATTGCATTATATAACGTCATGGGAGAGATCGAAAATTCGTATCACCTCCTCATAGATCAACTGTGCCACATCTTCCTCTTCTCCTCACACAATACAATTCATAAATAGAATGTTTAGAACATCTTACCGTTAACGCAAACCAACCCAATCTTTCCAAATCTCCACTAATCTTCATGTATTCTCCTTCAACTTCTTCTTCAAATACTTTCTTATAAGAAAAAGGTAGTTCCTTTAATTGTTTCCTTGGAGAAGCTATCAGGGCCCTTGAAGCTTTCTCTTTTTCTTTGGGTATAAGGTCTTTGATTTGTAGAGGTTGTGTTGTCTTCTTCACTAAATTTGTAATATTTTTGCTCATTGAATCAACACAGCATGCTAACCTCTCTTCTCTTGACTTGTTTTACCCTTTGAATTGGAACTAGGACTTTTCTCACTTGATTTCTTCTCAACTAAATTCAATACCTTGATTCTTCATCTCCCTTTCAGTAGATAATGTTCATGTTCTCTTAATCATCCCAATTGACCCCCAACTCAAAGCTTTAACCACTCTTGAAATTTGATCTTTTGATTATTGGTTGTACAAGCTTAATTTGGGTTAGGAAGGGTGATTTGATGATGATTCTCTATGTGGGTAAGATGGATTCTTCATGGATTGGTATGTATTTAAGAAATTGTAGGATGAATATATGAAATTTAAGCTTTTGATTCTTGGATTCAAGGTGTTTTGGTATGATTTGGGTGGTTGAATCTTCTTTGTAATGATGTGGAGAATGTATTGGATGTGTTTTTATGGTGATTGGGTAGTGTTTTGATGTTTAGGGAAGGTTTTATGAAGCTCCAATAGAGTTTGGAGAGGTTTGGGGAAGAAGGAGAAGCTTAATGATTAAAAAATTCGTAATAGAGCAACCTCCTCACCCTTATAACCTAAAAAACGCGTTTTCTCTCTCTCCAGCAGTTTCGGGCGGTATACCGGAGTTCTGGCTTTCGAAATTTTTCTCTCTCTGCATAAAACGGGTGGTGACACCCCGTGGCACGGGTTTTCTGGCCTCGCGGTATACCGCGCATATGGTCCGATATACCAGACTCATCGATCAGATTTTTTTTCTCCTCTGGATAAAACACGTGGCATCCACCCGTGGTACGGGTTTTCTTCACCTGCGGTATACCGCGGCTGAGGTCCGGTATACCGCACCTGTGGTCAGAATTTTCCGAAAAATTTTGTTCTTCATTCCCTAACTCGATTTCTCCAATACCTAAGCATCAAAAACACTAATACCTTTCTCAAATATGCAATATCAACTAAAATTAACTAAGCTAGACAGAAATTAAAAACTAAAAATGTAAAAACATAAAAGAAATTACGGGTTGTCTCCCGTATAGCACTTTTGTTTAACGTCTTTTAAAGTTAGACGTGTTACCTCGATTAAGGATGACGAAATTTCCACCCTTTGCCTTTAATTCCCACGAACTTTTCAACTCGATTTTTCATAATCATGGATGGTTTCATCCAAGATTTCGTGGGAAGGGGTGAATCTGGTGGTAACTCGATTTCATTTGTAGCATTACACTTCTCTAACAATCCATTCATCTCTTTAGTTTCGAATCTTCGTTTGTTAGAAAGAATGTCCTTCATGAATTTTGCATATGTTGGCATTCTCTTGAGAGCTTCTACAAACGGTATTTTAATCTCTAACTTGTTCACCATGTCAACGAACTTCTTGAATTCCAGGTCATTGTCCTTTCTGACACGTGAAGGGAATGGTGGAGGAGGACATGTGTTGGTTACCACTGGGCTCTCTTTATTTTCTGGTGTCTTCTCTTGGACACTTTTTTGTTCAACTACCTCTTCGACCTTTTCTTCTGTTGTTTATTCTCCCCCCGTTTCTGGAATAGGGACTGGTTCTGGTTCTGGTCTTGGTGGAGGTAGTTGTTTTCCACTTCCTAATTCAACTGCATGACAAACTTTGTTTTCTGGAGCACTAGTATCACTTTGGAGTTGCCTTTCTGCAAGGATTTGAACGTTATTCACCATTTGTGACACTGTCTGCACCATCTTCTGAAGCGCATTTTGTGAGTTTTGGAATTCTTGCTGGCTAATTTCCATATCTTCAATTAGGTTCATTATCTGAGCCATGGTTGAATTCGAACTCGATGGTTGTTCTTGTACGGTTTGCTGCATTGAATAAGGAGGTAGTTCTTGATTAGCTTCATTATAAATCGGCGCTTCTTGATAGATAGGTTGTGGAGGATAATAAGATTGTGGTCGTGGTTGATAATAATCATCATAATAATGGTTATTATGATAATAAGTCTGTTGATCTCCGACCCAATTGTAACTCTGTGGGGGTTGATAGTCAGCGTAATTTCCTTGGGATTGATAATAACCATCATAATAATGGTCTCTTTGATAAGGTATGAAGGAAATTGAGGCTGGATTATTCATGCAATATTCCCACGAGTGATCTCTTGCTCCACAACTAGGACATGAAGGTAAGGTATATACTAGATTCCTCTGAGCTAGTTCTCGCGATTGTTCTCGTAATTCCTCAAGTTGTTGGCTTAACTCTTTGAGCTTTAGAGATTCTAAAATCTCTGTTTGTTTTTCTGATTCGAACGACCAACTTCTCTGGGTTTCAAGAAAATTCTCCATAATAGTATTAGCTTCTTCAGGATCTAATAACACGAAACCTTTATCTCCTAATAAATCTGCTTTCGCCTAAAAAATCTATAAAACAAAAACTAAAAAGAAAAGCCTAAAATAGAACTAACTAAAATAAAAGCACTAGATATCTGCACAAGGACTAACGATGTAGTCCCCGGCAGCGGCGCCAAAAACTTAGTGTGGCCTAAGGTGTGATAAAAAGATGTATAAAATAAGTGCAAATAAACACCCTAAGCTAACACGGTTCTGCAAGTATACAGATCGTATGCAAGTTTTAATGAATAAGTAAGATTCGTTCCTCAGGGACTACGAAGGTTAACAAGAACTTATGCAAATTATTCAAGTGCAAATATCAAAGATAGAAAAGATAATACGCTAGTAGGAAGAAGAGATAGACAAATATTTATTTGTTTTTAAATAATAAAACTAAACTAATAAACTAAAGACAGAAACTAAATAAAAGAAAAGAGAAGAAGATAGTATGAAAGTTATAGCTTGAGTAATTAGCATGCAATCCCCACTAGTTTTGCCGTTCTAAACATGTAAGGGTGAATTATGTAGTATTTCCCTAATCGGTCCCAATTCGCTATCGGTAGTTTCAAATAGGATTTACCTGTGTCAATAAGGCTTCCTAAGCAAACTTTTCCTGTAATTGGTAAATAGTCACAAGAACTAAACCATAGTGATTATCTAGCTAGGTTGGGTTGTCAGATCAGACCTAATACTAGACGTTATGTGCTAAACATGTAATTAAACACCGTTGTCAATGATGACCTAATTACTAGATGGTAATTCTATATGGCCGCGCATCCACAAGAACACAGAATATAAATCCAAACACATAAACAGAGAATAAAAACTACAATTCAATTTAAAACATTAAGTTCTCAAATTAGATAGATGTCAACTCAAAACTAGGGTTCATACATATATGCTAAAACTCAAACTAAAAAGAATTAATTTATACTAATAAAAGAAGAGAAAAGAATTACAAAATAAGAGGTTGAAGGAGACATGATTGATGCACAGCTCCCTCCAGACTTCTTCTCTTGTGTTGCAGCTTCCTCTTGGCCTTAAGGTCTGGCCAAGGATGATTTAAGAGTGTTAAGAGGCTGTATTTATAGGGTACAGGAAGACCTAATTCGTTTTCTTGAAGGAGAAGGAAAGTAATGGACTCCTAGCCCAACTCAAATTCGTATGGAAATAAAAATAAACACTGCTGGACCGTTTTGAGCATATCTTCTTCGTTATTGGTCGGTTTGAGCTCCATAAGATACCAAAAGAATCGTAACAGAATTATCTTTGTCCCTATGAAAGGAAATTACCAAAATCGGCCTATTTCTTAGGTAAATAACCACTTCTTTAGACGTGTACTGCAGAATTTCAGATTTAGGCAGGTTTTCCTTTTCCTAATTGAACTCAGTTTCCTTCTATCTCCAATTTCCATGCATATCTCTTTCCATATCTTGTAGTCTTTGACTTGGACTCTAATTAATCTCCATAATTATCTTTAAAGCTTCACACTAAATAAACAATTAAACCCAATATGCTCTAAAAATATTATGTTACTAAATCAAGACCCAAAATAGGAAAGCGCACTAAACTAAGCTCAATTCAACCTATAAACTAATAAATAAGCCTAAAATGATGTCTCTGAAGTATATTATATTATCACAAATGAGGAGACATCGGAGTGGTGGGTAGGGGTGGGGTGATGGGGTGGGTGGTAATAATTAAATGATATATATAATTAAAGTAATAATTAATAGATTTATAGGTATTTTTGTAATCTTCCAACTTATTGTTATTAATGGGGAATTAACTTGAAGTTGTAATTAATTGGAAATAATTTCACTCTCCATATAATTAATTAGGACGTCTTAAACATATATTTATAAATAAAAGAATAAAACAAATAAATATATAAGTAATATTTGCATGTCATAATTTATAATACAATATAAAAAATAAAAGATAAATTAACAAAAAGGTATAATTTTCCATCTAATCTTCTACACCATTAGTCCATTACTATGTTTAAATACAATTTACTTTTTTTATTTTTTTATAAAGATGAGATTATTACCCAAGGGGTCTTGAAGACACCACCCTGGGACCTAACAAGACCGGTTGGATTTGCTCTTCTTACTAAAGGTCACAAACCCATTTTAACACTATAAGCCTATATTCCCAATTACTATTATACCCCTTTTTGTTTTTTATTGTCCTATATACACTACTTTTATTGAGAAAATATTTTAAAACCCTAAATCACATTCTCTCTCCTCTCTTTTGTCCACTCCTGTAACTCCATTTTCTCTCTCTATTTTCTTCATCAAATTCGATGAAAACTCAAACTTTAGCTGGAGTTTTTCCTGTAGCCGAATCAGCCATGGCCAGATCCACCTCACCACCAGCACGGAGCCTTCGTTTTGGAGTTTTTCCGGCGAAGCCGCCGCCAAAACATCTCGTTCAGTTCCGACGAAACAAGCAGCAACAACCATGGCCCATCGTGATTCGTTAATGGTGAAGATGACGGTGACAATGAATCTCGATCCCGCCGCTCCGTGAGAAAGGAAACGAAGACCTGCTAGGAACCACCGTGAAAAAAAAACCCGCCGGAATCGTAGTTCGCCGGAATCGATCTGGATCTTCGTTGATGGATGAAGCTCGATCATGGAACCACGCTCAGCAAGTTCTAACCACGCTCAGCAAGTTCAATTTCTTTTTCTTTATTCATTTTTCTTATTCGAATAGGTCGTTGTAATTTTCGAGGCCATACTCAGGAGATGTTAATACTCATAAATTTAATGTATAGCTGATTTGTGTTAATGTATAGTTGATTTGTGCTAATGTATAGTTGATTTGTGTTTAATGTATAGCTGATTTATGTTAATGTATAGCTGATTTGTTAATACTCAGTAAATTTATGAGCATACGTGCATGCTTGGTAAATTTACTCATCAGAAAAAATCGAATACTCAGCAACTATTTTCGATGCTCAACACTTTTTTCCGAAACTCAGTACAATATGCTCAGTAAAATATGATCAGAATAATATGCTCAGTAAAATATGCTCAGTACTTTTTCCGGCGGTGGCAAGTAGTGGTCGACGGTGTTCGGTGGTTGTGGCTGGAACTGGAACTGGAAATTATTGATTGTTAATGAAAGAGGAGAGAGAAAAAATGATAAAGGAGGTGAGAGATTAATGGTAATGGAGGAGAGAGAATAATGGTAATGGAGTAGAGAGAATAATC
This sequence comes from Nemophila menziesii, assembly GCA_029959085.1. Taxonomy (NCBI): domain Eukaryota; kingdom Viridiplantae; phylum Streptophyta; class Magnoliopsida; order Boraginales; family Hydrophyllaceae; genus Nemophila; species Nemophila menziesii. Next base: position 15,986,911 of record JARWIR010000018.1, on the reverse strand, counting down.
TTTTTTTTCTTATATACACTATAAGGGTAATAATGACATTTGTCAATTTTGAGGCCTTTAAGTAGGAGAGAGAAATCACTTGGTTCTCATGTTGCACTAAGATATTTCTCAAGTCCTCTTGGGTAATTGACCCTATAAAGATTGATCAACATATAAAAGTAAAATTTGTGCATCATAGCAAAAAAAATTATGGAAGCAATTATAATTGGTAAATATTAAAAATAAAATATAATTTTAAATATTCTAAACTGATAATTAAAAATATTAATAATTGTTGTATATTTTAATACATATGTTATTAAGATTAAATTTGATCAAAAAAATTAAAATTACTACGTATAAAAGTCTTTTTTTAGGGTGGGCTCAAACTCATGGCTTGTCTAGCTCGAGTTGCTCACGAAAAAAATTTGTTTTACATAGTTGAAAAGGAACTTTCATGAACGATGGTATTGGATGGAGTGTTTCATATGAAAGTATGGAGCGTAAAAATAAAAGTCTACAAATACGAAAAATGTTTAAGTTGATATTGAAGGTTTAATAATATATTTACAAGTAAATAATATATTAATTGACAATTCACAGATATAAACAAGTCTTTCACGGATTAGCTTGAGCAGACTTGTTTACTTAACGAGTTTAAATTGGAGTTTGAGGTTGAACTTGTTTATAAACGAGCAGACCTCGAGCTATTTGCGAGTGGCTTGGTTCATTTACAGCTCTAGAAATGGCCTTATACTTATTGAATGAGATTAATACTATAAAAAAATTATTTATGTAATGTTTTCTTTAATTCTTACTGTAAAAATTTAGAACAAATAAATGTGGATGGAGGAAGTAGATATTTTTTTCTTGGTTTTGCCAAAAAATTAATTTTACATTTTTAACACATTTTTTTGAAGGGTGATTTTCTTATAGAGTCCACAAGTAATCAGTGATTGCCCATCAGGTCCAGCCCACCGCAAATGACTGACTTGCACCTAGTTACCCATTAATTGGAAATTTGTTAAAAAAACGCTAAAATCATGCAATCAGTTGAAAATTAAAACAAAGAAATTGAAACAAACAAAAATCGCTAAAATCATGCAATCAATCAAATCAATAACCCATAAAAATTAAAATCAGTAACTAATAAAAATTCAAATGCAGCAACTGAAGAAAAACTGGAAACTTTTGTTCAAATGGACGATGGTGGGCTGTCCACTAAACTCGATGGGTAATGTTTGTTTCTTGAACGGGTTGTCAGTTAAAGATGGTGGTACATGAAATGCTACCAAGTTTGATTTTTTATGGTGTGCATGGGCATATTGATGGGGTACGTTTTTATAACAGGTAGATGTGGTGGGTTACATGTTTTCAGACTCATATACCAGTGGGTTATTAGCTTTGTTTTGATGGGCTCTCTGTCAAAATCGATGGTGTGCATCTGCATCACACCGACAGCCATTCATCCCCATTGTTGCGCACTCTTCTTTTTATCTGTTCAATCAAAAGACGAAGAAATGATGCTCAATTAGTTAGATATGGGATAATGGGTCAGTGCTTTGGGATTAATTAGATAACAATCTACACAAACATGTTATGTTGATGATGAAAAGAAAGATCAGTGGCTGAGGTTTTTGTTACAGATATAATCTGATTTGGGTGAAGGAGTCAGATTTGGATGAAAAGGATTAATTCGTAACCTGTTTTTGTTACGAAGCTTAGCCGTTAATGGATCCAAATCTCTCTGGGAAGGCGACGAAACCCGTTAATGGAGCTCTTCTCCTATTCAAAATCCCTTGTCGCCGTTAATGGAGCTCCGACGGGAGTTGTGATTATGCAATACTGGAGCTCTTCTCCTATTCCAAATGTGAAGCTTCAAACGTTAATGGCTCCAGATCAGAAGAGATAGTTGATTGGAAGAGAAGAAATCCGATTGGATTCCATTAAGATATGCTATCTTAATGGAATCAGTTAATTGCGTAAATCATGGGATGATTAGATTTATCTGATTTTGTGAGAGGGTATTGTCGGGATACTAAAAAATTTGTTGGACCTGCTAGGGGAAAAATCAGGGGCTGGACCTAATGGGGGTGAGAAGTTGGGTTCTAGGACTCTTTGAGGATTTATCTCTTTTTTTAATACATATGAGAGCCACTTTGGACTCGGAATCATTTTGACTCCAATAAGATTCGATCCCAAGACCTCTTAGTCTCTAGTCTAACCACTAGATCAATTATCGATCTTATCACATGCTTAAGAAATTGGGTCAATTCTATTTTTAGGCCTAAAAATATATCTTTTTTCTAATTATAGGCCAAGGAAATTAGTTTTCTTATTATAGGCCTTTTAATTAAAATAGACAAATATATCCTTAACTAACAAAGATAAAAGAAAATAAAAAAAAAAGAAAAATTATATCCATTAAAACATCGATCTCTTCTCCACTTCTCGTCCACCTCCTCTGTGTCGTGAAGTCCGAGTCGATTTTCTTCTTTGCGTTTCTTGGATTTCTCTTCACCCTTGTTACCATTGAACTTATTTTTACACCCTCTGCTTTTTCTCCCGTTATTTGAACTTCTTCTTCATCCTGGGCAGTTGGTGTTTTTTCTTTTTCTGCATCGTTCTCTACGATTTCTGTAGCTGGCACCTAGGGATGGCAGTGGTTACGATTTTAATCCGAAACCGACGGATTACCGAACCGAATAAAAACCGATTATGTAACCGTGGTTAAATCCGTTAGGGTTTGGTTTTAAAAAGTGAAACCGATGGTTAAAACCATTAGGTTATGGTTTTAGATTAAAAAAAACCCGAAAAACCGAAATCCGTTTTATATATATATATATATATATATATATATATATATATATATATATATATATATATATATATACAAATCTGATTTTATTTTACCTATACTAAAGGCTAAAATCCATGTATTTTTATATTTTGGAGTCCATCTTTCTTATATTTTTTTTTTGATTTTTAATTACCAAAAGGCCAAAAGTCTCAACCCAACTATAGATAAGGATGGAAATGGTTATGGTTTAAAATCAAAATCGATAAAAATTTGAACCGATTAAAAATCGATTATGCAACCATAGATAAAACCGTTAGGTTATGGTTCTGAAAAATGCAACTGATGGTTAAATCCTTTAGGTTAAAATAAATATAAATCCGAATAACCAAAAACTCGTTTACTATCATCTATTTTTGTATATTTTATAGTACTACAGATAAAAAAAAATTCATATCTCAAAACTAAAATCTAAATATTAGAATTAACAAAAGAAGTAACAAAATTGTTATTTAATTAAAAATCAACATAATATTTTATATATTGGATATTTGTCATGTACTTGTTTCAATATTTTCAATATATTTAGAGAGTTATAGTTTGGCATGTCACAAGAGCGAGGCGAGGTTAGGAATCCTACTGCGAGAGGGACGCCTCGCGAGCCGGGTTATGGTTATAATCCGAAAAACCGTTTAAAAAACCGAATCCGAATTATTCGGATATGGTTTTGAAAAGTAAATCCGATGGTAAAATCCGTTAGGGTTTGGTTTTTGATAAATTAAATGGATATGGACATGGTTTTGGATTTTTTTGCAATAATCCGATCCGTTGCCATCCCTACTGGCACCTCTGGGTTTGTTTCCTTTGCACTTTCCTGCTCCTTTTGCACTACCAACTCAGTCTCCATATTTACCTCACTATTGGCTTCCTTTTTCACCTCAGTCCCGGGTTCGATAGTCACCTCCGGCTCATTTTCTTTGTCGGTTTCCATATTCACCGTTGGCTCGTTTTCTTTCTCTGTTTCTACTCCTCCTTCCCTGTCCTGTCCTCTGTTTTTCTCTGGCAGCGTGTCCATGTACATTCCATAGCCGACTGCGCGCTCTACATAGTGGTCCACCTCCTTTTCTTCCTCGAGCTTTTTGATTATTGACTCTTTTTCTACTAGTTGCACCTGAAGCTCTGTGTTCTCCGTCTCCAGTTCGTTTACTCGATCTTTCAATTTTTTATTTGTTTCTTCCAGCTTATTTATTTTCTTATTCTCTTTTTCGTTTATTTCTTTTAATTGTTTCTCCAGCTTGGATTTCTCCTTTTATATGATGTGTTGTCTCTTGTAAGCCCCATCTAATTCCTCATGTAAATCTTTTATAGTAGTATCTTGTTCTTCTTCTTCATCTGCAACCATCAAAACAAATAAAAAAAAATTAGTTATACTTGTACATTTATAAGACCAAATTTAACTGTTATAAACATGGAATTCCATGTTTTATACTGTATCAAACCTAATGCATTTTATCGCTATTTTTTTACCTTTTTCTTCTTCTTCTTTTTCCTCGGCTTCTTCCTCCTCCTCCTTCTCCTCTTCCTCTTCCTCTTCCTCTTCCTCATCTTCTGAATCTCTTTGTGTCAGAGATACGACACTATCTTCATCATCTTCTTCTTCTCCTTCATTCTCTTTTTTTAAACCAAGTTTTTCTTTTTCCTCATCGCTTATGACTATCTTCTTTCTAACCTGTGGAAGATATGTACAGTTTTAGTTAACTGTTTAAGTTATATATATGTAAATCTCATCTTCAGTTTACCTCATTTCTTCTGAGTTTGTCAATTACTGCCGATTTATACTTGCTGTCTCTATCATCTAGCTTCCATATCAGAATTCTTGGCCAAGCATTTGGCCTTAATTTAGTTCCCAAATCTGTATATTCATAAAACCAAGCCTGTGCAACATAAGAAAGTATAATATTAGTACAGTTTATAAACTTATATATATAGGTATGTTTAGATTAGTGTTGTTTCTTACCACTAGAACTGTTACGCATCCTATTACTTTCTTTGGATTTGCCTTTCTATAGATTTCCAAGGATTCCTCTAGCAATTCTATAAGTCTTCCTGTCCATTCATATTCAGTCATCTTGTCTTTTATCATTTCGATTGTCCTAATATCTCTTTTCTTGATTACATTTCCTGTATTTGAGTACATTACATTCTCCATTATGTAAAGTGTAATTAACAAAGGGAAATCTGCCTTCCTTTCTTTCTCCACTCTTTCTTTTCTTTCCTTCTTTTCTTCTTCACCTTCTCCCTCCACATTTGGAATGTCTTCAATCATATTCTTCAACAACTCTCTTATATCTGTTGTTTTCACCCTTTTGTTCTCTCCAAAGTATTTGACATGCCAATCCGTTAATTCACCAACTTCTTCATTTGATATAGTAGGGAATTCTTCCTCTCCACCTTTAATTCCCATTACAACAGCTACATCTTCTCTTTTAGTCTGATTACACTTTCTGAAAGTCCTAGAGGGGGGGTGAATAGGATTACTAATAAGATTAATGCCTAATTAAAAATCTTTTGGACAATAATAAGTTTAAGAGAAAAACTTCTAAGTCAACTAATATATCAAACACTTATGGGATCATGCAAAGGATAAGTTAGAGGTTTGATATATAAGTTAAACAAGTAAATCGATTATCTATTCTCTTACTAACTTAGAAGACCAAAGTTTGATTAGCTAGATAAACATAATCACGATATTCATACTAGTAAGCATATAATCAAACATGTAAAGTGCGGAAAGTAAATAGCGTAGGGATAGAAATATACACACGATTTATAGTGGTTCGGTTTCCCTACATCCACTACCTAAGGAAGCCTCCTTAGGATTTCAAGCTTTTCACTAAGCTCCCGTGTCTCTCTTAACCGGGTCGAGAACACAAAACCCTTACAACCTCTTCGATAACACGAAGGACAACCTCTTCGAAACCACGAAGAAAACTCTTGTGTAATCACAACACAAGGACACCGAGTATACTCCCGATACTCAAACACTTGTGCTATCTCAACACAAGGACACCGAGTATACTATCGATACTCAAATTCTCTCTTAACCTATCTATTACAAGAACTAGAATTAAGAGGATAAATACAAAGTGTTTAAAGGGTGAAACAACTTTGCTAATGAACTCCTAAAGAGATGATATAACTATAAGCTTAATACTTCTCCTGAGTAGATAATAACTTTGAAGCTCCTTTGATTTACTCCTTGAATGAGTAGATATGACAATTATAGCTCTTGACACCTTCTTGGATGATAACAATTAAGCCCCTTAATGTATATGAGTTGAAGGTGTAGTTGTAGCCTTGAAAGACCTTCAATATATAGCTGCAAAATGCTCCCAACGGTCATAAGAATTGTCTCCAACAGATATATTAATATCCCCAACGGATATATGCATTTTTGTCTTCATTTTGCTGCAGAAAACCCTAATCTGTGGTGCACCGCGGGTCTCGTGCGGTGTACCGCACATTTACTTGCTCTCTGACGGGCTAGCCCCCTGGTCCGTGGTGTAGTCCGTGGGTTTCGGGCGGTATACCGCTCAATCCGCCGGTATACCTCTCCGGCTACCGCACCAAAGGTCTAAAACACCTTCTAGTGAGTATATCTTTTACTATGATGCTCGGATTAGAAAACCTTCTTCACGAGAGTTGTAGAGAACATCATTCTAATAAACTTTGTAGTTGATCACTAAAGCTAATTCTCAATGTATACAAAGATATGAATAAAAGTATTTGTAAGAGAATTAGTTTCTTAAGATATAACAATAAAGCTTTGATCTAAATGATAAAGAAGTGCTTTTTGATGAATTAGAGTGCAAGATAGAATATGTAAAACAAGAGTAATTAGCACACTAACCACAAGAGGATTTGTCACATTAAAACAACCTATTAAGAGAGGCTATATGCCAACACTTTCTCCTAATACGAACCCCTTTTTCTATTTTGAGTAGCATTTAATTATTTCTTGAGTTATTATTTCGCCTTTCCTAAGTATAAACTTATCTTTTCTTTTTACTAACTTGTATAATCCATTTAGTAATTCATAGAATGGTGTTTCCTTGCACCATTCTATGTGTCGTTCTTTAAATTTGTCTTCACTCAGTAACTTTACAAGTGAAGTTAAATTCGACTTGTATGTTTCTTTATAAGTTCTTGTTTTTCTCCCTTCTTCTACTTCATCTAATTCTTCATTATTCCTGTTTCTTCTTGGTGCCATTTTCACCTATTTTTACACAAGCACAAGAAAATATATTAGTATTTCTGAAATTGAGTTAATTCCATGTTTTTATAATTGTATTAAACATAGAATTCCATGTTTAATACAGTTACTAAAAACAGTGTGCATATTTCCATATTATGCAGTATTTACAATATAAGGTCCATAAACTATACATTTTGTCTATAATCTTCACAATATTTACTCAATAATTTAGTCTCAGACCCTGTTTTACGTATATTTTACACTAATACCTCAAATATTTTGAAAATAATTGCACTATAGGTCCCTGTTTCACATTTTAATCATGTTTAATCACTGCAATTCATTTTCTGTTTATATTAATCACATTATTCTATTACATTCATCCAAAAATCGTATTATAAACCCTAGAAACCAATAAATTCGCTATATATGAACACTTTAAATCCTAATCAAACATTAGTCAGGCTAAAATCATTCGAATTCAACATGCATTGTATATTTGTTTTGTTTTTGTTAGTGAATCACACATTAACACAGTCGGAATCAAAAATTTCACTCAAAAATTACACAATAACATCTGTTTTAGGTTTTTAGAAGTACTTACTAGTTTGTTTTTTGTTTTGGTGTTAATCGCGTTTGGTTTAGGTGTGTTGATTTCGTCACCGATGTTTAGTCGCCGGTGTTGAGTCGCCGGTGAGTGTCCTTCGTTCGCCTTTCGTCGTCGTTCGCTTGTTGGTGTTGTGTGTGTTTGTGTGCAGTTTGTGTGTGTGTGTGCAGTTTGTGTGTTAGACGGTTGAGTTTTGTTTTTTGTTTTTTTTAAACAAAAGATATATAGACGCTGGTTTTTTTTTTAATTGTTAATTAGGGATAGTTTTGGGAGAGGCTGTTTTCTCTAAAATGTTTTATTGGAGGCACCTTTTTTTAAATAACTTCTTTAATATGCATTTACCTCTAATTGGATCTTTATTAAACTTATGAATGAATAATGTATTTTACCAACACTATATTTTGACATGTACTTTTTTCAGACATGAGTTTTATTATAAAAAAAATTCATAATAGATTTTTTGGTTTTTTTATGGTTAGTTTTATACTTTTAATTCATATCATTGGGATCGAAATAAAAATAAATTTTGCTTAATGTCTTCAGACACAGATTTTACCTAGTATTAAACATTACTAAGTTAATTTGCTATGTCCAATTTTTTGGGATATTCGCGGACTACCTTAACGAATTTTGGGTTCTTTGTTATCAGTTCCTCCTTTGCTTTGACTAAGGTTGTAAATGAATAGAATCACTAAATGACCTTCATATTTATTGAATACGAATAATACGGTAAAAAAAATTATTTAATATTTTCTTTATTTTTTATGGTAAAAAAATTACAATAAATAAAAATAAATAGAGTTCTTGATTTTGCCAAAAATTTAAAACCTTTACAAGTTTTTTTTGCATACATATGAGGCTTTAAAAGCCGAAGTTGACTAAATACAATTAACTAAATCCTTCACAGAGGGTCTAATACTAGTCTAGGCATCCTGCAACCGCTTCGATCATTAGTGATGTACCGCCATAAATAATCCGGAGGATCTGCTAATGTGCAAGGTCCTTCATTTATTTCTGCTCCCTTCTTAGCCAACATATCCGCACACGTATTCGCTTCACGGTAAATACACTGTATCTCGAACCCCGGATGATTTCGTAGGATCTCTCTACAGTCACGTCCTATTTGACAATTCAAACTCGTAGAACTACCACCGCCCTTCACTAGCGCGTGAAGATCTCTTGAGTCAGTTTCGACAAAAAGATCCGTGATGACCCGATTTACCGCCCATTTCCAGCCAAAATGCAGTGCTAAGGTTTCAGAGAAGGTCGGAGATTCCATAATACACGGACCGGAAAAACCAACTACAAACGTACCTTCATCGTCTCTTATTAATCCACCAATACACGCTCGATTCCTCCTCGCGTCAAAACTCCCATCAACATTGAGTTTAAGCTTATTTTTTGGCTTCATCCACTTAATTAATTCGCTCCTCGCCGCCTTTATAATACCTCCATCGCATTCCTTACCCCAAGCGGACACGAAACTACTAACTAAGCGCAATATATCGCGCTTAAGTCCTACCAATTTTGGGCCTGTATTAGGATGTTCAAATATTGCTTCATTTCGTTTAGTCCAAATAATATTCACCGCTGCGATAAACACAAGCTTCCACTCTATTCCTCCATATATTTCCTTGGAGCATAGATTGGTTTCAATCCACTGTTTCATAGTAATGTTAAGCGAATCACTGTCTAAATGTTGGCCTTCACTACTCGGATTCAGTGCTGAGATCATAGCAAGGTGATAGTTCAGAACCAATAGCAGATTTTTGCTTCCATTGACTGTTGCAGCAGGTTCGCTTCTCGAGCCTGGTTCCATTTACAAGTTTAAAACATGAGATATATATATTAATATAATTGATGTCATTCAATATTGGATGAAAGAATTTTCTTTTTTCATAAATAGAATTTTGGCTATTTCTTGCGTATTTGTTTCAATATAAAAAATATTCTGGAAAATTCGGGTGACTTAGGAGAAAATGAAAAATGTTAACCAAATATCATTTTCCGCCTGTACCCTTGATTTCAATTTCTAACAACCCAAAAGAAAAAGAAAAGACCCACAAACAACTTCACTCTACCCTAATTTCCAAAACACAAAAGATTAAAAGAAACCGAAAAATTAAGAATTGAAGATGAAACTGAGTAGTTCATTAATTGGATGGAATCTGATTTGCTATAGATCGTCTCGTTCTTTCTTCAACAAAATTGGTAACCCTTTTACCCAATTCTGTTATAATTCATTTTCATCTTTTTCTTATAAATATGATTTTGAAAAAGATATCAATAATGTTGAAGACGCTCGTTTTGCACTGTATCGAATGGTCCAAATGCGACCTACGCCTTCAATTAAAGTTTATAATAAGCTATTAGTCCTCGTTGTAAAGATGAAACAACACTCTGCTGCTATTTCTCTTTTCAAAGAAATGCGCATGTTAGGTGTTCCAATAAATGATTATACGATGACTATAGCTATAAATTGTTATGGCTCTTTAAAAAAAAGCAATTTGGGTTTTGCGGTATTAGGTTGTCTCTTCAAATGTGGTCATGTTCCTGATGTCGTTACGTATACCACCCTGATGAAGAGTCTTTTTGGCGAAGATAGAGGAGATGAGGCTGTAGCGTTGTTTAATAGGTTAATGACGGAAAAACTTTGTGAGCCAAGTGCAGTTACTTTTGGGGTTGTATTAAACGGGCTTTGTAAACTTGGACATACACTCAAGGCTCTCGAATTACTACGAGTATTTGAAAAGGGGAGCTGTAAACCTGACATCCAATCTTATACTACCATTATTGATTGTCTATGCAAGGATAGCATGGTAGATGATGCCTTTAAACTATTTTCTGAGATGAAAGATAAGGGTATAAACCCAAATGTTGTCACTTATTCTTCGTTGATCCATGGATTGTGTAAGTTTGAGAGGAAGGAAGAGGCTAAGATGTTGTTGATTGAGATGTTGGAACATAAAATTCTTCCAGATGTACATACATTCAGTATATTGGTTGATTCACATGGTAAGGAAGGATTAGTCGAAGATGCCAAAAGATTCATAGAGATCATGATGGAAAGAGGTCTAAAACCGAATGTTGTTACTTATAATGCATTAATAGATGCACATTGTTTACGAGGAGAAATGGAGGAAGCTGTGGGGGTATTAGCTATCATGATAGCTAGAGGCTGTGATCCTAATATTCGAACATACAGCACTTTAATCAATGGTTTGGTGAAGAAAGGTTGGGTTGATAAGGCTTTTCAACTTTTTCAAGATATTCCTTCAAAGGGACTGGTGCCTAATACTGTTACATACAACAATGTGATACAAGGGTTGTTTCAGAAGGGTAGATGTGTCATTGCACAGAAACTATTCAAGAAGATGAAATCTGAGGCTGAGGGAGTAATTAGTCCTAACTTTGTTACATATAATATTATGTTAAACGGATTGTGTAATAATAGACGTGTTCCCGAGGCTATATCTTTATTAGACTCCATGGAAAGTAGTCATATTACTCCTACCATTGTGACATATAATACTACTATTCATGGATTATGTAAAGACAGACAAGTTGATGCTGCAATTGACATTTTTAACAAGCTATCATACAAAGGTTTGGAACCTAATATATGTACCCATAATACCATTATAGGTGGACTTTGTCAAAAAGGACGGTTTAGAAATGTAAAAGAGTGGGTTTTAAGTATGAAAAAACATGGTTTCTCCCCAGATAGTGTGACCTACAATGTTATTATCCGGGGGTTTCTAAAGAAAAAAAAGTATAAAGAGGCAATTGAATGGGTTAAGGAAATGAGAAAACATGGTTTCACAGTGGATGCAACTACTTATAGAATCATATTTGAACATCCTAAGCTACTTGATATGATTCAACAGATGTAAAACTTTTAACAATCAACAGTCTCTGCATCTTCTTCTTTTAGTCAGCTTGTTAAGTAAAAGATTTTCAAGTTTCAAATGAGGATGAATTGAATTAGTTATGTTGTTTATTTTATGTTTTAGAATTTGTATTGAGGAATATTAATTATGCTACAGATTATCTCAACTGTTGAACATTTAATTATTATTGTAGCAAATGTTATCTGGTCTCAGATACATAGTGTGTCGTTATTCCCATTCTATATTAGCTGTTTCAGTGGTGTGGTTTAAATCCCTAATAAATTTGGGAAATCTATTTGTTTTGGATAATTCTACAATTATATTATAGAGGCGAACGATTTTTTGAACAGAACATTTAGTTGTCACAATGAGTTTAGGCAAGTAAATTCAGCAGAACAAAAATAAATCACCATGCTTATTCTGGATCTGACAAGCTGCATTTAACACAAATTCCTAGATTAAATTTACACATTCAGTACTGTGATTTAACAAGTCACAATAGAGTTTATTTAAAAGTGCGATTAACATAAAATATATAGTATAGGGACCTACATAGTAATTTTTTACTGACATTATGTTTTGAATGATGAACTTGTAGAATGATTTAGTACATGATGGGACTTGATTTTGCTCTCAGAAGATGTGTAGAGGTTAGAGCACCCCTATATTGCAATTTTGGTATAGTATAGGGACCTATAGTGCAATTTAATAATCTTTGTTTTGGTACTGTAGCCGGCACATGAGAAAATTGGTGTAGTTGATGCTCAATGGTATGTTCATCATCCATCTCTTGGAAGTCAGGTAAGTCAAAATATATATATATATATATATATATATATATATATATATATATATATATATATATATATATATATATATATATACTAGGTATGACCCCGTGCCTGAAGGCACTCTTACAATACAATATTGATTTAGAAAAATAATTTACACGGAACAAAAAATAAACTATTATAGATAATGATCGATAATGATAAAATAAAAAATAAACTATTATCTATCTATTAAATTATATGTTATTTGATAATGATCAAATTTCACAAACTTTCAAATAATGAGTATAAAAGCTAAATGTATTCGATCTTCCACTTCTCTCCTATATAGTTTATCACCAACCTGATAAAAAAAAAAATGTTTACACATTTAACCAAAATTAAATAAATTTAGGAAACGTAATAAAAGTTGCATTTAGAGTAAAGACTGAAGATTTCACACCTACTGCACAATGTTTGGATGTCTTAAACGGCTCAGCATAGCATTTTTCTGTATATATATTCAACTTATAATTATTACTCTAAAAATGATAGGTTTTTTTTTATTACAACGTTAGTAAATTTCCTGTATATATGTTCAAATGAAAAGATGAGTTCAAATGGATATTATTAATCTACCTCATCATAGCAATTTCCTGTATATATATTCAAGTTTATAAACCATAGGGTTTTTTGACCTTTCGTCAAAATACCGGGGATATATTGTATTTTACTCAAAGATAATATTGAAAAAACAGAAGTTAAAGAAGGTTTGACTAACCAACATCTTTTATAGAAAGAAATATGTGATCAATAACCATGGAGACTAAAGATCGTCCTGCTGCTTCAGTAGAATTCTGTTTTGATAATTTAATCAGTTTAATTAATTAATTAATGAAACAGGGACTGAAATGCAAATAAAAAAACTTAGCTGCTTAACATCTCCTCTGTTTAAACAGACATATAACCCAGTTAAAAATCGCAAAAGAGCTGGTTCACTTAAAGCAGGACAAACAGCTTCTGTCACATGTAATTGAACTTCAAGTCCTAATGCACTATTTAGTGATGTTCTTTGTATGTAATCTGATCATAAATCCTATTTGTTAGGGGCGGAAAATAATAAATTCAGTAAATCTAAGGGTAAAATACCAAATACCCCCTGTAATTACACAAAAGGGACAAATATTCCCAACTCGTGACAATGTCACAACTTGGGAAACTAAGGGGGTTTTTGACCTTTTGTCAAATTACCGGGGGTAATTTGGTAATTTTACACTATTGAGTAAATTTTTTATTACATAAGCTTCTCCTGATATTCCTTCAATAAATCTTTCTCCACCAAAAAAATACCCTTTTTGCTCCATCTTCATCTTTACTATGAGATCCATTTTGTGAAGACTTAAAAAGTGCGTGCGAAAACATATCAGGATGTGGTAAAAGATCAATTGACAAAGATTCTCATTCAAGTTCCTGACAGTAAAAAAGAAAAAAAAACTTTATTTACTAAACAAACTTTAATAAGCAACTATAAAAAGAAGCATGTCTTTAAAAAAAATAAAAAATTACTTTGAATACGTAGATAAATTCCTTTTCGTTTGAGAAATCCCCTGTTGTTTTAAGATCTACGACCTGTAAATAAGATTATTTGATAAGAAAACTTAATGAGATAATATTTAATTTGAACTTATTTTAGTGAAAAACCTGCCAATTTTCGTTTGTAGTACAGAGTGAAAGGTTGCGTATAGTATTTGAAGCCATAGGTGAGGCCCTGATAAAAGAAAGAAATTATAATTATACCCCAGTAATTATAAGGTGTGTATATACGAATAATGAAGGTGATGAGTATTTACCAAGTTGCCCCTCCTCTTCGAAGGTCTGCAAAACTCATATTCTCCACAATTATTGGGCAAACTTTTTGATTACTTCCCACTTCCACTGCCTAGCTTGAGTAAATAAAATCAATCGCGCTCCAAAGCAGAAAAAACAAAAAAATGAAATCATAAATCAATCGCGCTCAAAAGTAGAAAAAACAAAAAAAATGAAATCATAAATCAATCGCGCTCAAAAGCAGAAAAAACAAAAAAAAATGAAATCATACCTTTGATATACTGCATTTATTTAGTTTGCATAAACAGCGTGTGTTTGTTGTTCTCTCCAGAAGTGAATCAGTGCTACACTGTGTTTAAGATTGATTTAATTTGGAATTAATTAACATTAGAATAAATGCTACAGTGTGTTTCCACCGATGATTCTGGATGCCAAGTGGTGCGCCAACCTAAACGGATCATCAATCCTGCAAATATTAGTCAAAACATGTACACGAAAACCAATTCCAAAAACAAAATATTCTTATTTTAACTAATTAATACAAAACCTGATAGGCAAATGCATTTTAAGCAATTGGACAGGGACCAATATCGTGGCTCTTTTGATTAACAAACTTATAAAGTGGCAGCTCATGATTGTATCATTGTATGTAACTTTCAGAAAATCCTGAATTTGCTCAACTAACTAACCTGACTTCCATATTTGACCTGTAAAATAACCAATGTAGTAATTTGGTAATTCACAAAGCTACAATCATATTCAGTTTGTAATGAAATTAATACATACAACAATTTCCATCTACACCCCATTGAAATTTGATTTTTAATTAAAGAAAGCCGTGTTCAATCAAAATTCTAGTTGATAATCCAATTTCACATTATATATTGATTGACCGTATACAAATTAAGAATACCCACAAGTGATCTTTCTCTAACAATGCTCTCCAGTTTTGCATCTCCACAAGTGCTTTTGCTGTCCGGTAAGATAATGCAATTCGATAGTTGAGATCACCAAGCCATATTATTCGACTGTATACAGTAAACAAATTGATCAGAAAATAGAACACCTGGAATAGTTGAAGATTATTATCTCTCTGATGATCATATCATAGGGGTGAATCGAGGGACTAATTAATCACAATAAGGTTCAACTCTTCGTGCTACTTCGAGTAATATATCCGGATCATTCCACAAAATTGAACAAATAGCGGTCTATCCTCCTGTAAATTTAAATTAAAAACAATAATCAAGCTAAATTCATGAATAAAAATACAGTTACAATGAATAGAAATTACCTTACAGGTGGTAAATTCTTGAGAACGATACTTTTCGCTTTCTTAAAAATGCGGGAATGTAGCATATTATCACGACTGTAATTATACTTAAATCTGATAATACTGAAAAAATTCAATTTTTACCTTAATTTTGGTTCTTCGCTAATCCGGGTTAAAGAGAGAGTGCAGGTGGGAATTGGATTTGACCGATACTTGTTGTTTTCGTGGCGGCGGTGTTCGTGTAGGGGAGAGCGGCTTGGTGGGAAGGTAAAAGATTACCTTAATTTGGGTTCTTCGATTGTTGATGGTGGTGGAGGCCGAGTGGCGACAGACTTCTTTTGGCGGCTTCGTAGGAAGGTGATTTCCAAGCCGGGTTGCTGATGATGGTGGAGAATGGTCCTCAAGCGGGGAGGTTTCTTTGATTGTTGTGGGAGAAAGAGAGAGTGCAGGTGCAGCGGTGAAGAGGGTTTTTTTTTTTTATTTTTTGGTTTTAAATTTAAAAAAAACAATCCAAGGGCTGAAAAATATAGAGGAGACATCAAGATATTTTAATCCGTGGATTGAATTTAGATAATCTGGACCATTAATTATAATCGATCTAAAGGCCGAAAATGGTTGGAATTTGATGAAGGTTAAAAAATGTGGAGAAAAACAGGAGACATTTTGGGCTGTTGGCCCTTCTCCAATATTATATATATATATATATATATATATATATATATATATATATATATATATATATATATATATATATATATATATATATATATATATATATATATATGGACCTGTAATACAATTAAGGGTCAATGACCCAAAAAATCAAAATAATATTATACTTGCCCCAAAGAATCATCCATTAACTTACTATTATAAGATTACATGTTTACCCGTCAAGGACGATTCCCGTCAAGGACGATTCCCATCAAGGACGATTCCCGTCAAGGACGATTCCCATCAAGGACGATTCCCGTCAAGAACGATTCCCGTCAAGGACGATTCCCATCAAGGACAAAATTTAGTTAATGATGTTATTGGGCAGAAATTTTGTCATTGATGTTATTGGGCTGAAAATAATATTATTTTGATTTTTTGGGTCATTTTCCCTACAATTAATTCAAAAGATTTAACTTATTTTGCATAGTATGGGACCAGGCCGGTCCTGTTATTTTAGGGGCCCTAAGCGAAATCCAAAATAAGAGGCCCTCTATATACTTTTTTGGGTCAATTACCTAAAGGGTCTTAAAGAATATTATAGTGCCACATAGAAGCTAGTCAATTCCTCTCTCCTTCTTAGAGGCCAATAAGATATCCAATGTCATAACTACCCTTCTAGTACATATAAGACAAAAAAATAGATTTTCTCTCTCTCCTCCACTACCATTACTCTCTCTCCTCCTTTACCATTAATCTATCTCCTCCTTTATCATTTTTTCTCTCTCCTCTTTCATTAATTATCAATTTATTTCCAGTTTCGACCACAACCACCGATCACCGCCGGCCACCTCCAGCCACCGCCGGAAAAAGTTCTGAGCATGGAATAAAGTTCTGAGCGTAGAATAAAGTTCTGAGCGTAGAATAAAGTTCTGAGCGTGAAAATAGTTTTGAGTATAAAGTACTGAGCATGGCAAAAGTATTGAGCATAAAGTATTGAGCATGGAGTACTGAGCATGAAAAAAGTGTTGAGCATGGAAAAAGTACTGAGCATGGAGTACTGAGCATGAAAAAAGTGCTGAGTATCGGAAAAATTTGCTGATTATTCGATTTTTTTTGTTGAGTGACTATACTGAATATGCTCGTTTGGTCAATAACTTTACTGAGCATGCTCAATAACTTGCTGAGTGTTTCTCGTATAATCAGGAAATTTTACTGAGCATTTCGCGTATAATCAGGAAACTACTGAGCATTTAGACAAAAAATTTCGAATTTTAATTAATTTCTTAAACAATATAATTGATTTTAAAAGTATTTGGAAATAATTAAAAATTCTATTAATTAATATCATACATCTACTTTCTGTATTAAAAAAAAAACTACAACTTGGCTGTGATAATCGGATTACAAACAGCCTCAACCATTCAAAAGCCTCTTTAGTCACGGTTTCAATCTTCTAAGTATCCTCAACCTCGATCTTATCAGCTAACTAATCCATATCATTAATTTGGTTCTTCATGTTATACAGCATCACCAAGATCCTATAACCAAAATTAAATAATTAAAAAATTAAAAAAGCACTTATTGTCTGCAGCTAAAAGAAGTGAATTGTGACCAAAGGAATAACAACATGACAGTTGTTTGCTGCCGAATAAAAAAAAAAAAAAAGCAATTGCTCAGTTCATGAAAAAATAAAATTCCCCAAATCCCACCATTTTGCAAATCGAAGCCTCATAAGTATTCCAATACAAACATTTACATACAGGGAAGAAACTACTAAAGAAAATAAAAGAAATGGTAAGTTAAGTTAAAATATTCTATTATACTTAAATCTCAACTAACACACCTGTAAAGAAGTTGGATTTGAAATTTGTGTAATCAACTTTATCAACGGCCATATTGTTAAGAAGTTGAAATTTGTGTAATCAACTTTATCAACTGCAGATCCATAACAACTCGTATAGAGCTTCACGCTGCAGATATAGAACAGCTCGAACGGAGCTTCACACGAAGCCATCGTCTGCTGGTGGTGTTTTGCAGCCATGGGAAACTGAAGTAAACTTATCAACGTGAAAGAGGAAAAAGAGGGAAGAGAGAGAAGATAGATAGGTGAAAGAAAACAATAATTAGGGTTTTAAAAAGGTTCTGAATAATTTAATATATATATGCCAAGAAAAATAAAAAAAGGGTAAGAAAGTAATTAGGATTTTGGAATATAGTGTTAATTTCTTGCTGTGGCCTTTAGTAAGAAGATAGAAATCATCCGGTCTTGTTAGGTCACGAGGTAGTGATTTCAAGACCCTTTGGGTAATAATCTCTACTTTTTTTTATATAAATTTAATAATGAAATATAATAAAAAAATTCAATACATAATAAAAAGTAACTAAAAAATTTAAAGACAATATAAATAAAAATGTATCACTTAAATACTACTCTTCTTGCATTTTTTGATGCAAAATCACTGATTAATTTTGAATATTCGATTTTTTTTAGCATCTCCTTTTCAATTGATAAAGTAGCCAATCCACTTAATCTTTCTTGTGACATTGTCGACCGAAGGTATGACTTGATCAACTTCAGTTTTGAAAAACTTCTTTCGGCAGATGCGACGGTGACAGGTATTGTCAACAATATTCTATACGCAATCCACGTATTAGGAAAACAACCTTCCATTAATTTCAAAAAATTAAGCACTTCAATTGGTTTTTTTGCATCGGTTGGCAACATTTCTCTCAACAAGATCAGTTCTGAACATAAGCCTTCTCCATCAATATCTGAAAGCATGTCATGTTTCAAAGCAATCTCTAATTTGGTGCAATGGTCCATCAAAACGTTATCATTGATTAAATCAACCCATCCTAAATTAAATACGAAGCCAAAAAAATTTTCATATACCTCAAACTGTTCAAACCTACTTCTAAGTGACTCGAAAGCTTGATCCATTATATACAAAAAGTAATCCACTCGAAAGGATTCTTGAGCAGATAGTGTTACCTCGTTATCAGTGTTTTCATCAAATTTTTTATTTCTCTGAATGATATGTTTTTCATGGAACGTTGGTTCAATTTCCATTACACTAGCAATACTTTTAGCTTCCATCATGGATTTTTCAAAACCTGTTTCTCGATACTCCTCAAAAAAAGAGATGAGTCCTTTCAATAGTTGTATAGCTACATCAATTTGCATATTTTTTGCTTGGAATGCTTTACTAACAGTGTTAACCGCAACCAAGACTGTGTGCCAAATAACCATGCTCAACAAAAACTCAAAATCTTGGATATGATATTTTGCTAAAGATTCAGCTTCACTCATTGTTTTAGAATCATCGGTAGTTTTCGCCAACTCAATCAAAGCATGTCTAATTTGTGGAGTTTGTTTAATTATTGCTTTTACACTTTCTACATGACTTTCCCAGCGTGTTTGTGATAATGACTTAAGTGTGAGACCTTTCACATTATCTTTGAAAATTTTCCACCGTTTTGTGGAACCGGAAAATAATGAATACAAACGTTGAACTACTCCAAAAAAAGATCTAGCTTTGCGACATGAATTAGCCATATCACAAAGTGCAAGGTTCAGACTATGACAACCACATGGCGTGTAAAAATCTCGAGGATTTATTTCGAGTAGTCTTTTCTGCACACCTACATGTTTTCCTTTCATATTTGCGCCATTATCATAACCCTGTCCTCTTACATCATTAATATCAAGTTGAAGAGAAACCAATACTTGTTTAAGTTCGCTAAATAAACCAAACCCTGATGTATCATCCACCTTAAGAAATTCTAAAAAGAATTCTTCTACTTTTATTGGAGATGACGTTATATCCACAAGGCGTATAATGAGAGTCATTTGTTCCTCATGACTTATATCGGGAGTACAATCGAGTATGACCGAAAAATACTTTGCTTTTTTTATTTTTATAAGTATCATACTCTTGATCTCACATGCTAACATTTGTATCATTTCATTCTGAATCTTATGACCAAGATAATGATATTGAATTTCTTTATTTTCAATACGTCAAATATGTTCTTGCATCACTGGATCAAATTCAGCAATCATTTCAGTTAGGCCTAAAAAGTTTCCATTATTTTCTTGATAAATCTTCTCATTATCTCCGCGAAATGCTAAATTATTTTTTGCAAGACTTTTCACAATGGCAAATATTCTTAATAATACTCTTTTCCAATGTTCTTTTTCTCGGTTGACTTGTTCTTGCACGCTTTTATCAATAGTTTCATTTTGCTTTAATCGCATCTCCAATTCAATCCATTTTCTCATGCAAATAAGGTGTTCATTACTCACTTCGTGACTCTTAATCCTCTTACCAATATTCACCCAATCTGTTAACCCTTCATTATCGAACTGAGTACCAACTCCTTTATTCTTGAACAACTTACAACAAAAGCAAAATACTTTATTTCCAGAGCTTGAATATATAAGCCATTTTCCGTCTTGTGCCTCCCCATTTGGTAGACGTCGAATGTAATATGTAGATGAAAAATGTCTTCCTCCATCATCTTGTGGGTATTTTTCAATATCATCTCTTATGGGACCTTTCTCTACTAACAAATCTATCAAATTTTGATCAATTATTTTCCAATTATTTGGATCATATATGTTTAAAGGCACAACAACTTTTTCAACATGTTTATATTGACCTTCTGCATTTACACCTTGTTGATTTTTTTCGTTTTCCAAATCTTCTACTTCATCATCTGTGTTCTCAATATTTTTTTGAGTTACATGTTGATCATTTTTCAAATTTGTAACCGCACCATGATTTTCATCCACTAAGTCTTCGTTTGAGTTATACTCTTCATTCATTATATCTTCGTTCGAGACTAAATCTTCCGATTGTTTATTGCTTTGAAAAAATTTAAAAATATTTCCAACTTGAGATTGAACTAATTCTTCCTCCTTTTGTTTCTTTTTCCTTTTCTCATATCCAGAAGCATATTTCCTTGGTCCCATCTAAATTATAAAATTAATAATGAATATTGTATTAACAAATAATGAATATTCAAAAATAAAAAAGACTAAAAAATTAATTTATAGCATAAAATAATAACTTCAATACTTATTTAATATTTAGGTTAATTAAGACACAATAATATAGTAATTATAAGTCCTTTAGTTTTAATAAAAATATAAAACTTCTTATTTTTTAATCTTTTGTTAATTTATATTATGTTATTAATTCAATAAATTATAATTAGATATGAATAAATCTTATAATTTATAAGATGGCTATATAAATTCAATTTAAAAAAAAAATATTATTAACACATTTAAACAAAAAAAAGAAATATAATTAAAATATTATATAACATACATAATTTAAAATTAAAAAATTCAATTCACAAAAATTAAATAACTAACCTTGTTGAAAGTTAAAAGTTGAAAAGTTAGAAAAAAAGAAAATTCCTTATGGCCGTCGTTTCTTTATGCTGCAGCGGCAATAAGTTTTGCTTTGTTTTTTTTCATTCAATGGCAAAGTCCAACATTTATTATATAGAGGCTTGGTCTAATTGAGTAGCATTAGGAATTTAGGATTAGGATTTAAGAATTATAATTGGACTTGGATAAGGATTTGTTTGGGCTAATAGACTTGGACATAAATTTGTTTGGACTATTGAACTTACCAACTTGGACAAACTTTTTTTTTTCTTGGACATGACTTATACCACTTGTATAAATTATAAGCTTAGTATTTAAATTTTGGGGGCCCGAAAAAATAATTGAAAATTTTGGGGCCCTAAGCCCTTGCTTCCTTTGCTTACTACCAAGGCCGGGTCTGTATGGGACCTATAATGCATTTTTGCAAAATATAGGGACCTATAGTGCAATTAATTCATGAGAACAATTCCAAGATTTCTTTTAGTAATATAAGAAATATACTAATTGTTAAATCATTTAAATTTCTGTTATGATCTTGTGAGATTTTACTAATATGTCATGCCATTTAACGTGTATTTTTTCCAGGGAGAATCTAAAAATAGGGCCAGCTCTTTTAAATGTTTATTTTCGACTTCATAATATAATATTATGCCACCTTATGACTATTTAGTCCTTTATGTTTCAAAGTGACTATCCTTATGTTTGGGGCTTTATTACTGGTTTTCTATGACAAAATATAGGGCTATTTACACAACATCCCCATGTGGTGAAGCGTAATAGCAAGAAAACCCCATGAGGTACACTACAATAGACGTGTAAACCCCATCCATCAAGTATACTTTCAAAATTGTAACACACGCGCTTTGGTGCGTTTGGTTTTAATATTTCTGAACTTTGATGTTTAATAACATGCTGAATAGTCCTTTTTACCCCTAAAACATTCTACTTAATCCCAAATTCATACTTATCTTCTCCGCTTAAAGTTGTGCGCTCCTTTTCTTTTTGAAAGAAAATGAAGTTTGTTCTTTTACATAGAGGTTTTGAAAGTAAAAAGTTTAAGAAAGGGTTGATATATTGTAAGAAGTGAGGATCTGGTTGACTTCTATAGTTTGATCAATAAACCAGAAAGAATGATAAAATCAAGGAATGAAGACAAAGCAGTTGTGAAAACTCTAAACAAACAGTGGTTGATTGCAATTTATTTAGATTGTGATATTACCTATTCTAATGAAATTTGGTTGAGTTTTGGTTAAAATGTGGTGGGATTTTGTAGTTTATTAATATGTTGTGTCTCTTTTTAGTTGGATGTATTTTGTAATATAGGAGACGTTTGGTGGCGTTTTGATGTTTCGTTATAGTTTTAATATTTGTATTGCATATTTTAATTAAATGTGCAGGTTGCTTTAAGCTGATCTGGATACAAGAAAGTGTCTTAAATCTTATATAATTGCACCATTGGTCCCTATGTTATGCAATGTAGCCATATATAAATGTGCGTATCGGAAAGTAGCAAATATGAAACTTTAGATGTATATACGTATAACAGAGGTATATTTGCTATTTTTGGACAAAAACTTCTCGCTTAATTTTTGTACAAAATAAAGAATTTAATAGCGTTCCAATACTATGCGAAATGGGACTAACATCTTCACAAATTAAACAATAAGTGACAACCTGTAAAACGTTATTTTGACATATTTTGACAATATAGCCCCTACTCCGTAATAACTCGTTTGGTCCCCTATCTTTTCAAAGTTTTACGGTTTAGATTCTTATATTACAAAAGTAACATCTTCAATTTTAGCCTTATGGATCGTAAAAATTTAAACTGGTTTGAATAAAATACTAGTTAGAAGAACACTAAAAGAAATGAAATATTGGTATTATTACGCGGACCTAACCTCATTTCGAATATCTTTTATGTCTAAACTTATGGGGTGTCCATTGCAAAGATGGCTACTATGATTTTGCATTAAACGATAATAGATCGTTTAATATTGATTACTGTTGGAATTATTAAATGAATGATAATTTAATTTATTAATTTTTTCATACTCTTGGGAAAAGTGGAGAAAAAACTATTTGTGTTCTAATAGTCCCACCTTAACATTTGAGAAGAAATTGTTTTTGATGAATTTTATTTTATTAATTCTTTCTTTCTTTATGAAAAGTGGAAAAAACTTTTTATGTGTTAAAAAGTGTCACCTAAAAAAATGGAGAAGAAAATAAAAGACAAACCAACAAAGATTTATGGCTCTCCAATTCGGCAGTTACAGGAGTTACAAGACTTTGTAAAAAAAACGGCTAGCTTTAATGAGCATTGAAGAGACATTTATGTGACGATTTTTGTCTTGTCATTTTCTCTATAAATAGTGACTTTGTCACTTGCATTTTTTGAGAAGAGGAAAAAACAATTCTAGAGATAAATGGAAAAATTATTCTAGAGAGAATAGGAAAAAGCTATTCTAGTGAGAATAGAAAAAACTATTCTAGAGAGAATAAAGAATAGAATATAAAGAAGTAAGAATTTAGAAAATAGTAAACTCTTTTCTCCATGATTTGTCAAATCATTTTTGACATAGAGATTAGAGTGATACAATTGTAAGAGATACCGGTTCTCTCAGAATATCTTTTTTAACGCTGCTACACTTTCTTTTATGTGTATTAGTATTTATTCCCTTTTATCTAAATTTCCATGTAAGTTTTGATTGTCTATTTTTTCATGTAGTAGTTGTAGTATTACATACTTTGGATACCTTTATATTGTTATTCCACTTTCTTGTAATAGTGGTTGTATTACTTTTTTTTTTGGAATATATTTATATGAAATCCATTCTTTACTGTTTTAGTGATATTGTTAGATTTTTTCAACAATTAAAAAAGATATTTTTAATATCACTGGTAAGTAAAATGGTTTTTCTATATCGGCGGTTGCTTCATCCTTGAACGCAAACGCCATTCCCGACGTGACTAAGTTGGAGCCTTTCAATGGTTCCAACTACAAACGTTGGGCATAAAAACCACTGATATGCCTTGAACAAAATGAACTAGGCCTTGTCGTTCTCGAGGTTTTCCCGGCCATTGAGGCCAATGGGGATATACCAAAGAACTATATTCTAGGTTTCCGGCTCTCAAGGTTGGATTCAAGAAAGCTAATTCGGTGGTTAGGGGATGGATCTTGGATAATGTGACAAACGCAACTTTTATCTATGTGCTGTTGAGAAGTTAACAAAGACTATCTGTGAAACGGTTCATAAAGGCTTAGGTTGATGATTCTGATGAGACGAAATACGTCACTGGAAATTGTTGGCATATAGCCTCCCTTAATAGGTTGTTTTAATGTGACAAATCCTCTTGTGTTTAGTGTGCTATTTACTCTTGTTATACATACTCTATCTTGCACTCTATTTCATCAAAAATCACATCTTTATCATGTTGATCTTAGCTTTATTGTTATATGTTATGAAACTAATTCTCTTACAATACGTTTAACCTTATCCTTGTGTACATTGAGAATTAGCTTTAGTGATCAACTTCAAAGGTTCTTAGAATGATGTTTCCAACAACTTTCGTGAAGAAGATTTATTGATCCAAGTCATTATCTTTCAAAGTTACTTGGCGCGGTACACCGGACGAAAGGCGCGGTACACCGGACCAAGAATGCGGACCAGGGCGCGGTGCATAGGCTAGCCCGTCAGAGAGTTAGAAAATCAAACCGTTGAGGTGCGGTACACCGCACGAAAACTTGCGGTACACCGCAAGGAAGATTTTTCTGCACAAAGTTTAAGTTATAAAGAATATATCCGTTGGGAGATTAATAGATCCGTTGGACCCAAGCCTTATGACCGTTGGAAGCCATTTTCTACTATAAATTGAAGCTCTTTGAAGGCTACAACTACACCAACTAATTACAAACATTAAGGGGCTTAATTGTTATCATTCAAGAAGGTGTCAAGAGCTATACATAGTCAAAATCAATCTTAGTGAGCTTATAAGTCCTTTCAAGGAGTTAATCAAACAAGTCACAAGGTTCTATCTACTCAAGAGGAGTTCACAAGCTTTATAGTTCATATCCACTCTTTTAGGAGTTTAGTTACAAGCTTTTATAAGCAACCCTTTAAACACTTTGTTTCTATCCTCTTAAGTCTAGGTCTTGTAATAGATAGATTAAGAGAGAATTCAAGTATAGGGAGTATACTTGGTATCCTTGTGTTGTGATTACACAAGTGTTTGTCCTTCGTGTTATCGAAGAGGTTGTAAGGGTTATTGTATTCTCGACCCGGTTAAGAGAGACACGGGAGCTTAGTGAAAAGCTTGAAATCCTAAGGAGGCTTCCTTAGGTAGTGGATGTAGGGAAACCGAACCACTATAAATCGCGTGTATCTTTCTATCCCTACTCTATTTACTTTCCGCACTTTATATGTTTGATAATATGCTAGCATGATTATTGTGATATTGTTTATCTAGTTTATCCAACATATAGTCTTCTAGAGTAGTAAGATATTGGATTGTCGATTTACTTGTTTTACTTATATATCATACCTCCTACTTACCCTTTGCATGATCCTAAGTGTTTGGTATATTAAGTTGAATTAGAAGTTCTCACTTAAACTTATAATTATCCAAAAGATTTTTAATTAGGCATTAATCTTATTAGTAATCCTATTCACCCCCCCTCTAGGACTTTCAATTGGTATCAGAGCCTAACTCTACGTGAATAGCTTAATCGTTAGTAGAGTAAACGATATGGAATTTAATCTTTTGGAAAAGTCGTCTTCTACTCGACCTCCACTTTTTGTAGGAACTTACTATTTTGCTTGGAGAACAAAAATGGAGGAATTTATCAAAGCCGAAGATCCCGATCAATGGAGAATCGTTATGGAAGGTCCATTCGTTCCTTATAAAGAGGAGTTAAATGAAGCGGGAGTTCTTAAGCTAAATCAAGAAGAAAAAGATTTTGATGAACTTACCATTGAGGAAAAGGCTAAGCTCACTCAAAATGCAAAACCAATGTACACTCTCATTCGTGGAATTTTCGAAGAAATTTTCTCACAAATGTTAGATTGTAAATCCGCAAAAGAGCTTTGGAATCGTTTGGAGTTTTTATATGGAATTGTCGAAAATGACGAAGAAGAAGAAGTCTTAATCCATAATGAATCTCATGACAATTCTAAACCAAACCATGAGGTAGCACTCTATCCTAACTCTTTATCTCTTCCTTATAATTATGGTGATATTAGGAAAATTTCATCCCTTCTCAAAATTCTTGATTCTCAAATCCATTTGAATAATCTTATGTTAAAAAAGGGTAAAGTTGAGCTAAAGAATTGTTTTAAATGTTGTATCACTTTGGGTGATATTCTTGGCAATACTAAAAACCCTTGTTTTGAAAACATTTTTTCTTCAAATAAATGGCAACATCCTATGAAGAAAAATATAGAAGGTTTTATAAAATTGGATGAAACTTTTTCCCTCGCTCTTAAAACTTTAAAAAATCATCCTTTTTCAAATGTCACTCCTTTTGATCCAAATGGCTTTTTTAAAGAAAAATTATATTTAAGTGATAATTTGGATATTGGTAAGAATGTGGGAACTTCATGTTCAAAACCCTCACATGATAGCTCTACTCGAAAAAGAAGTTCTTGCAATTATTGTGGTAAACCCGGTCATCATGCTTCTACGTGTCATTACCATGAACAACTTGAAAGTGGATCTTTGATACCCTCATGGGAAAAACCAATATGGATCGTGACAAATGCTAACAACATTTCCGGATCCATTCCACCTCGGTTACCATAGTAATATTCATTGAAGGTGTTGAGCGTCAAGAAAACGGAATTTTATGCAAAAGGACGTTCAAACCTCATAAAAGGAAAATACGGTGAAATCCTTCCTTTCTTCTTTTTTGTTTATGTGTTATTATGTGTTTTATGTGAATTATCCTCTATGTGCTATTATCTTTTGTATCTTGACCTTTTTTTTTTGCTTAAATGTTGCTTTGTTGTTACATTGGGTCTTTTTCTACTTTTAGAAAACTTAGGGGTATTTGTGAAATAAACTGCTTTATGAGTTTTCGGGGTTTTCCTTGGTATTTCTTTTCAAAACAAAGTTGCTCTAAATTATTTTATACCATTCCGAATCTTTTGGGGAAGTTTCGAATGTGTTTCGGGTGTTTTTAAAAGAATCAAAAATTTCATTTTTTGTGTCCAAACCGAACACTTTTGCGGTGCACCGGACCATTCCGCGGTACACCGCGTCTCAGGGTTTCAGCAGTTATTTTTTTCTTTTATTTTTTCGCCCAGTTTATTTTAGCAGTGCGGTACACCGCACGATTCCCGCGGTACACCGCAGGTTAGGTTTTTGACAGCAATATTAGGCCGTTTTCTCTTCTATTCTCCTTATTCCACCATTAAAACATTCCCTCTCCTCCTCCTAGGCGATTTCTGGCCACCATAGCTCCGTTTCCACCACCTAAAAACCCATCTTCACCTCTTAAATCACTTCTCTCTCTCTCTCCTTCATTACCCACTTCCCCTCTTCACCATGAGAGAAAAGAAAGCTGCTCCAAAGAAGAAAACCACCACCGGAGCCTCCTCCAGCCGCCGCCGTGCTCCTTCTCCGGCGAGGTCACCAGCACCTCCTCCACTCCGGCCATTCGAGCCTCTCCCGGGTAGAACTTTTAGTGATTCGGCTTTTCCAACGGGTGAAAATTCTCTTCTTGAACTATTTAAATTTCAAGGTTGTGATAATGTCTTTGCATATTCGGGTACTCAATTAGCAAGTGGATTAATTGAAGAATTTTGCACAAATTTTGAATATGATAGTGCAAATAACTTAGTAAAATCATTAGTTTCAGGTACCGTTTTAAGGTTAAAATTACATGTGTTATGTGCTCGTTATCGTATCCCGTTCGATGGTTTTAGTGGTTTTTGGTCAAGTGGTTGGGATGGTTCTACTCTTGATATTGTGGGTCAAAATGAGGTTATGGATTTTGTTAATAGTAGGATGATTGTTCCCGATGGAAATTGGAATTTGCGTAGTTTTGATCCGGAATTTATTGTGGCTCATAAGTTTCTTATTTCGACCATAATTCCGAAAGACAAACATGATGCTAAGTTAATTCCTTATGAAGCTTATCTCCTATTTTTAATCTTTGCTAAGCGTCCGATTAATATTATTGCTATTATGTTCAAATGGATGAATCACGCTAGAACCGCAAGAGATAAAGTCCCATATGGTATTTTTCTTACTAAGATCTTTGAGGGAAGTGAAATTTCGTTAGGAGGAACAAATGTGAAATCAATTGATAAAGCATGGTGTTTCGATTATAGCACAATCAAGAGAATGAAATTTTCTATTTATAATAACTCCTATGTTTCGCATTCGGTTATTAATCGTATTTCGGATGTTGCTATTCGTAATCGTATCATACAAGCTAGAGAAGGAACTCATGGTCCGGCACTTGACACACTTGAACTATTGGATGTTCCGGGTCAACAAAATCCTATCCCAAATGAGCCTCCTCAAAACCCCACTCATGAGAATCTTCCTAATCCTTCTAGTTTCGAAGGTGCTTTGTCTCGGTTTATGGATTATATTGGTAGAAAATTTGAGGTTTTAGAGGAAAAGATAGAAAGGAAATTTGGTGTGTTGGAAGAGAAAATTGGACATCTTGCTAGTGAATTATCTTGTGTTAAAAATGATGTCTCATGCATCAAAGATGATGTTTCACATCCTCGAAGCTGTTCTAGAAGCCGCTCTCCCCGGGAATTGCGTTAAATGGTTGTGGTGTTTGGTGTTTGGTTTTCAAATCTTCATTTAATCTTATTTGGTGTTTTTTATGTGTTTTTTATTGTCTTGGACTAAGTTTGTGGTGTTTTATGCTTTATTTGTTTATGGGTCCGTGTTTTGGACACTTAGGATTCTATTACTACTTGGTTTTATTTGGATATTAGGATACTTTGTGTTTTATCTTGGATAATTGTTTTTGTTTTGCTATGTTTTTGTCTTAAATTGCTTAGTGCTTAATTTATATGCTTTGGATATTAATGTTGCTAACACTTTCCTTGATGATATAGGTACTATTGCATCTCTAATCCTTGATCTCTTATAATATTGCTTTTTAGTCCCTATAGATTGTTCCATTTGTCTTAGTTCCCAAAATGATTGAAAATTGCATTTAGGTCCCTAAAAATTTTTTAAATTGCTTTTGAGTCCTTAAAACTTTTGAATTTTTTTTTTATCACCCATGCTTCTCAAAAAATACATTTTACCCCCTAAAGTTTTTCAAAGTGATTTCAAATATTCTTCTTAGGGAAAAATTGTAGATCAAAACTTTTTACAAATTGAAACAAACTCTATGCATTTTGTAAGGGGGAGTTGTTGTTAGAAACTCTAATGCTTTGGCTAATCTTTTTATCTCATACTTTGCAACTAATCATTTGTGTCATTAGAAAGCATATGAAATGAAAATCTATCGATCAAGGAGTTGGTAATAAGTCTCTATCTCTTAAACTCTTGCTCTTCAATTATCTATCTTTGTGCATCTCTTTCTAAATTTTTTTTTATCTCTAAACTCTTGCATTATCGTTGTTTAAAATCTATTCACTTGAGCTTTTTGCTCTTCTATCCTTAGTTATTTTTATTAACCCCGTCTTTTTGATGAAGACAAAGGGGGAGAAATATGTGCACTAAAACTTTCAAAACTTGCACGCTTTAAAACTCACAAATGCATCTCAAATCTTATATGCTTATTGTGAGGGGGAGCTTAATGTCATTAGTGCTTAAACTTTCATATCATTCCTAAGGTGTTTTAGTGAAGGATTTGTCATCATCAAAAATGGGGAGATTGTTGGCATATAGCCTCCCTTAATAGGTTGTTTTAATGTGACAAATCCTCTTGTGTTTAGTGTGCTATTTACTCTTGTTATACATACTCTATCTTGCACTCTATTTCATCAAAAATCACATCTTTATCATGTTGATCTTAGCTTTATTGTTATATGTTATGAAACTAATTCTCTTACAATACGTTTAACCTTATCCTTGTGTACATTGAGAATTAGCTTTAGTGATCAACTTCAAAGGTTCTTAGAATGATGTTTCCAACAACTTTCGTGAAGAAGATTTATTGATCCAAGTCATTATCTTTCAAAGTTACTTGGCGCGGTACACCGGACCAAGAATGCGGACCAGGGCGCGGTGCATAGGCTAGCCCGTCAGAGAGTTAGAAAATCAAACCGTTGAGGTGCGGTACACCGCACGAAAACTTGCGGTACACCGCAAGGAAGGTTTTTCTGCACAAAGTTTAAGTTATAAAGAATATATCCGTTGGGAGATTAATAGATCCGTTGGACCCAAGCCTTATGACCGTTGGAAGCCATTTTCTACTATAAATTGAAGCTCTTTGAAGGCTACAACTACACCAACTAATTACAAACATTAAGGGGCTTAATTGTTATCATTCAAGAAGGTGTCAAGAGCTATACATAGTCAAAATCAATCTTAGTGAGCTTATAAGTCCTTTCAAGGAGTTAATCAAACAAGCCACAAGGTTCTATCTACTCAAGAGGAGTTCACAAGCTTTATAGTTCATATCCACTCTTTTAGGAGTTTAGTTACAAGCTTTTATAAGCAACCCTTTAAACACTTTG
This sequence comes from Nemophila menziesii, assembly GCA_029959085.1. Taxonomy (NCBI): domain Eukaryota; kingdom Viridiplantae; phylum Streptophyta; class Magnoliopsida; order Boraginales; family Hydrophyllaceae; genus Nemophila; species Nemophila menziesii. The sequence continues at coordinate 15,955,802 of JARWIR010000018.1, read as the reverse complement.
TTTCTATCCTCTTAAGTCTAGGTCTTGTAATAGATAGATTAAGAGAGAATTCAAGTATAGGGAGTATACTTGGTATCCTTGTGTTGTGATTACACAAGTGTTTGTCCTTCGTGTTATCGAAGAGGTTGTAAGGGTTATTGTGTTCTCGACCCGGTTAAGAGAGACACGGGAGCTTAGTGAAAAGCTTGAAATCCTAAGGAGGCTTCCTTAGGTAGTGGATGTAGGGAAACCGAACCACTATAAATCGAGTGTATCTTTCTATCCCTACTCTATTTACTTTCCGCACTTTATATGTTTGATAATATGCTAGCATGATTATTGTGATATTGTTAATCTAGTTTATCCAACATATAGTCTTCTAGAGTAGTAAGATATTGGATTGTCGATTTACTTGTTTTACTTATATATCATACCTCCTACTTACCCTTTGCATGATCCTAAGTGTTTGGTATATTAAGTTGAATTAGAAGTTCTCACTTAAACTTATAATTATCCAAAAGATTTTTAATTAGGCATTAATCTTATTAGTAATCCTATTCACCCCCCCTCTAGGACTTTCAGAAATAACCCAACAAGATCTATTTAGTCCCGTACAAGTCGAAAAGTGAATCAACTCAAGGATAAGTTCTTGTTTTTCCACCTTTATGTAAGTTTAAAAATTACTTTGACTCCTACTTTCTTATACAACCACACTTTGACTCTAGTTACACTAACATTCATTCACAAACATGGTTATACATCATTTGGATGCTAAATCAATATGTGAATGATGATCTATATGAAGAGAACTATATGGTGCAACTTGAAGGGTTGGTACTTTTAGGTCAAGGGGATAAAGTAAGAAAACTTATGAAATTGTTTCAGGTTGTTAAACGACCACCTTGCTATTGAAATTGTATCTCAATAAAAGATGGATCATATTGTGTTACACTTTTGTCAATATGTTTATAACATGATCCACTTTTGGTACTTTCATTCATGGGACTTAGTTCTTTTATTCTTCTATTTGTGAATAAAAGATGTGTGGGAAGCTGATCCTAAGGATAAAATTCATTAAAGTCAATAATAGAATTTACCTTAGTTAGTCTCACTTTGTTGGAAAAGTTTGACACCATTGATATATTATCTGGTAAAAAATCCTTATAATACTAGTATTCATGAATAAGAGATTTGTGGGGGTGTACCCCTTAATAAATATGAAATAACTACAAGGATTATGATGTTCTTAATAAACTATACTTAACTTGGTATTGTCTATATTGTAAAGAGACTCAAGTGGTGACATTGGGTTATTATTTATCATTTAATAAAGTACGAGAGAGGTACTATTGATCTTGATGTGTGTTTTAAAACGACTCATGTAGTTCTTGAAAGATTTTTGTTACGCAACTAGGTCACATATAAATGATGAAATAAATGGCTGATTTGTTTACTAAAAAACTTAACCAGGAGAGTGATCCTGGGAATGTTGAGTGATAGGACTACAACCCATTAATGGGGAACCTATGATTAATAATTACTTATGATGCACTAAAATCCTATCTATATAGTGTAAATTGTGCATACATGAGAAAATTAAAACTTAATGAATTCATAGCCATGCGAGGTGGTCCTATTGAGACGGATGGTGTCGCCTAGGGTGTGATAAAAATAAGATAAAATAAAGTCTAGAAAACTACGCACTCTCACCCTAGACAGGCACAGTACTGCAAGTATTACAGGACGTATGCAAGTTTTAGTTGATAAGTTGAGTTCGTTCTCAGAGACTTAAGTGTGTTAATCACGTGGGTAGGAATAACGAGTAAAAGTAAATAATTATAGACAGAAAATAAAAGTAAATAGATTTCGAAATTACTAATTATACTAAGAAAATAAAAGACAATAAAATAAATACGAAGAATATGAGATGAGAAATATAGCTTAGGTTTTGCTAGTATGCACTAATCCTTCTAATTCTTTCTAAAAATCTAGTTTATAAGGGAGAATATTAGCTCTTGTATACTTAGTCAGGATTCTAAATTCTCATTCCTTAGACCTTGAGAGCGACTAAGGGGGCTACGGCACAACCAAGAAGCTGTTTCAAATAGGGTTATCAAACGCTACTAAGGCCCTAAGCAAACAATTCATTCAATTGGTGATATGGTGATTAAATTATACCCTAATGACTATCTAGTTAGAATCAGTTTTGTCAGGACTAATATCGACACTAGACGTTATGTGGTGGTTCAATAGTTAAACACCCAGCTAAGGTGATCATCTAACTACTATTAAGGCAATCCTAAAGTGATCAGTTCTAGGACAGGCAATAAATCAAAACACATAAACAAATATAAAGGTAAAAAGCTAATATCAGATTAAAACATGTAATTCCCAAAGAAACTTAGATAGAAGAATTAGAATTCATAGATTATACATGATGCAAAACCCAAGCTATGGGGAGTTTAGTTCATACCTGATGGAAATAAACTAAAAGAAATTACAAAAGACATCATCTTGCTCTCTACAATAAACTGGAAGAATAAAACCTTAAGAACTAATTACTATGAGGCAAGGATTGCTAGGGGTCATTTTACAAGTGATATAAGGGTGTATTTATAGGTGTTTAGAAGACCTAATTCGTTTTCTTGAGGGAGAAGCAAAGTAGTGGACTCCAAGCCCAACTCAAATTCGTATGGAAATAAAGATAAATTCTGGTGAACTGTTTTGAGCATATCTTCTTCGTTATTGGTCGGTTTTTGCTCCACAATATACCAAAAGAATCCTCAGCGAATTATCTACGTCCCTATGAAAGGAATTTACCAAAATCGGTTTTTTTGGATTTATCACCACTTCTTTAGGCGTAGCTGCAGAAATTCAGATTTAGGCAGCTTTTCCTTTTCCATAATTTTAGCTTTTGTTTCCTTATCTTCAATTACCATGCTAATCTCTTTCCATATCTTGTAGTCTTTGACTTGGACTCTAATTAATCTCCATAATTATCTTTAAAGCTTCACACTAAATAAACTATTAAACCCAATATGCTCTAAATATAATAATTCACTAAATCAAGACTCAAAATAGGAAAGTGCACTTTTCTTCCTTTGAGACTTGCGTAATTCCCGCTCCTCTTAAAATTGTCTTGATCCAGTTTTTATCAATATTATTCATCATGTTAAAATTGCAGTTTCTCTTCTTTACTTGGAATCACATCCATCTTCCGAACAAGGCACGTGATCGTAGTAGAATATTATAAACTAAAGAACAAAGTAGGAGAGACCGAAAATCGCATCACCTCCTCAAATATCACTCGTGCCACATCCACTTCTTCTCCTCTTAAAATACAATTCAACAAAATTGCGTTTTTCTTAGTTACCTCCGAGTTTCTTTGAGTTCCAAAGACATTTGCTATAACTATATTGTGCCAAACTTTTGTATCTCCTTGGAGGTATTTGTAAGGCCAAGGTGCCTTCGATTCTCCCTTATTTGCTTGCACTTTATCCTGTGGTTACATTCATTTTTATTTTGTATTATTTTATATGAGAACACGTTTAAATTATCGTCTGGATTATACTCTATGTTTTGTAACGTAGTATCTATTTAGATAATTTAATGGGTGTCAAAATGTTTTAATTGTGAATAATATAGCTATTACTATAACTTACTGGGAAAGGCCATGGACGACCATCATATGGATTCCTTGTATCACCACTAGAGGAAAACTCGACACCAAAGACCAAATAACCTACATAGAACTTGATCTAATCTGTCTACTTTGCAAGGAAGATTTCAAAACCTAGAAGCACCTATACTTTGAGTGCAAGTTTACCAACAAAATTTGGGGTACCATACAGAGATGGGTGGGTAAGGGGGAGTTATGTCTACCATCCAGAGCATCCTAAAATAGTTAAAGAAAAGAAAGACAAGCCAAGAATAGCGTGGAGAACAAAATGCAAGATGGCTTTCACATGGATAGTATATTTGATCTAACAAGTTATAAATAAATAGAGGGTTTACTCCCCAATTTGAAGAGTACAGTAAAAAATATTAAATTTCATATTTACAGTTATGTTTATATGATCTGTCCACATCTCGCTTTCTCGGGAGATAGTGGACTACTATTTCATCCCCACCTAAACCTAGACTCATGGTATATACTTTTGTGGGAGATAGTATTTTTTTACTAAGTTAGAGTGAAGTGATGTTAGGATTAGTCAAACTAGTAATGATGCAATTATGTTTGTTGTATCATTTATAATTTATTTATTTACTCGATAAAAAAACCGGTTGTGCCCCAGTTCTTTCCTCGCCATTCCCAATTAGAGATAAAACTTATCATGAATCGACTTTCAGATTAAGCAAGGTAGTTCGCATACAATATTTCATTATGTAAATCAATTAATTTCACCGTCGTCGGCAACAGATAACCTATTTTCCTCGTAAATAAGATTTACGATCCGTTCTCATCTCGAATTAATATGCGTGTTTTCTCAGAATTGATGACAAATACTTATTAAAATATGATTATATAGTTAAGAATCTTGTCAGCACGTGGATTATTTTTTTTGGAAGAACATCGTGTGGATATAAAGTTAACCATAACTTTAGTTTTAGAGATTAAAACTAACTGCACATGAAATGAGATTAAAACTAATCATGATGGTGACGTTTTCTCATGATCTTTTGAGAAAGGTTCCTGATAACATTTTGAAATGAAATTCGACCAAAAATAAAAGTTTAGTAATATGATGGTAATGACTGTTTGATATGGACCATTTTCTTTATAAACCTTCTCCACGTTCTTATTTTCAAAATTTAATGTAGCAAGTTTCTTCAACTATGCAGCTCAGCCTGGCTATCGGCCGTACCGGTCCGTGTTCGGACCGGTTTTTATCGTGTAACGTCCTTATCGGACCGGACCGGTCTATCGGACACCCACTATCGGTCCCGGTCCGGACCGGTTCTTCGGTCCCAATTTAGAGAAAACCGACCGATAACGGGGACCGGTTTATCGGTTCCGGTTTCGGTCCCGGACCGGTCCCACTATCGGTTTTATCGGTTTTTATCTTTTTTTTTTTTTTTTTTTTTAATTTTTTATCCAATAAAGTCCAATGATAATCACATATAACAACACTCCAATGATAATCACAGTTCAATAAAATCCACCAAAACCAGAATTTGCATCTCAAAAGTACCAATTTTCTAAAAACCACATGGGCAAAAGTACTAATTTTCGAATACTCCGTGGGGCTAAAGTAACAATTTCTGAAAACACACAGGCCACAGAACAAGCTTATAATTTTGGTCAGAAATTACAATATCAAATTGCAGAAACAAGGAATTTCCGAGTATAGAATACAATACCCTTGGTCAGATATAAATTAGTAAATTATTTAATAAAAACTTACATAGATAACCAATTGAAAACATCGGTTCAAGCTCAAGAACCCCCAAATCCTAAACCATCCAAGCTAATCATAGATAAATGGTTAAAAACAGATATAGAAGCCACCGTAATTGAAGAACCAAATAGAGGGGAATCAATTGAAATTTACAAATGATTTGATGCAACAATGGATGAAGGAGAATTGGATTTACGCTTTGAATTGATTTACGGTGTCGATGGGTGTGAATGAAATGAGGGAGTAAATGGGATCGGGGGATATGAAGTGGGGTGGGGTATGAAATGTTTTGGGCTGCAGAATTGGGTTTTTGGAAATTAAGTGATGGGCTGCAGAATTGGGTTTGGTGTTAATAAGTGTTGGGCTGCAATATAAAAAAAAAAAAAAAAAATTAGTAACGGGCCGTTACCGGTCCGTATCAGTCACGGACCGGTTCGGTCCAAGTAAAAAATCAGAAAATATAAACGCCGCACGGTAACAGATACGGCGTTCCGTTCCGTTCCGGCCACCACCACCATACCGGTCTCGTTCGGTCGCCGGTGCTAATCGGTCCGGGCCGGTCCGGCGGACCGGAAACCGGTGTCCGATAGCCAGGCTGATATGCAGCTAGGCTTCCTCTTAAGGTGATGTTCAATGGCTTTTGGTTCGAAAAGCTTAGTTATTAGCTAATGTTAACCCTTAGTTCTCTCCACCTTCTTAGTCCATTATCCATACAGATAATTTTTAAAAAGTTTTAGTTTGATTCCGTACAGATGGGTCTCCTCAGCATGAAGATGCCTTTTGCTATACCTGCAAAACAGAATTTGGATCCGGAAAAGCTTTGACATTTAAGTGCAATGTGAAGGATGCAGCAACTACTTCAAAACTTCAACTTAAAGAGCTAACCACGAAGCGGATATTCACGAAATAAACATATAAATAAAGCTATTTAAGTAATGATTACTATAATTATACCTAATAAATTTACTAATTCTACAAACAAGAATCTTATTCTTGTCCGCAAAATTAGTAAGTTTATTAGGTATAATTATAGTAATATACTTAAATACCTTTATTTATATGTTTGTTATGCTTCGTGATTAGCTCTTAAAAAGTTAAAGTTTTGAAGTAGATGTTGTAGTAAGTAACTGCACGTAAACTGCTCTTTCCCGTATACAGCCGTTGTGGCTGGTCAAAGCTTTTTCGAATCCAAATTCTATTTTGCATGTATAGCAAAAGGTACCTAAAAAATATCTGCATGGGTAATGGACTAGGAAAGTACTTGAGAGAACTTAGGGTTGAACATTAGCTAATAACTAAGGTTTTCGAACCAAAAACCATTGAACATTACCTTGAGGAAGCCTAGCTACAAAGTTGAAGAAACTTGCTACGTTAAATTTTGAAGGTTTATAAAGAAAACGTTAAATATTAAACCGTTATTACCATCATACTCCCTCCGTTCCACTTAATTTGTCCACTTAGCTTTTCACAAATATTAAGAAACATAATAAATGCATTCACCATTACAAAAATACCCCTAATAAAGTATCTTGATATCTTAAATGTGTATTGGAAATATAAATTTCAATATTTTAATAAGGGTAATAGTGGAAAAAGTAGGAGAAAAAGTGTCTTGAACTCCTAAGTGGACAATATATTTGGAACATTATTTTTAGTAAGGGGACAATTTCAGTGGAACAGAGGGAGTATTATTGAACTTCTATTTCTGGTCGAATTTCTTTTCAAGAAGTTTTTAGGAAATTTCGTCAAAAGATCATGACAATACATCACCATCATAGTTAATTTTAATCTCATTTCACTGTTCAGTTAGTTTTAATCTCTAAAAGTAAAGTTATGATATATTTTAATTCCATGCAATGTTCTACCAAAAAAAAAAAAACCCACATGATTCTTAATTATATAATTTTTTGTAATCAATTCCGAGAAAACATGAATATTAATTCGAAACGTGAACAAATCGTAAATACAAGGATTTACGAGGAAAACGGGTAATCTGTTGCCGACGACGTGAAATTAATTAGTTTACATGATGAAATATTGTAAGCGGAAAACTTGGGAGCTACTGTGCTTAATGTTTAAGTCGATTCACGATAAGTTTTATTTCTCATTGGGAATAGCGGGGGAAGAACGGCTACACGGCTAGTTTTTTTATCAGGTAAATAAATAAATTATAAACAATACAAGAAACATAATATTTGCTTCAATACTGGTTTGACTAATCCTGTCAGATTCTGCAAAATAAGGGCTAAACTATCAATTTGAGACTTAAAAATGGACTAACTTGTCAAACATTTTCTCGACAATTGTCTCCAACCTAGGTGTGTGTTGTTTCAGTGTTTGAGTGACTCGGCTTCTTTGCTCTTAAAAGTTGCATACTCATCAAGTGTTTTAGCTGAGCCAATTAAGACAATGGTAAAACTATGATTATGAATGTTCAGTAAACATGTAGAGATGAAATTATTACCAAGTAGGGTATGAACATAATCAAATAAAGGGCCAGCTCCAAGGGCATATCATTAAGTTGACCCAAGAAATAGAAAACCTGAGGAGAATAAAAGAACAAATTATATTCTTTACATTAATTAAAAGAATTTTATTTCCTTGATTTGAGTTTGAACAGTAACTTTTCAGACTAAAGCCCTCAATTTGCAGCTTCAGAACAAAGACAAAATACAGAGGGATCTAACCTTTGAGACTAGTAATGCTGATCAAATTCTTCCTCTTCATACAAACTCTTTTTGAATGAATCTGAATAAACATTGGATATACTTATTAGTGAAAGTGAAGGTTAAAAAACAAACATAACATTATCTCAATTTCTCAAAAGTTAGCTAAACACACAAGAAATTCATTTATATACCAATAAGCTGAAGAAATAATGGCCTAGAAATAGCCTTCCAATAAGGTATTCAAGTTATATATCTACCCATTAAACCCATTTACATACAATTTCCAAATTACTCACACGATGGGTAAATTAAATATACAATGTTTTTACATCTATGTTTATGCATGTAATTTTGGACAAATCCATGCCCTTTTAAACACCCAATCCCAAAGTGTCAGAAAATTAAACAAAAACCAATGTAAACAATATTTATGATCAAATTCCCCCCAAAAACAGAATTTTTCTAGATCATAAAAAAATTAACTAATATTATGAGGACTTTATAAGGGTATAAATGTAAAGAAAAATAAAACAAGGAACTATTGAAAAAGAACAGAGCACTTCTTCTTACATGTAGGTACAAGAACACCCATCTGAATCTTGAATGAAATGGCTCATAAAATTAAACATTTTATCAGAAAATTCATTACCTTGTCAGAATCTTTTTCGTAAACTCAATAGAACATTTTTTGCAAGCCTTCTGTAATATTTGGACTTATACTGCAAAAATAAGACAGGACATGGTTACTGTAAATTTTTGGAGAAGAAACTTATATATTAACAAGATAAAAAACTTGACTCACAATAAATAGTAAACAAAAACTTTTAATAACCTTTCCATCATTCCAAAATCTAAAGATTAATCTTCCACCACTAAAAATCATCCTTGTATTAAAATCAATATAATCCTGCATATATTATCTGCTTTCTAGATTGTTACATCACCTTTTCAACTCTCATATTCATTTCCCATACTCAAAGCCCCCGGCAGAATTAAACATTCATGGTATATATCAAATAAAGCAAAATTAATACATATATTTTCATGACATGCATTAAATTGAGATAGCATAGTTATAATATCAGAGTCAAATAGTAATATTTATATCCATCTAAATATTAGCAACTTCAAAGTAATCTAAAAGATAGCATACATACATGATACATCTACTATTCAATGAGATACAAATACTTTCATTTCAAGAAGATAATTAACAAGAACATTCTCACCATGTTCTCCGAGATATTTTACCTAAATCCAATAATTTAAAAAGAATATCACATGTGCAGAAGCACAAGTGAATAAAAAATACATACCAGAATATAGCACCTATGGTAGTTCTGATAATAAATGGTGGAGTATTTGGATATTTCTCATGTTAATATTCATTCACATCTCAATTGTTTAAGGCTTTGTATTACATTAAAACTCGACTTATCATTACTTATGGAAGTAAAGATACTTGTTGTCTTTATGTGATGTATCCACATCTCACTTTATCGGGAGAGAATGGATTACTATTTCATCCCACATCCCACCTAGACTCTTGTATATTCTTTTGTAGGAGATAGTAGTTTTTACTTCTTGTTAGCAACTGGTTAGAGTGATGTTAGGATTAATCAAACTAATGATGCACATATTATGTTTCTTGTATCATTTGTAATCTATTTATTTACTCGATAAAAGAACCGGTCGTGACTCTCGAATTAATATGTGAGTTTTCTCAGAATTGATGACAAATACTTATTAAAATAATATTATATATTTAAGAATCTTGTCATCGTGTGGATTTTTTTTTTTTTTTTTTGGAAGAACATCGTGTGGATATAAAGTATATCATAACTTTAGTTTTAGAGATCAAAATTAACTGCACATGAGATGAGATTAAAACTAATCATGATGGTGACATGATCTTTTGACAAAGATTCATGAAAACTTCTTGAAATGAAATTCGACCAAAAATATGATGATGGTAGTAACTGTTTAATATTGACGTTTTCTTTATAAACCTCCTCCAGGTTCTTATTTTCAAAATTTAATATAGCAAGTTTCTTCAAGTGTGCAGCTAGGCTTCCTCAAGGTAATGTTCAATGGCTTTTGGTTCGAAAACCTTGGTTATTAACTAATGTTAACCTTAAGTTCTCTCCACCTTCTTAGTCCATTATCCGTACATATATTCTTTAAAAGGTTTTTGTTTGATTATGTACCACTGGATCCTCAGCATGAAGGTGCCTTTTGCTATACCTGCAAAACGGAACTTGGATCCGGAAAAGCTTTGACCAGCCACAATGGCTCAATACACGGTAAAGAGTAATTCAAATGCAGTGTGAAGTAATGCAACAACTACTTTAAAACTTTAACTTAAGAGCTAATCACAAAGCGGATATTCACAAAATAAACATATAAATAAAGTTAATTAAGTATGATTACTACACTTATACCTAATAAATTTACTAACTCTACATACAAGAATAAGTTACTTAAGTAAATTATTACGTAACTTATTATTGTCTGCAAAATTTGTAAACTTATTAGGTATAATTATAGTAATCATACATATAAATTTATTTATATATTTGTTTTATGAATAGCCTTTTCGTGATTAGCTCTTAAAAAGTCGAAGTTTTAAAGTAGGTGTTGCAGTACGTCACACTGCACTTAAACTGCTCTTTCCCGTGTACTGAGCCGTTATGGCTGGTCAAAGCTTTTTCGGATCCAAATTCTGTTTTGCAGGTATTACAAAAGATAACTATATGCTAAGGAGGATCAAACAAAAACTTTTTACAAAATATCTGCATGGGTAATGGACTAAGAAGGTGTACTGGAGAAAACTTAGGGTTGACCTTGAGGAAGCCTAGTTGAAGGAACTTGCTACATCAAATTTTGAAGGTTTATATAGAAAACATCAAATATTAAACCGTTATTACCATCATAATAATGAACTTTTATTTCTGGTCAAATTTCATTCCTATACGTTTTCAAGAACTTTCGTCAAAAGATCATGACAAAATGTCACCATCATAGTTAGTTTTAATCTTATTTCACTGTGCAGTTAGTTTTAATCTCTAAAACTAAAGTTATGATATACATTAAATCCATGCAATGTTCTTCTACCAAAAAAAAAAAATCACATGATTCGTAAATATATAATATTTTTAAATTTATTTTAATAAGTATTTGTCATCAATTCCAAGAAAATCTTGCTTATCTCTAAAATCAAATTTGTAGTTTATGGATTTTGTACTGTGTCTCGTAAGTGCTTTAGCTGAGCAAATTAAGAGACAGTACAACTATGATTATGACTGTTTAGTAAACATGTAGAGATGAAATTATTACCAAGTAGGGTATGAACATAATCAAATAAAGGGCCAGCTCCAAGGGAATATGAGAGAGAGTTATTAAGTTGACCCAAGAAATAGAAAACTTGAGGAGAATAAAAGAGCAAATTGTATTTTTTTACACTAATTACAAGAATTTTATTTCCTTGATTTGAGTTTGATCAGTAACTTTTTAGACTGGAGCCCAATTTGCAGCTTCAAAACAAAGACAAAAGACAGAGGGATCTAACCTTTGAGACTAATAATTACCTAGGCATAGCCTTGTTTCAACCTCCAATAAGGTATTTAAGTTATATATTTACCCATTAAACCCATTTACATACAATTCCCGAATTACTCACAAATTTGCCCATAAAATGATGGCTAATTTAAATATTCAATGATTACATCTATAATTACATCTATATTTATGCATTTAATGTTGAACAAATTCATGCCCTTTTAAACACCCAATCCCAAAGTGTCAGAGAATTGAACAACAACCCAATGTAAAGAATATTTATGATCAAATTCCCCAAAAAACAAAATATTTCTAGATCATAAAAAAATTAACTACATTTAATATTATGAGAAATTTTTGAGGGTATAAATGTAAAGAAAAATAAAACAAGGATCAAATGAGAAAGAACAGAGCACTTCTTCTTACATGTAGGTACAAGAACACCCTTTGAATCATAGCTTGAAGAACCTGTATCAAAATTTAAGTTTCTTAATGGCTCATAAAATTTAAACATTTTATCAGAAAATTCATTACCTTATCAGACTCTTTTTCGTAAACTCAATAGAATACTTTTTGCAAGCCTTCTGTAATATTCGGACTTATACTGCAAAAAGAAGACAAGGTTACTGTAAATTTTTGGAGTAGAAACATATATATTAAGAAGATAAAAAACTTGGCTCGCAATAAATAGTAAACAAAAACTTTTAATAACCTTTCCATCATTCCAAAATCATAATAGATTAATCTTCCACCATTAACATCATTTAAACTATATATCAAGGATGCTGTAATTAAAAATAGAACTTACCATTAGTATGGTTAATAATGAGAATTTGTTTTTGTTACCTACTATTGATATATATAATCATTTGACGAGGCAAAAAGCTTCCTTTTTCAAGTTTGATCCAACATTTTCTAATTTATTATGTATTATGTAGCAATGTTATGAAACTCACATGGTATGCGTGAAAAAATGAAAAAGACTAACCCTCGATAAAATTCATACAATTTAAGTATCAATCGAAGAATTAATAAAAATAAAAAAATTTAAAACTAACCGTAAGTTGTTGAGATCAATAACGAAAAGCTCCTTGAGTATTTGGATATTTCTTATGTAAATATTCATCACATCTATTAATATTTTACTAATCTTTTACATATATGCACCAATTATCAGTTAAATTCAAAGACTCACGGTGATTATTTTTCTGTGTTTCGTAGCAGCAAAAGAAAGCCGCCTCCATGGTCCTTCCCGATGGATCTCCTTCCCGGTTCTAGCGAAGAACCCAGAGTAAGGTAAAAAAACTCGCCCAATTTGTTATTGATTTGCAGGAAACGGGTACAGCCTAATGCCTATGCGAGTGTGGATGCTGAAGAGATGGTATAGCCCAATGAACCTGTTTGTTGAGACTTTATTGTATTTTTTTGGATTTTTAAAATCCATAAACTTTGCAGAGTCTACGGATTTTTTTAATTTTATATAGAGTTTGACGGATTTTTTTTAATTGTATATAGACTTTGACGGTTTATTATGTCTAGATTTTAATAGAATTATTTTTCTTTTTTTGCATAAAATCAAGAAAAGTCTTTTATTTTATTTTTATTTGTTCCAAAGAAGTGAGTGTGAAGAGATTTGTGTTTCCCTTTTTGTTCCATCAACCTAATCTTATAAGCGTTTAGACAAAAAAAAAATCAACCTAATCTCACATTGTTTTTTGTTGTGAAGAGTTTCTTTTTTCTTTGTTGTTCATGTGAGAGAGTAGGGTTGTAGACGAATCGAGCCGAATACCACATGTACAAGCTTGTTTAATGATAAGATTTACGAGTTGAGTCGAACTTAAATTTTAACGAGTCGAGCCGAGCTCAAATTTTTAAGTTTGTTATCATATTGAACGAGCTTTTTTCGAGTCGATCTCGAGTTATTAACGAATAATTTGTTTTTATATAGGTTTTGCAATATATTTATGATATTATTACCCAAAAGGTCTTGAAGATACCACCTCGTGACCTAAGAAGACCGGCTCTATAGCCTCTTCTTACTAAAGGGCACATACTAATTTTAACACTATAAGCCAAAAACCATTTACCTTCTTACCCCTTCTTGTTTTTTATTTACATATATATATACACTAACTTTTATCAAATAAAAATAAAAACCTAAAACACTCTCACCATCTCCTTTCTTTCTCTCTTTGGAGCTCGACCTTCTCCATCGAAAATCCATGGAGCTTTACTCGAACCACCACCTTACGTAGCTTTACTCTCTTCTTTTCACCTCCTTGAAGCCATACCACCGTCGCACCTCCGATCTCCCAGCGAAGCTGCTGACTGTGCAAGAAAACCACCAGAAAATATACGCTCCATTCCAGTGCATATAACCACCAGAAAATTTCGCAACCAACAGACTAGATAAATTCACCATCTCCATTCACGACCCATGGCATTCGCGAGAAGAGCTTCGTTTGCTGCCGGTGAGAGGAGCTTCATTCGCTGCTGATTAAAAGAGGTTATTCGCCGCCGTTCGCTGCCGGTGAGAGGAGCTTCATTCTATAACAAAGCATATCTGAGACGAAGGAGATCGCAAAGCAGATCCGTGACCTCTGGAGTTACAGATGGATCTTTTGTTATGCTTTAGATCTTCTCTTTATTCCACCAAAGGACCCGCGACAACAGTCCGCACTCAGCCTTTTCTTCAATGTGGATTGGCTCCGGCACCATCACACACGTTTTGCTGGAGAAGATGGTCGGAGCTGTGGCTGAACCACCAGCCTTTTTTTTATTCGCATACAGAGTACGCATAGTGGATTCTGTTTTCTTTTTCTTTCAAATCTGGTTAAACGAGTGGTTATTTTGTTGTTTGTATTTTTTCCTTGTAATTATATGTAATAATTTCATTTTTGTAATGTAAAATAGATTTTTGTATTAAATTCAATAACTTTTGTCTAAATGCTCAGCACTTTACTGATTATACGAGAAATGCTCAGTAAATTTTCTGATTATACGAAAAAACGCTCAGCAAGTTACTGAGCATGCTCAGTGTAGATACTAAGCAAACAAGCACGCTCAGAAAGTCATTCAACAAAAAAATCGAATACTCTGCAATTTTTTTCGATACTCAACAATTTTTTTCATGCTCAGTAGTCAATGCTCAGAACTTATTTCCACGCTCAGTACTCCAGGCTCAGAACTTTTTTCCACGCTCAGAATTTTTTATGGCGGTGGTCGGTGGTTATGGTCGGAGCTGGAATTTATTTGATAATTAATGAAGAAGGAGAGAGAAAAGATGATAAAGGAGGAGAGAGATTAATGGTAATGGAGGAGAGAGAGAGTAATGGTAGTGGAGGAGAGAGAAGAATCTTTTTTATTTTGTCTTATATGCTCTAGAAGGGTAGTTATGACATTGGACATCTTATTGGCCTCTAAGAAGGAGAGAGGAATTGAATAGCTCCTATGTGTCACTACAATAATCTTTAAGACCCCATGGGTAATTGACCCCATATTTATTGATAACTATAACATTTTTTTACTTATATATTTTTTATGAGTTAACGAACGAGCTCGAACAACTCGTATTTTTAACGAACGAGATCGAATAAACATTTTTGTTCGTTTATATAAACGAACGAGTTCGAACGAGCTTTTTCCCAAGCCGAGCTCGAGCGGCTCGCGAGCGGCTTTGTTCGTTTACAGCCCTATGAGAGAGTAAGGTTGAGATATGAGCCCAATAGGTGAAGAGCTTCTTTTTGCTTTGATCTGTGGTTTCTTTTTTTGTTCCTATGCGAGTCTAAGGTGAAAATATGGGTACGACTCAATGGCCCCTGTATTGTTCAATAAAGTGTGAAATGTGAAAAAATTGGTACAACCCATTGATATTTGATTGGATTTGAACCTAAATGTAAAGGCCTAAATTTAAATTGGATTCAAACATTTTCCATGTTTACATTCCCCCCTGTACGTTAAAAGTTAAAAGGATTTGGATAGGACTTAAACTCAAATGTAGTGACCTATAATTCACATCATTACTGTTGCTTCGAGATAGGTATGTACCAACATTGGTACAACGTACTAGTTGAACCTTACACGTTGATTTTATAACACCTCGCGGTTATTCCGAGATTGGTACGTACCAAACACAAAGCTGAAACTCAATATGAAAAAATAAAAACAAAAAAATTCAATAACAAGGGTGTATAAGTCATTAGGACCAACCAGATTGACAACCAATGTCTTTATTAGTATTAGTAAGGAACTATGCCTTTTAAAATAATGTTTTAGTTAGTTGTGTCTATATTAGTAATTTTCACTTCTAATGTTAAGGTAATGAAGAAATAAGAATTGAGCAAGTGATAATAAACACATAAAATTCTTGCAAGTGGTAATAAAAAGAATGAGAAAGTGGTAATAAACACAGAAAATTCTTGCATATATCATGTTCTCTCAAGAAGGGAGATTCTTATATAAACCTAGACTACCACATTATTAGACAAAAAAAAAAGACTACCATATTACTAGTAGTGTATTAATAAAACAATACGTAAGTCTTTTCTTTTAGCTTATTATGTGTTGGAACATTTGAAGATAAAAAATGGTGTTTAGCTTTTTCCCACATTGGTTGGTAATAAAGGTTTATACCTTATTTTATACTTTGTACTATAATCTAAGTCCAAAGATCCAATACCCATGCACATGGCAAGGCAATGATTTAGCCCACACGCGCGCACCACCACCACCACCACCCGCCCGGCCCGGCGACGACGTGGGTCGTGGGTCGTGGGTCGTGTGTCGTGGGTCGTTGGTCGTTGGTCGTTGGGGAGTCAAAAAATGAAAAATGAAATGGATTTTTCTACCATCTCTTATAGTGGTCCTTGACACTCAAACGTAGAGACAAGTCTCCACCAATCACGCACGCGTTAACTTCAGCAGCTGTTACAACACGTGGGAATATCAAAGAAGCGTTAATTCACTCCAGCAGCTGTTACATCACGTGGGAATTGGAAAGTCAAATCGGATTGGTTACAAGATATCAAAACGTGGAGGTCAAAAGCCAAATCAAAACCGTCAACCCAATCAAGTCAATTACGGGAGGTAATCATGGGACTTGATGGGGACGTTTCAGAAAAGGCTTGAGTCTTCCTCTCATCTCCCCTATATAAAGAGGTCTCACTCCACTCTTTCCAAGCTACGAAATACACAAAAAGGAATAAACACTCTGCCTCTTCTCTCTTTAAACTAGTAGTTTTCCGTTAGAGATACTAGTCCGCCGGAATATCTTTTTAACGACCGAGGACTCTGTTGTTCTTTTCTTTTCCGTGTAAATCTGTATTTCCATTTGAATTTCCGTGTAATTGTTATTCAAATTTTATTGTAATCGTAATTCGTAATTCAGTTTTTCTTGTAATAGTTAGTTTACTTTAAAACTGTTTTTACTTCATTTGTTTTGGAAACCATTTCTATTTGTGAAACCGGTGATTACTTTTAATCACAATTTAAAAAGATATTCATTTTCTTTTTCCACCGGTTATTTTTGAAAATGGCTCTTCCTATTTCGGCTGTTGGTTCTTCCTTGAACACAACACCACTTCTCGACGCGAACAAGTTGGAACCCCTTAATGGTTCTAACTACAAGCGTTGGGCGCAAAAAATAATGATTTGCCTTGAACAGTATGAACTCGACTTTGCTATAGTCGAGGCTCCTCCACTTTTGGAAATTGGAGCCCATACTGAACAAGAGCTAGCTAGGCATGCTGCCCTCGAATCTAGGTTCAAAAGAGCTAATACCATGGCTCGGGGCTGGATGTTGAACAACGTTACTAATCCCATTTTTGACCTCCTTTCCAAAGAGAAATCGGCAAAGGTCATATGGGAAACTCTCGAGAAGAAATATGGGGCTGATGATTCGGGTAAGAAAAAGTACGTGACTGGGAATTTCCCAAACCCAATGTTCCCTAATGATGAAACCCACCACCCCAAACTCAAGCTCTATAAATGACTTGTCTCAAGTTTTGCGATTTGAGTGCGAATCATATGGATAAGTCCTATAAACTAAGGGGTATGGTTTATAATGTGGTTAATAGAAAGACTTTAGAAAGGCTCAGAGGGGCTAAGATGGATAAATAATAATAATCAAATTTAAATAAAGGGTGAGAAAGCTAAAAGGCTTCAAGTGGCTTCAATATGAAAGAACGGCCTTATTCACTTTTCTAACTACCGAATTTCGTTACGTTTTCACTATTAGTTCACAGACAAGCGGGTTTTCAACTACTTTCAAACCTCACGTTCTACACACCAAATAACTCTCCCTAAGTTTCAACTTGACTTCTTAGCATTGCTCATTAACTTTTCTATCTTTTATTTCCTGTTTTCATACATGCATACTAAACATATTTGTGACATCTTTCAAAAACATACTACCTACTATCATTAACTTAATTAAATCATGCTTAATAGGCACATTCAATATATTCTATGCCAATTCAAACCTAAAAATTTGAATTTTTATGCAAAAACAATAAGGAAGATGAGGACTACGAATCTCCACCCCCAACTCAAAAGTGAGCCGTGTCCCCACGACTCGAAAAATACTTAATGAAGCAATAAAATTTAAAATTAAAATAAACTAAACTAAACTACCTAATGCATACAAGTAATTAAGAAGCAGAATTAGAACTGGGTACCTGGCCATAAAGATCTAGCATATCTTCCTCCTTCTCCGAAGAAGAATAATTATCAATATCCAAGTTCTCAGTTACTTCACCCAATAACTGATTAATCTAGTCAATTCCCTCCCAGATTGCGGCAGATTCTTTTCTTATATAATTAATATCATCTTGTAATTTGATTGCCCATTCTGGTGGCATGCATGCATTATTCTGATATGAAGAAGTAATTTGATCTTGAATTGGTGTCTTTGCTTTAGGCCTTGGTGGTACACTCATTCTAGTTGTTAGTCTCTTTCGTTGTGGTTGTGCTGGTGCCTCTATCTTTGGTTTCTTTTCAATAGGATCATCAATGTCAATGGCCTTTTCAATTGTAGCTCCAGGCAATTTTTTGTTCTTCCCTAAGATTGAACACTTCCTCTTACAATCCATAGCATCAGTTCTGTTTGTCATCTCTGACTAACCCACAACTCAAGTTACACCAAGGATGGAATAAAGTTAAGAAATATTGGTGTGGCTCGAGTTTCTTGCTTGGATTTCATGGTAGAAGAAGGTTTTCTTGATAGTTCTTGGAAGAATCTTGATAGCTTGATGATCTTGGTGGTGTTTTATGGTGTTGTGTGATGAATTTGATGAAGAATATGTGTTTATGGAGGAAGGATGAAAGATTTCTTGTTGTTATTGTATTTGTTGTGGAGGTTTAATCAAGCTACAAGGTCTATTTATAAGATTTGGGTCTAAAATACTGACTATTTATATAAAACTAAAAAAATAATATTTACTTAAAACTAAATATATTTAATTATTAAATACCTATTAATTTATAAATTGCAATTATATCACTTATTACTTTAAATAAAATAAAATAATCTTTTATGTTGTTAAAGCCAAATATTCACTCAACTCCTCACGACCATTTTCTTCCTCGCTGATAGAAAATCAACACCAGAGATGGAGGCAGAACAACCAGCAAAGAGTGAAGAGAGCGTCTCCAAGATAATTCGTTTTCACTTTTTTTTTTGCTAAGCCATCCAGATTAATTTTATATCAAAACAAATAGAGTTTTACACATCAGCCTAAAGTCAACAAGTTGACCAGACATAATAAAACAAAATAGAAAAACAAAGTACCCACATTACACGGGTCATAACATACACAAACACAACCACTAGTACCTAAAAGTACAACTCAATATACTCTCAAACCCTAACTCTCTCTCCACCTATCCATCTCTGCGTCAATCTCTTCTCTGGAAAAGCTCTTCAGTTTCACCATGTTTTCAATCATACGGCTAGAGATCTTCTCCATAATAGCTTCCTCAGTTGTGAAGATTTGGTTGAAGATACGATTGTTCCTCTCCTCCCAAATCGTATGAACCGCTATTGGTAAAATCATTCTGGTAATTTCTCCATCAATTCTTTTAGGCTTTTGCATTCTGATATATTTAATAATAGAGGTCCAATCATTCCTCTGTAATCTCACCCTCGCTTTCTGTTTGCATATATTCCAAATTCGTTTCGTACAAGGGAAATTCCAGAAGAGATGATCTCTATCCTCGCTATTAATTTTACAAAACTCACAGATAGGGTTTGATATCAAACCCCAACTCAATAATCGTTGTTTAGTTGGGAGTCTGTCCAGATTACACAACCATAAAAGGAATTTATACTTGGGTAAGGCTTTTGTATTCCAAATAATTTAAAACCATTGATTTTTATGCCTTTACTCCTAATTTCCTCGTAAATTTCTGAAAATTTGAATTTACCCTTTTTTGTACAGGTACAGCTAATGGAATCTTTGTTATTTGAGATTGTAATATCCTTAGTAAGCTCATTCATAAAGCTTAATTCAGCTGGCCACTTCCAATTCTCTTTGTAAATAAACTGAGAGACCTTACTGTTTGTATAGTAACCTGAAGCCAAATTGCTACAGCTCAACTCATTAAGTGTTCTATTGTTTGGTAACCAATAATCCCACCAAATCTTTAGAATCTTTCTCCAGCCCCAAGAACAATCCAAAGGTATATCAATTTGCCAGATAGATTTACCTTTAAGGTGGTTAAGTTGCAACCATTGAGACCATAGTGTCTCTTTTGGAAGGCAACAACCGCATAGCAATTTAATAGCCCAAACCTTGTTCTGAGAATCTAAATCTCGTTTTCACTTGTTTTTATTTAACTGATGGGTATAAAGTTGTGGTTAGACACGACCTATTTGAAGTGTTTGTAAGGGAAAATGAAGGGAAAAGATGAGTAGTTTCAATGAACTCAAACGAGTCGTTTGATTTTGAGTAATTGAAAATAAAAAATGGAATAAGGATAATACGGGAGCAAAGTTCAGATTCAAAACCGTACGGTCCTCAATCTATCAGTTTTGATGTCTCATTCCTACCAGAGGTCCGAGTTCAGAATAATAATCTGACCATAACGCCTATTTAACCTCGATGTATTCAAATATTTTCACGAATCTCCCAGGCTTCACGAGTCGATTTCTTTCTTGATTATACACGGGAAAGCCCAAACCTTAGGTTTTCTATGGTTAAATGATGCCGAGAACGAGGGTATAATTAACTCAAGTACTATGCTTTGATCCATTTACCATCTCTAAAGCATAAAAATTAGGTTAAAAGAGAGAGTCTTGATTGAATTAAGTATATCGACGGTGCCTTTGAAGGTTATTCACTTTCTCCTCATAATGTAAATATTATCATTGTGTTGGTTACAGATTCAATCCTCTGCATTGTCTTGTATATTATACTCTTATTTGAGTAGGATTTGGATAAGAGAGACTTTGTTGAAGAACTTCTATCATACACTGACCCTTTCTACAAATCAGTGACTAGTTCTTTTACAACGGATGAAATAAAAGTATTTGTGCTTCTTTTGCTTATTTCCATATACTTATTCTTGCTTCTTGTATCGTAATCTAATTTTACTTTGAAGTCATGCTAATTTGCATATCATATTGTTAATATTTGATTTATTGCAAATGAATTGATATACACGTATGATGTCTCCTCATTTGTGATAGATTTATGTCAAGATGAGACATCATTTTTAGTGTTTTAGAAGTCAATAATGTCGATTTTCTTGAGTTTTAGTGCACTTTCCTATTTTGTGTCTTGATTTGTAGAAATAATATTTTTTGAGCATATTGGGTTTAATTGTTTATTTAGTGTATAGCTTTAAAGATAATTATGGAGATTAATTAGAGTTCAAGTCAAAGACAACAACTTATGGAAAGAGATTTACATGGTAATTGGAGAAAAAGAAATAAAAGCTAAAAAGATGGAAAAGGAAAAGCTGCCTAAATCTGGGATTCTGCACACTCGTCTAAAGATTGGTGTTTTTACCTAAGAAATAGGCCGAATTTGGAGATTTCCTTGTTAAGGGCCTAGATAATTCTGTTGCGATTCTTTTGGTATCTTGTGGAGCAAAATCGGACCAATAACGAAGAAGATACACTCAAAACAACGCAGCAGTGTTTATCTTTATTTCCATACGAATTTGAGTTGGGCTAGAAGTCCATTACCTTAACTATTCCTCAAGAAAACGAATTAGGTCTTCTAAACACCTATAAATACACCCTTATATCACTTGTAAATCATCCTTGCCTCATAGTAATTAGTTCTTAAGGTTTTATTCTTCCAGTTTATTGTAGAGAGCAAGATGATGTCTTTTGTAATTTTTTTTAGTCATTTTCCTTCAGGTATGAACTAAACCTCCCATAGCTTGGGTTTTGCATATGTATAATCTATGAATTCTAATTCTTCTATCTAATTTTCTTTGGGAATTATATGTTTTAATCTGATATTAGCTACTTACTTTATATTTACTTATGTGTTTTGATTTAATGTCTTTCCTAGAATTGATCACTTTAGGATTGTTTTAAGAGTAGTTAGATGGTCTCCTTGACAGGGTGTTTAACTATTGAACCACCACATAATGTCTAGTGTCGATAGCAGTTCTGACAAAACATACTTCTAACTAGATAGTCATTAAGGTTTGTTTTAACCACCGTATCACCAAGATTGCAGTATTTGCTTAGGGCCTTAGTGGCGTTTGATAACCCTATTTGAAATCACTTCTTGGTTGTGCCGTAGCCCCCTTAGTCGCTCTCAAGGTCTAAGGTAGTGGAATTTAGAATCCTGACTAAATATTACCAAGAGCTAATATTCTCCCTTATGAACTAGATTTATAGATAGAATTAGAAGGATTAGTGCATACTAGCAAAACCTGAGCTATACTTCTCATCTCATATTCTTAATCTTTTACTTTATTGTCTTTATTTTCCTTAGTTTTAATTCATATTTTCGAAATTCTATTGCTTTATTTTCTGTCTTCTAATTATTTACTTTTACTCGTTATCTGTTCCTACGCGATTAACACACTTAAGTCCCTGAGAACGAACTCTACTTATCATTAAAACTTGCATACGTCCTGTAATACTTGCAGTACTGTGCCTGTCTAGGGTGAGAGTGCATAGTTTTCCATACTTAATTTGATCTTATTTTTATCACACCCTAGGCGACACCAAGTTTTTGGCGCCGCTGCCGGGGACTTGTGTCTCGTTAGCGTGTGGGTTATCTATTTCGAGTTTTAGTTTTTAATCAGTTTTACTTTTCAGTTTTTAGTTTAGTTTTAGTCTTTATTTTTCCAGATTTACGCTTGGGTTTGCTTTAGTCTTTTTCAGGTTTCATAGTGTTTAATTCTTGGCCTCCCTTATCGGAGCCTGAGAGGAGCTTCAGACCTTACAACAAACGAGTTCGTGAGGAAAGAGCCTTGAGAAGAGTTATGGCATCCCAACGAGATCTACCAGTTGGAGGAGGTTTACATCAAGATCCACCACTTGGACCACCACTTGGACCACCACTCGGTGGAGTGCAGAATAACCAAGGTGGACAACAACAAGAGCTACCACTTGGTGGACAAGAAGGAGTACAACTACCAGCAGGAGGAGGTAATGGGAATAACCTTAACAATCAACAGAACCGAGTTGAACAAGATCTACCTGGCCTTAACGTACCATTCCATGTTCAACCCATCGGTTACCGCCCTCCTGAGATTCCGAATATCAAATTTAGACCCGATCCGGGTATGCTCAGTCAATTCCAAAGTTTCGGACTCTATACTGGTACAGCAATTCAAGATCCGGTAAAAGCGATTCAGAAGTTTATGCAGATTTGTGATGCCTACATTACTCCTGGCATTACACGCGAGCAACTGTATTGTCATATGTTTTCGTTTTTCTTGACCGGAAGAGCTAGCGATTGGCTAGAAAGACAACCACATAAAACCATTCACTCTTGGAGAGAACTTCAAGCCGCATTCTTTAACCGATTTTATCCGAAGAGCATGAGACTTAAAGATCAAGCCGAGCTTGCAAGATTTTGCCAAGAAGATGGAGAAACAGTGGGAGAAGCATGGACAAGGTTTCAACAAAAATTAATTAGATGTCCACTCCATGGTTATACACCTGCTCTACAACTTGCTATGTTCTATGAAGGTCTTAATGATAAAGGTAGAGAAAAGGCGGATAACATTGGAAAGGGTAATTTTGTGTCCATGAATCACAATGAAGCTTCCGAGGTGTTAGAAAATATTATGGAACAGGAAAGAAGTTGGCCTTCAACGCGAGCTTCTGCAGCAAAAACCCGAGGAACGCTTCGTTTAGATGCAGAAACTGCGAACTCAGCTCAAATATCCTCTTTAGAAAATCAAATCAAGGAGCTTAGAATCGCGATGGAGAAGAATTTAGCCGCTACAAAGGTAGTACACGAAGCACAAGGTTGTCAACAATGTGGAGTTAACGATCATTCATGGGAAGAGTGCGAATCAAATCCGCAATCTGTTTACTTTATATCCAACCGATTGGGCAACCGCAACCATCCGGGTATGCAGTATTCAAATCCACAAGGGGCCGCTAATCCTGGTCAATATCAATCGCGACCCCAGAACAACTCTTACCAACAGAGAGGTCAGTACCAAAACCAATATCAGAATAGACCTGCTCCTCCACAACAACCTGCTCAAGACGCCTATACCGATTCGTTAGAACAAAAAGCTTTACCACAATATCCGCAAGAAGGGTCTATGGACAATACACAGATAGTACAAGCTCTAGACCGTTTGAACACGACTATAAACGCTCAAGAAGAAAAGGTCAGAGGACATGATGCCATACTTCAGATGCTAACTACTCAAGTGACACAGTTAAACAAAGTGTTAACAAGTGTTGTAGAACAAAAGGAAGTAAAGGCAATCGAAGGAGGTGAAGATAAGGATGAGTTCGAAGCTTGCAAGGCTATATGTCTTGAGATTACGGAAAAGAAAGAGGAAGCACCACATGCTGCCATTAGTGCCGTGGAAGTTCCCAGCCATGAAGAAGAACCAACCGAGTCTAACCCCGAGGAATTTGACTGTCTAGAAGTTTGTCTGGAGGACGATCAAGAGAAAGATGAGTTCATAGAGCTACTAAGGAAGGTGCAAGAGGAGATTTGATCGGTAGTGGAATATGCAGCTGAGTTGGCTAAAGAGAAAGAGGAAGAAGCCTCAAAGGAGGAATCGAAAGATGAAGTGGCACCTGCTGTGCTAGAAGAGAAAGAAGAAGAGAAGGTGGAATCGCCACCTAGTGTTCAACCAGTGTCATCAACTATTCCTGATACAAATACTAAAAATGACACTGTTCTCAAGACATTTGTAGAGGCGTACCAACCTGAAAATATCAACGCCCAAATGCTTGAGATTGCGAAGAGAGGACTTACACCGCAACAAGTGTTTATGCAAGTTATTCCTGAGAAAGAGGCGAGTGTAGAGATCCCAAGAGAGAACCTGAGGGTTTCGAGAAGAAGTGAGAAAGAGCTACCTACAAATCTTAAAGATCCGGGAAGTTTCAACCTCCCTATTCAATTACATGGTAGGCTCAAAGTGAAAGAGATGTACGATGTGGGTTCTGGTGTGAATCTTATGCGTAAGTCCGTGTTCGAGAGACTTGGACTTCAGAAATCAGAGAAAACTCCAGTGAAGTTGCAGTTTGCTGACAACTCAGTGAAGAGGACATGGGGAACAGTGGAGGACGTCTTAGTCCGTGCAGGTAATATCGCCATCCCTACTGACTTTGTTATTCTTGAGTTTGATGCAGATAAGCAGGTTCCAATCATACTTGGACGGCCTTTCATGTCCACAAGTCAAAGTGTGATCAACTTCCAAGATGGGACCATCACACTTCATGCTAAGAATATATCCGAGACCTTCTATGTCTTGGGTAAGAAACCGAGGAAGTTGGATCCCACCGTGCCTATCATCCATAGCCTTTCACATCACAAAGTCCCTCCTGAGGAGATCCACTTAAATCCTGTGGATACTGAGCCAAACATTGAGTTTGGGGTTGGCCATGAAGTCCTATGGAAAGCTCACAAACGCGAGAATAGGCCACGAAGTTTCAAAGACTCGTGGATGGGACAATTCATTGTCACTAAGGTTGTTTCAGCCAAGGTGATAGAAATTCGCCCCAAAACTGGGGCCAAGCGCAGATTAGTTGACGTTCATAGCCTTACTCGTTGTTGGGGAGGCTATATTCGCAAATCTTGACAGAGGTAACACGTCTAACTTTGAAAGACGTTAAACAAAAGTGCTGTACGGGAGACAACCCGTAGTTTTTTTATGTTTTCATGTCTTTTCGTTTTTAGTTTTTAGTTTATTTTAATTGTCTTTAGTTGATAATGCATATTTGAGGAAGGTATTAGTGTTTTTGGTGTGTAGGAATCGGAGAAATCGAGTTAGGGAACGCGAGGAAAATTTTTGGAGCGCAAGAATGCACCCCGCGGACTACCCCACGGAATACCCCATGGTCCGCAGGGATGGTCCGCGAGGTCAAAAACCCGTACCACGGGGTGCTACCGCGGGTCTGATCCAGAAACCAGAAAAATTTCCGCGGACTACCCTCCGGTACACCGCGCCATGCTCCGCGCCTCAAAAACGCGTGCCACGGGGTAGGTACCACGGGTATTTTGACGGAGTCCACAACAGAAGCCACGGGGTACCCTCCGGTACACCGGACCCTAGTCCGCGAGCCAAAAACCCGTGCCACGGGGTCCTACCACGGGTCTAGACCAGTGAGCAAAAATTTTCGAGCATCAGATGTCGCGGACTACCCTGCGGTGCACCCCATGGTCCGCAGGGGTAGTCCGCAGCGCCGCCAGAGGAGAGAGAAAGTTACGGGATTTGGTTATAAAGGAGGTATTAAGCTTTTAGTTCCGAATTTATTAAACCTTAACCCTCTCTTTCTTCTCCACAACTCTTCTAACTCCATTGAAGCTCATCAAAACCTTCACCAATCACCAAAGCACTACCCAATCATCAAGAAAAACACATCAAATCTTCTCTCCACATCATTACAAGAGAGAATCAAGCTACCAATCATCACCAAATTCATTCAAATTGAAGAATCAAAGAGCCAAATTTCACAAATTCATCACACAATTTCTAAAATCCAAGCCTACCCATTACAAATCATCCTCACCCACATAGATATTCATCACCAATTCACCCATCCTAGGCCAAATCAAGCTTGTTCATCCATTAATTCAAGAGTTTATTTCAAGGGTTGCTAAAGCTTTGAGTTGGGGGTTAATTGAAGATGACTAATAGAACAACAAGCTTATCTAACAAGAGCGAGGTGAAAAGTAACAAGGGATTGGATTTAAACAAGAAGAAATCAATTAACAAAGGTGCTAGTTCTGAATCAAAGGGTAAAGATAATGTGAAGAAGAGTGGGAAACCTTCGTATGATCGTAATGGTAAAAAGCTTTATTATTATGCAAAGGAGAAAACTCAACCTCAACAAGATCTTATACCTATAGAGAAAGTGGATACTTCAAGAGCTCTGAAGATTTCTGCAGAGAAACAATTAAAAGAACTGCCTTTTGCTTATGAGAAAGTATTCAAGGAGGAAATTAGAGATGGAGAATACAAGAGATTCTTTGAGCTTGGTGAGAAATTGGGTTGGTCTACGTTCATGGTAAGCCGTTCTGAATTATGTCCTGAATTAGTTTTGGAGTTCTATTTAGGCCTCTTTAGCCGAGATAGTAATTGTGTTCCGATTAGAGGAAAGCTAGTTCCTTTCACAGTTGAGGAGATTAGGAACCACTTCAAGTTTAAGAAACTGAAAGGTTTTTGCAAATTTGAAGAAGCAGTTGCTAAACGAAAAATCTTTGATGAGGAATTACTTTTTGAGCATGTTTTAGACAAGGAGAAAGTGCAATCACATAAGGGAGAATTGAAGGCACCTTGGCCTTACAAATATCTTCAAGCAGATGCTAGAATTTGGCACAATTTCCTTATTCCTAATGTCTTTGGAAACACACGAACTTTGGATGTGACTATGAAGAACGCGTTACTTTTGGACTGTGTTTTGAGAGGAGAAGAAGTTGATGTGGCACAGTTGATCTATGAGGAGGTGATACGATTCTCGGTCTCTCCTAAATCAGTTTATAATGTTAAATTTCCAACTATGATCACGTGTCTTGTGCGAAATGCGAATGTAGTATTGGGTGAAGAAGAGAAACTCGAGTTTAAGACAAGTTATATTGATAACGCTTGGATCAAGGAAAGCCTTCGAAGAGCGGGTTCTACTCAAGTCTCGAAGGAAGAAAAGGAGCAAAATTGGCAAGAGAAGATGGAGGAGCGTTTAACGAAATTTGAAGCAGCTCAAACTTCCTTAGTCAATGATGTGGCACAAATCAACGCTAATCAAGTGCACATCATGGAACTCCTTGAGCAATTAACGAAAGGTCCAGCAATTCTAACCTTGGATATCAATGATGCGAGGCAATAGCCTCGAGAGTATGTTCTCTTTCTTCATTACCATTTATGTATATGTTTATTTGCTAATTTTAATTTCTGTTTTTCGAGTCTTTTTCGAGTCGTGGGGACACGGCTCATTTTTGAGTTGGGGGTGTGGGGATTCGTTGTCTCTCATCTCCAGTTTTCTGTTTTTTGGGTGAAATTAAAATTTTTGATACATGGGAATTAGATGTAGAGTGTGTTTAATAGCTTGAAAGCATAAGCTCAGTAGATTGATGATAGTAAGTGATATGTTTATGAGGTATGTATTTGTATGCTTTGAGTATTTGCAGGAAAACACAAGTTGATAGTAAAGAAAAGATTAGTGAGCAATGCGATAGAAAGTATGTTCGATCTCAGGTAACCTTGAGAAGTGTGTAGGCCGTGAGATCCAAGCTAGTTGAAAAACCATTTGATGAAAGTGCTAAAGGTAAGAAATTTTCTAAATTACATAGTGTAGAAAGTGATCAAGGCGGTTCTTTCATATTTTTAAAGCCTTTGAAGCCTTTTTATACCTTCTCACCTTGTGATTTTTGAGTTTATATCCTTCTTAGCCCCTTCTAGCCTTTCTAAAGCCTTTTTGGTGAAACACATTATAAGCCATATCCTTTAGATTTTAGGACTTTTCCATATGACCCGCACTCGAATCGCGATGCTTAGACAGTTGTTTTAGAGCTTGAGTTTGGGGTGGTGGGTCCACCATTATGGGAATTGATATTTTGTTGGGATTTTTGAGCTTATAAATTGTGCTTTATGCTTTATATTGATGATGATTCACAGATTTGTATTGTAACCCTTTGCCGGGGTAATAGTGAATGAAAAAGAAGCTTCGAGCTAATATTGCCAACAAGGGCATTAAAAGAAATATATATATGAGAAAATTAGTGTGATATCTCAACATTAAAAGAGAAGTCATAGCTATAAAAGAAAATTGATTTGAAAAGAAAAGAAAATATATATTCGGACCGGCAAAGTGGATTTTTAGGTGAACATCTTAAGCTTTAAATTGGGTTATTAGGGATGCTAAATTTGCATCAAGGAATTCATTGGGTTGAGTGAGAAACGTTTTATGAGAGTTGTTAGCCTCACCTTGTTTTTATTCCCGTTTTAATATTCGACAAATCATCGTTTAAACTAAAATTCATTTGGTATCACTTTTAAAGGTTTTCCAAAACCCCTCATTAGATTAGTTGTGTTTAAATCCCTTATCTTAAGCTTGAGTTTCAAAAGAGCAGCGTCGCGGTACACCGGACGAAAGCTGCGGTACACCGCAGTGCCACGGACCAGAAGCGTGGTGCATAGGCTAGTCCGACCAGTAAGCTAGGAAAACATGCGGTACACCGGACAAAGGCGCGGTACACCGGATTGAGACACGGACCAGGGATACGGTGCATGGTATAGCCCGTAAGTCAGCAATGAAATTAAGACGAGGAGATTTGCGGTGCACCGGACCATACCCGCGGTACACCGCAAGAGAGCGTTTCTGCACTATTACTAGAGGACTAAGCTTATATCCGTTGGAGTTAAAATAGATCTGTTAGATACAAGCCTTTTGACCGTTGGAAGCTCATTTCAGCTATATATTGAAGCTCATTCAAGACACAACTCAAGCCTTCCATCTACCAATCTTAAGAGCAATTAATATTATCATTCAAGAAGGTTTCAAAGGAGCATTCAAGTCATATTCATTCTCAAGCTTATAGTTATATCCACTCATTTAGGAGTTTAGTTACAAATCTTTTATAAGCACCCCTAAACACTTTTCCTTTTCCTCTTAGTTCTTGTAATAGATTAAGAGAGTAGTGTGAGCATAGGTTTTATGCTTGGTTCCTTGTGTTGGTGATAACACAAGTGTATTTCCTTCAAGGTGTTGAAGTGGTTGTAAAGGGTTTGTAATCTCACCCGGTTTAAGAGTTACGAAGATTAGTTGAGAATCTTGCAAATCCTAAGGAGGCTTCCTTAGGTAGTGGATGTAGGGAAACCGAACCACTATACATCGTTGTGTATCGTTTTCTATCCCTTCACTCTTTACATTTCCGCACTCTATATGCTTGATAAAATGCCTACATGAATAGTTTGATAATATTGTCTTTTAGGATTATCTAGTTCTTTACTATTTAGTTTGCTAAAACAATAGGATTCAAATTAGCTTTTAATTTTATTTACTTGAAATAAAATTAGCCGATTAATTTCCATTGTCCTATTCAACCCCCCTTCTAGGACGCATATAGAATATCAATTGGTATCAGAGCCTAGCTCTATTGTACTTAATCGTTTCTAGAGTTAATACGATATGGATTCTAATCAACCGGAAGGTTCATGTTCTACTAGACCTCCGCTTTTTGTAGGAAAAGACTACTTTGGATGGAAAAAGAAAATGGAGATTCATGTCAAAGGAATTGATTACTTTTTGTGGCTTGCTATCAAGAAGGGTCCTTACATTCCTTATGTTAATGGTAGTAAAACGGAGGTGAAGGATGAAGATGATTACAATGATCAAGACATAGCTAAACTCACCAAAAACAACAAAGCTATGAACATACTCATGAATGGGTTAAGTGTCACGGAATATGCTAGAGTTAGTGAATGCAATTCGGCTCATGAAATGTGGCAACTCTTGGAGCTATCATATCAAGGAACGGAAGATATCAAAGAAACTAAGATTGGTCTCTTTATCACCAAGTATGAGCTATTTCGTATGGAGCCCGATGAAGCCTTAAATGCTATGCATCAAAGATTTTCTAACATTGTCAACACCTTGAAGACTCTTGGTCAAGAGTACACCAACAAAGAACAATGCCGAAAAATCTTATTTGCTCTTCCAAGGAAATACAAATCAAAGATCAACTCTATAAGAGACACTAAAGATCTTTCAAAAATGACGGTTCATGAACTCATTTGCAACCTCATGACGGAAGAGTTTGTGCTTGAAGAAGAAAAGATAAGAGATGATGAGGAGAAGAAGATTAAGAAATCCATTGCTTTCCATGCCTTGAGTACCAAGTTGAAAGAACGAAAAGAAAGGAAGGAAAGTGAAGAAGAAGAAAACTCACATGAAGAAGAAACTAGTGAAGATGAAGGAGTGGCTATGTTGGCAAGAGATATGAAAAAATTCAGAGATACAAACGCTTTACCAAGAAAGGAAGTTCTTCCTCACCCTACAAGAAGAATGTTAGAGCTATCAAACAAGATGAACCCACTTGCTATCATTGCAAGAAAGTTGGTCACATCAAAACTTATTGTCCTCTTCTTCAAAAGGAGAAACCTAAGAGAGCAATGCATGCTAATATCACTTGGGATACTCAAAATTCGGAGGAAGAAGAAAGTGATAACGAAAATGTTAATCTTGTTGCTTTTATGGGAGAACTTGAGAATGATGAAGATGCTTCTTCGGATGATGATACCGGTTCAACTCACTTTGCCTTTATGGCAAATCATTATGAGGTAACTCCTAAATCTAAACTCTCTTTATCTAATGATGATGCTAGTGAACAAGATATTCATGAAGCATTTGATTCTCTCTACAATGATTTCTTAAACTCTATTGAAACAAACAAAGTTTTGACAAAAGATTTAGAATTTGAGAAAAATAGAACTAAAGAGGTTTTAAAAGCTTTGGAAGATTGTCAAAATCTTTGTGATGAATGTATAGATGAAAATGAGAAACTTCATCTTATTGAGAAAAATCTTTTGGAAGAAAAAGCTTTGTTAGAGAAAAAGATTGTTGATCAAAATGCTATTATTTTAAAATTTACAAGTGGGCAAGAAAACTTGGATTTGATTTTAGGTTCTCAAAAAATGGCTTTTGAAAAAAGTGGTGTTGGATATGATCCATTCACAAAACAAAAACCCTTGAAAAATGTTTTTGTAAAATCAAAAATTTCAAATGCAATTCCATCTTCCTCAAAATCTTCTATCACTTGCACCTATTGTGAAAAACTTGGTCATGATGCATCTCATTGTTATTATCGTAAATTATTGGATTTGGGATCTCTTGTGCCACTTTGGAAAAGGCATATATGGGCTATAAAAAGAAAATCCACTAACCCTCATGGACCCAAACCAAATTGGGTACCTAAAGCCTAAATTATTTTTTGTGTAGGGATTGAGCATCAAGAAGCAAAATATATGGCTCCTTGATAGTGGATGCTCAAGACATATGACCGGGAACCAATCATTATTTACACGTTTATATAAAACAAAAGGTGATAGAGTTACTTTTGCCGACAATACTAAAAAACGCGTTTTGGGTAAAGGTAACATCGGTAATATGAATTCTTTACTTATCTCAAATGTTTTACTTGTTGAGGGTCTATCTTTTAACTTGCTTAGTATAAGTCAACTTTGTGATGTTGGTTATAGTGTTAAATTTGAAGCATCTAGATGCATTGGTTTAAAAAATGATGAGTTAGATACTATGTTTATTGCAAAAAGATCGGATAATGTCTTTGTAGTTGATCTTGAGAGTATTATGTGTCAACGTATTAAATGCTTATCCGTGGTAAATGATAGTTGGCTTTGGCATAGACGTTTAGGACATGCTAGTATGGATTTGATTTCAAAATTGTCTAGGAAAAATCTTGTTGTTGGTTTGCCTATTTATAAGTTTGATAAAGATAAATTATGTGATGCATGTCAACTTGGTAAACAACATCGTTCATCTTTTAAATCCATAAATAAGGTCATCACCGTTAGGCCACTTCAATTATTGCATATGGATCTTTTTGGTCCCGTTGATGTCACTAGTCTAGGAGGATCTAGATATGTCTTTGTTGTTGTTGATGATTACACTAGATATACATGGGTGATGTTCCTTGCTTTAAAAAGTCATGCCTTCAATGAATTTGCAAAACTTTGTAGAAAGGTGCAAAATGAGAAAGGCTACTCTATTACATGCATTCGTAGTGATAATGGTAGTGAATATGTGAATTCTCCTTTTGTGCATTTTTGTGATGAATTTGGGATTGAGCATAATTTTTCGGCTCCTAGAACTCCCCAACAAAATAGGGTAGTGGAAAGGAAAAACCGAACTCTACAAGAAATGGCTAGAACAATGCTAAAAGAACATAGCTTGCCTACATACTTTTGGGGTGAAGCCGTTCATACGGCTTGTTATGTGTTAAATAGAGTTCTAATTAGACCCCTTATTAAGAAAACCCCTTATGAGCTTTGGAATGGTAGACCACCAACTATTGCTTATTTTCGTGTTTTTGGGTGCAAATGTTTTATCTTAAACACTAGGGACTATTTGGGAAAATTTGATGCTAAATCGGATGAAGGTATTTTTCTTGGTTATTCCACTAAGGGAAAAGCCTATCGCATCTTCAATAAACGTACTCGTACCATTGAGGAATCTATGCATGTTGACTTTGATGAGACTAATCCTTTTTGTATCAAGAAAGTAGTAGATGTTGATGAAGACACTCCACAAGATCAACCCTTAGAATCTCCTACTCAAGAATTAAATTCTCATGATGAACCTCCTAAGGAAAATGGTCAACTCTCAAATGAAGCTAGTACGGATTTACCAAAGTGTTGGAAAAATATCAAAGATCACCCAAGTGAATTAATTCTAGGTGATCCAAAAGAAGGTGTTACCACTCGTTCTCGTATTATTGCTCTATGTGCTCATCAAGCATTCTTATCTCAAATTTAGCCCAAGAATATTAAAGAAGCCTTGCTAGATGATCATTGGATAAACGCTATGCATGAGGAATTAAATTAATTTGAGCGTAGTAAAGTTTGGACATTAATTGAGAAACCAATTGGCCCTACTATTATTGGCACTAAGTGGGTATTTCGCAACAAGCTAGATGATACCGGTATTATCACTAGAAATAAAGCAAGGTTAGTTGCTCAAGGATACAATCAAGAAGAAGGTATTGATTTCGATGAAACTTTTGCTCCGGTAGCTAGACTTGAATCTATTCGTATGCTACTTGCTTTTGCTTGTTATATGAATTTTAAACTTTACCAAATGGATGTCAAAAGTGCTTTTTTAAATGGTTTTATAGATGAGGAAGTTTTTGTTAAACAACCACCGGGTTTTGAGGATCCAAAATTTCCAAATCATGTTTTTAAACTTTCAAAGGCTTTATATGGTTTAAAACAAGCACCTCGTGCTTGGTATGAACGTTTAAGCAAATTTTTGTTAGATGATGGTTTTAAAAGAGGAAATATTGACTCCACTTTATTTATAAAAAGGTCTTCAAAAGATATCCTTCTTGTTCAAATTTATGTGGATGATATAATATTTGGTGCTACTAATGAAAATCTTTGTGAGAATTTTTCTAAAAGCATGCATAAGGAATTTGAGATGGGCATGATGGGAGAATTGAATTACTTTCTTGGACTTCAAATCAAGCAAATGAAGGATGGCATCTTTGTAAATCAAGCCAAATACACAAAAGAATTGATCAAAAAATTTGGACTTGAAGATGCAAAGGAAATTGGAACTCCAATGAGCACATCCACAAAATTAGACAAAGATGAAGATGGTAAGGATGTTGATGAGAAAGCATATCGAGGTATGATTGGTAGCTTACTTTATTTAACCGCTTCTAGGCCCGATATTATGTTCCCCGTGTGTCTTTGTGCTAGATTTCAATCATCTCCTAAGGAATCTCATCTTAGTGCCGTTAAGCGTATTTTTAGGTATTTAAAAGGAACCCTAAGTCTAGGACTTTGGTACCCAAGATTTACCTCTTTTGAACTAATAGGGTATTCGGATGCCGATTATGCCGGTTGTAGACTTGATAGGAAGAGTACTAGTGGTAGTTGCCAATTCTTAGGTCAATCCCTTGTTTCTTGGTCTAGTAGAAAACAAAATAGCGTTGCTTTATCCACGGCCGAAGCCGAATATGTTGCGGCCGGAAATTGTGTGACTCAAATTCTTTGGATGAAACAAACCTTACTAGATTTTGGCCTAGAGTATGATTGTGTTCCCATTCGTTGTGATAACACTAGTGCTATCAATCTTACCAAAAATCCTATTCAACACTCTAGAACGAAACACATAGAAATCCGTCATCACTTTATTCGTGATCACACTCAAAAAGGGGATATTGTACTTGAATTTGTCACTTTGGAAAATCAACTAGCCGATATCTTTACTAAACCTCTACCCCAAGATCTTTTTGAGAAAATTCGTTGTGAGATTGGCATGCAAATTCTCTAACCTTCTTATCATGCCATTATTGTTTAGTGCTTTTTGTGTATATTATCTTGTTGCTAATATTTTCTTGATGTTATAGGGTCCTTGAAGCTTCTAATTGTTATCCATTTACTTCTTTAGCCCTTGTTTTTACTCAAAATGTATTTTGACCCCTTAAAAAAATTTCAAAAATCGTATCATTAGTTCTTTTTGTTGTTGACAAAGGGGGAGAAATTTTAGTTAAACTTTTTCAAATGCATTTTGTGAGGGGGAGTTTTTATAAAAACTCTAGTGATTAGGTTGAGGGGGAGTTTTTGATTAAAACTTTATCTAAGGCATCTTCAAAAGTTTATGATTTGTCAAACATCAAAAAGGGGGAGATTGTTAGCCTCACCTTGTTTTTATTCCCGTTTTAATATTCGACAAATCATCGTTTAAACTAAAATTCATTTGGTATCACTTTTAAAGGTTTTCCAAAACCCCTCATTAGATTAGTTGTGTTTAAATCCCTTATCTTAAGCTTGAGTTTCAAAAGAGCAGCGTCGCGGTACACCGGACGAAAGCTGCGGTACACCGCAGTGCCACGGACCAGAAGCGCGGTGCACAGGCTAGTCCGACCAGTAAGCTAGGAAAACATGCGGTACACCGGACAAAGGCGCGGTACACCGGACTGAGACACGGACCAGGGATACGGTGCATGGCATAGCCCGTAAGTCAGCAATGAAATTAAGACGAGGAGATTTGCGGTGCACCGGACCATACCCGCGGTACACCGCAAGAGAGGGTTTCTGCACTATTACTAGAGGACTAAGCTTATATCCGTTGGAGTTAAAATAGATCCGTTAGATACAAGCCTTTTGACCGTTGGAAGCTCATTTCAGCTATATATTGAAGCTCATTCAAGACACAACTCAAGCCTTCCATCTACCAATCTTAAGAGCAATTAATATTATCATTCAAGAAGGTTTCAAAGGAGCATTCAAGTCATATTCATTCTCAAGCTTATAGTTATATCCACTCATTTAGGAGTTTAGTTACAAAGCTTTTATAAGCACCCCTAAACACTTTTCCTTTTCCTCTTAGTTCTTGTAATAGATTAAGAGAGTAATGTGAGCATAGGTTTTATGCTTGGTTCCTTGTGTTGGTGATAACACAAGTGTATTTCCTTCAAGGTGTTGAAGTGGTTGTAAAGGGTTTGTAATCTCACCCGGATTAAGAGTTACGAAGATTAGTTGAGAATCTTGCAAATCCTAAGGAGGCTTCCTTAGGTAGTGGATGTAGGGAAACCGAACCACTATACATCGTTGTGTATCGTTTTCTATCCCTTCACTCTTTACATTTCCGCACTCTATATGCTTGATAAAATGCCTACATGAATAGTTTGATAATATTGTCTTTTAGGATTATCTAGTTCTTTACTATTTAGTTTGCTAAAACAATAGGATTCAAATTAGCTTTTAATTTTATTTACTTGAAATAAAATTATCCGATTAATTTCCATTGTTCTATTCAACCCCCCTTCTAGGACGCATATAGAATATCAATAACTCAAGCTCTAGGGCGATTCGTTGATGGCTAGTGAGGAGAGAGCCCAAAGCTCACTCCAAATTATCCAAATATATGATCATACCGTCCCTAAGCCTACATTACAACCTTAAAGACCTTGTGATTCTTTGTTATGTAATTGAGAAGTGATTGAGCCATTAGAGATTAGTTAAGTGGATCCTTTGAAACTAATGAAAATCGATGAACAATCTATAGCTCTCTTGGGGAACTGAGTAAAGTCCCAATCCTTCTTACATTGCGAAACTAATCTAATCTTGAATTCAAGCCGTGTTGACTGTGGATATAAGAAGTGTACAGGTATGTAGTTTAGGAATATTATTGCATGAAATTTTCTGAGTTATGTGCTTTAGGTTTATTCTATATATTATGCTATGCTTTTTCCCTTGTGTTAAGAATTTTATAAGTGTGTATTTCTAGACTTCCCTATGTTTTTATCTTTATTGTATCGGGACGATACAACTTTGAGTTGGGGGTCTTGATGTCTCCTCATTTGTGATAGATTTATGTCAAGATGAGACATCATTTTTAGTGTTTTAGAAGTCAATAATGTCGTTTTTCTTGAGTTTTAGTGCACTTTCCTATTTTGTGTCTTGATTTGTAGAAATAATATTTTTTGAGCATATTGGGTTTAATTGTTTATTTAGTGTGTAGCTTTAAAGATAATTATGGAGAGTAATTAGAGTCCAAGTCAAAGACAACAACTTATGGAAAGAGATTTACATGGTAATTGGAGAAAAGGAAATAAAAGCTAAAAAGATGGAAAAGGAAAAGCTGCCTAAATCTGGGATTCTGCACACTCGTCTAAAGATTGGTGTTTTTACCTAAGAAATAGGCCGAATTTGGAGATTTCCTTGTTAAGGGCCTAGATAATTCTGTTTCGATTCTTTTGGTATCTTGTGGAGCAAAATCGGACCAATAACGAAGAAGATACACTCAAAACAACGCAGCAGTGTTTATCTTTATTTCCATACGAATTTGAGTTGGGCTAGAAGTCCATTACCTTAACTATTCCTCAAGAAAACGAATTAGGTCTTCTAAACACCTATAAATACACCCTTATATCACTTGTAAATCATCCTTGCCTCATAGTAATTAGTTCTTAAGGTTTTATTCTTCCAGTTTATTGTAGAGAGCAAGATGATGTCTTTTGTAATTTCTTTTAGTTTATTTCCTTCAGGTATGAACTAAACCTCCCATAGCTTGGGTTTTGCATATGTATAATCTATGAATTCTAATTCTTCTATCTAAGTTTCTTTGGGAATTATATGTTTTAATCTGATATTAGCTACTTACTTTATATTTGCTTATGTGTTTTGATTTAATATCTTTCCTAGAAATGATCAATTTAGGATTGTTTTAAGAGTAGTTAGATGGTCTCCTTGACAGGGTGTTTAACTATTGAACCACCACATAATGTCTAGTGTCGATAGCAGTTCTGACAAAACACACTTCTAACTAGATAGTCATTAAGGTTTGTTTTAACCACCGTATCACCAAGATTGCAGTATTTGCTTAGGGCCTTAGTGGCGTTTGATAACCCTATTTGAAATCACTTCTTGGTTGTGCCGTAGCCCCCTTAGTCGCTCTCAAGGTCTAAGGTAGTGGAATTTAGAATCCTGACTAAGTATTACCAAGAGCTAATATTCTCCCTTATGAACTAGATTTATAGATAGAATTAGAAGGATTAGTGCATACTATCAAAACCTGAGTTATACTTCTCATCTCATATTCTTAATCTTTTACTTTATTGTCTTTATTTTCCTTAGTTTTAATTCATATTTTCGAAATTCTATTGCTTTATTTTCTGTCTTCTAATTATTTACTTTTACTCGTTATCTGTTCCTACGCGATTAACACACTTAAGTCCCTGAGAACGAACTCTACTTATCATTAAAACTTGCATACGTCCTGTAATACTTGCAGTACTGTGCCTGTCTAGGGTGAGAGTGCATAGTTTTCCATACTTAATTTGATCTTATTTTTATCACACCCTAGGCGACACCAACGTACTACCTGGAAGAACAAGTGCCCGGAACCCTAGCGTGAGTTAATCAGATCAGGGCATCAACTTACGTACCTTCCACTGCTTCTTCTGATCTGGTCCTCCTTCCCGTCCTCCTTCCCATCCTCCTTCCACTACACCTTTCAGTCCCCCTCCTACAGGTCCTTTAGCCAACCGTCCACACTGAAGAAGATTTGAAGACGAGGAAAATGAAGAATTGAACCATAATTGATATATTTGTATTGTTTGGACTTTTAGGTTTGACTTTTGTGGATTTTTATTTTATTTCTATCGACTTTTAAAATTTTTAATAGGTTTGTAATATATTTCGATCGACTTTTAATTTATTTTAGCTTAATTATATTATTATTTGACGGTGTATCATGTTTTTATTTATATCTATTTAATAAATAATAAAAAATTATAAAATTAATAAATAAATAATCGTTGATAAAAAAATACTTTAATAAAAAATATTACTAGCAAGGACAATTACCTCGCGTATAACAAAATGCATGTCCATGCAAATGAAGTTTTTGCGAGGACATATGTTGTCGCTAATGTATTTTATTCGAGGACTTAACAAGTTCTCGTGAATGACATTATCATTCCGGAGAGGATAATTGTCCTTGTCAATAACACTATCATTTGCAAGGACTAATAACTTCGAGAGTGAAATGGGTCCAAAGGCGATGACTCGTCAAAGTTCTCGCTATTGAGGGTCTTTAACGAGGAAACTATTACGAGAAATAGTGGCAAGAACATGTCCTCACCAATGAGTGATCGATGTCATCCACGAGGACAATGCATGTCAAAGGCGATGACAAATACTCTCGCATAATATAGAATCTGTAGCCGTGGTAATTGTCGTGCACCTTTTTTAGAGGACTATAGAGAGAAAAATAATAGAGCGTACGTTATCTAAAAGCTATTGTTTAACTTATAAAAATATTCAATATTTTATATTTAAAAAACAACTAACTTAAGTGCTTTTGATATCTTGGGTCAAGACTTGTACTATCGAAGTCTGTTTTATTGTTTTATCTCTTTAGTTTGAACCTAGTTCAGTATAAGTATATTAAATTATACTACCAAATTAATATACAAATATTTCAAATTTATTATTAATGATTACTTATTATTTAAATTATAATATAACTAGCAATTTTAAATAAGATCAATATACTCGTAAGTGTGTGACCACGTATGTTCACTGTTAAACCGATGGTTATTAATTCAGTTAAATACTAATCGAGTTTAGCGTCTAATAACACATCTCAACAACTGGATAACATGAAGTAACACTTTACGAAGAAATTTTACATGATTACCTACATACTTCCTCTATTGTTACAGTTTCAGAATATCTTAGGATATAGTGTCAAATCTCAATATATAATCAACAACTTAACATATCGATTATTACAGATGGAGGAATGTCCTAAGAAAATCTTTTCTTCATTCATTATATCACCTTGACAAAGGAACTGATTCAATCTTTATAATCTTATGACATCATAGAGTTTAGACTCTTAACCTAGAGTTGATAGATTCTACTTGACTAATTCCTAGTTACACGTGCACTTACCTATGTCAAATATCCTTTCGACTAGTATTTTGACAAACTAGTACTACACTGTCTAATAGAACAAGTATACATGCTATTATAGAAAAGACCGAGTTCAAGGTTTACAAGCATTTAAATTTACAGATATTGACCCACTTGAAAGTTAAAGATAATTAACCCTTAGAAATCTCCAATTTCATCTGGTCATTTAGCATAATAATACATCGAATATCAAAATAATTCAGGATTTAATTAAAAGAAGATGGTGATTTGTTCCTAATAACCATAATTAGAAAAACTAATAAAAAAATCACTCAATTATACTCAATTCATGTTTTACTTAATAATTACATAACTGTATAATTATTCAAAACCTAAAATACCTTTAATACCCAAAGTTACACTAGCTAACCTTAATTGTGAGTTTGTTAATACCAATTACAGATGACTTGCAAATACTTGAGTTTTGTTCATCGATCTACTCGGACTTTGTATCATCTACATAAGTCTTTTTTTTTTTTTATCTACTATTTTCGGTTTTTTTTAATTCTCGTAGAAGAGTCACCCAAAATGGTCAATCCCATACAAGGAAATTCTGGTGTAAACCATCCCTACACGTAGGGTCATGGTTTTAGTATTTAAAACTAACACTTTATATATTTAGAAAGAATGAGAGGTAAGTAGGAGTAATTATTTTGTAGTCTAAGCAAGTGAAAGTGAAATGCATACATGGTTCTTGAGCAATTACTCCTCCTCCTGAAGAGATAAATACAAGTAGGCAATTTTTTTACACACGTTTGATCCAAAAAGAAATCTGAATATTGAATTGAGCTTTATTATACTGCATGATCAGGGATGGCAGTGGTTACGATTTTAATCCGAAACCGACGAATAACCGATTCGAATAAAAACCGATTATGTAACCGTGGTTAAATCTGTTGGGGTTTGGTTTTAGAAACTGAAACCGATGGTCAAAACCGTTAGGTTATGGTTTTAAATTAAAAAAACCCGAAAAACCGGAAATCCGTTTTCTATATATATATATATATATATATATATATATATATATATATATATATATATATATGATTTTATTTTACCTACTAAAGGCTAAAGTCCATGTATTTTTATATTTTGAAATCCATCTTTGTTATTTTTTTTTTTTTGACTTTTTTTTACCAAAAGGCCAAAAGTCTCAACCCAACTATAGATAAGGGTGGAAATGGTTATGGTTTAAAATCAAAATTGATTAAAATTTGAACCAATTAGAAATCGATTATGCAACCAAGGATAAAACTGTTAGGTTATGGTTTTGAAAAATGTAACCGATGGTTAAATCCTTTAGGTTAAATTTTTAGATAAAAATAAAACCGAATAACCAAAAACCCGTTTATTATCATCTATTTTTGTATATTTTATAGTAATATAGATAGAAAAGTATTTTTATAAAACTAAAATCTAAATATTAGAATTAACAAAAGAAGTAACAAAAACGTTATTTAATTAAAGATCAATGTCCCAAAAAAAAAAATTAAAGATCAACAAAATATTTTATATATTGGAGATTTTTCATGTATTTGTATCTTGTTTCAAAATTTCAATAATATTTAGAGAGTTATTGTTTGGCATGTCACAAGAGCGAGGCGAGGTTAGGATTTCTACTGCGAGAGACACCTCGCGAGCCAGGTTATGGTTAAAATCCAAAAACCCGTTTAAAAACGAATCCGAATTATTCGGATATGGTTTTGAAAAGTAAGTCCGATGGTTAAATCCGTTAGGGTTTGGTTTTTGATAAATTAAATGAATATGAATATGGTTTTGGATTTTTTTACAATAATCCGATCTGTTATAGCACCGAAAGTGAGAAATAGTAAAGCAAGCTTGAAATGATATAGTTCACATTTATAACATATTCCAACTTATAGTGAAACAGGAAGCTTTGTAAAAATTACAAATTTATAAAATTAATTATTATAAACTAAGGAGTTATTTATAAAACAAATCATGGAAAGTGGATGGTCATTTAGCATAATAATACATCGACTATCAAAATAATTCAGGATTTAATTAAAAGAAGATGGTCATTTGTTCCTAATAACCATAATTAGAAAAACTAATAAAATCACTCAATTATACTCAATTCATGTTTTACTTAATAATTACATAACTGTATAATTATTCAAAACCTAAAATACCTTTAATACCCAAAGTTACACTAACTAACCTTAATTGTGAGTTTGTTAATACCAATTACAGATGACTTGCAAATACTTGAGTTTTGTTCATCGATCTACTCGGACTTTGTATCATCTACATAAGTCTTTCTTTTTTTATCTACTATTTTCGGTTTTTTTTTTTTTTTATTCTCGTAGAAGAGTCACCCAAAATGGTCAATCCCATACAAGGAAATTCTGGTGTAAACCATCGCTACACGTAGGGTCATGGTTTTAGTATTTAAAACTAACCCTTTATATATTTAGAAAGAATGAGAGGTAAGTAGGTGTAATTATTTTGTAGTCTAAGCAAGTGAGTGAAATGCATTCATTGTTCTTGAGCAATTACTCCTCCTCCTGAAGAGATAAATACAAGTAGGCAATTTTTTTTACACACGTTTGATCCAAAAAGAAATCTCAATATTGTATTGAGCTTTATTGTACTGCATGATACTCCAAATCTTT
The DNA here is from genome assembly GCA_029959085.1 of Nemophila menziesii. NCBI lineage: Eukaryota > Viridiplantae > Streptophyta > Magnoliopsida > Boraginales > Hydrophyllaceae > Nemophila > Nemophila menziesii. The sequence goes on along the minus strand of JARWIR010000018.1, from coordinate 15,912,734 downwards.
TCATTTCCAACTCCTAAGGAAGATTCCAAGTTGTCATTATCTTCTTGCTCGTTCGCAGCAAAATATAGTAACTCGGCTTAGTGGAATTAATATATTCACGGAAAACATTGAATATATTTTCGTGCTTAAGATCAAGGATTTTCTTAAGGATATAATCCATAATTTGGGATACTTTATTAAAAAAATATTTAATATATTATATTATTAAAAAGTAATGATATTTGTCACCCTTTTTGTATCACTCTTTTATCACCTCCTACGTGGATGCCTACATAAAGGGTGAATGTCCAATAAACACCTACCACCTTAGCCACTGGCCCATAAAAAACACTTAAGTTAAAAATACCGAAATACCCTTACTTTAGTAAAAACATGCCGCTGCTGCTGCTGTAGTAGTTTGATACAAAGCATGCACCAGATGAAACACATACATATATACAAATACAAACACTGTGAAGAGGCAAGAGCTACCATTGAAGGAAGAAACAGAGAAGCTCAATTTGCAGAGAGAAAATGAAAAAAGAAGAAAAGAAGAAATGTAAAGCTAGATTGTTTTCTCATTAACTAAAACTGGTAGTATTGTATCTAACAAACTAATCTAGATACGTACTGTAACAAACTAGCATAACATAAAGACAGCTATACATCCTAATTAATTTAATCCAAGTATTGGATATTTGCTTTCAAGTCCCTGTAGTTATAAGTTTGAGTTGCTTCTTGTCCACTTCGTTACTTGTATTCTGAGAAACACGATAAACACAATTCATCTTAAGCAAACAATATACATTAAGCAACAAAAGACAGAAAAACTCAAGAAATTGTACTGTAAGTGAGTAATGGAAATGTTTCCCAGAACTCAAGAAATTGCAAAAAAACTCAGTAAAATGATACAAAACTAACAAAACACATAAAAATGAAGTAAAACATTGATAATATAAAAAAAAATGAACATCACTATGTATAAAACACCTGAAAGTATAAAACGATGAGTTATGGGAGTCATAAAACTCAAGAAATTATACTGTAAGTGAGTAATGGGAATGTTTCCCAGAACTCGGAAAAGGCTAAGCAAGTCCACTTTTGTACTTGTGCAAGTACACTTTTGTACTTGCGGGCTAATGTTGAGTACTGGGAAAAATTTCCAGAACTCAGAAAAGGCTACGCAAGTACATTTTTGTACTTGTGGACTAAATGTTGAGTTCTGGGAAAGATTCCCATTACTCATGTTCTGTGTAGTTTGCTAAAAATCAAACTCAAATTCCAGCAAAATTTGTTATGTTTCTTTAATCTAACATATAAATAATTCATATCCTCTTTGAATGACCATTGCAAATTGAAAATATATAAACAAATTGAAAGAATTAAGAATTTACCCAATTTGCAAGCCTGTTAATGAAAAAATATTGCATTTGTCGTTGTTATCCATTTAATTGACTCATTGATCCACCCATTCCTTCTCAAATTTACAATAACTGCCACTACTTCAAAAAATGTAAGAACAATCATATACGGCAAGAAAAGAAAAAGATAAAGGAAAGAAAAGAAAAAAAAGGTTAAATTTACACCTGAAGCAAAGAACAATTGATCATCAACGAAACTATGAAGAAAGAAGTAATGAGAAAGATAATTGAGCGAGTCGGTAACGAATAAGAAAAAAAGAGAGAGAGAGAGAGAGAGAGAGAGAGAGAGAGAGAGAGAGAGAGAGAGAGAGAGAGAGAGAGAGAGAGAGAGAGAGGCTGATGTATGGGTAGAATAGGAAAAAAATAAAAGAGGTGCCTTTGTTGGGCATAAAGACGGCAGTTGGGGTGAGGAGGCATTAATTCTAATTTGAGGTGTTTCTTAGGCAATAATCCTTATTAAAATATATCATAATTACTCTAGTTTTAGTTTTAGAGAATATTAAAACTAACTACACTTTTTTAACTTTTTTGTTCGGATAACTAACTGCACTGGTTATAAACAAAAAGTTATTAGTAACTGTAACAGTGACTTCTTGAAATGAATTTCTACTAAAAATAAATACCGTCAAATTTTACATTTTGTTTATAAACACCCTCTCTAGCTATCCTTTATCACATCACTTCTTCAACTCAGCAACTTAGCAGCTGCTTTCTCAGGTTACTAGTTTTCTGTCTCAATTCACACAATTATGTTATATAATATATATATATAGTTGTTTTGATTCAGACGAGGTTACAATTTTGTATTATATAATGTTAATTTGTTTATTTATTTTTTTGAAGTTCAACATAAGGTCATTACAGCTTTTAATAGTTCCATTTAGAATCTCTTAGACTAGACAATCTAGTAATTACAAAGTATAATTAACTACTAAACTAATATAATCTAACAGTTTACATTTGATCAATCTTTGGAAACACCTTGTAGCTTCCATTCTTGAGCTACTTTGCATCTATTGCCTTTAATTTTAAACATTCTCTTGTTAATTAACAGTTTTGATATAGTAATGCTGAAAATCACGCATAATGTCATCTTCATTTTGTTATGTATATGAGCATTTCAGTTGTTCCATATCAAGTAGATATAAGATGTGAACCAACTAGAATAAATCGTCTTTTCAAATTTGTTGTCAGCTTTAGATAATATGAAGCTAATCATTTCATTCTAGCTATGGCAATTTGGTATTATATATTCCCGCAATGTTTCACACATTTGCTGAGAATTCTTCTTGAAAAAGAATAGTTCTTGAACATGTAGCAGATTTCAAACATGTTGTTTTGCTGAAATCGTTGCTTACATTTTTCATTTGTTGCTTACATTTTTCTTGAATTGTTTTTTCTTCTCACAAGTTATTACCATAGTTCAATGGCTTTTGTTTGATTCATTACAGATCAATGGATCCTCCTCAGTTCTTTTGCTATACTTGCAATCAAAGATTTCCTGGTGAAAGCATTTTCTCCAGGAAATCTTTGATTGCAAGTATAGCAAAAGAACTCAGGAGGATCCATCGATCTGTAATGAATCAAAAAAAATCCATTGAACTAGGGTAATAACTTGTGAGAAGAAAAAACAATTCAAGAAAAATGTAAGCAACAAATGAAAAATGTAAGCAACAAATGAAAAACAACATGTGTGAAATCTGCTACAATTGTTCTTTTTCAGGAAGAATTTTCAGCAAATGTGTGCAGCAATGCGGGAATGAAAATGATTAGCTTCATATTATCTAAAGCTGACAACAAATTTAAAAAGTCGATTTATTCTAGTTGGTTCACAGCTTATATCTACTTGATATGGAACAACTTAAATGCTCATATACATAACAAAAGATGGATGAATGAAGTTGACATTATGCGTGATATTCCGTATTACCACTATATCAAAACTGTTAACAAGAGAATGTTTAAAATCAAAGGCGATAGATTCAAAGTAGCTTAAGAATGGAAGCTACAAGGTGTTTCCAAAGATTGATCAAATGTACTTAACTGTTAGATTAAATTAGTTTAGTAGTTATACTTTGTAATTACTATATTGTCTAGTCTAAGAGATTCCTTAATGGAACTCTTAAGAGTTGTAATGACCTTATGTTGAGCTTCAAAAAGATAAATAAACAAATCAGCATAATATAATATAAAATTGTAACCTCGTCTGAATTATATGAATATTTGTCTGTAAAAAACGCACAGTACACCTCGAGTACGTGCGATTTTTAGGGAAAAATTATTATTAGGGTTCGATTTTTCTTCTTCGTTTCTTAGGGCGGTGTTGGCTTCTGCTCATATGGGTCGATGTAAAAACAGAATTCTAACATCTAAGAACAGGTATTACAACTATATACGAGGACAATTACTTTTGATGGTTTATTTGAAAAGATAAAGGTTGGTGTACGGTATATTTTGAATGAATATCAGATGGGTGTCTTGAAGAACAGCACGAACAATAGATACTGGTACAACTTCTCGATTATAAACAGATTATTTACAGAAAGGACTTTAAAGCTTACGCAACAGGGAAAGCGCAGCGAAATTAGCAGAATTGGGTCTCTTTGGGTCCTCCTATCGATTAGGAACAGGAGTAATTTCAACAGCATAATGACAGGATTATACAACTTTTATACGGAAAGGAAAGTTACAACAACAATTGACTTCCAAAGATCTTGATATCTTTGGCAGGGTCATAAATCCAGAGAACGAAGGACTGGGTATTGGAGGTGGTGCAAGACGAGGCACAAAGGAACCCAGATGATGGATGGTATGAGCCTTATGGCTGATACAGCAAACCTTGGGTGGTACTGTGGAGAGGTGTGGCTCAAGGAAGGATGAAAGATGATGGACACAATGATAGGGACGACGGAGCAGTTGGGTGATCTTACGTGTACTAAGAGGGAGCATAAATTTTGGGCTTGTCTGTTGTACCTGCTCCCTTTGTGGGCCGAATGGGCCAATGTGGATTTATACTTTGCTGTTTTTATTAAGGAAGATGCAAATAAAACAATTATAAGTGGCTTGACTTTGAGAAAGATGATAGAAATTTAAGGAAAGAACAATAGCATTGTTGCATTACAGATCGATGGTAGTAATTTCAAGAAGAAAAGATCGAATAAGATTGATGGACAGTTGGGATAATTGGGATGTACTTTGCAACTCAAATGTGCACTCCTGATTACATCAACATAACAATGTGTATGGAGATCGATGGGCATAGAACAAATTGTATCGATGGCCATAGAACAAATTGTACGGAGATTGATGGCCATAGGTGGTTTCATTGTGTTACTCAAAAGAGAGCGGAATATGGAGAGATTGATGGATAATTGTGGATCCAATTTGCAACACATAGGAATCCTTCTTTAATCATTGTTTGGTTTTCTCATTAGCAGGTGCTATAAAAAAACATAATTTTGCAAGAAACTGTGATGATAAATACCCCAAATAAACCAACGTATGAGGTATGTAATGTGTTTAATGCAAGATTAATAACATTTATTAGGGTATTGTAATTAATAATATGTTTAGATATTTTACTCAAATATACATATTGCAAGTGAATTCTTAACAAGGATGATTTGGATGAGGTTGGTGAAAAATCAAATTCAGAAAGTGAGGATAGACTTTTAGATATGAAAGTTGCGAAAGTAGGAATGTTAATTAAGTCTTATGAAGCTGACTATGACTTCTACAATCATTATTCCAAAAGTGTTGGATTTGATTACTTGAAAGAAGATCAATTACCATGGATGATGGCAAAAAAAAATCATTTGCCCTTACTTGTCAAAATTAGGTAAGTATAAGCACGCTGCTTCAAATGATTTTTTAAACAGACCATCAATTAAAACATATTGAGTGGCCAGAATAAGAGCATTATTAAAGTCTGGTGGTTTGCATTGTTTAACAGTGGTTATATTAGAGCATAACCATACTATTAATGTTTCTATTTCGTACAAACATTAAAGTAACAAAAAGTTGGATACGCCTACTGAAAGGGTTATTGATTTGAATGACAAAATAGGTATAGATATAGGCAAAAAGTGATGGCGCGTTTGTTGTCGAAGTAAGGGGGTTTTGAAAATGTACGTTTTGGAGAAAAAGACTGTAGTTATTTAATATTCCATCACCTCACTTACTTTTTTTAAAAATATTTCATACTTTTTTTGTTTTTTTATTTCCAAATCTTTTCTCTTTTTCATATACCCTTTTCTATATATTTTGTGTTTGAAGCAAAGAAACTCCAAATTTAAGGAGATAAATTTCTCACTGTGGATCAAGTCTTTAATAGAGTCAAAATTTTTATTTCTATTTGCTTGAAGAAAAGTAAGATTAAAGGAAAAAGGGTAGGATCTGACATTTTGAGGGGCCTAAACTTTAAATTATGCATCCTTAAAAGAAATTTAGTGGCATTAAAAATAATTTTTTTTACTTAACTTAATTAAATAATTCTAAAAAAAAAAAAGACGGACTAACATTTTTATTTTAAGTTGGATTAAAATTGAATTTTTTTAAATAAAGAAAAGATTTATACTATATATGCTAAAAGATTTAAAGCTCTAAAATTGATAAAATATATTGTTGGATGCTAAATGGGACTGAAAAGAGATCAACTATGTGTGCAGTAAAAAAAGGCTTCCAGTGAGGATTTTGTTTTTTTGTCAACTCCAATGGGGATTGAGTTGCAATCCAATTCTCGTAATTTCTTAATGTTATAATTTTACCCCAAAAAATTGTAATAGTTCTACTTTTAGAAAGTTTTGTAAAAAGAATGGTTATTTGGATCTCTATAAAATTGGTTTGCCGATAAAAATAAAAATAAGTTTGACATTAATACAGATGTAAGAAAAAAGATAAGTATAAGAACTTTGAACTCAAGATAGGTGTGCTTAAAAGATCATGTATATAGAGTTTTTTTTATTTGTAACATATTTTAAAAAAATAATTGCAAGTAAAACTTATTCGGTAAAATAATTACACAACTAACCTATAGGCGCTCTTCCGAGGAGCGCCTCCTTGATTTAGTCGGTCCATTACCTTAAAGCCCACTAATTAATGAAATTCAGATGCGCTCCTTTAAAGAGCGCCTTTACATAAAAAAAATAGACTTCTTGGCCATCGATCTATCTGTCTTGTGGTACAAAAAAGCCTTGTTTATAAGAAAAGAAAGCACGAAATCTTTTTTGATTTTGAGCCTCGAGATGATAATCACATTCATGAAAGCTTCTCTTTTGCCACTTGTAATTGTTTGTTGGGAATTAAAATAATATACTGCACATGAACAGGAAGGAATTTGTTTACCTTTATTGCACTGTCAGTATATAATTTCTGCGGAACTGAATTTGTATACTTGAATAGCAAGTTCAAGCTATCAATATCACTCTCAATACTGTTAACAGCACCAGGGTATTGTATTTTCATGGCTACCTTTGAGCCATCTTTTGTGAGAGCAAAGTGTACATATCCTATACTTGCAGAAGCTAATGGTTAATAATCGAAAGATGTAAAATTGGCTGACCAATTAGGTCCTAATTCAACAATGAAGGTAAACAAATTCCTCTTCATGTTCCTTCCTGTTCTTGTGCCGTATATTATTTTAATTAGGTTTATATGTACCACAAGACAGATCGTTGGTCAAAGAAGTCTAATTTTTTAAGTAAGGCGCTCTTTAAAGCGCATATTTAATTAATTAGTAGGCTTTAAGGTAATGGACTGACTAAATGAAGGAGGCGCTCCTCGGAAAAGCGTCTATAGCTTAGTTGTGCAATTATTTTACTGAATAAGTTTTTTTTGCAATTATTTTTTTAAAATATGTTACAAATAAAAAAAACTCAGGTATACACACACTTGGCTTTGAACTCAAGATATGAGTCGCGTCCAAAAAAAAAAAAAAAACTCAAGATATGAGTGCTGGCAGGCTTAAGAGTCAACAAATATCGCCTTTAGTGGCAATTTGTAGATTAACCCATTACTATTACAACCATAAAAATAACTAACAATAATAGAACTTGTTCTTTTCCCCTTTAAACAAGTGTTAGCCCTAGTATTTTGAATTCAATAACATCAACCAAATGGCCATCATAGTGTAATATATAATAGGTGACTTAGCTCTTATCATCGTCAGGCTAAGTAGTTTTACCATTTCTTCACGCAACTTTAAAAGGAGCTACAGGGCCAATATCATGTTTAGAGCTTTGAGTACACGTAGGAACCGTCAAGGCTATGAACAACTAATCGATCATGAAGCATCATCATCCACGATTGTCAATTTGCAAGCTAAGTTGATTAGAGCTACAAGTGTGCCTCACTCGGGTAAGGTTCGATCAGAGAAGATCAGACCATCATCATCAAGTAAGCTTTCATCTAAGCAATTAGCAGAGAAAGCCAGCAAAATTCACCCAATATTTTCCTTTTTCGACACCCGAAGATCAAAGAAGGTAACATCAAAGCCAGAATTCTCAAGGTACATGGAATATCTCAAGGAAGGAGGTACATGGGATGTGAATTCAAATAAAGCTGCAATCCACTATAAATGAAAATAACGTTTCTCCTTTTTTTTTTTTTTTGAGCTGATTATTCATTGGGGTAACATTTGCAATCTCTTTCTGGCTCTGGCTCTGGCTCCATTGTAATAAAAAAAAAAAAAACAATATAGTGGAAAGAGTTCAAGGGTTTATTGTGCTTGTGATTGTATTTGAACTTCACCTAGTTTATTGTTGAAGTGATCCATATTTTGTCATATATATGAGTGTTAAACAAGCAAATTTTGGACTTGTTTGTGAAATTGTGTCGAGATAATTATCTTGTACGTGAATGTATTAGTTCGTTACCTGTAAGTTTTACACTTTTGCAGACGATGAAAAACTTAAAACCATCTGCTATAGGGACCTAGCTATAATGTACTTTTCTCAAGATATAGGCGCCTATAATGTAATTCACTCAAAACATCTATATAGAAACATGTAGTGCACTTTTTTCATAAGGACCTATATATAGTGTAATAAACTAAAAAATAAAATGGAAACAAGAGCGTTCCTTAGGCTCCCAAACAAAATTTCTTGGCTTTTAGCCTGGTTATACCCGTCAACCTCAAGCATTTGATTTCGGAAGGAATCTCTCCAGGTATTTATCATGTCCGAGGTGCAAGACTTAGGGGTCGCATAAACTAAAGGACCCAATACACCCAGATCCTATTCATCTCGCCATAACTAACCACTTGGCCAATTAAGAATGATTTATGTAAGGAATTCTTATTCACAAATTGCCATATCATTACCTCTAACATGGTAGAGGTACACAATTCTTTACTAAACACTGCTTATAGGGTTTTCTCTCAAATTTTGGTGTTCCATAATACCATATCCTAATTTAATTCATTGTTGTTCAGATAGATATTTGAGAGCTTGTATCTCGAATGGTGTTTTATATCCTAACAAAAATATCATACTATAGGAAAAATCAAAATACTAGCTACTTGTTTGCATATAATATCAAAACATCAACTTGTATCGAGAAAATGAAAGAGAAGGTTATTATATAATATGCATGGCAGAATTAAATAAACAAACACGGCATTATACAACTATCCTACAAATATTGAATACAGAAGACAAGGTAATAAATAAGGAACCAAAATTTGTTCAGTTGTTTTGGTCTTCAACTTAGTGAAACTTCTTTCTTGCTTCTCGATGAAGCTTCTTGTACTTTTGCTCAAATTCTTCACTCATATTCTGAATTGTAAATTGTTTGATGCTGGAGAATTTTAACCCCTCTGTTATTGTCACCAATTTATCACATTCATCTACCAATAATATAGACAAGTTGGGCATGGCACCTTCATTTACCCTCAACGTCCCTAAGTTTGGTAAACCCACTAAAGAAAGATCTTTGGGAAAGCCATGTAATTACAGACCATCTCTTTCCCCATAATGAAATTATGGGCTAATCTTAATTCTTGTAAGTTTGAAATTTTTTTGAAAAATTGCATCAGATCTTCATCAGAGTTAGTATGTTGTAATTGACAGCTTATAAGATTCAACCCGAAACTAGGTTCGTATGGGGGAAATTTTCTATTGGACATGTTTTTCCAACAATTACAAATTTGACATAAGAGTACCTTTGTCCAAAGATCCAAAGTTACAAGCATATGAGGGGTTCCACGCATATTCAACTTAACCCACTTTATTTTCCTCAAGCAGTTATGGTCGATGAATTCAGACAAGGTTCTGGTCTCTACAACTCTACTGAAATTTCGAAGATTAACTAATTTTGAGAGATCAGTTGGGTCTCCCCTTAAATTTTGATCTCTAGCTGATCAGTCAAGTTGTTGAATTGCAAATTTTATAATTTATCATCAAAAAAAATATGTTTTAATCGTCTCGATCTTTGATAAAATATAGGGTGAGAAAGTAGCTTTAATACTTGTCTTCCTTAGATCAATGATTTGTAGAAATGGCAAATCACTAATGGATGAAGGCAACTTTAACAAAATATATTTGCGAAGAGCTAGATACCTGAGGTGGATCAATTGATTGAATTCTTTTGGCAACTCCAGTGAACACTTTTTTCTCTCCACAACTCTAAGCAATTTGAACTTCTCCAAGCCAAATATATGCAATTCCAAATCCTTCCTTATATCCATTTCCTTTGGATCTCGACTGCGTACTTTGCGAATAGAAAGAGTGCGAAGATATTGACTGTTTACTTCTTGATAGAGCTTTGAAAGAGTGCGACATCTACTCTCGGCTTTGATCTCCCATGCTTTGCACTCCAAAATTCTTCCTGCTACATCCCTAGAAACACAAGATATTGCACTTTTGTTAACATCAAACGCAGCATCACAGTTAATTTTAATAAAATTATTAGGAGGGGGTATCCATTTCAATTTTTTATTACCATTGTTGTCATTTGAACTTGGGTTATTTCCACTAACCTCGTTCGTACTACTTGTATTAGTAGCAACCTCATTCTTATTATTTATATTATCCTTCAGTGGAGTTATTACATCATTAGGATAATTAATATTTTGATATTCAAGCCACTCTTTTCTTGCATTTAGTGCAATTCTTATTGGGTCAATTTTCACATTTCTGAACTTATATGCACATCTTTCCTTCCAAATATGCCAAAGTAATGTGCTAATCTGTTCCATTAGAAATTTATGATTGGTTTTTTCTTCCTTTCCCTTATTTAGTATACTAGCCATCCATACATCTACTTTAGCAGTAGATTGGTTGCAAGTATATAAGCTGAGGGAAGAAGCAAACCATGTAGCTCTCGCATATTCACAATTTAGAAGCATATGTTCATTATTTTCTACTTCTTTGTTACAAAGATCACAAATAGGACTCTTAATAATCTTTCTTTGAAACACATTTTCATTTGTAGGAAGTAAATTCTTCACTACTCTCCATATAATTTTTTTTATTTTAGGGGCTACTTTTAGCCTCCATATCATTTTCCACACTGAAATATCAACCATATGGGAAGAGGAGGCTTTAGGCTTGCTAATATTCATATCTAAACCTTCTTTATTTTGTTTTAGTATATGATAACATTTCTTAACCGAGAAAATACCATCTTTATCATGAATCCAGTAAGGAGTATCATGTCCACCACTAAGTGGAATGAAGGTATTTAAAATACAATTTCCTACTTCATCATTATATAACTTTTTAATTAATTCAATATTCCATCTTCTCTCATTATGAACCAAAAGATCATTTACTTTTGTGACCTCATTACTTTTCGGTTTTACTAATTTGTTTTGATTACATATCCATATATCCTTATGTAGGTTTATAGTATAACCATTTCCAACTTTCCATTTAATATCCATTTTAATATTATCTCTACCCCTTAATAAACGTTTCCATCCCCATGAGGGCTTCCAATATTAGCCTCCATAAATGTTTCAAGGGGGAAGTATTTTCCTTTTAGTACTTTATATAAAAGGGTGTTGTTATTATTGTATAAATACCATGCTTGTTTACTTAAAAGTGCAATATTCATAAGGTTTATGTCTCTAAAACCTAAACCACCATTGTACTTACTTTTTGTAATGGACTCCCAGCTTCCCCAATGTACCTTATTATTGCCTTTACTTCCCACCAAAAATTCGCTATTTGAGAAGAGATTAAATTGCAAATCCTTTTAGGGATTAAATAAGAAGACACAAAGTAATTGGGGAGGCTTTGGAGTACAGATTTTATAAGTATTTCCTTACCAGCAAGAGTTAAATAAAGGTTCTTCCAATTTTCTATTCTTTTTAAAGTTCTTTCTACTAGTAAGTTTAGGTCTTTTACTTTAGACCTACCCCATTCCGTGGGTAATCCCAAGTAATTTCCTAAATTATTCGTAATAGGCATGTTTAATTTTCTAGCGAGGTTTTTTTGTATATAATTAGGAGTGTTTGGGCTGAATTTTCACCCCACATTTATTAAGGTTTATCTTCATTCCAGTAGCATAATTATATTTGTTAATTACGTCATTGAATCCTTCAATTTCATCTACATTAGCTTTCATAAAGAAAATACTATCATCTGCAAATAGTAAGTGTGTGACAGGAGGGGCCATTCTAGCAATTTTTATACCTTTCATAATATCTTGTTCTTTTTTATTATTGATGAGAATATAGAGCATTTGAGTGATTATACAAAATAGGAAGGGAGAAAGGGGGTCTCCCTGTCTTAAACCCCTTTGTGGTTTTTCTATTTTTATAGGAAAACCATTAAGTAAGTATGAATATGTAACTGAATTTACACATCTCATAATCTTACTTATCCATTTTATGTCAAAACCCATTCTTTTCATAATTTCCTCTAAAAAATCCCACTCCACATTTTCATAGGCCTTTTGAATATCGGCTTTGATAATTAAGTATTGGGTTTTGGTTTTTCTTTGTTCTTTAATATAAGAAATGATTTCATGTGCCAACATAGTGTTATCTTGTATGTGCCTTCCTGGGACAAACGCTGATTGATTTTCATCAATAATCGCGTTCATCACCGGTTGTATCCTATTTACAAGTATCTTGGCAATGATTTTGTAAATAAAATTTGAACAACTTATGGGTCTAAAATGTTTTATATTAATAGGTATTGGGATTTAGGTATAAGGGAAATATAGGTGTGGTTTATCTCTTCTTAGGTTCCCCCATTATACCAAAAATTGTTGATAAGTCTTATTACATCTCCTTTAATAAAATCCCAATATTTCTTAAAAAATATCCCACGAAACCCATCAGGGCCTGGTGCTTTGTTCAAACCCAATCCATCTATTGCTCTCGTAATTTCCTCTATACTAAGAGGAAGATTTCAACTGTTATTCATATTTTCAGTGACTAAAGGGGTTTATACTAAGAGTAAGATTTCAACCCAATCCTTTGTCCTATAGTTTTAAAGATATTGTTAAAGTAAGAAGTAATTTCTTCTTGAATATCATTAAAATTATCAACCCAGGATCCATCATCTTTTGTAATTCTTTTAATCTTGTTAATTTTTCTCCTTTCTTTAGTAGAGGCATGGAAAAATGAGCTATTTTTGTCTCCTTTTTTAAGCCAGAAGATCCTTGATCTATTGGCCCAAAAGTCTTCTTCTCTTTTCCATAAAGTTTCAATATCTTTTACTATGGAATGGTATTCATCCCAATTGGTGGTGTTTGGATCATTATAAATCATTTCCAATTTCACCATTTTATTTTCTCTTTGTTTTTTATTGTTTTTAAATTTCTTTTTACTCCTGCATTTCCTCATTTTATTACTCATTATTTCTTTAAATTTGCCCTTTCCAAAGTTTTTACTAGCCCACACTTTTTTAATAATATCCAAACATTCAGTTTCTTCCAGCCAATGATTTTCAAAATAAAACCTTCTATCTTTGTTAATATGATTATCTTTCATAATTAATACCTGAGGGGAGTGATCAGATCCTACTGCTGGAAGTAAAGTTATCCAGGCAGTAGGATATAGTAGTCCCTAATTCTCATTGCAAAAGCCTCTATCTATAAGTGTTTTAATCATTTCACCATTGCTTCTTTTATTGGTCCAAGAGTATTTACACCCTTTGTGGACTATTTCCTCAAGTTTCAAATGTTTAATAAAGCCATTGAATTGTTTCATATTCTTAGTAAAGTGTTTTTCCCCTCCTTTTTTATCTGATATTGTTCTTATGTTATTGAAATCTTCTAAAAGATTCCATGGTTCATTATTCTTAGGTTTACAACTGCTATATATTTCAAGGCAAATTTCCTTAAGTTTATCAATTGGGGCACCATATACAAATGTGGTAAATATAGTATTATTGCCATCTATTAATTTGCAGTGTATATGGTCGGGATTCTTACTAATGATTTCAATAATTATATCACTTTTAATAAATATTGCAAGGCCTCCACTTAAACCTACTGGTTCCCCTGTTTCTACAAGTTTCATATTGATAATTTTTTTCTAATTTCTTAACATTCACATATTTATTTTTAGTTTCAGATAAAAATAATACCTGTGTCTGATATTTTCTAATGATATCAGATAGGGTCTGGACTGTCAAGGAGTTGCCAATTCCTTGACAGTTCCAGGCTGTTTGTATCATTGTTCAGCTTGGGTTTGAGAAGGGTCAACCCCGCAAACCATTGTAGCATCTCCAAGCTCGCCTTCTTCACGACCTTCTTCAGCTTCCGAATTGTTATCGATCTCACTTCTCCCCATATTGTCATTCATTACCTCTTCAGCTTCTCTTTCTACGTTTTCCATCTCTCCTTCTTCTTTCTTAGTCTTTTCGTCTTTGTTTTCCAGCCTGAAGTTCCAAAGAGTTTTTTGTCGTTTTAGATTAATCTCTGTGGCTATATAATTTCTGAATTTGACACTCTTGGTCTTGATTGAGCTTCTAGTCGAAGCTTCTTCATATTCCCTTTTGAGCGACTTATTTTTGTTAAATTGCTCCATCGAGAAACAGTTTTTGAATAGTTTTTGGGATTCATTTGAGTTGAAGGTGTTTTTGTAATAAGGTTGTGGTGTTTTGTAATAATCAGAAGTAGGGTTGGATGAAGAATCATTAAGGTTTTCGATTGGAGATGAAGGTATATTAGGGTTTATTGTGAATTGGGAATTATCGATTTGATCTGAAGAGATAAGGTTATGTGTTGTTTTTGTTAAGTTTGGGTTCAATGTATTTGGGCTAATGTTTGTGATTTTTGGCGAGAATATCACATTTGGACTTTTAACTTTGTTTGGGCTTTTGTAAGACCCAAATTGTATAACTTTTTCTTGGGCCGGTGGAGAGTAAAACTTTGTTAACATATTATTAGCCACTTGGGCCAATTTGTTTTCCTTTTCATTATAAACGGACAAAACTTTGTCCTTACCCTTATTAATCTTCTCTCTCCCGACACCAGCACATCCTCTCCCACCTTCGTCCTTGTGGTTAATACCACTACCACTGCCTTGTCCAATCTGTGTACCACTCATAGTACTAAATTTGAAAATGACGTCGTTACTCTTAACACCGTTATTGTATCCATTACCGGGTTCACTCATTAGCGTTTCAACCGAGTTGAGTTCTTGAGAAACTTGAGGTAACGATTTTTGTAAATTCGATTGATTCTTCATACCTTCTTTGTTGTTGTTAGTGTTTTTAGTCTCAGATGCCTTAGATGTAGCTTCTTTGAGGTAGAATTTCTGTGTAGGCCCCCGATTAGAGATTTTAATCCACGCCCCTAATTTGGGTGAGATTTTAGGGTTCTTGAAATTGAGTTCATCGTGACCAAATAGCCCACACCCATATCATACTTGGCCTATATTCTCATACTTGAACTTAATCCAGTGAGCTTTGAATTCATTTTCCCAATAGTTTATCCCAGCTATTAATGGGTTTTTGATACTCCAGTCAATCCGTATTCTTGTTATAGAGTGTTCATCGATTTCTAATGATTCTGGTAATTCCACCAAGTATACTTTACCAAAATATCCGAACATTTTCTCTATGCATTTTTCTGTTAAGAGATTAGCTGGTATACCTGATAGCTGTAGCCACAGTGTAGTGTTTAGAACTTCTTTCTTGTCTCCATTTTCATATTGATTGATAGCTAAATTTTTTCCTTGAACAGTCCATGGCCTTTGGTTCCAGACTTTGTTCTTGTCTTCTTCAGTGCCAAATTTGATGATGTAAGTATTGTCTCCACATCTTTCAACTTCAGCTTGCTTCTTAAGTTCCCAGTATTTTTTAACATCATATTTCATTATTAAGTTAGTATAAGGGATAAATATTATGCATAGGCAAAATAGAGGGAATGTTTGTTCTTCCCACAAAAGTAATTGAAGAAAATACTCGATTACTTGGCTTAAAAGAGACTTGCCTTGTTGTTTGATCCAATGAAAGAAACTGTTGTGTTTTATTTGTATAAACCAGTAAAACAATATAAAAACTAATGCAAAAAAATAAAATAAAATAACTGCGTACAAATGTCTTACGTTTATAGTTTCAACCTCCACGACAAAACTGACATACATATTCTTAAGAATTTCAATAAACTTAATAATGCTACTTCTTTCTATCTCTCTAATAATTTTAATGCTTAATATTTTGAAAAATTAAATGAATAAAATGATTGAATTGGTCAACTATTTATAAAAAATGAAAAAGGGACTTGCTAAAGGGTTGTAATGTTTCATTTGGAAACAGGTTGTATTAATATAAGATACAACGTTTACTTAATAAAGACCAAAGGTTGGCTTGGTCCACATAATATGAATCCAAAGCCTAAAAGCCGAACAAAACTGATGGTCCAAGTTTGAACCACACTAGTTGTAGATAAACTTGTAGATATTGAGATTCAATATAAAGCACAATTATCAATCCACGGTGAAGAAAATGATGGAAATCTATGAAATATTATTTGGAGATCAAATGTCATGAATAAAGTGAGAGCCTTCGGTTGGAAAGTATGCAATGGTGCGATCCCAACCAAACGTAATATTAAAATTAGAAAATGCGTTAAAGATGAGATCTGCGAATGGTGCGATCTTGGAAAAGAGGATATTGAACATCTTTTTCTCGAGTGTCGATTAAGTATGGAAATATGGGCGAATTCTAAGTTGCAAACTCAAATTGAAAAGGACAAAAAATATGATATGGGAAATTGGCTAATCGAAACGAGTAGAAAATATGCGAATAATGGATGGAATCGAAATGAAGTTATCACATATATTTTATTGACTATTTGGAATATATGGAAGGCAAATATGAAAGCTTCCCATGAAAATACACCATGGATAATTAAAGACATCTTTTTTAAGATTCAATCTGATATGAAGGATCTTTTTAAAATCAGAAATGAAAGACCAAATAGTGGGAATATATAGAAGAATTCAGAGGTTAATGGTCTTGATCTATCGGTTAATCCCATACTCAATGACGAGTTAGATTTTGTTTTTATGAGTGATACCTCCTTTAAAAAAGAATGGAAACCCTCATGAATTGCATCAATTTCTTTTAATAAAGAAGGTAATATTTTTCAAAAGGTTGTCTCAAGGTGCATTGTGAAAAGCTCGTTAGAAGCTGAATGTTGGACGGTTCATTCTGCAATGAGAATGGCCGCTTTATGTAATTTACGGAGTGTTTCCTTTTACTCCGATTACCTTGAACTAGTTCAAGGTATTTCTAGAAGCACAGGTCTTGGATGGCAAATTTACCCTTTTATTGCCGAAATGAGGACCTGGCTAAAGAAGTTCCTATCTTGGAAGCTGAATTTCGTCAATAGGAATTTAAATAACGTTGATGATCTACTTGTAAAGTGCACAAGACGAAAAATTAACATTGCATCTTGAAAGGGTTGCTCGTTAGTTGATTTCTATATTTTTCTTAAATCGGTGTATAAGTGATCTTGTTTTGCTTCTCTTTATTCAATGAAAAAAACCCCACTAGGCCCTTTATTTTATTTTTCTTTGATTCGCTTTATAACAAAAAGATATAAAATCACATATATTATTTTTTTTTCATGACTCAATTTCTCATTTAATTTCAAATGATTTTAACTAAGTACATATATTACGTTAATCTTTACAAATTGAATAAACTTATCAATATCTGAATTATTTCTTTAGATTGAGTCACCGACTATCATCGCAAACATGGTCAACACTTAGGAAAAATCTCATTTGACCAACAATCCCCACATGAATGGAAATCTACTAACCACCCTGAAGATTATGCAAAAGAATGCTAAACACGAGAGAGAGAGAGAGAGAGAGAGAGAGAGAGAGAGAGAGAGAGAGAGAGAGAGAGAGAGAGAGAGAAGTGTAGAAGAATACTACATCGAAAAAGGTAGTTTTTGCCCTTGAACCTTCTCTAGTATGAGCTATCGGATTTACTTGCTAACCATTGAACATGATGTCTTGAACTATTCAGCTTTTGTGTAAGCCAAGACAATAGAACTTACATAGTATACTTCCAAACATTATTTGGTTCTCACGGTTGTGTCCATTTATGACCCTCGATAACTCCTGGTATTTCATGAATAACCGTCGGAGAATTTCGCCTTTAAAAATTCTCGTAGGGCGGCCCTACCCATGTTATTCATATAGGTGGTCTATTGTCGAGCGTATTTTGCATTACTCTATCTTATGTTATCGAAGATATAAGAACCATTAAAAGTTTAACTTATCCTTCACTTTTACAAGTATCACTGTTTAATTTTGTTATAGGAACGGTTTGGGGAGGTCTCCCTACAGTGAGTCGCGCCAAGATGCAGTTTCATGATTCAGTTTCCCTTTGAACCTAGATTGTGGGATCTCCACTCTTCTAGGTAGAGATCCCATCATGGCAACTCAACTTTCATAGGCTTAAGACCCATTCCCCTTGACAATACTCGCATTTGCTCTCTTTGTAGACCTTTGGTCAGTGTATCCTCTATGTTATCCTTTGATCGAATTAGTCAATTGTGATAAGGGTATTGTGTCTACGACATATGTGTCTAGACTTACCGTTATACATCTCGTTTAGTGCCCTACCAATGGCACTCTGACTACCGCAATGTATGCAAATAGAAGACACAGGATTTGCCCAATTAGGGATATCCTCCAAAAAAAATTCTGAAGCCACTCGGCTTCGTCAGCAGCTTTATCTAAAGCTATAAACTCAGATTCCATAGTAAATCTGACTATTCACGTTTGCTTAGTGGATTTACAAGACATGGCTTCTCCTCCTAACATGTAGACAAATCCACTTGTGGATTTTGAGTCGGTGGAGTCTGATATCCAGTTGTATCACTGTATCATTCTAGTGCCGATGGATATTATGTATACAACAACCCTTCGTCAATAGTGTATCTAAGATACCTTAGAACTCTTACAATAGCAATCTAGTGGTTCTTCCCTAGATTATGTGTAAACCTACTTAGCTTGCTTACTTCATGTGTTATATCTAGGCTAGTGCAGTTTGTTAGGTACATGAGACTCCTAATAATATGAGATCACTCCAACTGGTTGATCGTATTACCAATATTCTTAGAAAGATATAAATTTACATCAACAGGTGTCCTGACGATATTGTCGTCATTACTAAATTTGTTTAATACTTTCTCAACATAGTGTGACTGAGATAGTATAATACCTTCAAATGTTCAGAGAATCTTAATACCCAAAATAACATCTGCAAGGCCTAGATCTTTCATGTCAAACTTACTTGAAAGCATCCTTTTGATGAATGTATTCACATAATTGTTATCTCCAATGATTAACATATCATTCACATATAAACAGAAAATGACAAACGCTGTCTCATTTTGTTTTACATGAACATATTTGTCACATTCATTGATCCTGAAACCATTCGAGATCATGAATTAATCAAATTTGTCATTCCATTGATTTTGTTGGCAATGATTCTTGATCTTGCTCTTCTTGAATTGCATCGTGTGTTCTTTTTTAAGGAACCAGATTTTGGTGCGATCTTGTAAGAAAAAGTTGTTTCAAAGAAATGTGCATTTCTTGATTCAATCACTGTATTAACGTGAATGTTAACATGACAAGATTTGTGTACCAGGAATCTATATGCAACATTGTTGTGAGCATATCCAACAAAGATGCAATCAATGGTCTATCATCCTATTTTGACCATTTTGGGAGCAGAGATTACTACCTTTTCCAAAAATTCCTACACTTCTAAATATTTGATGGAAGGCGGTCTTCCTTTCCGTAATTCGCAAGGTTTTTTATCTACCTTCTTGTGTAGGACCTTGTTAAGGATGTGGTTTGCGGTGAGTAAAGCCTCTCCCCACAAGTTATGTGGTAACCCTTAGTTAATCATCAAGACATTCATTATTTCCTTCAACGTGCGGTTCTTGTGTTCAACAATATCGATTTGTTTAGGCGAATACGGGGTCGTGGTTTGATGGGTGATTCCATGTTCAACGCAAAATTCCTCAAAAAGAGACACATATTCACCTCCCCTATTTGTTCTAAGATTTTTAATCTTTATATTTAGTTGATTCTCAACTTTAGTTTTGTATTGCTTAAATACTTCTAAGGCCTCATCCTTCAAAGCAAGTATATTTGACAATACCTTGTGCAATCGTCAATGAAATTTATAAAATACTTTTTCCCACTTCTTGTTTGCACAAATTTTACCAAATCTCTTTCTATGAATTTAAACGAGGTTTTTGGTTAACTTAGAGTGCTCAGGTAGAAAAACATCTTTTGCTACCAACTCTCAAACTCAGAACCATTGAACTTTTCAGACCTATCGGCTGGTCCAATTGGTGTTGGTACGGGTACATGAACTTCTGTTCTTTAGTTGTTGCCTGTCTCAGGTTGTTTTTCACTTTGTTCAGTATTTTTCTCCATATTCCATATGAAGCAGATCCCTGACGTTCGTAAGCGAGTAAATTTCTAGTATGTATACACAAGCTTAGAAATCAGAATAAAAGAAAAGAAATAAAATGTAATATTCTTGTTCTGTATACACAAACCCAAAAAATTTGCAAAAGTAATTTATAAACGAAAATAAAATGTTTTCAGGTTTATACAACGTGAATCATAAACCTTAAATTGTTGTGATTTATTTGTATAAACTAGAAAAACAATATAAAAACTAATGAAGAAATAAAATAAAAGTAAATAAATAAATAACTTTACTTGTCGAGACTCGGATTGGATACGATGTCTTTAAGGTATTTAGCCCACGTACCGGTGTATTACGTTTGTTGGCTCCAACCTCCAGGATACAACGACAAAACTATTCATAAGAAACTGACACACGAATTCTTAAGAATTTCAACGAACTTAATAATGTTGCTTCTTTCTATATCAATCTAATAATTTTAATGCTTAATGCTTTGAAAAACTGAATGAATAATAAAATGATTAGTTGGCTAACTATTTATAGAAGATGAAAAGGTGGCTTGCCAAACGGTTGTGATGTTTCATTTGGAGACACGTTGTATTAATATAAGATACAACGTTTACTTAAGAAAGACCAAAGTTTGAGCTAGTCTAGATGATATGAATCTAAGACCCAAAAGTCCAACAAGTTTGATGGTCCAGATTTGAACCCTACCAAGCCCTTTATTTTTATTCTTTTCTTTGTTTTATAACAAAAAGAAATAAAAAATAAAATAACATATATTATTATTATTTTAATTTCTCCAAATTACATGACTCAATTTCTCATTTAATTTCAAATGGATTTAACCAAGTGAATATATAACGTTAATCTTTACAACTTGAATAAACGTATCAATATCCGAATTATTTCTTTAAATTGAGTCACTGACTATCATCGCCAATATGGTCAACACTTGGGAAAAATCTCATTTGACAAACAACAACTCCCAACCCTCTTCTTCGGTCAATGACTTTAACTCATAGAAGATTCCCTTTCTTGCAACTTCTTGTATGCGAGACGTGAGTAAGGCCTTACTACCTCCATTATCTACAGGAAATGCGGGATCTAGAATCTCCTAATCATCCAATTTCCAAATATCGTCAAAAACAACCAAACATTTCTTTTTTTTAAGTACTCGGTGAAGCTTTGTTACCAAGGCAGCTACTTGGTTTCTTGCGTGTTTTCCCCAAGAATTTGTTTTGATATATCTTGTAAAACTTCAGCAATTTTACATTGTTGGGTGATGCACACACATGAAAAAACTTGAAAGGTTCGGTGATTGAATATCAAGCTGGAAAGAGTTATCTTTCCTAAACCACCCATTCCCCATATAGAAACCACTCAATGATAAGTTTTGTACTCTACGATCAAAGACTCGGGTTCCTTAATCTCATGGGCAAGTTTTCCTTAGCAACCATCTATTCTCTCTTGCTTCTTTTGAGCCTTCTATTTTGGTATTCAAATTCCTTATACCATAAGTTTCACAATCGTTTTTTGGACGATCTTTTTGTTTTGCAATCTCCTTGCCAACCTTGTGAAGAGATTTGTCCTCGCTCAATAAGCAAGCAATTCTCTACATAACACTTTTTATGTCACCCTTTCCTTTCTTGGATACAATATCAACCGTATACATCTCCAAGCAGAGCAGTGACAAGGGTCAGTCCTAACATAGGCCTAAAATAAACTTACAAAATGAAACCTTTTTTATAAACGAAACAGTTGTCTTTTCAACCTACCCTCAGGACCAGCCCTGTCTCCAAGACATCCTTAGTGTCATAAGTAAAAAGTTTTACTTCTTGTACCCATGTTTGGACAACCTTCTCCTTAAGCGGCGTTTATCTGCATCTTGTAAGAAACTCTTCATCATATGTAGTTGCTTTTGATATTCCTTAACTTGATCGCCAACTCTAGATAAAAATCTTGCTCAGTGCTGCTTCTCGCCATACCACTCTCGTTGATTTACTGCAATGAGAATATAAAGATATATTAAAACATAATTTGATTTTGGAAATGTTTGTAAATTGCTTACTGGGATTTGAAGATAAATATATTAAAGTATATCAGAAAACATTCACAGACGGTAAGTTTGTGAAAAAGTAAAGAATACAAACTGGTTCATCAATAAATGACCTACTTCCTCTTTGAACTCCGATAACAGTAGCTAGTTCACTAAAAAATTTGGATTATAGATTACAATACTACTTTAGAACCACACCAATCACTTAACTTAAGCACATATTTCTTCCACTCTATCAATTATAAGTAATAAATCAAGATGATTCTTACTATTACAACAGATTTGTTTGTTATTTCAGTGAATCTAACAACTTAGAGTGAAATTATTGAAACTGGCGGTTTCAGGAAACCAGGTTTCGAGAGAGAGTATCAGTGAGAATAAGAGAATTGAATAATATATTTGATGAACAAAAAAAACTATTTATATGAAACATAACCACAAGCGAATAAGAGTCGTAGATGCAACTGGTGTCGCCTAGGGTGTGATAAAAATAAGATAAATAATAAGTCAGAAAACAACGCTCTCTCACCCTAGACAGGCACAATACTGCAAGTATTACAGGACGTATGCAAGTTTTAATGATAAGAAAGTTCGTTCTCAGGGACTTAGTGTGTTAGTCGAATGGGTAGAAATAACTAGTAAGAAGTAAATAATCAAAAGGCAAGAAAATAAATAAAGAATAAATTTCGAAATTATAAATTAAACTAAGGAAAATTAAGAAAGTAAATTAAATACGAAGATATATGAGATGAGAAGTATAGCTTAGGTTTTGCTAGTATGCACTAATCCTTCTAATGCAAAGTTAGTAGGTTTATGAATTCATGGAGAAACCACTACAAGGAGGAGAAGTGAGAATTAAAGCCTTAGATCGAGTGAAGGAGCTAAAGGAAAGAAAAGAATTTCCAAGAACTTAATTAAAGAAGTTGCATATCTGAAAGGCTGTTAAAGATTGTTGTTTTTGGGCTACTTAGGAGCGGATTTAGTATTGGACCGTGAAACATAGTTTGATAGCCTATTGAGTTAGGAGATTCTACAAGTTGAATCAGCCCATTTGGAGTTGAGATGCAAAAGTTACAGTCGTTTTATTAAACGCTGCACACCAGTTGCGGGAATTAAAAGAAAAGATGGGCTTGGTCTTTTTATAATTTGACCAAATCCTCTTAACCCGACAGGGGGCTAGGAGATATTAGAGTCCCGAGTAATATTATAATACCAATTCTACCCTTAAACAAAGCATAGGTTATGTTAATTAGGTGGATTCCTTGCGAGACTCAAATATCTCTCATCTCTGAAGTTAGTCTTTTAATTGCTTTATTTCTTTTCAGTTATTTACTTTTAGTCTTTAATTTATTGCATCTTTTAAATTTAGAAAACCAAACAAAAATCTTTTATTTTATTTTTCTGTTAAACAATTATTCTTACTACTTGATTAATACTTGAGTTGAACCTAATCCGTCCCTGAGAACGATACCCGATTTATCGGATATTACTTGGACAACCGTGCACTTGCGGTATTATGGTTCCTTTTATTTATCGTATTAATTTTATAACACCCCAAGACCCACCACTTCCTCATCTTGTTCAAAGTAAAAGTGTTCAAGATCGACATCTGACATAGTATTGCTCATCATGATTTGGGAGACAAGTCTAGCCAATTTTTATTTGTTTTAGTTGCAGTCATTAGCAAAGTGTCCCTTTTTCTTGCAAATAAATCACCTATCAGATTGTTTGTTTAGGTATATATATTTTCCCTAAAATGAATTTAGAGGTTTTTTTGATTTTGTAAATTTCAAGGCTTTTTCTTTTCGTAATCCTACTTTATGGAGGAGCGTGAGCAATTTTCGGAGAAATTTCATTTTATTCCTAAGTGTGAGCGATCACACGCCTTTTCCCAATATTGTTTCAAGGAGAGGATCACTAACAAAAATTCTTGTTGTTCACAGATCTTGTCAATTGATTGCCATGTTATTTGGTGGATTTAACAGAGTATTGTTCGTGAGACATCCTTGACTGGTGATGTGATCATTCGATGTAATTTAGGTTGAATCTACACTAGAAGTTAACTATGTATGTATGCTTCATATTGTGATCATTTGGGTCGGATAAGGTGTAGTAAACTTCTGACATTATTTTGAAGTAAAAATCGAGATCTTTTTTCTTTAATAAACAATACTTCATGTCATACATAGTATGCGTTCTTCCTTTCCTTGTTTGAAAAACAGAGGTCTCCAATGAACTCATGGTATATGTTTCCCAGCGCATTCATGGTTGTAGGCATCTGGTAAAATTGTAAGTGCATGTATTCTCTTAGACTGTCAAACACTCTCTGAACGATCTTATAAGCCTCTTCACAACTTTATTTAGAACTTCATTGAGATTTGCATCATCGTTATTTAACTGGTAGTTTATCCATTATGAAATATAAATTATCTACCCTTCCATTCTACATGGGTGCAGTCGTCCAACGTAGAGTATGTGCCATTTGATAACTTTGAAACTGATTTCTCTTTATGTATGGGTTAACCCCCTTGTTCATGTAGTCCATATGTTGACTTCCGAGGTCTAATATAAAATCAACACTCGGATAATGGATTCTTTCAAGTGTATGAGTCGTCCAAGAAATACAAGTAAGCCTCATTTTCCACAGGGATTAGATTAGTTAATACGTAATTTAGCTCTAGGTTTAATTTTTTTGTTAATAAAAAACAAGTCATAAAAGTAAATATATGTGTTTGGTTTTTCATTAATAGAATACTAAGACTATGAAATTAAATTAACGATTAACTAGAAAGAAAATTAATTAAAAGGTTGTTATAATGGGGAAAGAAATATAGTTTTAGACGTTCATACTCACCACTAACAATGACAACGATTTAAGTGCAAGTCTATGGGCAAAACGGTACATTGTTGCTAATTGGGATTCTAAAGTCTCCCTAAGTTCCTTCCGGATAATTTGGGGACTACTATTTAAGCCAAAAAACCTCTTCTAAGTAAATCATACACATGTTATCTAAAGCCTAAAAGTTCAAACCCTATGTGATTACCTAATTAGTTTAGCTCTCCTGAGTCTTCAACTCTGGAAGGCGTATTATGCTCAGTGTTCTAAAAATCGGCCCCGGCGGACTCTAGGCGGACCCATAAGGTCCTAGGCTGGCTTAGAAGGGTTTAGGCGACGCCTAGGCGGACCCAGGCAGCGCCTAGGCGGCTTGAGCTAAAAAAAAAAAAAAATCTATTTTTAATACAAAAAATTAAAAAAAAAATTTAACACAAAAAATTATATGAACCTATTTAAAAATTATATAAACGTAAAAAGGTATTTAAGTAAATATCAAAACCACCTAGCAAGAAAACACATAGGCTCCGCCTAGGCGCTCGAAGGTGGTCGACCGTCCGCATAACACCTAGCGCCGTTTAGAACACTAATTATGCTAGATCCATTACCAGAACCACCCCCTACCCCTTCCGGGTGTACTTTAATAGCTAAAATCCTAGATATGTGGTCAACATACAAGAGTTTAAGAACAAGAAAAAGTATAGTTACAGCAAAAATAATCTATGTTTTATTTAAACGTAAAATCCCAAAGTCATACAATAAAGCCCTAAATCACAAGTTAGATTTCATACCCCAAGCATCTTAAGCTACTAATATATCTTTTTCATAAAGGAAATAAAGAAAACATCGTTTGAATAAGACATAATCAAAAGAAGAACTAAAAATAGGAAAGAATTACACTAATTTATGGAACGAAAGGTGTTGTTCTTGCCTCCAACTCTTGCTCCTTTCTCCCAACATTTTTCACTTATGAAATATGATAAGTGACCGTGTTTTGCTGATTTAAACATGTATTTATATCCCTCAAAAAATATTCTAGCTACATTGGGCCAACTTAAGTGAGTCAAAAGTGACCAATGGACTCTTCTAAATTTGGACATCTTTAGGTCTTGCCAATAAAACGTCCATAACCTCTTCATCAAACTCCAAATAGCAGACCGTTTCTTCTCACACGATCTAAACTAAAAGAGATACCTTGAGATAGGATTTAAACAATAAAAACTCTCAACAATTATGATTTATGGCCTTCAAAAGTTGATGATAACATTCGACAGACAATTCCTATTGGGCATTAAATAGACTTTTTGGCTCCTTTTACGACTGGATTCAGATATCTTCTTAGACTTATTGGATTCATCTTGTGACATAATATCATCCAATTATCTAGGAGCTTCATACTTAACACCCAAATTACCTCAAAGAAACTCCAAACATATAATAACTCAAGAATAAGGAACTAAACCAAAACATGTCAAATAGAAGGATAAATCCCACCTATAAGCACTAAAACCCTATAAAATGATATCTAAATAGTATATTAATCTATCAAAAAAGGCGATACATCACCATCTCCAATGACCATGAGTACAGTTGTGATGTTTACAAAGTTTTGCTCTGATGATTGGTTGCTTGTTGTCTCAGATGCATTGTCTGAAGAGCTTGTAGAGTGTAGATGTGGAACTTCTATTATGTTTATTTAATGGGTCAATTACCCATGGGGTCTTAGAGATTATTTTAGTGTCACATAGGAGCTAGTCAATTCCACTCTCCTTTTTAGAGGCCAATAAGATGTCCAATGTCATAACTACCCTTCTAGTGCATATAAGACAAAAAATAGATTATTCTCTCTCCTCCACTACCATTAATCTCTCTCCTCCAGTACCATTAATCTCTCTCCTCCTTTATATTTTTCTTTCTCTCCTCCTTCATTAACAATCAAATAATTTCCAGCTCCGACCACAACCACCGATCACTGCCGACCACTGCCGGAAAACGTTATGAGCGTGGAAAAAATTTCTGATTGTGGAAAAAAAGTTATGAGCGTAGAAAAAAGATCTGAGCCTGGGGTACTGAGCATGAGCTACTAAGCATGCAAAAAGTTGTTGAGTATCAGAAAAAGTTCTGAGTGTCGAAAAAAGTTGTTGAGTAATCGAATTTTTTTGTTGTGTGACTTTACTGAGCATGCTCGTTTGCTAAGTAACTTGCTGAGCGTTTCTCATATAATCAGTAAACTTACTGAGCATTTCTCGTATAATCAGTAAACTGCTGAGTATTTAGACAAAAGTTATTAAGTTTACTGAGTATTTTTTTTTCAATTATTAAGTTGAATAAAAAATATTGAGTTTTTGGAATTTTTATTGAGTATTAATGCAAACATGTTGATTAGTCTTGATAAATTAAATAATAGCTTAAATAAAATAGATTAAAATTCATAATATTTATTACTACACTACAAAATTATAGCGAAAGTTGACTGAGCAAGCAAAAAGCTGAGCCATGTGAGGAGAGCAGGGGCGGAGCCAGGATTTTTTGTTAGGGGGGCTATGGGGGTTCGGGGACAACGCCCCCGAAAAAAATTATTTTTCCGTATTTGCACGATAAGTCTACATATTATGCAAAAATTGCTAGATAGATCCTTATATAATGCTAAAATGCACTATAAATCCCTATATTGTGTAAAGATTGCAATATAATTCCGGATATTATTTTTTAAAATTAATCATCTGATAAATTTTATTTTATTTTTTACAAAATAACATACATTTTATTGTAAAAAAACAAAAAAAAAATCTATAAATAAAACAATTTAAAGTCTAATAAAATAAACGTTAAAATTTAGGGGGCCAAATGAAATTTTTTAAATATTTAAGAGTTAAGTACAAAAAAAATCTATGAATTTTTTTTAAAAAAAAAACCAAGAAATTGAATATTTAATGGTATTTACGTGTTAATTTCGTCAATAAATTTTATTATTTGATAGAATTAATTTCTAAAATTTAAGTTAGAGAAGGCTAATTCTATGCTATAATTTCTTTTAGTTATACTTTTATCTATTTTTTAAAAAAAACAAATTAAATTATAATGGGCCTGATAGACTGGGTAGCCCACCCCACATCCGCCCCTGGAGGAGAGAGAAACAACTTTACAGCAACCAAAAACTTTTTTGTTCTAATGCGAGTGTGAAGGAATGCCATGTGCTACAATTTCCCAATTAATGCATTTCGATTTGCCCAGCCAAAATACATGTCTCTGTTGTTGAACAAGAACCAAGATAATGATGAGAAAGAATATACATTCACAAATGCACCGAAGATCCTTATATTATGCAAAAATTGCACCATATCTCCCTATATTATAAAGTTAAGGCTCAGATCTACTCCGCGATCTTCTTTGAATCCGAATTGGTCAGATCTACTCCGCGATTTTCTTCTTCTCAGGCGAGACTCCGATCTGCAGTAACTCCTAGCAACACCAAGTCGAACCACCACCACGCAGATCTGCTCTTCTACGAAGCCACCACCGAGCTGCTCGTCTTCTCGAACAAATCAACGAAGGATAGTGGCAGAGATTGAAGCCACACAAATCAACGAACAAATCAGCTTCTTCACGGAACCGCTGTTGCTCGTCTTCACGGCGGTTCATAGACTCAGTTTTGGTTCGCCGGAGGGAAGCCATGGCCACCACCGACAACTCGGAGGTCCGACGCGACGCCTTGGAGGTTAGAAACAGCTCAGATCTCAAACTGATGCAACTCGTATCTCCGATCAATGGTAACAGTGGCGGTGGAGCAACTCGGGGCTAGGGTTTTGTGAAGAGAGAAAGAGAGAAAGAGAATCGATTTGCTGATGAGAGAGGAGAGAGGGACCAATTTTGGGTTTTAATTTTCATTTAGTAATAAGTAGTATATATAGAAAAATTAAAAAAAAGGGTAAAAAAAGTAATTGAATTTTCGGATTATAGTGTTAAAATTAGTTTGTGCCCTTTAGTAAGAAGGGGGTATAGAGCCAGTCTTGTTAAATCCTTAGGTGGTGTCTTCAAAAGTTTTTGGGTAATAATTTCTTATTTAATCTAATTTGGATAATTTTTAGTAATGGTTAGGTTTATTAAAAATTATTTGCATAACTTTCAATATCTCTTAGCATGCTTATAAATTTAAATTTTGAGAAAAAAAGTAGCCTAAAATTAAGATGTCTAATAAATAATTTAAAATAAATTAAAATAATAACATACCATATAAACTGTATAGAGTACTTAGACATGTTAACACCTAAGGAACAAAGAAAGTGTATTTTATTTATATCATTTATGATGCGTCGTAAAAATACGAGTTAATAAAAGTTATAGTTGATTGGATTTGTAATTAGATGAATACTTTTGAGTAAATAAAAATTATGGTTGATTGGATTTGTAATTATATGAATACTTTGGGTTAAAAATTTTAGAGAAAATTATCAAAAACATCCTCAAAACAATATTAATAGACCTCCAACATCTTTATTTTAAAATTCCCTTTAAAAGTCCTCCGAAATTTTTTAGTTTCCCTTCCTGCCCCAGTTTGTCCTTTTAACCAATCAATTTCTTTTCTTTTATTGGCCGAACAAAACAACCTCGCCGGAGCTCAATGCCTTAACAGCTCGCATTACTTCTTTGTAACTCATACCCTCACCACCACTCTGTAACTCAAAGCCTCACCATACCTCATCAAGTGCTCACAGCTCCGATTTACAGCACCGTCCATTTCACCGTCCATCACCGCCTCACCTCCGCCTCCGCTTCGCCTCATCTCCGGCTCCGCTTAGCAGCAATTCTGATTCCCGAGTCGATCGATTTTGGTAGGTAATCAGATTCTCTTCTTAACATACTCTATTGACATTGATAATTAGAGTTAGAAATTCTTACACTTTAAATTCTTGCTTACAAAACTTGGCTAATGTCACGCTCACACGGGATTTTTGAACTGAATTGATTCCACGAAGTACAGCACAACAACTGTTCGATGAAATTACCAAGATGTTTTTTTAGCAGGTTCGTATTTCTCCTAATACTAGCTTATCATACAGAGAGTGTATTTTTTGCATAATATAGGGACATACAGTGCAATTTTAGGGACATACAGGGCAATTTTGCCTAATATAGGGACCTAGAGTGCAATTTTGAATAATATAGGAACTTTAGTGCACTTTTTGCATACTATAGGGACTCGCAGTGCAATTTTCATAATATAGGGACCTACATTGCAATTTTTTCATAATATAGGGACCTGCAGTGCATTTTTTGCATAATATAGGTCCTGCAATGCAATATTTTCATGATATAGGGACCTGCAGTGCATTTTTTGCATGTCTTGGGGACATACAGTGCAATATTTGCATAATATAAAGGTCTGCAGTGCAATATTGCCTAATATAGGGACTTATAGTGAAATTTTGCATAATATAGGAACCTCATTGCACTATTTGCATACTATAGGGACCTGCAGTGCAATTTTTTCATAATATAGGGACCTGCAGTGCATTTTTTGCATAATATAGGGACCTCCAGTGCAATCTTTTCATAATATAGGGACCTACAGTAGCTTTTGTAATGAATTGCAATTTATGATTCTTTTAACTACAATTTGATTGGGTTTTTTGCAATCTATTTAGAAAATTGAGTTTGGAGATGATCAGACTTCCAATTGAAGATGAATCATGATAAAGATTGCTTGCCTATGGGTAAAGATGAAAAGATGAAGAAAAAGGAAGCTAAAGCTATGGTGAAAAGAATGCAAGAAGAAGAAGTTGTTAGGGTTATTGAAGAGTAAAGGGTTAAGAAAGAAGAAGCTGCTGAAATTGCTTCTCAGATGAAGAAATTAAGAGAGAATGAGAATATATTGTTAAGAAATGAGTGGGCCCGGTTACGTAACCTTGCTGCACCTGTTGTGTTGGAGGGTGATGTTAACGATGCTGATGTGGAAAGTTTGTGTAGTTCTCTTACTTTTGATAAGTTGAAGGGTTTATGTGATAAGATTGATGGTAGAGAAGTTTTGAGGAAAACTAAGGTTATTGATGTTTCTCTTGGATTTGATCAACAAGATTTAAACGATGACGAAGAAGAGCCAGTGCCAGTGCCATAGCCGCCACTACAAAATGGTGGTTCAGTCGAGGCTGAGCCACACCAAAACGATGGTTTGGTTAAGGCTGAGCCACACCAAAACAGTGGTTTAGTTTCGGTAGTGAAGAAGGAAAAATCATGGAGAGTAAAGAAGAGATTGAGTTATTAAAATAAGGCGATACATAAATATCCAAAACAAACATTAAACAGATGGGGAGTAATATCTGAATACACAGGAACTTCACGATCAATTGAAGAAATACTCAAAGCAACAAAAACTGTATACCTTCATTCATCACACTGTTCAATATAACAAGCTCGGAAACAGGTAGCTTTTTTTGTTATCTGTAGCTTGAGTTGACATGTATAGAAATGATTTCATGTTTAGTTTATCATTTAAATTTTTTCATAGATTGTATATTTGAAATGTTTGATTTGGTGCTTTGAATTATGCAGCAAGGATCATAATGGATCGTGAGACTGGAAGATCTAGAGGCTTTGGGTTTGTGACATATACATCAAGTGAAGAGGCAGGCTAAAACAGTGTTATTCAGGCTTTTAATGGACAAGTACTATTTGAAGATTGTTATTAAACACTTTAGATTCCCTGAATTGCAGCACAAGGTTTTTCTCAAATCTTCAAATCCTCAATAGTGAAGTAAAAGTGGGCCAGGTGCTAGGGAGTTGATGAAGTGATTGTAGCACACGGTTTTCCTTAAATCTTCTGCTAAAAATTTATTGTATCTGAAATCAGTAACTAATTTGGGTTATTAATCGGTTAAGGTATTGGTTGGTTATTAATAGAGAGAACACAGTCTCAAGAGAAAATACACGAATTACAAATACAAAATTTGAGTGAAATTGAACTGAAGTATTAATATATTTCTAAGCAATACAAACTATAACCACTCGATTACATACAAAAATATATGAATGTCAAGATCAAGCATATAACATTGTACAATTAATTTAATTGCGGCATCCATTCTGACATGTAGGTTGACTTTGAAGACAAAGGAAAATTAAAGCATGTTGTAATAACTCCACAATTAGGGGAAACCAAGAATATTAGCAGCATGAACGTACACCATATTTTCTTAGCATTTAATCTATTATCTTTGTATCAAGTTAAACTTAATGCCTGTTTTAGTTAGTGCATTATAATTTTTCCTAAGTATTCATTTTGTCATATTTTAGCGCAAATGCCGGTTGTAGTATTTGTGGATTCAAGTTCCGAGATGATCTGCTTACCAAGGCTGTTATAGTCATATGGTTTGACAGCTAAAATCTATTCATGGTGGGATCGTTTTTAACTATGAATGAATTATATACATAAATATGAATGTGAGAAACAAAAAAAAATTTCTCAAGAATTAACTTTTGGACAATTATCAAACTCAGTCAATTTGGTGGGATTTTTCCCACCAAACAACACAAACTGTAAATACAATTTGGTGGGATATTCCTACCCAACAAAAAATATAAACTTTCGAATATAGTTTGGTGTGATTCGATTCATTAAACAACATAATAAATCCTAATGTATAAATTCAAAAATAATTTAACAGGAATAACTAAATAAACTAAAATATAATTCGGTAAAAAAATTTCCCACCAAATTTTTTTTCCCCACCAAACAACATAAACCTCCAACTATATTTTGGTGGGATTTTTCCCACCAAATAACAACACATAAATTTTGGTGGGAATTTTGTTTCGTGAGGAAAAAAATTGGCCGTAAATATTTGGTGGGAAAAAAAATCGGCCGGAAAATTTTGGCGGGAAAAAAATTGGCCGGAAAAGTTGGTCGGAATTTTTTTGGCGGGAAAATTATGTTTGGTGGGAATATTTAGAAGGGTATTATTGTCTAATTATGTTTTTTATATTAGACATGACTTTTATGGGCAATATTACCTCCTTCTAGGGTGCTATTGGTAATTGTCTCAAGATTTTATATAGAGATAATAATTTTATTATTGTTTTTAAAATGTGATTTATTATTTTGACTTATGGATGAATATACCAACATTATGTTTCGACATGTACTTCTTGTAGACATGGGTTTTTTTAGAGGTTTTTTCCATAATAATTTTTCGTTTTTTTACGGTTAGTATTATACTTTTTATTCATATCATCGGGATCGAAATAAAAAATAATTTTTATCAATGCCTTCAGACACGGATTTTACCTAGTACAAAACATTACTAAGTTGATTTACTATGTCCGGTTTTCAGGATATTCGTGGTTTACTAGTTGTTAAAGAAGTCTTAAAATCAACAACTTGCCGCACAATGATCGTCTCACCTTAACGAATATTGGGTCCTTTGGTATCAGTTCTTCCTTTGCTTTGACTAGGGATGTAAATGAACCAAACCGCACCCGAGTATTTCAAGCTTAACTCAGAGAAAAGTTTGTTCGAGATGGGTTTTGATATAAACAGCTCAATCTAAAGCTCCAATTTAAACTCGTTAAGTAAACGAGTCTGCTCAAAATTGTCTGCGAATGACTCTATTATATTTATGAATTATAGATTAATATATTATTTACTTGTAAACATATTATTAAACCTTCAATATCAGGTTGAATATTTTAAATTTCTTTATATTTTTATTTTTTCATTAATATTACACTTCATATTTTCATACTACACACTACATGAAATAACCATTCATGGGAGTTCCATTTCAACCATAAAAGAACAAAATTGTTCATGGGTAACTCGAGCTCGCCTAAAAAAAAACTTGTTCTATAAGATATATAAACAAGTTTTAACATCTCTGACTTGGATAATTGAAAGCTCAGCTCGACTCGTTTAAATTTGAGCTTGACTCGACTCAACTCGAGAAGTTAAACAAACAAGCATGTACATCTAATAATCGGCTCTGCTCGACTTGTTTACAACCCTAACTTTGATGATCGATGAATCAATTTCTATTATGCTGCGAGGAATCTTCCTTACTGCAGCAAATTTGAATCTTATAGTCTTTTTTTCGAATAATGATTTATTTTTTACATTTCTACTCACTACAACTTGACAATAAAAGATACTCCCTCTGTCTAATTTTATTTGTCACACTTACTAAAAGAGGGTGTGAAATATTATTTGTCCTTTTACAAAATCAAGACACTTTTTCACTATTTTTTCCAATATCACCCTTAATTAACTAGTTAAAATAAATTGTGCAATTAGGGATATAAACGAGGCAAGCCGGACCGAATACTAGATGTAGAAGTTTATTTGTTCAACTTCTCGAGTCGAGCCAAGTTCCAATTTGAACAACCGAGCTGATCCAAACTCAAAGTTAAAAGAGACGAATTCAAATTTAAACGAGCTAATCTAGAGATGTTAAATTGGAGTTTGAGTTTGAACTTGTTTATAAACAAGCCGACCTCGAGCTACTTGCAGTGGCTTGGTTAATTGTACAATAAATGGCCTTATACTTATTGAATAAGATTAATACCGTAAAAAAGATTTATTTAATGTTTTCTTTAACTCTTATGGTAAAAAAATTTAGAACAAATAAAAGTTTTTTTTTGTCAAAATACTGGAATTAAAATGCAATACTGTTTTACAAAATAACAAAAATAAATCTCACCCAATCCCGCTAGGGGAGGGGGAGTTAAACAGAAACTTTGCGAATTGGTTAGGAGGGTTATGCACCCAATCCCAAGGCAGAATACCACAAAGATGTTGCCTTGCGACCCAATCCGCACTCATATTGTCTATCCTACAAATAAAATAGAATGATACTAATCTATTGCAGCAGAAATCTTTAATATCTAGTAAGTAATTATTGGGCCTAGCGTTTAGAGGAGCATTAGTGTGATTGAGCAGGTCCACCACCACCTTGTTATCGCATAAGATGCGAATATCCTTGCGACGGAAGTTTATTGCAGAATTTAACCCATTAAGCACTCCAATAAGCTCGACTTCTTCAGGGCTAAAACAAGAAAATGACCACGCGTGGACATGGATTAGCACATTATTTCTATCCTGTATAACATATGCAGAGGAGGCTGTAAAGTCCTCTTTAAAGGAAGCATCAGTATAAATTATAATAGTATCATCACTCGTTTTACAGTTCCACCTACCACTCTTATTTTTACCTGCATTTTTACCTTGTTGTTCATTAGTATTCAGGTGTTTTACCAGAATCTGTAGTTCAATATTCTGCAAAGCATGAATTTTGTTTGAGTTTTGTATACTAATTGCCTCAAAATATTGTGTAGTACATAGTGTGTATTCATCATAGGCATTTGTTGTTTGTTTTAGTACTTGTATTGGGCCAGGAAGTATTCCTTCAAAGATAAATTTATTTCTCGATTTCCATATTTGCCGTAACATAAAGATTCCAAAATAATAGAGGTTTCTACCTGTTATATCCTGTTGTTTATGTAAGACCTTTATATCTATGAACTAGCTTTCAATCCTAGCTGTATATGGTGAGTCAGTTAGCATCTGTATGGTAGATATAAGCCATAATGCTCTTACCCATGTGCAGTTAAACAACATATGTTCAATTGTTTCCACTTCATTGCCACAGACCTTGCATATAGGGTCCATAATACATTTTCTTTTAAATTTAAATTCCTCAGATGGAATTTTTTTATCACTTTCCAAATAAAATTTCTCACTTTAGGAGGAACCTTGAGGCTCCAAACAGCCTTCCAAATAGAATTTGGGGTTATATAGGAGCCACTCGGTTGTCCACCTTTTATCTCAGCCTCTTTTTTCATTTCTGTATCTTTCAGATGCGCATATGCCTCTTTAGATGTAATTTCACCATTCTTTGATAAATTTCAAAATAGATTATCCTTACATATAGTAATAGGAGTTATAATATTTAGGATTTTTTGTTTAACAGAGTTACTAAACCATCTTGTAATGATCTCAAGATCCCAAATATTAGATTTTTCATAAAATAAATCAGATACCTTCTCAAGCTGAAAGCTGTTGGGTCTTTTAATGCTAGTAATTCCTGGTATCCAGCTATGATCCCAAATATTTATCATATTACCATCACCAATTTTCCAAATTAAATCTTTTTTGATATTATTTTTACCTTCTATTAGGCTTCTCCACCCCCAAGAGGGGTTATAACCTAAATTTGCATCAATAAAGTGTATTTTTATAATATAAACCTTTTAATGTTCTCGCAAGAAGCGAGCTGGATTATTTATAACTTTCCAGACATTTCTAGATAACAATGCTAGGTTTTTAAGTCTCATGCTTTTGAACCCCATACCCCCTTTACTTTTGTTAACAGTCATATTACTCCATTTTATCCAATGTTGTCGCTTTTTCTTATTATTATTCCACTAAAGCTGCAATAGCAGAGTCAATTTTATCATATATATTAATAGGGAGCATAAAAGCAGCCATTGTATAGGAAGAATAGCGTTTATAACTGATTTAATGAGAGTTTTTTTCCCTTGCTTCAGAAAGATATATAATGTTCCAACTCTCTACTTTGTTGTTTATTATATCAGTCATCCAGTTAAGAGCCTTTACCTTAGACCTACCCCAATTTGCAGGTAGACCAAGGTATCTACCTTGGGTAGTTTATTCATTCTAAGGTAGTTTAAAATAGTATGACTCTTTTCATCAGGGGTATTTTTACAAAAAACAATTTCACTTTTATTAAGATTAATACTTTGTCTAGAAGCATGACTATATTCATTAAGAATATTATTAAATTGTTCAACATCCTCAATTTCAGCTCGAATAAAAAATAAGTTGTCATCAGCGAACAATATATGACTAAGTAGGGGACACTTTTTTTTCATTTTCAAACCTCTTATAAAATTTTTATCAATTTTATTATTCATTAAAGAAGTAAGACCTTGGGTAATTAAGTGCTAATAAATTAAAGATCGTATGAGAGTCAACACTAAAAAAAACACTCCCTAGCCATTCATCAGCCACAACCCTATTCCAAAAAATCTTTTTTATTTTCTCACCTAAAATTACGTTTTTTTCTACCTTTTAGCCTTTCCGCTTAGTTGATTAAGTGTTAGTTTCTCCTTTCTGGGATCTAGCACCAAGTCAACCATAAAAAATTACCTATTCATTATCCTTTCCCCTCTTTTCAACCGACCACCACCTACTAAATTACCCACCAATCTATCACCTAACCCTAACATAGTGTTCTAGACTTGAGAAATGACGAAAATGATGAATGCGAACAAAGTAAACCAACCGGGAGCCTCAAATTCAAGATCACGAACTCGGTACAGTAATATAACGAAGGAGATCTTTGCACCGAAGGAAGTTATAAGTGAAAAAGGGGAAAGTAGCAAGCACAGCACCAAACAACCAGAGATCGTTGTGCAGGAGAGTGATGAGGAGGTGATCACACCGATTACTACTCCGATTCATACTCCAAGTTCAACTGTAAAGGCTGTGGAAAGCTCTCCTCCTAAAGATCCGAAAAATGTTGCTGATAAGCCGGTTATTTGGTCCAATCTGTTCAAAAATGAAGGAAATAACAACTGTAAACTGGAGTTTCATTCACCATCAAGAATCTCGGGAAGGAAAATTGTTACACCACCGAAAGAAGTCTTTGAAGAAGGTAATGAACTATGGGTTAATTGCTTAATTGGTCAGTTCCTCGATAGCCCACCACCATTCTGTGCGATTACAAATTTCGTTAAGTTTCACTGGAGCAATCTGGGTAAGGTTGAGGTTAAATCTAGTTCAAAAGGGGTTTATGTGTTTAAGTTTGAAAACCAACAGTTTTATAAGACTGCTATGGAACGGATGTGGCATATAAATGGTAGGCTACTCCTCCTCCGTCCATGGTCTTCAGATGCACAATTTGAAAATATAGATGTAAACAAAATTCCGATTTGGGTCAGACTTGTCAATGTCCCAATGAATCTGTGGACACAAAGTGGATTGAGCTATGTTGCGAGTGGAATAGGTAATCCTCTTCAAATGGATACGGTTACTGAATCAAAATCACGATTAGGATATGCTAGAGTCTGTATTGAAGTAGAAACTAAAGAAGAATTGCCTGATGAGGTGCTAGTTGATGTTGGTGCTGAGAATCTCCATGTGGTAGGAGTCAAATATGACTGGAAACCATTAATATGCATTAAGTGTAATAAATTTGAACACCCTGAAAGTAAATGTAAAAACACACAAAAGAAATGGATTCCAAAAGAAACTGCAGTAGTTAGTCCTTCATCAAATAATAAGGCTATTATAGATGGAAATGAGTGGAAAGTAATTAGGAGCACAAATACCCATAATGGAAATGTTACTGGTGGAACAAAGAATAGAACAGAAATTGAGAAATCATTGTCAAATAATAACAAGTATAGTGAGCTTCAGAATAGTGAACAGAGTATTGACAGTGATGTAATGAAGTTCATATCAAGGAGTGAAGGGAAGGAAATAACTCGCCCCCCAAATTTATGAATTTAGTGTCATGGAATGTTCGAGGCTTAAATAATGTTCTTCGTCAATTAGACGTAAAGGACTTCATAATTAGGAATAAAGTGAGTATTATTGGACTTCTTGAAACGGAAGTAAAGGAATACAAGTATACCTATATAATAAATTCACATTTCAGTCATTTGGAATGTGTTCATAATTATAATAAGGAGGCTTCTGGTAGAGTCTGGCTGCTTTGGGACAAGAATCAGGTTGAGGTTAGTGTACTATCTGAAACTGATCATGCTATATTTTCGAAAGTTAAGTCTCTAATTAATAATGAGACATATTATGTTGGGATGGTCTATGCTTCAAACGATGTGGATGTTAGAACAAATTTATGGAGAGACATTGTACAATGGTCAACAAGTTATGCAATGGAGAAGGTATGTATTTTAGGAGATTTCAATAAAATACTTCATATCCAGGACAGATATAATTGTGACTCACTAGATAAGGGTGCAAAGGAATTTGTTGATTGTATAGATGACTCGGTTTTATTTGAACATAACTATGCTGGAAATTTTTATACATGGACTAATTAAAGTCCCACCGAGATTAGAGCTAGTAAAATAGATAGAGTGTTTATAAACTCTAAATGGTTGGATAATATTGTATCTTGTGTGAATGTAATGTCACCTTCTACTTCAGATCATTGTCCCATACTTATTAATATTGGTGGTAAAAAGGAGACTGGACCTTCTAACTTTAAATTTTTCAATATATGGCCTTCTCATCCCAAGTATAAAGAGATCATTCAGGAAGCTTGGAAGATAGAGGTTAAAGGTAATTTTATGTTCCAGCTTTGTATGAAGTTAAAAGCTGTGAAAACTGCTCTAAAAAATTTCAACAGTAAGTATTTTAAAAGAAATTCTGATAATATAGAAGTAATTAAAAGTCAACTCAACATAGTACAAAAGTCAATCATGGAAGGTAATCTAAATCCTCAAACTCTTAGTGAAGAAAAAACTCTAGAAAAAAGTCTTGAGGATGCTATTTTGGTACAACACAACATCCTTAAACAAAAAGCAAGAGCTACTTTCACTAGTGATATGGATTGTAGCTCGGCTTATTTTTACAAGGTTATAAAAGGAAGAATATCGATGAATAGAGTAAATATAATCACAAAAGATAATGGGGATATAATCTCTGACCTCATCCAAATAAAGTAGGAATTTGTGAAATTCTATACAGATCTTC
Source organism: Nemophila menziesii (assembly GCA_029959085.1). Classification (NCBI taxonomy): domain Eukaryota; kingdom Viridiplantae; phylum Streptophyta; class Magnoliopsida; order Boraginales; family Hydrophyllaceae; genus Nemophila; species Nemophila menziesii. The sequence continues at coordinate 15,872,836 of JARWIR010000018.1, read as the reverse complement.
TTGGTACAGTAGATAATGATGAAGAAACATGTTCTGTACCTATACTTAAAAGAATTATATGCTCAGAAATCACTGAGGAACAATCTAATTGTCTAATTGCACCCTTTTCAGATAAAGATATAAAGGATGCTTTATTCTCAATTTGTGATAGTAAAAGCCCTGGCCCAGATGGGCTTAACTCATGCTTTTTCAAGTCTTCATGGGATGTTATAGGTGATCTATTTATTAAGGCTGTGAGACAATGTATTGAAACAGGTAAAATTCTTGCTCAAGTTAACTCAACAAAGCTTGTATTAATCCCTAAGGAAAAGAATACAACTAGCCTAAAGAAATTTAGGCCAATCTCCTGTGTAAATGTGACTTATAAGACTATATCCAGGCTAATATCGAGTAGACTTAAAGAAGTTCTGAGTTATATAATCTCTATTAATCAAGCAGCTTTCATTGGAGGTAGACAAATCAGTGACAATATTCTTGTTGCACAAGATATTGTATTGGGATATGAAAGAAGAAACTCAGAACCTAAGTGTACAATTAACCTTGATCTTCAAAAGGCGTATGATAGCGTAAATTGGCGGTTTTTAATCAACACTCTTCATGCTTTCAACTTTCCTGTAAAATTCATAAATTGGGTGAGAATGTGTATATGCTCTCCATCTTACTCTATATGTATTAATGGGGAATTAACAGGCTACTTTAAAGGGAAGAAAGGTCTAAGGCAGGGTGATCCCATATCACCCTACCTATTTACATTATTTATGGAGGTATTCACGGGTCTTTTCAAGCATATGATTCATAAAAAATTTAAATATCATCATAAATGTAGAGAGATCAAGCTTAATCACATTATTTTCGCAGATGATGTCCTTATTTTCCTAAGAGCTGATATAAAATCTGCTATGATTGTTAAGGATGCTTTAGATCTTTTTTCAAGGATTTCAGGACTGAAAATAAATTATACTAAGAGTGAGCTCTATTTTGGTGGTACTAGCTCTCCTATTATGAATAATATCTCAAGTATTCTTAATATTAGATTAGGGGTACTACCTGTGAGGTACTTGGGGGTCCCACGAAATTCTAAAAAACTATCTGTTGCTGATGGGAACAAACTAGTTGAAAGTATCTGTAGCTCTATTAATGTTTGGTCTTCAAAGCTATTGTCATATGCAGGAAGAACCGAGCTTATTAAGTGTGTACTAATAAGTAAAATAAGGTTTTGGTGCAGGATATTCCTCTTACCTAAACAAGTTATCTATAAACTAAATCAAAGAATGGATAGCTTTATTTGGAAAGGCAACCTGGATGGAGCTTTGGGGGCAAAAGTGGCTTGGAATAACATTTGTTGTAGTAAGAAGTATGGGGGTCTCGGAATTCCTAATGTGGAAGATATGAACAAGGTATGTATCCTAGCTACTTTTTGGAGAATGTACACTCAAAAAGGGAATTTATGGAGTTTATGGGTCCACCAAAATATAGTTAAAGGTATGTGCATATGGAGTCTAGACCCTAAACAGGCACATTCTTGGGTGTGGAAGCAAATCTTAAAGGTTAGGAATACTGCCTATAACTTTATTACTCACAAGGTAAAAAATGGTGAAAATACATTTCTCATATGGGACAGATGGGTTAATGGTGAAAGCCCAAAAGATATTCTAAATATTGATGGGCTAAACCTTGATTTGAATAAGAATAGAACTGTTTACTCAGTGTTTGGGGGTAATAGGTGGAGATTACCTCCTGTAGTGGGTAAAATTCTTCCTATTATTAATGATTTTAGTCTCTCAAATGGTGATGATATAATTGTGTGGAGAGAGAGCTCAGAAAATAAGTTTTCTTTTAAGAAAACCTTGGGTGCCATTGAAACTGAAAAAGCTGAAGTGGTATGGTTTAAGGTAGTTTGGACAAAATCTTGTATACCTAGGTGTGCTTTCATTGCTTGGTTGTGTTGTCAAGACAGACTTGCAACTAAAGCAAGGTTAAACAGTTGGGGGTTACAAGTAAATACTTTATGTACATTTTGTTCAACAGGTATTGAGGATGTTGATCATCTTTTTGTGAACTGCACATTTACTAAGAGAATTCTTCTGAGGGTACTTGGATTCTGTAATTTAAGCTTTAATCCGAGTGGTGTGAATAATCTGGTAGAAAATATTTGCAAGATTTCTAGTGATGAAATGGTGGACATAGTGGGCTCTTTCTTGTCCACATATATCTATTGTGTGTGGTGGGAGATAAATGAAAGAATTCATGGAGGACTTGCACTAAATGAAGACCAACTGTGGAAGAAAATGTTTAGCTTGATCCATGTGAAGATAAGGGGAAAGAAATATAAGACCAAAGGAGCCTGTCTTTTAGCTAGTAAGTTTAAGTCCATGTAGTAGTGGGCTGATTTATTATTAGTAAGTTGTAATGGGCCAAATGTAATAGACTAATGTAATAGACAAATAGACTAGCCGTGTCTTAGCTTTTAGTCTTGTCTCAAAGTTTGTAATGTTATACTTTGTGTTGAGCTTTATTAATAAAAGTTTTGATTTACCGATCAAAAAAAAAACCCTTGGGTAATTAGGCAGAAAAGGAAGGGTGATAGGGGATCACCCTGCCTCAAGCCTTTCGCTGGGTTGTCTAGTTGTACTTGTTGCCCATTAAGGCGAACAGAGTAAGAAACCGATGTAACACAACCCATTATCCATTTTATCCATAAGTTGCTGAAATTCATCTTTTTTAATATAGCTTCTAAGAAATCCCACTCGACATTTTCGTATGCTTTAGCTATGTCAGCTTTAATAGCCATGTAATGTTTATCAGTATTCTTTTTTTTCTTTAAGAAATGACTAACCTCATGCGCAAGGAGGATATTTTCCGTAATTTCTCTTCCTGGGACAAATGCGCATTGTGTTTCACTTATAACTATATTCATGTATTTTTGTAGCCTTTTGAAAAAAAAATTCGCCAGGATTTTGTAGATCACATTTGAGCAACTAATTGGTCTATAATGTGCAATTTTTGCGGGAGAGTCTATTTTAGGAATAAGAGTTATAATCGTTTTATTAATCTCATAGGGATTACCATCATTCCATAAGTAGTCAGAGATACATCTAAGTATATCAAATT